>OX940894.1:17318750-17960000 GCA_954871355.1 Cabera pusaria
AATCATAATATTAGACGTTTTAGCAGCTTAAATCATACACTTTCCTTGTTATACATTTTAAAGACAATTTGAAAGCCGCAGTAGAGGTCCACAACAAGTGTCAAAAACTATTTAAAAAAAATGGGCGACATAGGAATATTGTTAAATAAGATTAAATGCCGATGTTGCACCTTACAATTGCAGATTTTATACTAAGCTTATGCCGATATTGCATCTTTTAAATGCGGATTTAAACGTTACGTTAAAGCATTAGTAGTGGTAGGACTTCTGCTAGTCCGCCTGGTGCGTTACCACCGCTTTGCCAATTAATTTTCAACCGTGAAATAAGAACGTTTTTCGATAGAAAAGGCAAGGTGTTAGTGAAATTACAGGGCATGTGAGACTCAACTTCTTTATGTCTCAAGTTAACATGCGCAATTCGCAAAAATCAAGGCGCAGTGCATGCAAAATTCTGGCAGATCAGAATTTTGCATGCCGCTGTATCTGTTATAGTTAGACGTCATCGCTTACCATCAGGCGAGCGTCGTGCTTGTCCTGTTACCTCACACTAAAAAAAGCATGTGCGTTCAATGCAATTACGTTGGTATAAATTGTAATTTCTCATCCCTTAGGATTCAGACAGATTATAATGAAGTCGGTTGAAACCATTGGCATAACTTTATAAAAAGTTATAGTTATGGTTTGAACCGACTTATGTATAAACATATTATGTAGTACCCGTGTATATGTAGTAGTATAAGTAGTTATATTCTTAATGTTATGGAGAATTCTTACCCTGATTCTCAATAATTCGAAAGCAAATACGAATTCGCAAACTGCCTCTCCTTCGACTCAGATCTTCGCAATTTACAATGTTCTAATCCGCAATTTTGATATTTCAAATCGAAAAAATCTGTGGTTTTATTCGGAAAGGTTTCCGCTAGCAAAAAGCTCACGGAATAATAAATATTAGAAATTCAAAATGACGCTTCCGAATCCGAATAGGTTTTTAAATGATTGAGAATCAGGGGGCAGATATTACATAACGATTCGAATCTTATTACATGAATCCAACTACAGCAAAAAATGCTAAACAAAATTTACGTCACAGATGCAGAAACGCCTAGAAATTTCCTTTTTACGTTTAAAAGTAAGTATTTTATAAAACTTTCTAAAGAGCGGCGTATGAGGAGTTAAAAATGATTCCAAAATATGTTTCGATATCTGCTGACAGAACAAATAGACTATTTGGATGGTTTTTAATTAGTGTAGCTCTAGCATGTTGGTTTCATAATTACTCTAGTCTCCATGACTACTGGCACGGAGAATAGACTATACTCTATATCCGTAACCACTGAGGTGCGAATTTTTGGTATCTTTTTGCCTCATTTTTTGACAGAGACATCCGAAAAATTATATTATTATTATTTATTAAATAAAGATTACTCGCAATGTGGGTAGCACATTACTAGTATTCTTGTTAACCCCTCCAACTAAGCTAAATATGCTTGTGTCTGGAGTAGGTTCACGTCAATAATGCAATGGGTGGGGTGGGGACCGAACTCACGACCTCTCGATCGCCAGTCCGACACCTTATCCATTGGGCTATTGCCGCCTTTTAATTCGAGATTTCGAGAAAGATTAATTCGAGAATGTACCTGTTTCGAGCATGTGGTAATGCAAGTAAAATTAATACTTTTGAAATTGATAGAAGGTAAATTATTGACATATGCCTACAACAAATTTAAGGTAAAACCTTAGATTGTAAGAATTTTGCGCGAAGAGAAAAATTTATATTGGACGCTTTGCGCTCAAAAATGACCAGGTTGCAAGTTGGGATTGCACTTGTTGGGTTTCGTAACACATTACAATATTTAAAATATTGTAATGAGATCGAGCAAAAAATGCTGTAAATACCACTATCATTTTTCGCCAGCAAAAAATACTTTGTTTTTCATAGTGTTTGTATAACTAACAAAGTTATATTTGCAGTTTTGACATTACATCGTAAATATCCACAAAATTACTAAAGGTGCTGCAATGTAACATAATATTACGGAAATAATCCTAATAAACCACTATCCACATAAGTGGCTCTCACTTAAGGTGCCCATTATGTGGTAAAGATCACCATACAATTACCGCTTTGCAACCCATCGTAATGACCCGACTGCTAAAAGTGGGTTATTAGACTGAAGTGGAGGGTCAACAATGCAAACAGTCGGGTTGCGGAATCTCGGGGGTCTTTGAGTCCACATTATATACCTATTTGATGGTTATCATGATTGTTGAAAAGGATTAATACCTGCGTATTTTTAGGGTACCGAACCCAAAGGGTAACAACGGCACATTTATACTGAGATTTTGCTGTCCGTCCGTCAGTATTTCCGTCTGTATGTCCGTCCGTCCGTACGTCCTCATTTCACAGGGCTGTATCTCCATAATCGTAATTATATAATATAAAATAGGTAAATACATACTTGAAATTTTCACGACGTAAGTATTACTAAGGAGGATTTAAAAACATATACCAAAAACAATATAAAATAAAATATTTTAATATACCACATGTTTAATGATGTTTAGGGCCTTAATGTAAATCAAATTATATAATATTGTAAAATTGACTGATAACAATCTAATACTATAAGAATCTTTGTCCTGACATACTGACTGACTGACTGACTGACTGACTGACAGACAACGCACAGCCTAAACCGCTGGTCGTAGAGACTTGAAATTTGGAGGGTATATTTGTCTTAGTACGTAAGGGTGTACTAAGAAAGGATTTTCCAAAATTCACCCCTTAAGGGGATGAAATGGGGGTTCAAAGTTTGTATGGAGAAACAAGATTAGATAGTCTTTTCTATCCGAAACATCACAAAAGTGCTACAATAAATACATAAGTAATAACGTGTTGCAGGCTTTTTCTAAATTCAACCCCTAAGAGCGGTGAAATGGGGTAACAAAGTGTGAAAATCAATATTGTTTCGGATTGCGCTAAAATTTAGCATGCCGATAGTTATTACGACGTGAGTTACCTCTGAGAAAGGATTTTCCAAAATATTCACCCCTGAAGGGGATGAAATGGGGGTTCAAAGTTTGTATGGAGAAACAAGATTAGATAGTCTTTTATATTCGAAACTTAAAACTTAAAGTAAATAAATACGTGTTTCAGGCTCCTTCGAAATTCCACCCCTAAAAGGGTGAAGTGGGGTCACAAAGTCGACTGGAATCAATATTGTTTAGGATTGCGCTGAAATTTGGCATGCAGATAGTTATTTTGACTTAGGTATCCACTAAGAAAGAATTTTTCAAAATTCACTCTTCAAGGGGGTGAAGCGAGGGTTCAAAGTTTGGATAGTCATTTTATTCGACATTTCACACAAGTACTTCAGTAAATAAATAAGTAAATACGAGTTTCAGACTTTTTCAAAATGCCACCCTAAGAGGATAAACTGGGATAACAATGTCTAAAAATCAATAATGTTTCGGATTACGCTGAAATGTAGAATGCAGATATTTATTATGACATAGGTATCCGCTCAGAAAGGATTTTCTAAAAATTCCTCCTGAATACGAAACGGGGATTCAAAGTTTGTATGGCGAAACAAGATGAGATAGGTAAAGTACGTATTGTAGGATTTTTCGAAATGGGGTAGGTAAACTAGGTAAGAAAGTCAGAAAATTTGGGTTTTTCGGGTTTTATAAATATGAATGCCGAATTGCGTTAGTCACGTGATAACATGAAAACGGGTGAACCGATTTGGCTAATTCTTGTTTGATGTATTTAATGATAGAATTGTATTTACAAAAGAAAAGTTTTAAGTAAATAAAAGAAGTTTTTAACGCGGGCGAAGCCGCGGGGCTCTTCTAGTAATAATATATAATAAGAAGAAATAAATAATAATGATAATGATGTGTTTTAATATGGGGGTCCCCATACAAGAAGCGTGTTTTTTTCGACGTTTTTTGCTTGTTCTTATGAACTAGATAGAGACTTGAACTTTTGACAAAATATGTATGACCACAGAATATATATACAACTATGGCTGCTATAACAAATACTATCTAAAATCAGAATAAACTTAAAAATAAAAGGGGGTTCTCATACAGGAAACGTGTTTTTTCGGACGTTTTATGCTCGATCTTACAAACCCTAATATATAGAGGCTTGAGATTTGCTCATAAAGTGTTATCTGGCTGCTGTTACAATGGCTGCTATATAATCAAATAATACAAACTAAGCGAAATTAATTATTAATACCTATTTAAAAACGTAGTTAGTAAAGTAGAAAAGTAAATGTTTACTTTATACTTTACTTTCCTTGCATTACAACAAACTCAACATAAGAAACATAATTAAACAACACAAAACAATTTAGATACTAACACCTCTTCCTCAAACTCGTCCAAAAAGGAATTACTTTTGTCCCGACACTAAGTTTTCCTAACTTTAAGTCTTACGTTTACAGAAGCAAGACTCCCAACTAGGGTAGGTATTCACCAAGTTGAAGAACTCCTCGACGGAAAGGATATAAACAGCAACGTGTTTATAGTCATGACTATGTTCGGAGATCATGCCTTGCATCACATGTTGCCCACACTTGACCAATACCTACTCAAGTATCCCCATCTTATCTTTACCGAACATTGCAAGAAATACCAAGCTAATTACAAAGTTTCAACTCAATTTAATAAACTGGCCAAGTGCAAGTCGGACTCGCACTCGTAGGGTTCCGTACCACACTACAGTATTTTATAAGATCGAGCAAAAATACCACTATCGTTTTCGCCATCAAACTATAATAATTATTAAACATTTTATTGCTTATATTATAACGCCATCTAACATCTAACAAAGGTGTTAGGGATCGACATTTCAATATAACGCCATCTATGGGACGTTTACCTAACTAAACGTTCATAGATGGCGTAAAATGCCGAAAAAAACACGTTTCTTGTATGGGGACCCTCTATTATATTTAACTTTATTCTGTTTTTAGTATTTGTTGTTATAGCGGCAACAGAAATACATCATCCGTAAAAATTTCAACTGTCTGTCTATCACGGTTTATGAGATACAGCCTACAGGTGACAGACGGACAGACAGACAGACAGACAGATAGACAGACAGACAGACAGACAGACGGACAGCGGAGTCTTAGTAATAGGGTCCCGTTTTACCCTTTGGGTACGGAACCCTAAAAATGGTCCTCGGTCAGTACAAGAAACAATGCGTACCGAGTTTAAACGAAGGAACAAAAAGAGCAATGAGATTGTATTTATTTAATTTTATGAATTCAGGGATGAGCTTATCAAAACATTCTCACTTAATGTAGCATTTAGATGAGTTCTGGGATATCATTCTGGGAATGAGTCGTTTATTTTCGTAATAAATTCGTGTTAATTTCCTTTTGTGTTGGTTTTTGTTACGGATGGAGTTCTGGAGTGGTTTGTTGTTTCTGTTTTCGGAGATTTCTTTATTGGATTGCCCTTTCATTGTAGAGGTACGATGTCATTAATGTATGACAATAGCCGAGGTGTTTGTTCACAGCTCGTGTCGATTAATGTATTTGCTGCGCAACTATAGTTAGTTAGTTTTGTTGTTGTTTGCGCAACTGTAGTTAGTTTCTAATAATAATAAGGACTATTTATTGTCATAATAAGCCTGATATTGTGATAGAGGATCCGTCCCAGCGGGTCCCCCGGCAAAATGGTGAGGTTGACTAGAAGTCGACTAGAAGTCGATCTCACCATTCCGCATGATAAGAACCTCGTGAAGGCCAAGCTGGACAAGCTCAGTTTGAGCTTGACTTGACTTGGCTCACGAGATCACCGTCAAGTGGAAAGTGTCTCGACCATCCTCTCAAGAGACTCCGCTAGACGGCTGGATCAAGGGCCAAAAACAGAAGGCTTCTTGATACGGCACGCATTGTCAGGAGGTTCCTCTCCACAACCCAAACAACGGGAAGCTAGAACCCTGCCCCGCTGCCGGCGGCACTCTAGGCTTAGGTTTTAACAAGCTTTTATTTGCATACATGTGTAAATCGTCTGACAATTAAATATTACGATGACATGATGCTAACCTGGTGATGAAGCTGGAAGGTGGCTAAAAGAACTCCTACTCCTCCTACTACACATGTTGTACAACGATCAAACGTGCCTTGACAAATGTCGTGACTTACTGGTCCTAGGTTATGTGAAAGCTAGTGTTTAAAAAGTTTTTTTAATAGTACTTGTTTTTATAATATTGTTTATTTTAATAATGCGTTTGTATTGTTTTTTATATCTGTGTTGTATAAAAACCCAATTCTACGTAAATAATAATAATAAAATCCACAACTCATCTCCCATAACTACTGATTTTCAAGACATAATGCATTGTCTGATTTAAATTAGGTACAATTTTTGATACAAGCGATGGAAAATAATGAGTTTGACATTCGAGATAAATGAGGAACAGATCGACAAAGACCAAGTAGCAAAACAAAAAGGTTATCAGTGTAACATATACTATCTCTTAAGTTTTGTTTACGATACGATGTTGTATGCTTACGTATAAGTTAGCTTAAGTATAAGTTCAGTATATCGAACTACGTGTTAATAATATACCGATAGAGAATACAAAAAAATATTTTCAGTTGTGAAACAAACAAGTAATATTTTGAAAAAACTTTTTAAACACATGCTTTTACATAACCTAGGACCAGATTACTCTGGTCTCCCTGGTCAAGACCAATCCAACGAGACCAAACACGACGGGTATAATAACATGTGTGATTTAGAAGTTCCTATGGCCACCTTCCAGTTACATAATCAGATCAGCACCATGTCATCATAATATTGCATTGTCACGCGATTTACACATGTGTGCAAGATTTCAGCTCAATCGGTAACCGGAAAGTGTATCAAATTTTATTTGCAAGACTTGATGACAAACATCGGAACAGGTGAAACTAAATAAAAACTTGTAAAAAGAAGTTGTTGACCCGTAATAATAATAAAGTCGAATCTTTAATTGAATTTTCTCGGCCTAGATTTTAAAAACTAAAAGAAGCAATACGCTATTGTTTTTACGTAGTACGCATCAATTATAAGAATGCAGAAATTATTTTAGATTATATATTCTTTCTTCTAAAGATAAATAATTAATATTTACTCCGTTTTAGATGTCCTCAACATCAGGACTATAAACCAAAAGTCACAGAGTTAACAAAATTGAACGGAGGGATTGTGTGCTATTGACCTGGATTTGGAATAGAATAGAATTAGGTATTCGTACTTACCAAACCAAAAGTCACAGAGTTAACAAAATTGAACGGGAGGATTGTGTGCTATTGACCTGGTTTTAGAATAGAATAGAATATATTTAATCGTATGTAAACTTAAGTGACAACAGTTTTCCCATATCGGGCGTACAATATTTTGCAGTATATGTATCTAAAATACATACTACTTATTATATCTTACATTTATTTAATACTATATCATCTCCGTGAAAAATAACATATTAATATTAACATTTCTCTCTACATCTATGCTGTTTTTAAATCAAAATATTTATTTAGGTTGTATAAAACTTTGGATATTAACCGATCTTTAAGTTTCTTTTTAGAGTTTGATTTGGTCACAAACGTTTTGCTACCGTGACCGCGTCCATTTGACAAAGTCCACAGTCAGTTACCTACTCGCCTGTGGTTGTATTTTTAGTCAAATTTATTGAAAACGTTTGAAAGGCAGGGTAAAATGTAGCGTTGATGACTTGAGAAGATTAGTAAAAAAATGCCTAATCAAATTCGTGTCCATAGAACACGAATAAGCTATTAAAATGTCTATTTTCCGTTTGTAACTTAAAATCTCTGTCTCCTATTTTCCAACTTCGATTATATTTTTTGTTTAATATTCCTATATTAGTTGCATATAAAAGTATAAACACCATCTGAAAATTACTCACGTGTGAGGACGGCCGATCTTTTTAATTAGGTATGTTTTAAATTAATAAAACGTGAACGTACACGAACTCGATACGGTTCTTTTCGTTTTATAAACGATATTTTAATCCGGAGCAGTCAATTACCTAACTATTGTTTTAGGTAGTTAATTAATAAAAAGTATTTATTAAATAATTAAAATATGGAAAGAAATAATTTACAAAAAAAATTTCGCTTTAAATATTTATCCTATCGACGCACAAATGAACAAAACGAGCGAAAAATTCTTCACGCAAAAAGCACCCTTGGGGCCATTTTGTGGAAAAGGCTATAAAAGTATTTAAAACCTGTTCATTGCTAATGAAGAGATGTGGATAATAAATTGCAAATAAGGTTGTAAATCTTTAGAGGGAGAGCACACTCGGGAGACATTGATCTTCCCTTACGGCGACGATTTGATTGCGTCTTCTTCTCATTTATTTCTCTCGGAGATAATGCTTCTGGGGACTTTCTTCGAATGTACTTTTTTAAGAAATTCTGATATAAGTATATATAAGTAGTTTTTAATGGACAAAATGTATTATATTCCTTTGTATTGTATAGTATTTGTATTGTATAATACGTATTTAAAATATGCATCACGCTAAGCTAAAAAGTACCTATACTTTGACTATAATATGAGGACAAGCAAGATTCACGTCTATAACAGACATTGTGGCACGCTCTGCGCTGCGTTACCTTGAGACATACATGTCAGATGTCACATTACACGCCATTTAATTTTACTTTGTATATAATATTATAATAACTTACGAAAGTGGTGGATTACTATTTATTATTCTGTGCCCCAGGCGAACTAAACCACTTTCAACCACTGTTAGCTTTTGTTATACAGTATGTAAAGAACTTATTAATATAATAAGTCTGTGTGATTTTTCACATCTGACTTTTTAACCGACGAAAAAAAAAACGGAGGAGATTATCAAGTCGACGCGTATATTTTTTTTTTACTCGTCTGGATTCAAAATTACTTAGGTATACATACTTACATTAGTTTAAGAACTCAGTTATTATGTTTAGTTAAAAACTCAAAACAATTACAAAAATATATACTTAGGTATACTACGAGTAGTTTAAGAATTTCGTTATTAAGGTTAAATAAAAAAGTTTTATTATTTTTTGCTTTTCAGGTTTTTCGGCGGTTTAATTTTTTTGTTAAAAAGTTTTATTATGTACTGAAGTGACAATTTTGTTTTCCTGCCTATACATATGAACACTATACGTGACACGATACACAGCCGTGATATTGGAATTCCGCGCCAACCATTTCAATTTATTGCCACAAACCTTCTCATTCACACGATATTTTGTCCGCAGGCACTGAATTGTGTTTTGAACACAGTTTATTGCAGACGCTTCAACGTTTGTTCACATAACATAGAACACGGAAACAACGATCTTGCTAACATTATTGAGTATCTAGACGCAAAGTTGCAAGTACTTGAAACAGTGTTTTACACAATTCACCGCACACAACAAATGTCCTGAACATTTACCAGACCATGCACTAAATGTAACTAAAACAGTTACGACCAGACTTGGGATTGTCTTCGTTCCCCACAATTTTTGCTCGAGCGTTCCATATAAAAAGAAGCCTTCTAAGAGAAAATATGAAGTCCTTTCGTAAGTTCAAAGAACTGCGTTCAATTGAAGAGTGCCACTCAGACATTATGAAGTGTGAGAAGCGAAGCTGCAAATCTTTTTCCAACGCGTACATTATTTTTCTAATTCAATTTACGTCTTTCAAAGCTGTCGCTACTGAATGAATTGGATTGTTTAACATACTGAAAACGGTTGAACATTAAGAAGGTGAACGTTCTGAGTGGATTGAAAAGACGAATCGTCTTGGAATATTTGTGAAAAGCACTTCTCGAGCGGACTTTTTGGATTGCAATACAAACATTTGTGTAAGGTATACATATTTCAATGAGAGTAAGGGTAGATTGTAGCATTTATCACGGTGACATACAAAGGTGAACCGTGAAATGTGGTTTGGTGGTTGGGTTGCGAGAAAATATTAGAATAGCTGTGAGGTTCTAGATTTAGGTTTTATTTAACGTTTAATAGTTATTATTACTTACTCTGTTATGCCTGGATAGTGGTTTAATGGGTGAAGCTCGTGAAGGAAAATTATTTTTTTATCTATTTTATTTAACATAGGTACCTGAAAAATATTTGTATATTTGTTAAAAATTCGTAATATTCCTGCGTGTATACGAGGAGAATATGTTTTTATGCACATTGCACGTACACAAAATTGTATATTTGGCATGTTTGATATGAGATTATTGTTCATGATCATCCATAAAAATCATTGTAGGTAGGTAACCATATATATGTAATAAATGTGTAAATATAATGCAAAGCTATCCTACTTGTTTCAATGTGCCTTATCAATATTTTAAATTCAAAATTTTTACAACATCTCTAAACCACAGACCTAAAACGACGACATGCTAAATCTATGCTCTCAGCATTAAAATACCATTTCATTTGAAGAACATCTGTCTTAAGGTTTGAAACATAATATCATATAGCGTGTCACCGTCACAGCTTTCTAAAAGCTTTTGTCCAACACGGCGGTATTTCCTTGCGACGTTCACATTTGCGATGCATATTTTATTATAGTGCCTGGAAGAATAAACATAGCAGTATCATCTTAGAATTTACATCCCTGTTGCTCTGATTGTCGCACCAACTCGAAGTTATTTATGATAGCTAGCTAGCTAGCTAGTGTTTATATTTGTGCCTGTGGTTAACGGCATTTTGTCGCCAATATCGTTTTCTGGCCAATATCATCATCATGACGGCCTGTTACTGATCCATTCCCGGTTATAGACCAAATTTTATACTTAATAGGTAGGTTAGCGTTTGACTACTATCTCAGTCAATACTGTATCACGCCCGCCTAGAAAATGCCTGAATTAATAATAATAGCTAATATATATATATATATATATATATATATAAGATTCCTTCACAATACGTACGGTGAATGTGAAAGCAAAGTGCTCTGTGAAGGAAGACGGAATATAGGTGTCGTGGTATCGTGGTATCGTGAACAAAGCTGGTGGTCCAGACGGTATACCAGCTGTAGTCTTGAGGACGTGTGCGCCTGAGTTGGCTCCTATTTTGACGCGCCTCTTTCGCTTGTCTATGACGACTGGTCAAGTGCCTAAGTCCTGGAAGCAAGCAAACGTGCAACCCGTGCCGAAAAAGGGTAGTCGTGCAGACCCTGTCAATTACAGGCCTATCTCAGTCACTTCCATACTCTGTAAGACTATGGAACGTGTACTGAACCCCAGGCTCCTGGCATACCTAGAAGTGAACGATCTCCTCAGTGACCGACAATACGGGTTTCGCCGAAACCGGTCTACTGGGGATCTTCTAGCGTATGCCACGCACATCTGGAGCGAAGCCATCGAGAACCACGGCGAGGCGCTGGCCGTCTCTCTTGACATCTCGAAGGCTTTCGACAGGGTTTGGCACGATAGCCTTATTAGCAAGCTTCCTTCATACGGCCTGCCCACTGGTTTATGTGTTTGGATAGCAGATTTCTTGAGGGATCGGTCGATTCGAGTGGTCATCGATGGCTGTTCTTCCGACCAATTGGCCATAAATGCCGGAGTCCCTCAAGGATCAGTACTCTCTGCAACACTTTTTCTGCTGCATATTAATGACCTGCTTAAACCCGGTATCTTTGGGTACGCAGATGACAGCACTGTTGTAGAGAGTTATACATCCAACGCACGAACCAGTGCATTACAAATCCAGTCTCATAGAGAAGCGATGGTCGAACGCTTGAACTTTTCTTTGAAGGCAGTCTCTGATTGGGGCGATGCCAATCTGGTCAAGTTCAATGCTGCGAAAACCCAGGCGTGTCTTTTCTCCGCTAAACGGAGCCCATTTCTACTGGCTCCTACTTTCCGGGATGTGTCCGTTCCGATAAGTAACAATCTCGAGCTTCTTGGCATCTCTTTGACACCAACTCTCAATTTCGGCTCTTATATTGAGTCTAGAGCCCAGCTAGCCTCAAAAAAGCTTGGCATTTTGGCTAAGGTGAGACGGTACTTCACACCGGGACAGTTGCTTAATCTTTACCAAGCACAAGTCCGGTCGTGTATGGAGTACTGTTCTCACCTTTGGGATGGTTCTGCTAAATACCAGCTGGAGACACTGGAAGCTATTGAGAGGAGAGCCAAAAAACTCATCAGCGATGACCTATTAGTAAGCAAGAGACTCCAGAGTCTCGCGCATCGCCGCAAAGTCGCTTGTTTATCGGTTTTCTATCGGATACATTTCAGAGAGTGTGCAATGGAACTGCATGATTTGATTCCACCATCCCCATTTTATAATCGGACATCCAGAGACACTAAAAGGCGCCACCGATTTATGGTGGATATACCATCTACCCGAACGAAGCGATTTGCTTCTTCGTTCATCATACGAACCGCTAAGGAATGGAATACCCTGCCTGAGTCCGTGTTTCCGATTAAGTACAATATGGGGGTCTTCAAATCGCGAGTGAATAGGTATCTTCTGGGTAAGCACGCTACATCATCGATCGCATCATCACTTAACATCAGGTGAGATAGTGATCAAGTGCTACCCAGTTCGGTATAAAAAAAAAAAAAAAAAGGTAAGTACATCATATTTCAATGGGATAAACATACGGCGTTGACATATGGCTGGAATTGAAAGGTACAATCTTCAAAATGATTCCAATAAAAACGTTTTATCTTAATCATTCACCCCCGTCCTGCGAATCTTTAAATATCATAGCGCTGAGGCAGACGTCCTCGAACTTCAATATAAATAATGTATGATAATTCCAACTGTTTCTCGTTGATTGTAATTTTCTCGATTTCTGCAAAACCTGTCATATATTTTCATCAATTTTCTTCCGTTTTATTCAAGCTAAAGGAGAATTGTCCCCTCCAAAATAGAACGATAAAAATATATCATTCCCGCCATATAATTGAATTTTATTGAAAGAGTAGGGTGTGATAATATTTTAAGGTCACGAATTCACGACCGCTCGATCGCCACCGCTCCGAAAATTGACAAGGGCTAGCAATAAATCAAGTTGGTCGCTGAATTCTAAATGGAAGTACAAATTCATGACTTGAATTGGAAGTGGAAGCCCATTATACTGTTAATGTACAATTAATAATACTTCTGAGGATTTGTGTAATTCCATTATAACAGTACTAAGAAATTTAAAAGTTTATAAGATTGTTCATGCATGTTTTCACATTGTACGAATATTAAAACAACGGTCAAGTGCCAGTTGGACTCGCACACAAACTTGGCAAACACCTTGACTTGAAACAATTGTTAGTGGATCTAAGAATTGTCCTGTGTGGGAATAAATCCCACGATTTTCAGTTTCGTGGACCGGCTCATTGACTATTGGACCAACTGGCCATTCAATAAGTTGTAGTAAATTTTAAACTTTCGCGATTTACACACATCATTATATTGTAATACGGGACTTATCGCGCTAAAAACATAATTTTATTTACCTCGACGTTTCGATCAAGTTGCACCGTTGTCAAGTTGACCGTGGTCAGACCGTTATAATTATCATTAAATAAGTTAGTAGATAAACAATCATCTGATAAGCTAGGGCATTGCGTAGGTATTCTAGGCCCCAAAAGTAGTCCAGCAAAGCAGTTGGGTGACAATTGCGAAGAAGTTTCGTATTGTTACTAAAATGTAGTAGTAAATCATCTGTAAAACCATCCATTTTGTCATCCTAAAACACATTACAATGCTTCAACTTAAGTTAACTAAAGGTAACATTGTCAAAGGAATAACATAAAGTTTAATAAATATCTCACTTGCAATGTTAATGTATTCGGTATTCCCCATAAACTATATTATTAAACAAAAACCTTAAAGTAACCTTAAAGTATTATTAAACAAAATACGTCACAAACCAACCGCATTAAAACTTCAATTGAAAATATAGAAATCTGTAATAAAAATATAACCGAGCCCTCAAAAATAGCATCAGTACTAAATAACTACTTTATTAATCGTAATAACAATAACCCGATATATGATCACAAAAAGTATAAGACTACTTATAATTTATCCAACACTATCTTTTTGACACCAGTTACATGTTAAGATATAAGGAATATTATAAAATTATTGAAAAAACAAAAAGACTGCAGGACATGACGGAATATCCATGCAAGTTATTAAGGCTAGCATAGATTACATTTTAGAACCATTAGTTTACATCATTAACCTTTCTTTTGAAATTAGATGCTTTCCGGATGAACTTAAACAAGGCTTTATTAAACCAATTCACAAGAAAGGTTCAAAAACAGATATGGGTAAACTATAGACCCATAGCTCTATTACCCAGTTTATCCAAGATTTTTGAAAAGGTTATTTACAACAGAATAATTTCATTTCTTGAGACACACAATATTCTTGATGATAACCAATTCTGCTTCGGTAAAGGTAAAAATACCACATTAGCCATCTTTAAAATGCTAAATTATGTTGGAGTGGGATAAATAATAAAAAGATGGGAGTTGCCTTACTGTAAGTTTTAGGAACGTCATTATCTTTAATAGAATCATACTTATGCAATAGAATTCAATCAACAGTCATCCAAAGTTACAATCATAAAACAAAATCTGTTGAACAAGTAAATTCGCGCTATGAAAATATTAGGTTAGGTGTACCTCAGGGGAGTATCCTGGGCCCCTTATTATTCTTAATATACATTAATGACCTGCCTCAAATAACTCAACATACTTGCGTCATGTTTGCTGATGACGCAACTATCTTCATTCCCATAACTTTAGAATCGGGCCATCTTATGTACTACAGAGAAGGAGATCAGCCATCCCAAGGCGGCGTCGGGTTTCTGGTCAACAAGGTTCTCAGTGACAACGTTGTAGAAATCTCCAGTGTGTCGACCAGGGTAGCGTACCTCATAATTAAGTTAACCAAGAGGTACAGCCTCAAGGTTATCCAGGTCTACGCACCGACCTCGACACACTTGGATGATGAGGTGGAGAGCATGTATGAAGATATCTCCAGAGCTTTACACACCACCTCCAAGGCTCACTACAACGTTGTCATGGGAGACTTTAACGCCAAAGTGGGAGTACAAACTTGCGGCGAATCGTCTATAGGACCACACGGATTTGGGAGTAGGAATCACAGGGGACAAATGCTCGTCAATTTCCTCGAGAGAGAGGGGCTTTTCTTGATGAACTCGTTCTTCAAGAAACAGCCCCAAAGGAAATGGACGTGGCAAAGCCCCGACTTTGTGACTAAAAACGAGATTGACTTCATCATTACGGACAAACGGCGCATATTCAGAGACGTCTCAGTGATCACTAGGTTTAATACTGGAAGTGATCACCGACTTGTACGAGGCACTCTGGATATCGACTTTAAAGCCGAGAGATTCCGATTGATGAAGTCTACGCTCCGCCCGTACCTACTCCAAACCGTTGTTGGGTCCGAAACATTCCAATTAAAATTGGAAAATCGATTCGCTGCCTTGGAAACCACAGATGACGTAGACCAGAAACTCGAAGAAGTGGTGGAAATCCTCAGGGATGAAGGGACGAAGTTTTGCGAGAGCAAGCGTACGGGCAAAAAATCCAAACTCTCGGCAGAAACACTTCGGCTAATGGAAGAGAGACGAACAGACCCTTTGTCAGCTTTGTCAACTAACCTGGTGCGCAACAAATCCATAAAGAAGCTGGTACGACGCGACCTCCGATCCTCTAACACGCTCTTGATTAAAGAATCAATTGAGCAGAATCGGGGGTCGAAAGTGTTCGTCCAGCCTCTGGGTAGAAGCCACCTCACAAAGCTGACAACGTCAACGGGGAACGTCGTCGCATCCAAGCCGGAGATTCTGTCGGAAGTTGAAGACTTCTACGGCAAGCTCTACGCATCGCATGCTTCAAGGCCCGAACCCGATACTGAGGATTCTAGAGCCACCTTAACCCGCCACTTCACAGAAGATCTGCCCGAAATTAGCCGAGACGAAATCGTGATGGCCCTTAAACAACTCAAAAATGGAAAAGCCCCAGGAGAAGACGGAATCACAACGGAGCTTTTAAAAGCCGGAGGAGCTCCAGCAGTTCAACAGCTGCAGCAGCTATTTAATTCCGTACTTTTTACTGGGAGAACTCCACAGGCATGGAACAGAAGCATGGTGGTTTTGTTTTTCAAAAAAGGAGACAAAACCCTATTGAAAAACTATCGCCCGATTTCGCTTCTGAGCCATGTCTACAAGCTGTTTTCAAGGGTCATCACGAACCGTCTTGCGCGAAGACTCGACGAGTTTCAACCTCCGGAACAGGCCGGGTTTCATCATCATCATTCAGACATCGTCATTATGGCAGAGACGCTGCAGGACCTACAAAGGATGTTGAATGGCCTAGCTGATTCTTCTCGTAGCATCGGTCTCCGGATGAATTTGGACAAAACCAAAGTCATGTACAACGAGCACGTTGTTCCGGAACCGATTGCCGTAGATGGAATCCCACTCGAAGTTGTCACTAAGTATGTTTACCTAGGGCAAACGCTCCAACTAGGCAAACATAACTTCGAGAAGTAAATCCAGAGAAGATTTCAGCTGGGCTGGGCAGCATTCGGAAAACTCCGTCGAGTCTTCTCGTCGCCTATACCACAGTGTCTAAAGACAAAAGTCTTTAACCAGTGCGTCCTACCTGTGATGACATACGGAGCCGAGACGTGGACACTCACAGTCCGACTGGTCCACCAGTTTAAAGTCGCTCAGCGAGCTATGGAAAGAGCTATGCTCGGTATTTCTCTGCGGGATCGAATCCGGAACGAAGTAATTCGCCAGAGAACTAAAGTTATCGACATAGCTCAACGGATTAGCAAGCTGAAGTGGCAGTGGGCTGGTCATATCTGCCGCAGGACTGATAACCGTTGGGGCAGACTTGTCCTAGAGTGGAGACCGCGAATCGGCAAACGTAGCGTAGGACGTCCTGTGACCAGGTGGAGCGACGACATACGCAAAGCGGTGGGCAGTGACTGGAAGAGAAGAGCCGAAGATCGGGCTCAGTGGCGCATCTTGGGAGAGGCCTATGTCCAGCAGTGGACTGATACAGGCTGATGATGATGATTAAAGGGGCGATTGTAGTCCGATATGTGGTTTTTTACATCGTCAATATCACAAGTGATAGCTCTAGCGACCTGCACCGCGTCCAGATCTAAGCTCAGCATTTCAATGTCTTGCATTTTTCAAGCAAGTAATAATCATTTTAGACTGGTTTGTCACGGCCTCATGGGCAACACATGACAATAGTTTTATGATGTATGGAACGTAAATGCTAGAATCTGGCCAGCACGCAATAGTAGCTTGAAAGAGCAAGAATCTTGTGACTTGATGATAACTTTTTGTGTGAGATCGTTCACTAGTGTGTGTATATAAGAACCTATACCGGACTCGCTTATTGGTGGTTTGGTAAGTTGATGAGTTATTGTGTTTGTGGTGAGTTGTTTGGGTTATGTGGTGTAGTGGTAATGTGTTATATTTGAGTTTGAGATGAGAATGTCTGCACGTTATTAGATAACAATAATAAAAGTTTGCACTTATATAATATGATTCATGCGCTAGTACAATTATGTGCAACTGTTGATAGAGCATAGAAAATACACACAGAGAAAATAGTCACAGTAATATTTTGTCTAGATCCTTTTCTTCATTGATACGAACCGGAGCTGCTGTCTCATTTTTCTTGACGTAGATATTACCATGATTGGTCCATGCCGCTACAAGAGTCTTATTCTTTACGTGCTCACGAGCGAGATAGAATATCCGCCTCGTTTTAGTCGTGAGGTATTCTGAAATATATACCGTACGCAATTCTCCTGGAAGGTTTAACATCTTCGAATTAAATGCGGCTTCTCCTCTTTCGCGTTTAGACTTATTGAAAGCTCGTAGCTTTGAGATGACAGCTTCCTTTCGGAGTGAGGTAGAAAAATCCTTGACAATAGCTTCGTTTTTCCCCCGGTGAATATCCCTTATTTCAGAATCCTGAATGGGTGAGTTAAGGCCAAGCGTGGCGCCTATATTTTTTACCATGTTTGTGAGTTCAATCTTATTCGTGTTTTCTATCTTTGGCAAGTTTCGAATCTCAATGGTGGTGCAGTGAGAAGATTTCTCTTGGATATCCGATTGCTTTTCTAATATTAAGACCCGTTGTTTATATTCTAAATTCTCTTGCTTTAGGGTTTTCATTTCTGTTTGTAAGATTTCATTTTGGCTGGTTAAGAGTACTACAGATTTTAAAATGTCTTGATTCCGACTAATAACGGTTGTAATGGCGCTGGATGCTCAAACCTATTATTGTGTTGATCTTTCATTTCCGAGACAAGTGTTTTTATCTCAGACATAGGAGAGCCGGGATGGCAAGCCACGTCCTCAAAAGTCCGTTTTTGGCGTTTTGTGACATTGAAATAATTTTCATCTTGATCATTATTTGACGACATATTTATCGCAGAATCAGAGTTATAGTGCACAGCAACTGCAGGCGTTTTTAATTGTCCGGGTGGAGAGCGTTGAACCGACATCGTGACGCTGCCGCTGAACTGCCTCGTATCGTATGGTATATAGTCGTAAGTATATTTTTATTGCTAGGTTCAAATTTTTCGACACCGTCGGCAGCCGGCGAACGCAGCTTTTAAGAGTGAAGTACTATTTATTCTAACCCGGTAGCTGCGATGTACTTTGCACTGTGTGGAAGTAAGCAACGCCAAACACAATGTCACCACAGCTATCAGTGAGTGGAAATAAGCAACGCCAGCTAATCACTCTGTGGAAATAAGCAACGCGATGCGCGATGACGTAGGACAGCTCGTTGCCAACGAACTTGGGAGTTTGCAGTGGTTTCACTTACACTTGAGATAATGCCATCCTGTTGTTCTGCTCGCTCTGCATTTGACTTCTTGCAATACTATGCGCTCCTAATATATCACTTCAATTTCGTTGAATAATTTGACTTAAAATCGTAATTTATAAATAAGATAAATTGAAAGAAAATAAATATTGGCGCGGAGGAGGTTTAGGGACACGTCTACACACAACAAAATCCACGGGAGAAGACATACAAACAGATGAACATACATACAAACATACATACATACATACATACATACATACATACTTACATACATACATACATACATACCCACATACCGTTCAAAACATAACCCTCCTTTTTGCTTCGCTGTAGTCGGGTAAAAAGGTAGCAACAAATGCATATTATGGGCGTATCCATAATATGCATTTGTTGCTACCCTCAATTAAGTTACGGAATTATCTTTTGGGGGAATTCAGTGGATGTTCCATCAACATTTATTCTACATAATATCGTTTAAAAACTAAAAAAGAACCGACTTCAATGTTCATTTTCAGTACCAATTTTGAGATTTTTATCTCAATATCTCTGGAGATACTTATCAGACCTCGATAAAATTACCATGGTACCACACTTGAGATATCTCCTTTCGAACAGAAAAAGAATAATCAAAATCGGTGCATAAATGACGAAGTTATCCCCGAACAAACATAAAAAAAAAAAAAAATAAAAAAAAAAAAAAAAAATATACGGTCGAATTGAGAAACCTCCTCCTTTTTTTGAAGTCGGTTAAAAAACGATGCTTACGTAATATCTATAGAATGAAAGAAACTGATTCTCTCAGAAATGTGCTTGTAAATAATTTCCTTACCTTGACTTGTATATATATCTTAGAAATGTGTACATTTGTAAAATATAATGAAAAAACCTATTTCAACAAACAATCCTGTAGAGTCGAGTCGACCTGCGTAGTAAATATAGACACAACATGTGTATTCCACAGGTTAACAATACTATGTATCATAAAAGTGATTTTATATCTAGGATAAAAATATTTAATAATTAACCAGTAGAAATAAAAGCCTTAAATTGTTATTTATTCAGACGTAGACTGAAACAATGGTTACTTTCCAAAGCATTCTATAGTCTAAATGAATATTTTGGCATTATGTAGATACCTACACAATTCAAATAAAATAAAAGGTACTTTTATCAATAATTAAGTTAGATGTTATGTGTAGCCATATATTTTTGATATACCAAAATGTAGTAATTAAGTTTGTAAATGTAGATTTATAATTTAAAATAGATACCTAGGTATAGTAGGTAACCTACTCGTACACCACTAACACGAGTGTACATATTGCATGTTCCAAAAGAACAAACTGTTGGAACTATAATAATATATTGGAAGATCTTTTGTATACACAGTTTAAGCAATAAATTCTATTCTATTCTATAAAGGCGGTATTTATCCCCAATTAATCAGCTTAACTTTATAACGCGTATATAATGAAAGCAATTTCCACGAAAGCCTATTTGGTAATCACAAATGACATTCATTTGAATGTAGGCGTCAACGAACAATTTGTACTAGAGTTCTATTATGTTACCCTCCCAAACTCTGCCAATAAATCAGTGATATGTCACTTTGAGTCAGGCAAATGCATTGGCAGTACGCCAGTACAGAACAAACATTGTTTCTAGAATTATGTTCCGTCAGAACTACCTAAGAAGCTTGCTGAAGGCTTGCTTCCGCATAGACAAAGTTGTAAATGTGTAAAGGTGTATGATGAATATCTTCGTCCTTAGTATAATTTCATTATCACATTTATGAAATTAATCATTCGAAAATTAACAATGATTAAGCCGTTAAAAACTGTAGAGTAACTAACTATAATAATATAAAGAGTGGATTTTCAGTCGTGAAAAAAAATTAAACTAAAGCATTTTTGCACTAAATTTATATAGTTTTGGAGATTCATTATAATTTCCAAAACTATAAAAAAACATTATATTCTGAGATTTTGACTCATGGAGTATTATTTCAACATTTTGAGAATCTAAGGCAGTTCTTACGTTTTAGTGCAAACGGCGATGCGACGTGCAGGTATTCCCCGTCTTAGTAGTTCCAGTTAGATTTCGTAAACTTTTTTTTTGAAAGGGGTTAACAAAATACTAATGTGCAAAGTAAAAAGAAAAAAAGCAAAATAAGTAATGTACAACCCACATTGCTAGTATTCTTGTTAACCTCCAAGTAAGCTAAATATACTTGGGTCTGGAATGGGTTCACGTCAATAGTTAAATGGTGGGCATCGAACTCATGACATCTCGGTCGCCAGGCCGACGCTTTAGCCATTGGGCTTTTGCCGATTAATACTCTTCTCGGAACGAAGTAATTCGCCAGAGAACTAAAGTTATCGACATAGCTCAATGGATTAGCAAGCTGAAGTGGCAATGGGCTGGTCATATCTGCCGTAGGACTGATAACCGTTGGGGTAGACTTGTCCTAAAGTGGAGACCGCGAATCGCCAAACGTAGCGTAGGACGTCCTGTGATCAGGTGGAGCGACGACATACGCAAAGCGGTGGGCAGTGACTGGAAAAGAAGAGCCGAAGATCGGGCTCAGTGGCGCATCTTGGGAGAGGCCTACGTCCAGCAGTGGACTGACACAGGCTGATGATGATGATGATGACTCTACTCTGACCATAGATCAATTATTGTGTTTAATTTATCTGTACTCTGACATAAATGCTAAGCCAGTGTATAGTACTTATGTTATGAAGTGATTCAAACCTTAACTCGAGAATGTCTCAACCTCCTAGTTATAGTCCTTATAGTTTCGTCATGTCCGTCTGCCTGTCTGTCTGTGTGTCTGTCTGTCTGTCCGAGGTTTTGCTAAGATTTTGTGAGAGTATATATTACGGCTACAAAGGGCTGAAATAAATTTGTGACAAATATTTTTTTAGGGTAGCATGAGAAGTGGGGATGTTTTTTTTTCATCGTCTCCCCTCATCGTGTGGGGTATCGTTGAATAGGTCTTTTAAAATGACTTCAGGATTGCCAATACCATTTTTCGATTGAATACTCCATTTACGAAATATTAAACTTTAAAGTGCAAAATTTTGTTCCAGTACGGCGCCTCTAAAAGCTAAACTGCTGGCTTGAAAAATTTGGAAAAATTCGTGATAATAGCGCATTTCATGAAATTTAAAGGAAAATTATAGCGGTTGAGATAACTTTATTAGTTTAGCAGTAATAGTCGTTGAACTTGGGTGTTGGATAAATTTGTACCAAATACAAAATCCTTAGAATAAATTCTTTAAAGTGACAAAGACGGAGTAACTAGTTACTTGTTATAACGGGTAAAGACTTGCATTGAATAACAGGCTACTACGGAACCCTACACGCACTTGGCCGGTTATTATGCTTTAGGTATCAAACAAGCAGATCGCTCACCTGATGGGAAGAGGTTTCCATTGTCTGTAAATAGTTGTAACAATAAGTGTGCCATTATTATCCTATATATATATACTTATTAAGAATCCGTGTTATTACTCCTCTACTAAATTGTTTTCTACTTAGAGCTGTATAATTGAGATTGTTAGAAATGTAAAGAGGGGGCAGATCGATGCGGTGTACTCTGTAAAACGATTTTGAATATATTCCGCTTCGTCATTCATAATCAACCGGTGTCAGTCCACTGCTGGACGTAGGCCTCTCCCAAAATACGCCTGAAATTTGTGGAAAATAAATATCAACTACTGAAAAACTGATCAAAGCATTCTTTTTAAGCGTATAAACAAAATCTAACGGATATTTCATATCTTAGGCATGAAACTGACCTGAAAATGAGTTTAAGTTTATAATTGTACCATGTATAACTAAACTTAAGTGAAATGAAATTAAATGAAATTATTTATTGGCTTGTGGACTAGGTATTACATTAAGTGGTGTTACAGTATTAAGGTGTTAAGTATTATTAAACATTCTTAGTTTAATTCTGTTTGATTGCAATTACATTTATAATTATATTTAAGTAACTTACACGCAAGTTGTGCGCCTAATTACCAACAGTAAGGTGACCTATACCTTTAATATCTTATAGGCTCGTGTTTTGACCACTATCTAGCCTGGTGGTAATGTTGATGTGGTTGAAGATGGTGAACTTGCTAGGTCTAGAATAGGTACTTAATTCCTTTGAGAAAATAGCCTAGACCTAATTATAAGGCACGTCTTGCCAGAAAGTGTGCACTACATTGAAGATGCCGTATCTTGAGGTATTCCGATGTTATTGTAATTTCACTGGACATTTTGAAAATAAAGCGCTATTCGATAAAATTGCGATGTACAAGTGTACAAGCATGTTTCACAAAAACGCGCTTAGAGAAGCAGCAATAAGATCCAGGGCCTAAAATTTCCCTCAAAGGTTTTAAGTTATAAAACAAAAGTTGCTCGACACCGCGGCACGTCGCTTACTTGCTCATTCCGACTTCTTTTCTTATTCTGAGTTAATTTAAAATTCATAAAGCAATCAGAAGTTGGTTCGCATTGGAGTAAAGCCAATGACAAGCAGAAAAATATAATATAAAGTGGCAAAGGACATTTGAACTCTTGGGTATAATGAGCTTTGAGATAGGATTACTTATGACTATTTTAGAATCTTGTGAGCAATATTGGAATAAGATTAAAATTTACTTAGTACTTTTTTATTTACTTAGTGCTTTATTATTCACAGGCAAGCAAATGACCATTATCTTACCTGATGATAAGTGTAGACTACTACCAGCAGCGGACTGATACCGGCTTATCAGGTTGTATGTTGAAAACATTTTATAGCAATAAAATTATGATATAAGAATTTAACCAACTAAATTTAATCTGTATCTATTTTAGAAGTATTACTTAGCTCAAAATGAAACTAGAAAATAAGTATATACTGGATGTCAACCTAAGGTGACAATACAATATACAAAATAACCGGCCAAGTGCGTGTCAAGCCACGCGCAATGTAGGGTTCCGTAGTAGCCTGTTATTCAATGCAAGTCTTTACCCGTTATAAACAAGCAACTAGGTACTCTTTGTCACTTTAAAGGATTTATTCTAAAGATTTTGTATTTGGTACAAAATTATCCAACACCCAAGTTCAACGACTATTACTGCTAAACTAATAAAGTTATCTCAACCGCTATAATTTTCCATTAAAGTTCATGAAATCGCTATTATATTATTTTGTTTATACGCTTAAAAAGAATGCTTTGATCAGTTTTTCAGTAGTTGATATTTATTTTCCACAAATTTTAGGCGTATTTTGGGAGAGGCCTACGTCCAGCAGTGGACTGACACCGGTTGATTATGAATGACGAAGCGGAATATATTCAAAATCGTTTTACAGAGTACACCGCATCGATCTGCCCCCTCTTTACATTTCTAACAATCTCAATTATACAGCTCTAAGTAGAAAACAATTTAGTAGAGGAGTAATAACACGGATTCTTAATAAGTATATATATATATATCAACACCAATATCAACACCAATATTATAAATGCGAAAGTCAGTTTGTTTATTTATTTGTTTGTTTGGGACTTCTTCACGGTCAAACGGCTTGACGGATTTGGATGAAATTTTGTACAAAGATAGTACATAGGGCAGAATAGGATATAGGATACTTTTTTTTTGGCTATCGAGTCAGAGGGTTCAGATATTTTAAATTGAATTTTGTAAATATGAGACTTCTTCTCGAATAAACGGCTTGACCGATTTGCCTGAAATTTTGTATGAATACATGTCAAAGGGCAGAATAGGATACAGGATACTTTTTTTCTGGCTGTCGAGTCAGGGGATCCGGATATTTGAAATTGAATTTTGTAAATATAAAACCTCTTCTCGAATAAACGGCTTGACCGATTTGCCTGCAATGCTGTATACAGACAGTTCATAGGGTAGAATAGGATACAGGATACTTTTTTTTTGGCTGTCGAGTCAGGGGGTCCAAATATTTTTAATTGAATTTTGTAAATATAAGACTTCTTCTCAAATAAACGGCTTAACCGATTTGCCTGAAATTAATATGAATACATGTCTTGGAGCAGAATAGGCTTTAGGATACTTTTTTTCTGGCTGTCGAGTTAGGGGGTCCAGATATTTTAAATTGAATTTTGTAAATATAAAACCTCTTCTCGAATAAACGGCTTGACCGATTTGCCTGAAATGTTGTATATAGACAGTTCATAGGGTAGAATAAGATATAAGACCCTGTTTTTTTGGCTGTCGAGTCAGGGGGTCCAAATATTTTAAACTGAATTTTGTAAATATAAGACTTCTTCTCGAATAAACGGCTAGACCGATTTGCCTGAAATGTTGTATGAATACATGTCATAGGGCAGAATAGGATATAGGATACTTTTTTTTTGGATAACGAGTCAGGGGTCCAAATATTTTAAATTGAATTTTGTGAATATAAAACCTCTTCTCGAATAAACGGCTTGACCGATTTGACTGAAATGTTGTATATAGACAGTTCATAGGGCAGAATAGGATATAGGATACTTTTTTTCTGGCTGTCAAGTCAGGGGGTCCAGATATTTTAAATTGAATTTTGTAAATATAAGACCTCTTATCGAATAAACGGCTTGACCGATTTGCCTGAAATGTTGTATAAAGACAGTTCATAGGAAAGAATAGGATATCGGATACTTTTTTTCCGGCTGTCGAGTCAAGGTGCCCAGTTTTGCAAATGTGTGGCCTACTCTCGGTCAAACGGGTTAACCTTTTTAGCTGAAATTTTGTACACAGACAGTCAATAAGACATAGAAGGACAACGAATACTTTTTTTTGGCTGGCAATTTCGGGTGTCTAGATTTTTATTATGGAATTTTGTGAATGTGTGGCCTCTTTTCGGCCAGACGGCTTGACCGATTCTGATGAAATTTTGTACAAAGAATAATAGTATTGTATATAATAGGGCATAAAAGGGCAAGGAATACTTTTTTCGGCAATTAAGTGTGAGTGCCTTTATTTTTGTTAACTTTACATAGAGTTTGCATAATCATAAGAGTTTGACCTTAGGTCCATCTATAATTACTAAACTTAATATGTGTCCTAATAAGGCCATAAAACTATCAGGGTCATTAAAAGTCATCAAAATTTACGCGATAGCTTTGCTTGCACAACGTGTTTTATCTGCTTTGTGGGAAGTATTTCAGAAACATTCGTGTTAACAGCCACATTTAACCTTAGGGTCATAGGTGTTGACTTAGTAGGTCATCAAAACTAAAACAGTCAGGGTCATAAAAAGCCGTAAAAATTCGCGCAGTTATAGCGCTCGCTCAGCTCGCGCGAGCATTTGTTATATGTACTTTGTAGAAAACATTTCAGCAACTTTTGTATTTTAATAGCCACATGCATCAAAACGAGTCATAGATTAAAACAGTACAACCTTCAATAATGATAAAGATTATTAACCTTAAAATAAGTGGATATCAAGTTTAACCTTAGGGTCATCGGTGTTGACTTAGTAGGTCATAAAAACTTTCAGGGTCATATAAAGTCATAAAAAAATTTATCGCTTCGCTTGCGCAGTAACAACGCTACATAGGGTATAATAGCGTGTTTTAACAGCCTCATACATAAGACTGACTCAAATACTTATACTGCACAACTTGGTAAACCTTGGTTAGGTTTACCAAGTACCAAGTAATGATTAATGATTTTAACAATAGACGATATCGAGTTCGACCTAAGAGTCATCTACAGTGACTTGATTGTTAGGTAATAAAACTGTCAGGGTCATAAAAATTCATAAAAAATGTTCGCTCGCGCAGCTATTTACCTTAATTTCTTTGTAAGAAATGTTTCAGGAACTTTTGTGTTGAGTCAAACAATTAAACAGCACAACTTCGTATACCTAACCAAAATGATTAATGACTTTAACAAAAGAGGATATTAAGTTCGACTTTGGGGTAATCTATGGTGACTTGGGCTACGAGATCATTGATCTAGACCTCAAAGGTAATAAAGACACAATAACGCGGGCGAAGCCGCGGGTAACAGCTAGTATATATATATATATAGGATAATAATAAGGTGTCAAAGAATCTTGACAGGTCGGCAACGCATGAATGGCACACTTATTGTTACAACTATTTACAGACAATGGAAACCTCTTCCCATCAGGTGAGCGATCTGCTTGTTTGATATCTAAAGCATAATAACCGGCCAAGTGCGTGACAGGCCACGCGCAGTGTAGGGTTCCGTAGTAGCCTGTTATTCAATGCAAGTCTTTACCCGTTATAAACAAGCAACTAGGTACTCTTTGTCACTTTAAAGGATTTATTCTAAAGATTTTGTATTTGGTACAAAATTATCCAACACCCAAGTTCAACGACTATTACTGCTAAACTAATAAAGTTATCTCAACCGCTATAATTTTCCATTAAAGTTCATGAAATCGCTATTATCACGAATTTTTCAAGCCAGCAGTTTAGCTTTTAGAGGGGGGGGGGGGGGACGACGCCCTACTAGAACAAAAATTTGCACCTTAAAGTTTAATATTTCGTAAATGGAGCATTCAATCGAAAAATAGTATTAGCAACCCTTAAGTCATTATAAAAGACCTATTCCACGATACCCCACCCAATGGGGTAGACGTAGAAAAAAAATCATCCCCACTTCTCATATAGGGGAGCTACCCTAAAAAAAAAATATTTTTCACAATTTTATTTCAGCTCTTTGTCAGCGTAATATATATACATATCCCCACAAAATTACAGCTTTCTAGTATTAACGGTCTTTTAGCAAAATCTCGGACAGACAGACAGACAGACAGACAGATAGACAGACAGACAGACAGACAGACGGACATGACGAAACTATAAGGGTTCCTTGTCAGGACTACGGAACCCTAAAAATAACACAAATCAACATAAAAAGACAAATACCTCTATAAATATTTATTGTTGCAAAAATGAGTGAAGTGAAGGAAATTAAATTCACTCGTACATAATTCGAACGTATTTCATAACCCTGGATATTTTATAAAAATATGAATTAACTCTGGTATCTGCAAATGGGTTTAATGCTGTAAAACACCACTAAGATATCATTTTAAATTTTATTACGTTCCACTCACTCCACACGTTAATGGTAAAATAAAAAAGTCTTGACAGACAGACAATGAAGTGATTCTTTTTTTTTTTTGAAGCACCGAACCGTTAAACCTGAAATATCTATACGAAAGCCTCAAGCTGATGCAATATTATATTGAAATCCTTAATCCAAATTATAGATACAGTTTTCAAATAATTTTAATAAACGATTCATTTATTGAAAACTCTCTTATTGCCAAATAAGTATCTCAAAATATGTGCTCTTTGAAATATTAAACATCAAATACAAAAAGTATTCTAAAATTAGCTTTCCAATGCTCATTTTAACACCCACGTTTTGCTTTAAGATGTTGCTATTGTTAGATATATTCAATCATATTGCCTATAACGTTGGAATGAATTTCTTTATTTTGAAATCCTTCGGGGCATCTCGGGCACGTTTCCTCGCAATATGAATCAACGATTATAGCTCTTCAAAATTCATGAGCGCTGCAATCGAGCGTACCTCTTTATAGACCCTTAGAATTGGAATTACTTAGATAATATTATTTGAGGAAAAGAGGTTTATTATGTTAGTTTCTTCGGTCTAGTCTGAAGTCTGCCTTTGATATGATTTATTCGTCAAAACTTTATAATGACGTACCTAGCTGGAAACTTTTAGTTTGAGATTTATTAAAGAATCATCGAAGTAGATGAGAAAAATGTTAAACTAAATTGTAGATATTATAATAGATATAGATTTTAGATATTTAGGCGGCAATAGCCCAATGGATAGGGTGTCGGACTGGCAATCGAGAGGTCGTGAGTTCGAATCCCACCTACACCCATTGCACTATTGACGTGAACCCACTCCAGACACAAGCATATTTAGCTTAGTTGGAGGGGTTAACAAGAATACTAGTAATGTGCAACCCACATTGCGAGTAATCTTTAAAAAAAAAAAAAAATTGTAGATGTTATTGGGATTTAATTGTAAGTAAAGAGAGTGATAAATGATCCAAAACTTATTTTGCTAACTTTACTTGATTTACAATAATACAATAAGTAATATTGTTTTGGTAGGTAATATTGGAAAAGTTCTCTTTGTTATGGAAAAAAACATTTTAATTGTTACTAGTTTTAGGTTAATTAAAGAGCAGTATGCAGGCGGCGCACCAATAGAAAGTGGTTACCACTGCTAATTCACACCTAAAATACCAAAGGCGATACTGATGCATTGCCTGCCCATTTTGAGAAGGACCTTGTTGACTATCCTTCACTTTGCGTAAAGACGTCAGGAGGAAGCTCATTCCACATCTTACCTACCGCATAAAATAGTTTGTGTGAGAGAACAAATATAATTATAGGATATGTAGATGACCTTTTGTACGGATACGTGAATACCGTATATACGTGATACATTTTTTCCATGATATAAGGTATAAGGACAGGCACTACACTCGCCTGACCGTGAGCGATGACGTCTAAATATTCTACAGCGGCATGCATAACTAGAATTTGGATCTCACTGCACTGCGCCCACAGAGTTCATTGAATACATAAAGGTATAACTTATACATAAAGGTTGGTTTAAATGATGCGGCATATTATATTACAAAATTTGCCAATTTAATTTAAGTTTTCAAATCATTACCTAGATGCAACTAGATAAATAATAGAACTTATTTTTTTACACAAAAGTTAAAAACAATAGGTTCAATACCCAGAACTTATATATAAACTATACCTACAAACCTCAAATAGAAGTCTAGTGTTCATTTCACATCAGCAGACATGTATGTACAATGGAGCCGGAGTGCGACCAAACGAGAATCTATGTTTCCAATAAGTCGGGCACATATCGAGTGTCAACTGTTCTACTGTGATTTAGATGCAAATACAAATTCCTATATTCATATGTGTCTAAGGTTATGCAAATCTATGTGTATTGATAGGCAGATAGTAACACAGGAATCAGATAGCACGTCGACCATATTCGATGCGGCTCTATTATATATATTTATGCTGTTTAGGATTGTGATGTAAGGGAGCACAAATACTACCTCAGTGCTCCCAGTCAACCTCACCTGCCTGTGGTGCATCCCGCTGACCAACGAACGAGGCTCTGGCGACCGACAAATGGCGGTATAACCATTTCGAAATTATGGCGTAGCTAAAAACTATAGGCCGGTGACGGACAGCAGCATTACCGGTGCATGAAGATACGTCCTGCGATCACCAACCTGCCTGCCCAGCGTGGCGATTAAGGCATATCCCTCCCAAATATGGAATGACACACAAATCCAAAAAACTGGAAAAGAAGATCCAAAGATCGGGCTCAGTGGCGCATCTTGGGAGAGGCCTACATCCAGCAGTGGAATTATACCGGTTGATGATGATGAGGATTGCGAGCCTCGAGGTAAGGTAATCCTTCGGAGTCACTTTGTAGTATGTATGTATGTCTATCTTTCTATTAAGACCCGTTTTCTTAGAAGTGCGTGTTTCACATTTCTGGGTTCTGCTTTTTGATTGATTTATGTACGCATATAATTTATTTAACTCAAAATATCAATTTGTGTCAACTAGTGACACAAAAATCACTAATGTAGCACAAAAATATGAAGTTTTTAACCGACTTCAAAAAAAGGAGGAGGTTTCTCAATTCGATCAATATATATATTTTATGTTTGTTCGCGCATAACTTCGTCATTTATGAACCGATTTTGATTATTCTTTTTTTGTTGGAAAGGAGATATTTCAAGTGTAGTACCATGGTAATTTTATCGAGGTCTGATAAGTATCTCCAGAGATATTGATAAACACCTCAAAATTGGTACTGAAAATGAATAGCGCGGCATTGAAGTCGGTTCTTTTTTAGTTTTTAAACGATATTATTGATATATCTGAATTAGCCATTATTACAATTATAACGGTTCATTCCACTTCATGACACGTAGCTCGGTAATATTTAAAATTCTCATCTTGCGCAATGCAGCGGAATTGCAAATTCAACAGTGTGGCTTCAATTAATCCACCAAATCATATTCAACAATTCAGGAGTACGGCTTCTGTCCAATTAGGGGAAACTCTTGTTTTCATTATAAACTTTCTCGCTTTATCAAATCGGACTCGAACGGAATATAATAATACGAGCTATAGTTTTAGAATAAGTGACATTGCAAAATCTGCAATCATGAATAGTAGTTAGTTATATATTTCAAATTTAGTGGTTGGACTTTGCTGAGTCTGTCTGCGATGATTCTGCCAATTTTCCTAATTTAAAAAATGAAAACCAAAGTGAGACTCTATCTCTAGCATCTAGACACGACACGAAAGAGGTAACGGATCCAGCGCGTTGAGGAGAAAACTTCGGGTAATTCGGAGTTTTGCGTGCCACTGAATAGCTTTGGATATAGGCAGATGCCATCGCTTGCCAATAGAAGAGAATCTTGTCTTTCTCTTAAAAATACATTAGTAATTATAATTTCAAGCTAAAAAGGTACATGAAAGTAATAATAACTGGCCAAGTGCGTGTCAGGCCACGCGCAGTGTAGGGTTCCGTAGTAGCCTGTTATTCAATGCAAGTCTTTACCCGTTATAAACAAGCAACATGGTACTCCGTCTTTGTCACTTTAAAGGAATTTTTCTAAGGATTTTGTATTTGGTACAAAATTATCCAACACCCAAGTTCAACGACTATTACTGCTAAACCAATAAAGTTATCTTACCCGCTGTAATTTTCCTTTAAAGTACAAATTTTTCCAGATTTTTCAAGCCAGCAGTTTAGCTTTTAGAGGGGGGGGGGGGACGCCCTACTGGAACAAAAATTTGCACTTTAAAGTTTAATATTTCGTAAATGGAGCATTCAATTCATCCCCACTTCTCATATAGACTAACCTAAAAAAAAATATTCTTCAAAATTTTATTTAAGGTGGTTGCTCGTCGTCAGCTAACCACAACAGAGCCAATAGATGGCGCTGATACTCTTATTTGATGAATTTAATTTTTTAATGACTGAAATAGTATTTGGTAAATAAAAAATATTGATTTTGCGAGTAAAGCGTATACATTTTAATTTATTCAGCTAAATTTGAAGTATATATACACTCTCTATATACTTTTATTTGTAAACAAGCGTGGCGTCAGGACTGATCACGCACACACGCGAAAGTATTTTCGTTTCACAGATTATTTAATAGTGTATTTGACGTTTACAAAAGCATTTGCTAATTTTGTCACTTTGTAAATGAGTAATGTAGCCGATTGGTGAGAACTACTGGATTAAGCGCAACAGGGCAGTCCCTGTTGCGCTTAATCCAGTAGTTCGTGTATTATACAAACAACTAACTTGTAATAAATATTTTATTGTATTTCATAAATATTCTTAGTGGTGCTCAGAGGATAGCCGTGGTCGTATGTCACCTACCGTAACAAAACAATACACTCTGCAAAGTAACATACGACCACGGGTATCCACTGAACACCACTAAGAATATTTATGAAATACAATAAAATATTTATTACAAGTTAGTTGTTTGTATAATACACGATACATATTGATTAGTTTGTACTTAGCGATCTCAGATGAGAATATTTTCTTGTTTCATACTTTTTAGAGAGTGTATTTTCAGTAGTCGGGTTTTAGTTTTTGAACTTATTTTTTATTTACTTACTAAGGTATACTTTCCTTAGAATAGAATAGAATAAAATTTATTGTTCAATAACTGTGTTTCCAAAGGTCTTAATATTGGGTATGCAGTACCAACAGTTTGTTCTTTACGAACATACAATAATATTAAACGTCTAATTAAAATCTATACAATCTATCTTATTACTATTATCTTATTATCGTAACTTATTATTTCAATCTTCAATTGCGATATTGTAATGATACCAGGCAGAGTTAAAGCCGGACATTTGTTAGTTTCATTCATCAACATATTCTTTAAGACTGTAATATGATTTTTAGGGTTCCGACCCAAAGAGTAAAACGGGACCCTATTACGTCTGTCTGTCTGTCTGTCTGTCTGTCCGTCTGTCACCAGGCTGTATCTCATGAACCATAATAGTGAGACAGTTGAAATTTTCACAGATTATGTATTTCTGTTGCCGCTATAACAACAAATACTAAAAACAAAATAAAGTTAAAAATTAAAGGGGGTCCCCATACAAAAAACGTGTATTTTGTATAGCGCCATCTGGTCAAGGTGTCATCTGCGTGTTAACAACCTCAGAGTAACTATTACTCATAGACATATACTACTAGACGGAACATCTCGAACTGGCATTGTCGAATACCGCGAGTAAGCTGGCTGGCATATTCTCGCTCACACGTAGCTCGGCACTCGAAACAACAGCACGCGCTTTTGTTAAAAATTGCGTATCCGGAATGCCATCGTGTGTCCTCAGATACTGCAAAAACCAGTCAGGCAAAACAAACTGAGACGACGGAGTCACTTTTCACAATTAAGTTCAGATTTTCGAATTAAAACCCGCATACATAAAACGTTAATTTGTTAATTTGTAATGACACTTCACGACGCGACGCCATGTTTGCTGGCGCCATGTTCGTAGATTATGTAAACAGATGTGACATTATAGCGCGAAATGAAATTGCCTATTTTTAAATTTTGAAGAAAATAGTTTGACATGTGTGTGTATACTGTATAATTATGTCTGTGGTATCTTAGCTCCCAACCCAAGTGACTGGACCGGATTTTAATTTAGTTTTGTTTATTTTTTTATTCATACTATTCTATGAAACCGACATAAAAAGAAGGAGGTTCTCAATTTGATTGTGTTTTTTGAATGTGTGTTACGTTACCGCATAACTCCGTAATGTATTAACCGACTTGGAAAAATCTTTTTTATTTGAATGCGTATTAAGTACTTACGGATTGGTGCCATTTTATATAATATCGTATTCTATCCTCTTCTCTTGATAAAAATACATTGGACGTTGTCGGTAAGGACGGTAAGGCGATATGTGTTTAATCTATAATTAGTCACAACCGGCGGCGGCAACCACTCCCCCGTGCCCCCGCGTGAATGATAACCGTTTGACAAAATTTATTTGCTCGGAATGACAACTCTTTGTTTTACCCACATACCTGCTACATATTAAACTCGATCGCGTACCCACCCTGGTGTCTCTCAATTGGGCCGTTTTGTTCTACAAAGCAATTACAACCTTATCGTTAAAGCATACAGATTAAATTGAATTTGACAAAACATTTGCAGTGCACCATCATTTTTAATACGTCTATGGGGTTTTACCTCAATGCTATTACTACTCTCAAAGTCAAAGTCAAAGCATTTATTCAGTATATGGGCAAATTAAAAATTTGCACTTACACTCGTCAAATTACATTAAATAGATCATATTCAATAAAAAATATTATAGATATAACAGAAACATAACTTACTGCTTTGAATTTACAAAAAAAAAACAAAGGTATTGAGCCATTCAGCTTTCATCTAGACGTCGAACGTCACACTTAAAACATGTTTAAATAACTCTAGTGACTCTAGTAATAGTTACTCTGAGATCAACAACCGAACAACAACTTGCCTTGTGGCAACACTAACGATAACATTGTCAAAAATCGGCTGTGCCGGTTTTAATCTAAATAATAGGAAAATAGTCATTAAAACTAAGAAATATTATTAAATATTAAGTGCAAAAGTGGTAACTAACACCATTTCGTGTTATCTGTGTATATCTGTGTGACTTATTTCGTGCGATTCAAAAATCGACAATAATACGGTCGGTCGGCGCGGGAACTGGAGCTGTCAAACAAGAGAAAGACCTCTTGGTATATCATATCAGGATATATCCTGGACCTTTGGATGATTCTGAACAAAAAACCTGGGGAGTATTGTTTTCGTAACCTTTATTAACCGTATGCATTAGGTATTGTTTAATAAACTCACTGCCACCCTCTTAAATCGCCAACATTAAATTCGATCAAAGTCGGTGACAAATTGTCATTTTTTTCTCATAATTTTCGATGTTCCTGTCGTATTCATATACCTAACTTTTAATTTCGAGTTCTACAGTATTATTAAAGGTTTAACTAACAGTTTTAGTGTAGAAATAATGTTTGTGTAGGATCCCGAATAAATCCATAGTACCTACCTACTTATGTGTAAATAATACAAACTTCACATTATAAAGAATACACTGTGTACCTACTTTTCATGACAGTTTTGATTGAATATTAACTAAATAATCACTTTATCACTGACATCCTAATATAAAATATCAACAAATATAAAATGTAAACTAAGATATATTGTTAAACTTGTAAATAACCATTATCTAACTAGTATCAATTAATAGTCACATATAAATAAACTGGCTATTGGCTAGCTTGAAAGTAAGGTACTCCTTCCTGGTTTTCAGAGACAATATCAGCCACAATGACCACCCGTAGAATGGATATTGAGGCCAAATTGAAGGCGGCTCTCCTGGAACTGAAAACCTGCAAGGACTCCAAAAAAGATTTGCTGCAAGAACTTCAGGATCATGAATCTGGCATGGCAAAGATGTTGGAGAAGAATGCAGACCTCAAACACCAATTGGCCGAGTATGACATTGCTCTGGAAGATCTAAGAGACCAGCGTGACAGGCTTCTAGAAACAGTGGATGTACATGCGCAAAACCAAGAACTATTCAAACGTACACTGACCTATATCCGGGATTTGGAGCAAGAGCTCTCATTTACAAAAGATAAACTAGAAGAAATGACGACCTCTCCTGTATTGCTATAGGATTATTTATATAGGATAGGTATTAATACATTTTCATCTCCATCAAATGTGTGTGCATCTCGTACCAAGATTGTTTTAGGTCCTGGGTATGAAAGCTAGCTTTTAAAATACAAGGTTTTTCTTAGTTTAAGAGTTAGTGTACAAGATATCTGTAAATGATTTTGGTTAATAAACAATTTATTTATTTATTGCAAAATAATACTAATCAAGACAACACTTTGGATCTATATACAGAGTTCATTGGCTCAGGTTCTACTAATGTCTCTATGAAGGGTTCCAATAAGATTAAAAAGTACATTAAGTATAAGAAAATCATTAGGAAAAATATACATAAATTAAAAAAATATAAGTATATTAAACAAATAAATTTAAAGACTTGTAAGAAAAACATCGACTTAAGTAAAGAATTACAGCATTGCCTAGAGCTGTTAGATCGCAGTAACAATGAATTAATAGAATTTAAAGAAAAGGCTGAATTACTAAAACAAGAAATGTGCGCCTCAAAAGTTTTAATTGGGGCTCCTATATCTGGTGTGCAGAGTGAATGCTACCAAGAGGATAGCAGCTCACCAAGTACAGCTAATACTGCAAGTTTACATGCACAGACTGACTTGGTTAGGCAGGAAGTAGTGTCATCGTTGCAGTGCACTGGTGCCTCCGAGGTGGACTCTGGCAGTCCTTTACAACTGCCGGAGCCTGCTAGAGAGACCATTGTGTTCAGCGATGAAATGGGAGTAGGTATGGGTAGCTTATTAGACAGTAGATTGAACCAAAATGTTTATAACAATTGCGGCCCTAATTTACCAATTACAGATTTATTTAAGAAATAAGCAGCTTTCAGTATCACAAAAATTGTACTATTGTATTGCAGCTAGGTAATAGCACAAACTTAAAAAAAACTGATATTAATATTCTAATTAAACTTTTATCAGACATTGCCAGCAGAGGCATTAGTAAAATAATAGTTTGTTCATTCCCGTATCTAAAAACGAGTAGTTGCACTTATAATGAGCATGCTCATATATTGAACTTGGCACTGTACAATTTGACGTGTCGCTTGAGCGACTTTTTGTATTTTGAAACTAACAAATTTATTAGTAAAGTAATATTGACATAGGATACTTTGTATCTCAATAAGACTAATAAGTCGACCTTTCCTGCATTCAATATATATGACCCTGTTTTACATATTGTAACAGATCACGAAGACGAGCCCCAATGTAGTGGTGTTACTATGCGGGGTAATTGTAGCGTAGTAGACTTAGTTAGTTTAAACTAATGTCTAAGACAATGGGGAGGCCTGACTCAATCAACATTTTTCATCAGAATAAACAAGGTCTCTCCAGCAAAGCCTTAGAGTTAGAATTATTTCTAGATTTTTATAAAGTTGACATAATGTGTATTACTGAACACTGGTTTGTGAAAGGTACATTGTTACCAATATTAAAAAATTATACAATTGCCAGCACATTCATTAGACAGAAGGCAATTCGTGGTGGCTCACTAATATATGTAACTGAAAATTGTAACTTTAAACAGCGTAAAGACATAGTAGCTTTGTCTGTGGAACAATGTGTTGAATTATCTTGTATAGAGCTGAGCAATTCCATTCGGAATATGATTTGTACTGCAATTAGTCGTTTTATTTATTTATTATGTTTCATTATTTCACAATTTTTTGAATAAAAATTGTCTGAAGTACTGAAACATCCACTGGGTCGCGGGTGCTCGTAATAGTACGGTTGGCAACCCTACATTAATCAGGGGAATTAAATATGTGTTTTAAGTGTGACGTTCGACGTCTAGATGAAAGCTAAATGGCTCAATACCTTTGTTTTTTTTTTTTGTAAATTGAAAGCAATAAGTTATGTTTCTGTTATATCTATAATATTTTTTATTGAATATGATCTATTTAATGTAATTTGACGAGTGTAAGTGCAAAATTTTAATTTGCCCATATACTGAATAAATGCTTTGACTTTGACTTGACTTTGACTTTGGTTCACAACTCTGTCATAGAAAAGATAATAATAATACTACGTAACTCTGTTATGTTTCGTATTGTACTGTGTTTACAGGCATTAATATTTTTGACGATATATGACTGAGCACTGATAATACGTAGCAATACTTTGTTATTTTACTGTTTATTTTGCTAATGTGCTCTTTCCAATTTAAATAACAATCAAGTGCTATGCCAAGAAAATTAGTTGTATTTACCTCTGTAACTACATATCCATTATGCATTATGTTAATGTTTAATTGACGACTCTTGTAATGTTTAAACTGTAATACATTTGTTTTATTGATATTGACATTTAAATTAATATTGCTTAACCATTCTGTTACAATTTGTAAGGTATTATTAACTTCTTTTTCAAACTCATTTTGATTAAGATGGTTTTGTGGGATGAAGATGATAGCGTCGTCGGCAAACATAACACAGGTATGCTGTGTGATTTGTGGCAGTTCATTAATATACAGTAAGAATAATAAAGGCCCAAGTATGCTACCTTATGGGACTCTTATGATGACTTTTTCATATTCAGATTCTACTTGTTCTATAGACTTGGTATCAGAATTGTAGGTTTGGATTACTGTTGCTTGATTTCTATAATACCTACTGCTTCCAATTTATTTAACAATTTTTTATGAACTACGCAATCAAATGCCATAGATAAGTCTAAAAATACAGCGATCCCTGTCCTCTTATTATTAATTTCACCCCAAAATTGATTTAACATTTTAAAAATGGCTATAGTCGTATTTTTTCCTTTATGGAAACCAAACTGATTACTGTTTAGAACATTGTTGGTGTCAAAGAACGAAATAAATCTATTGTATATTGCCTATTCAAAAATTTTGGATACACTGGGTAATATTGCAATGGGCCTATAATTACGCATATCTGTTTTAGAACCTTTTTTATGTATATGTTTAATTAAACCATTTTTAAGTCCATTCGGGAAGCATCCTGTTTCAAAAGTAAGGTTAATAATGTATACTAGTGGTTTTATGATACAATCCAGGCTAGCCTTAATTACTTGAACAGAGATACCATCATATCCCGCTGTCTTTTTATTTTTTAAACATCCAACTATGTTTTTTATTTCTCGGCATGTTACTGGTCTCAAGAAAAGGTGTTGCAAGACACACTAGTATTTTTCTGCTGTTTTGGGTCATAGATTGGTCTTGAGTCATTACGTGTAATAATATATTTATTAAAACAAGATGCTATTTCTGTAGGGTCAACAATGCCTTTAGCATCAATTTCAATTTTATCTATTGTAGTCTTTATACCATTTGTTTGAGCAGTATTTTGCTTAATAATCCCCCATGTTGCTTTATTTTTGTTACTACTCCTGTCACTGTATCGAATGTTGGATATTTTTTTCGATATGTTAATAGTTTTTTTCAAGATATTCGAGTATTTTTTATATATTGCATACTTTTCTTTGCTTTTGCTACTTCGAGATTCTATATACGCTCTTTTCTTTCGGTTGGTCTATATTTTGATGCCATTTGTTTGCCAATTGGCTTTCTTTTTATACGTTATTTTAATCCTTTCTGTAGGTATACTCAAGTTAAAAATAAGGTGAAATAAGTCAAAGAACGCCTTGTATGCCTCATTAGGGTCGTCATGGTCATATACTTCTGAAAAGCTAAGTTGAGATAAATATTTCAAAAAAATGTTAAGATGAATATTAACTTTTCTTTTATGCACTTACCAATATTTTTCTCTGAACTCGAGACTGCAAAAAAAAAAACTTATAAAAGGCTCGAGACTGCATTTTATAAGTATTTCAAAAATATTGTACATGACAATATTTTATTTTCATTTACAATATTTATATAAAAATAATAAATATATCCGTAAATGATAATGGAGCGGTCCTAATAGAGCAATGCATGAACATTTTCGAGATCTGGCGCTGGTATCATCATCATCAAAATCAGCCGGTACCAGTCCACTGGTAGACATAGGCCTTTCCTAAGTCACTGCCCACCGCTTTGCGAATATCGTCGCTCCACCTGGGCCCCCAGACAAAATCCAATTTCTGTTTTCATTCACGCTAACGCGACTTTAAAGTGTATGGGAATGACAACTTTGTTGCGGAAACATAAATGTCATTCCATACATTTTGACCTTGCGTTAGCGTGAATGGCAACAGAAATTGAATTTTGTCTAGGGGGGCTGGTCACAGGACTACGCTACGTTTGCCGATTCGCGGTCTCCACACTAGAACCAGTCTGCCCCAACGGTTATCACTCCTATACGGCAGATATGACCAGGCCACTGCCATTTAAGTTTGCTAATCCGAACATCAGGAAACTATATGCCTGATACTTCTTCTTTGGTCCTACCACAAATAAAATATCTAAACAATTTAGTCAATTAATCGTACTCTCCTCAGTACACTCTCTGGTAAAACACATTTTTTATAAAATGTCACTAATTTTGGTAACATGTTTGTTATAAAATCTTCGTCACGTTAAATTTTGAGAATAGTGATGTCATGTGTGTTTCGGTAATAAAGCCAACATAATTTATATTCGTACAAAATTAAAAATCCGACTTCACATGCCGCGATAGTCAAAATAGCCAGTTGCTATAAACATGTCATCAAGGTATACAAATTTGTTTACATTGTTTAACTCCATATTTCTGGAGATAATTACACGGTAATATTATAATATTACCGTGATGACTATCAGATCTCAATAAAATTTGAATGGGACCAAGCGGGAGGCATAATCTCTAAAACAAAAAAAAAAATTGAAATCGGTTAAGATTTGACGAAGTTCTGAGGTAACAAACATGAAGAAAAAATACCGTCGAATTGAGATCCTCCTCCTTTTTTGTGAAGTCGGTTAAAGAGTTATTCCGTTAGTTAGTCCGTTTATTGGTATACAAAGACGTATTTGAGAATGATCTGACAGATGGTCTGACAGGATCAGATCGGTTTATCTATGAATGAAAAGCTGATGTTGGTTTTAAATTGGCCTCTAAAATATCACCATCATCAGGCTATCTCACCTTCAGCACGCCACTGAGCTCGATCTTCAGCTCTTTGTTTTCAACCACTGCCAGCCAGCTTGCATATGTCTTCGCTCCATATAGCTGGAGGGCGCCTTACACTATTACGAAAAAGATACTTTTAGTGCGTTTATCGAGCCGTGGTCTCCACTCTAAAACACGTCTACCTGTATATATACTCTATCTATACTACCTGTATCTAAAACACGTCTACCTGTAAACTGTTATCGGTTCTACGACAGTTGTGAACAGCCTACTACCATTTCAGCTAGCTAATACTTTGAGATATGTCGATAACTTTGGTTCTCTGACGGATGACTTCATTTCGAATTTGATTCTTCAGACAGACTCCTAGCCCTCTTCATAGCTCGCTGAGCAATTTTGAATTGATGAACCAGTCGCACTATCAGTGTCCACGTCTCGGCTCCGTAAGTAATAACAGGCAGGACGCACACGTTAAATACTTTCGTATTGAGGCTATTTCGTATTCGTATAAGAGCGATGAAAAGACCAGTCGGTGAATACTACGGTGTTGAACCTAGTGATCCTGATCACTGTGACATCTTTAAATATACGCTTCTTGTCCGTTATAATAAAAACAATCTCATTTATACGATTCCGTAGCCGAATGGTAAAAAACGGAAGCCTTTTCCTTTGAGTATTCAGCCAGAATACTCAAAGATGTTCACCGATTACTCAAAGATACCTAAATCGATTTGAAAAAATTTATTTCTTTTTTGTTTCAAAGACCCTTCCCAGGTAGTCCCAACTAAAAGAAACGATATCAAATGCCGCGATATTAATGTTCAGTACCATGTTTGTCTCCCATATCTTTAGATATACTTATCAGATCTCAATGAAATTACTATGGTACCACCCTTGGGATATTTTCTTTCCAACAAAAAAAGAATTATCAAAATCGGTTCATTAACGTCGAAGATATCTACACACATAAAAAAAATACTAAACGGTCGAATTGAGAAACATTTTTTTTTAAGTCGGTTAAAATATATCGAAATTTCAAAACTTGGAGTACCTATCAATTTCATATTACAAAATATAGTTGGAGTACCTATCAATTTCATATTATAAATGCCACGCTATTAATTTTCAATACCAAGTTTGACGTGCTTATCTCCATATCTCTGAAGATTTATCATACATACATCATGTCTCCTTTCCAACAAAAAAATAATCATCAAAATCGGTTCAGAAACGACGAAGTTATCCGCGAACAAACATAAAAAAAATATATACGGTCGGATTGAGAAACATCCTTTTTTGAAGTCGGTTAGAAACAAAATAAAACTAAATTTGAGTTTCTTAGAGCCTAACCTAATCGATAAACCGACGAAATATTTGAAGGCCACAAACTATAATAATAAGTACTGTAATGCTAATGAAAACTTGAAAAAGTCCTGAAAAAGCGGCGACTCGCATTTCAGCGGTCTGGCATCGTCGCCTTTTCAGCGAGCGCACGGTTTGGCAACGTCTGACGATCGCGGCAATACACACTAATGAGTTTAGCGTATGACACTGTAAAAACTTCACTCACATATTGACAAAAATGAATTAAAATCTCGATCCTAGTTTTCATATTATTTAATCAAATTATGTAGTAAGATTGGATTTCGCGTATGTAAAGAGTTGTATAAAGACCAATAGATGTGATTTCATCACAATTTTTTGATCCATTTACTCGTATTTGTCAATATACTTTTGTATGGAAATCGAACCACCTTAAGCACTGTCGGCGTCATTTATTTAAATACCCCCACAAAATTACAGCTTTCTAGTATTAACGGTCTCTTAGCAAAACCTCGGACAGACAGACAGATGGGCATGACGAAACTATAAGGGTTCCTTGTCAGGACTATGGAACCCTAAAAAACAGGCAACAACAAGACCAAATTGGTGATCAAAATAAATATTTTATAGCTATGTTTTTCTCAGCAAAATACCCAACATTGAACGGATACCGAGCTGACACGCACCCAAATTCCTGTCAAAAAGGGTCGCGCCCGACCGATCCGACCGATCCGATGTAAACATCGGATATACGGATAAGGTATGCTTCGCCAATCTCAAAAGTGCTGTAGATGCATGTCTTACTAGCTTTAGCCGACGAGCCGACTTGCGAATGCCTTTATTATGTTATTTTATATCTTATAAGGCCTAGTGTTCGACCACTACCTCGCTTGGTGGTTGCTAAGAAATGATGTGATCGAAGATGCCGAACACACTAGGCCTAGAATATATTGACTCTCAAGACCTATGTGCTGCCAGAACACTGTAAGTTTATGGCGTCAGATTTTGAGGGTCCGGTGGCATAATCGGGAGATTACGGCTTTGATGCCGTGGTACCGAGCTCATACCCCGCCGTGCACCAATGGATTTTTCTATAGGAAAATGTCTATGCGTTTTTCACAGTGGCCCTCCGGTGAAGGAAAACATCGTTAAGGAACACATCGTTAAGGAACCAACAACCCGCGCATGGTGGTAGGACACTATCAGGTGTCCGCCTGGCCAGCTACCACCCTCAAGTTAGAAAATCTGTCACCAAACATCTAATGTGTTCCGGCAGCTATCCTTGAGAGCCAGTTGCCATTCTAGGCCTAGCGTGCTTACCATCAGTGGTCAAACGCTAGCCTATAATATTTTTTTTTAAATCTCCTTGATTATGATAAGCTACTTTTTAACCCACTTCACAAGACTTTGAATAATGTTTTTACATCTTTCTTCACGTTGATTTTGGTTTTTGACAGATATTCTTACGGTAACTGTGAGCGAGATAGAAACAAAGGTGGGGAGAATTAATTTGTCTTTACATGAATGTTCTACCGGGCAAAGTCTAGTTAGCGTGCAACGTTTTTGAGCATACCTAATATTTTTTGACATGACATGACGTTTGGCGAAGATGGCGGCCATATGGCGGCGATTAATGTTATTAATAGTTGTCCTAATATGCGCTTCTCTCTTTATAACTTTCTTCCTCCTCAAATCTCTCGTCCAGTCTCTTTTAAACATCTTCTTTCTCTCATTTTCACCCGCTTTACTGGTTCTCTATGTAAATATATTGAAATTAATAAAATTAAGTTATAAATATTATGTATATACCTACTCATTTCCATGTTTTATTTTCTTGTAAATATCCAAAACGAGTTCTTTTTATTTATTTTTTTAAGTTTTCATCCATTTAGTCTTTCCACTCGACTAAACTTGACATTAGCGAAATTGAGGTTTGGCATTATCGCAAAAGCCAAAAACAAAGAAAATAATAATTAATGTTAATAATCGCAAATAATACTTTTTAATATTCATTTTGGAATACAACTAGTCCGTGTTATAAAATTATTTGGAATTGTTGTAATAAAATAGACAATTAATTATCATGTGTGTCAGATGCTTATATTGCACGGGGCCATTTTGGACATTGTCCTTTGATACCTTGATTACATCATTATGACTAGTGGATATTTTCACTAGCGCGGCATTTGAAGTAAATGTTTTAAGGTTCCGAACCCAAAGGGTACCAAATGAACACTTTCTGAGACTTTGCTGTCCGTTCGTCCGTCCGTCCGTCCGTGTGTCTATATGTGCGCACTTTACAGATTCGTATCTTCTGAACCGTAATAGGTACATTCTTGACATTTTCAAGTATCAAAGTATATATCCGTCAATGTATAACGGCCCAGACACGAAATTCTATAGATGCATGTAATTTAATTAAAACTTGTTTTGCACTAAAATGAGTAAAATAAATTATATTAAAAAAAAATAAAACCGACTTCATAACTACAAACAGGCACTCAAAAGCAAAAAAATAAGTTACTTAAAATAATTATTATAAGCGCTACCCACTTATCTATTTGAAGTCGGTGCCAGCCAACCCTAATAGGTAGTAGATAGATACTACCTACATGTATCTACCTACTTACTACTACATACATAGCATCTATCTACTATCCAATAGACTTGGCTGGCACCGACTTCAAATAGATAAGTGGGTAGCGCTTATAATAATTGTACTAAGTAATTTAATTTTCCCTTTTGAGTGCCTGTTTGTGGTTATGAAGTCAGTTTTATTTTTTTTGGAAAATAATTATTGGTAGCAATTTGGTGGAACATCAATATATGCTCCTGCCTGTGGATGCACACATGTGCTAGGAGTAAATCGGCAATCTTTCGCTTAGAGGTCAAATCATCTTTCTTCTTTGGAGCAGGTCTCCTTTACGCCGAGGGGCTCAATTATTCCTTATTTAAATTTGATTTATTTGTATCAAAATTGTTGGCAAAATATTTTAAGTAAGGCCCGGCCCAGTGAGCATGCTGAAAAACTGCTAGATCTCTTGTTTCTATTTTTGTCTAACAACCTATTAACACTTTCTTGTTTAAAAAAAGAAAAATATTAAAAAAGAAGTGAATGCAAGCGTTTGTTCAGTTATGATCAGGATGTTAGATACAGGTAATTTAGCAAACAAAAATTGTTATGATCAGCAATCAAAATATAGCAAAGTATATATCAAACTAGAAACATAGGTTAAATTTTGTAAGAACGTGTAACAACATACAGACAGTCATCACAGTTTTGCTATAATGTGCACCAGTTAGAACTTTTCGCTCCACTGAATATTAACGGAGGCCGATTCATATCGCTTATCCGAGATTAAGTTGAGTGAGAACAAATATTTCGCTGAATTTTTCGCTCCATTTTGCGTAAATTTACATTTCCTTGGGCAAGCACTTACTCGCATTGTGAATTTTCAATTACTTACTCCCGGTTTTATTTACACTTTTTACGAAATTGATATTCGACCGCCTCAAACGGAGTTTCTTTTAACGCCTTAATGAGTTTGTTTGTTTGTTTGATTCTGTGTTATATAAATATCACACTTTGCTTCATTTTAACTTTGAGCGAGGAAGAATGTACAAAGTTAGTTTTATATATCTGTATATAAACATTCATACAAATAAAATATAGGTGTACCTATATGGTATCCATTTATTTGTCTAGACTAAAAAAGTTTTCACTTTGTATTTTTTAAATTTGAATCATTATTACTTTACTGAATAGTGGCCAAGCCAATGTATACGTAGATGTTACAAATCGAGCAGAAAAGCGTGTCAACGATATATCTAGTGAAGATCGTGGGGCAAACCTGGACTACACAAATGAACCGTATTATGTATGGCTTTTTGTGTATGTTACGCGATTTATGCGGCAATTGTGAACTGCCCATCATTCCAATGATTATTTTTTAAATATGTCGCCGCAATTTCCGTGCCTACCTGATGAGAATCTCCAAAGATAAGGAGATTAACACGCCCAACTTGCTACTAATAATTTGAGATCTGTCTATTCCCTTTTACACAAAATGAGATTGTTTCATCCTCGTATCAGTTAATAAATGACGAAGTACTGATGTACCCATTGATATTTTACCCATAGGTACCATCATCAGTCACCTCTCTGATCGGTTAGGTGCTTTTTAGGGTTCCGTACCCAAAGGGTATAACGCTGTCCGTCTGTCTGTCTGTCTGTCTGTCTGTCTGACTGTATGTCTGTTTGTTTGTCTGTCTGTCTGTCTGTCCGTCTGTCACCAGGCTGTATCTCATCAACCGTGATAGTTAGACAGTTGAAATTTTCACAGATTATGTATTTCTGTTGCCGCTATAACAACAAATACTAAAAACAGAATAAAGTAAAAAATAATAGGGGGTCCCCATACAAAAAACGTTTTATTTCGGCATTTCAATATAACGCCATCTATGAACGCTTAGAGTAAACGTCCATATTTGGCGTTATATTGAAATGAAATGCCGTTAACACAAAGGTGTTAGACACCTCTGTGTTAACTTTTACTTACATATTAGACGTTAGATGGCGTTATAAGGCATAAAATGTTTATTAATTATTATTTTTTGCTAGCGAAAAATGATAGTGGTATTTTTTGCTCGATCTTATAAAATATATATATTATATATATATATTATACTGTAGTGTGGTACGGAACCCTACGAGTGCGAGTCCGGCTTGCACTTGGCCAGTTTATTTAATATTGCCATTTTAATATTAAACATTTTATTTGAATAAAATAAAGTATGAAAAAGAGACTGTTTTTTTCTATATTATGAATCTAAGTAATTCTCAGTTCATATTTTATTTCTCCTACATTCCAATGACAAATTACTCATATCGGGAAATCACACCTGCACATTGGATTTCTATTACGAAAACGCAAACGGTTTAGGTTATTTCCTTTATTTTCCTCCATCTATTAGAGCAAGTTTTATGATGACACGAGACGTACCGGAGGAAATATCTATCACAGGTGCTACCCATTGGATATTATATGTTTCATATAAACCTGGTCCTAGAGGTTACAGTGTAAAACAGGAAATAATGTCCAATTATTTTTTTACTTCCACGGATCAAGTTCGAATACCAAATTAAACATTTCTTTTAGGAGCAATATCAACTCGATATTTGTAAGTGGGATAGAAACAACACCAAGGTGAATGAATTTTTTTTTTCATTGTATCATATCGGCAAGCCGCTAGCGTTTGATCTCAATTGCACCTATTGGTAAGTGATGATGCGGTCGAGGATGGTAGCACGCTAGGCCTAGAATGGGAACTGGCTCTCACTCTGGGTTTCTAAACGACGCTCCCTATATTCTCTCAACGCTTAACTTTTCTGTGCCTTTCAGATATCCTCGAGCAGCAAGGGCTATCATCATTATTAAAGAGACTCATAACAATTAGAATCTTGGTAAGAATGCACCACTCAACAGAATAATTCGCGATTTTAATACAACGTCAAAGCACAATATGCACGTTTATTTATTCACAAAAATTATCTTCGAATTTAAAAAGGAAATTATGGAAAATATTGTCTAATTTTTATACTATTTTAATTTTAATACAAAGTTAACAGATTCTTTTAATTTATACTTTTCTGCTTATATTTTATTGTTATTTCTAAATTAATATTTTTAATCTATTAATGTGAATTATATTTACGACACTTTGTTATTTGCTCATTGTTCGACTACGCATGCAGTCTTCACCTATAATTGAAATGGAACTGACATTTTTACCATGTGCGTGCATCTTATGTAATCTTATTGGTGTACGTTTCGTTGGTGCTCAATAAATACATAAATAAAATAAATATTTTACCTTCCCAGGACTTACTGTGAAAAGCGCACATATATTTTTCGATACTTCAACTTACCTTTAGAGAAATATTCTTTGAAGAAAATGACGATAGCACTTATTTATCCAATAATACAGAAATTAGTAAAGCAAGACTACACAAATTCATAAGAATTCTGATGCTAATGCATCAGAAATCTTATGAATTTGTGTTACAGTTTCCTGTTAGAATCACACATTATTAAATGTATGATTCTAACAGGAAACTGTAACCGTTCGGTGTCGTCCAAAATGGACCAAACCCCATGTCCAGGAATACGGCGAACAAATTGGCGCCATGTTTTAGTTCGACGTATCAAATGAGCCTTGGTGATTAACTAACAACACAGAGCTTTCTGAAAGATTGCTGTTAGGTGCCATAAAAATATCTTCTCTGCCTTTTCAAAAGCAAAACCAGACTAAATTGAAATGGCCTCAAAAATATTTTCTTCTGGCATCGATTATGCAACCAATTCATCAATAAATATTATAGTGTTAAATTCCTTATTTTATTGGGTTCTTATCTACATTTTTTTTCTTGTAATGGAGTCTTGAAAGTAAGATCTGAGCTGCAACCACATGTTGTGACCCTGCAGCGAGGGTGAAAAGAGTATGTGCAACCCACATTAGTAAGGTTCATAAAAAAAAATACAATTATTGATAGCTTAAAATTCTTACGACGTAGTCGTGCGTCTAAGGTTATTTAAAACCATAAAAATAGTTTTTCTTTTACTGTAGATAGGTTGTCGAGAATGGTATTGGTAGTTTACTAGATCAAGAATGGAAACTGGCACTCAAGTACACTGGTACACACTTGTATTTGAGACGAATTTTCCAACTCAAAGGTCGTAACTACCCAATAGACAGTGGCTAGGATATTAGACAGTGCATCACTACTATGCAAATCGTTGCCTTATAGGCTCTTATAATCAACATCCTCATTACATTACAATATAATATTTATTTATTTTATATTTATGTATAATATATGTATGTATGTATGTGTATATTAGATGTATTTCATATTTGTATTTTTTTTTTTAAGTACGTTATTTTTTCTATTCTTCTATTAAACTAGAAGTGCCCTGCGGCTTCGCCCGCGTTAAAAACTTCTTTTATTTACTTAAAATTTTGTTTTGTAAAGACTATTCTATTATTAAAGACATCAAATAAGAATAAGCCAAATCGGTTCAGCCGTTTTCATGTTCTCGTGTGACTAAGGCAATTCGGGATTCATATTTATAAAACCCGAAAAACCCAAAATTTTCAGACTTTGTTACCTTCCCCATTTCGAAAAATCCTACAACACGTACTTTATCTCATCTTGTTTTGCCATATAAACAATGAATCCCCGTTCCGTATCCGGGAGGAATTTTTAGAAAATCCTGTCTGAGTAGATATCTACGTCATAATAACTATCTGCATGCTAAAATTCAGCGCAAACCGAAACAATATTGATTTTTAGACTTTGTTACTCCAGTTTATCCTCTTAGGGTCGCATTTTGATAAGGTTTGAAACTCGTATTCACTTATTTATTTACAGTATTACTTGTGTGAAATGTCGAATAAAATGACTATCCAAACTCTGATCCAAAAGCTTCATGCCCTTGAAGAGTGAAATTTGAAAAATTTTTTCTTAGCGGATACCTAAGTCAAAATAACTATCTGCATGCCAATGCCAATTTCAGCGCAACCCGAAACAATATTGATTTCAGACTTTGTTACCCCACTTTACCCTTATAGGGGTGGAATTTCGAAACAGCCTGAAACACGTATTTACTTACTTAGGTACTTATGTTATGTTTCGAATATAAAAGACTATCTACTTCTATCTATCTCTATTTTGTTTTTCCATACAAATTTGGAATCTCCGTTTCATCTCCTTCAGGGGTGAATTATCGAAAATCCTTTCTCAGAGGGAACTAACGTCGTAATAACTATCTGCATTCCAAATTTCAGCGCAATCCGAAACAATATTGATTTTCACACTTTGTCCCCATTTCACCCTCTTAGGGGTGGAATTTCAAATAAACCTGAAACACGTATTTACTTATTTTTTTACTGGAGCACTTGTGTGAAGTTTCGAATAGAAAATACTATCTAATCTTGTTTCTCCATACAAACTTTGAACCCCAGTTTCATCCCCTTCCGGGGTGAATTTTGGAAAATCCTTTCTCAGAGGTAATTAACGTCGTAATAACTATCTACGTACCAAATTTCTGCGCAATCCGATACAATAATGATTTTCATAATTTGTTATCCCATTTCACCCTCTTAGGGGTGAATTTCAAAATAAACTGGCCAAATGCAAGTCGGACTCACACTCGTAGGGTTCCGTAACACAGTAGAGTATTCTATAACTTTGATTTTTCGCAACTACAAAATTAACTTTGTTTTTCATAGTGTTTGTATGAAAAACAAAGTTATCTTTGCGGTCGCCATATCTCTAAAACTGCTGACTGTATCTCGTTCAAACCAATTTTCTTTGATAGTTTTTTATTGAGATCTACAGCATATATTTTTTTTAGATTTTTCACTCCCATACTTTAAAAGTTAGAGGGGGGGGGGGGGGGACACACATTTTACCACTTTAGGCGCGCCTATCTTTCAAATGATTGACTTTGAGAAAAAATGATTTTAGAAACCTCAATATTATTTTACGTACCTATCCATAGACACCCCACATGTATAGGTATGAAGAAAAATTTTTTTTTGTTTCAGTTCTATGTATGGGATTCTATGCCCCCCTTAAACTTTTGTATTTTTTATTTTTGTATAAAAATCGAAAAGCGGTTTACAGAATACATCTACCTACCAAGTTTCAATTCTGTAGTCCTAACAGTTTTGGAATAAAATGGCTGTGACATACGGACGGACAGACAGACAGACAGACAGACAAACAGACAGACATGACGAATCTATAAGGGTTCCGTTTTTTGCCATTCGGCTACGGAACCCTAAAAACCTGAAACACGTATTTACTTTTTTTTTACTGAAGCAATTGTATGTAGTTTCGAATAGAAAATACTATCTAATCTTGTTTCTCCATACAAACTTTGAACCCCCATTTCATCCCCTTAAGGGGTAAATTTTGGAAAACCTTTCTTAGTACACCTTTACGTACTAAGACAAATATACCCTTCAAATTTCAACTCTCTACGACCAGCGGTTTAGGCTGTGCGTTGTCTGTCAGTCGGTCAGTATGTCAGGACAAAGATTCTTATAGTATTAGATAAAATAATATTAAATGATGATATGCTATACAATAACATATTTATGATCTTAGAATATATGCTTTACAATAGCATATCATTTAAGATCATATAATAGTGGTAAGACCGCCCATTAATATTGTAATAGTAATATTGACAAAGGATACTTTGTATCTCAATAAGACTAATAAGTCGACCATTGCTAAGTTATTAGCATTCAATATATATGACCCTGTTTTACATATTGTAACAGATAACGAAGACGAGCCCCAATGTGGTGGTGTTACTATGCGGGGTAATTGTAGCGTAGTAGACTTAGTTAGTTTAAACTAATGTCTAAGACAATGGGGAGGCCTGACTCAATCAACATTTTTCATCAGAATATACAAGGTCTCTCCAGCAAAGCCTTAGAGTTAGAATTATTTCTCGATTTTTATAACGTTGACATAATGTGTATTACTGAACACTGGTTTGTGAAAGGTACATTGTTACCAATATTAAAATATTATACAATTGCCAGCACATTCATTAGACAGAAGGCAATTCGTGGTGGCTCACTAATATATGTAACTGAAAATTGTAACTTTAAAGAGCGTAAAGACATAGTAGCTTTGTCTGTAGAACGATGTGTTGAATTATCTTGTAGAGGCTGGGGCAACATATAGTCATCTGTGTATACAGACCTCCATCGGCTGATTATAAAATTTTTGAGACAATTATGGAAGAAGTAATGAGCAAAGTCTTCAACACCTCTAAATCTTTGATAGTTTGTGGCGATTTCAATGTTAATTTAATTGAGCAGTCTCCGCTCAGCGACAAATTAAAAAAAATATTTCTAAGCTTCAATCAGAAGCATCTTTTTAATCAGCCAACAAGAATCACTAGCTCGTCAGCTACCTGCTTGGACAATGTGTTCTGCAACTGTGAACCCGAAAAAATTGCAAGTTTTGATAAACTTGGCTCGGACCATCTGGGACAATGTGTCACTTTTTCGTGTAAATTACCCACCAAAGCCCAAGACCATTTTTACAGGCCCATTACCACCAAACGAGTTGAACAGTTTGTAGATATCATTAACAAGCAATTAATGAACCTAAGATTTTCTGAGGATCCTGATGACCTATGCAGTGCTTTATTTCAAATGTCAGATGCAGAGTTCAATGATATTTTTTTAAATTAAAATGGTTAGAAAAGGTGCGAAGGTTCGTTTCGATGACTGGGCAACTCCTGGTATTTATAAAAGTAGAAACAATTTGTATAACTTCTACTCACAAAAACTATTAATTTACATAATACTAAATTCATAATTCACTTAAAATGGTATTCAAACACTTTTAAAGTTGTTTGTCAGACAGCAAAATCATTGCATCTAAGTAGAAAAATTAAGCATGCCGATGACAAAATAAAATCAACATGGAAAGTAATTAATACAGAAACTGGAAAAATTGAGCAGAGGGACGGTAAAATTATGTTAAAAGTTAATAATAAATTAATCATAGATAATAATGATGTCGCTAACACATTTGTTGAGTTCTTCTCACAAGTACCTATTATTACTACTCAGCCTTTAAACTCTTCCCCTAAGGATGCTTTTGTTTTACTATCAAAGTGTGTGAATGAATGTGATTCTATGTTTGAGTTCAGACACATAACTTCAATATCAATTATTAAAACGTTTAAAATGCTCAATCAAAAGAAAACCGAGGATCTGTGGGGTTTTTCAACCAAAGTACTTAGTTATATTATTAATGTAATTAGCCCTCACTTAGCGTTTATTTTTAACAGATGCGTCGATGAAGGTGTCTTTCCTGATGTAATGAAAAAAAGTAAATTAATTCCCCTATTCAAATCAGTGAACAAAAATGACCCTTCAAACTATAGACCAATCTCTATATTACCGGCGCTCAGTAAAGTTTTTGAAAAAGTTATATTAGACCAGCTTTTGGCACATTTTAATATTAATCATCTTTTAAATAACAAACAATATGGTTTCACTAAGGGGCGTTCCACTATTGATGCTGGAGTAGATCTTCTTAAACATTTATTTGATGCCTGGGAGAAAGCACAAGATGCTATCGGCGTTTTCTGTGACTTATCTAAAGCGTTTGATTGCGTCTGTCATAAAACGTTAATTTGCAAATTAAAACACTACGGCGTTAACGGAAAAGCACTTGATCTGGTCTCATCCTACCTTTTTAATAGAATACAGATGGTTGAGGTCAATGGCGTCAGGTCATCTGGATCCCTCATAAAAATGGGAGTTCCGCAGGGATCGATCTTAGGACCATTTTTATTTCTAGTCTATATTAATGACTTGCCGTCTTTCGTGCAAAACTTATGTGACATTGTTTTGTTCGCGGATGATACATCCTTAATATTCAAAATAGATAGGATTGCGCCTAAATTTGACGATGTTAACAAATCAATCACACAGATTTTGAATTGGTTTACAACCAATAACTTATTACTGAACGCCAAAAAAACTAAATGTATTAAATTCTCGCTGCCAAATGTAAGAAAGGGTGTCATTAATAGCAGGATATTAATAAACGATGTACCACTAGAATTTGTTAAATCCGCTACATTCTTGGGCATCACCCTGGATTCAAAGCTACAAGGGGTCCTCAAATATCGGCTCTAGCAGGTAGATTGAGCTCCGCTGCATACGCAGTACGTAAAATTAGAAACTTGACTGACGAATCCACTGCTAGATTGGTTTACTTTAGCTACTTCCACAGTTTAATGTCCTATGGTATTTTATTGTGGGGGAAAGCCGCCGAAATCCAATCTATATTTGTTTTACAAAAAAGAGCTATTCGATCTATATATACCATGAAGTCGCGAGACTCACTTCGTGAAAAATTTAAGGAGATTAAAATTCTCACAGTGGCATGTCAATATATATATATGAAAATATTATGTATGTACGCAAAAACTTGAATGATTATGATAAGAGGTCCGATGTACATAATATCAATACAAGACACAAAAATAGATTAATTTTACCTCAATTCAGGTTGTGGAAAGTTAGTGGTTCTTTTTTGGGGACTGTATACGATTTTATAATAAACTTCCTAAAGATATTGATCGACTGTCTATGAGCAGATTTAATACCTTTGTAAAATCCAATTTAATGAAGAAATCGTACTATACATTAAATGACTATATGAATGACAAAAACGCTTGGCCTGAATGGCACAAGCTCCAAGATATAATATAAATTGTATGATAACATAATTATTTGTTGTAAATTAAAAAAATAATTAATATGAATTAAAAAAAAAAAATGAATTAAAATAAGTGACAAGCCCCATAGAGTTTCTTGGTGTTTTTTCTCTGATAGGAGTACTTCCGAAACACCAGTAGATTCAACAGTCAATCAGTTTTCATCTTTTGTTTGCAGATCTAGGGTTGCCTGTAGATACGGTATTATGCAGCTGATAGACGGACAATCGGTTCCATTCGGAATATGATTTGTACTGCAATTAGTCTGCGTTGTATTTATTTATTATGTTTCATTATTTCACATTTTTTTAGATAAAAATTGTCTGAAGTACTGAAACATGCACTCGGTAGCGGGTGCACGTAATAGTACGGTTGGCAACCCTACATTAATCAGGGGAATTAAACATGTGTTTTAAGTGTGACGTTCGACGCCTAGATGAAAGCTGAATGGCTCAATACCTTTGTTTTATTTTTTTGTAAATTCAAAGCAATAAGTTATGTTTCTGTTATATCTATAATATTTTTTATTGAATATGATCTGTTTAATGTTATTTGACGTGTGTAAGTGCAAATTTTTTATTTGCCCATATACTGAAGAAATGCTTTGACTTTGACTTTGACATTGTTATATCTTAAATTTATTTGATATAGGTTTAGTTATAAAATTAATGGTATACAATAAAGATTTTTGTATTGTATTGTACGAGTATACTCATGATCAGTCAGATGCCACCGAGAGACGTAAGGCACTGGTAACACGGTGTCCTGATCGTCACAGGGGTCCCCGAGTGAGTTCGTCGTGAAATATGGCCCGATAAATTACTACATTATCTCGGACACGAGCGATTCTGCTCCGACCGTTTTCAAACACTTCATTAAGTCCCCGCTGAACTGAGACTTCGATACGAGAATTGTAAGTTGAAACTTTGTAAATTCATCCAAGTGCATAACATTTTGTCTGTAATTTTGGGTGACAATGTTACGATACAAACGTGTATGCTATAATATTCTGCTAAATAATTTATTTCAATGCTTGTATTTTATTTGGTAAGGTTTTTAACTAGCTAATAGTATTATTATGTTCTACTTGTATTTTCACTTACAATAGTTGCGTCCCGTAACTTTACCTATGACAAAAAAAAATCCGATTCAATTGTCAATGCGCTATTACTGGTACAACGTGCATAATTGTGTGTGAAAACCTGTGGCTATATAAGCCTAGTATATCAAATAAATGATCCTAATTAGTGCAGCTGTTTGACCATAATGAGGTAACAAACAAATAAATATTTTGCACTATTAAATTAAACTAAATTAGTAGGAATTTGTAATAGTGTTTACAAAACAGATTTTCCTTATCATGTTAATTTACTCGCGATGCGACTGGCTTCGCAGAAGTATGCGATAAAATACTGATTTTTTATAACAACTATATACTGATGGTTGATAAATAAATAGTAGGAGTAGAAAACATTAATTCGGAAACAAAAAACTACATTACATACGTTAAATAGTTTTCATGACATCATTATATGTAGGTAATTTTTTTCGAGGATAATTTTATTAATACTACGTTAGGCCTAAAATAGCAACTGGCTTTCGGAACACCCGTAAAATTGTATTACTTGGTTTGGTTAAGTTAAAACTCAGTACAAATAAACCTTAAAATCTTACTAATATCATAAATGCAGAAGTAAGTGTGTGTGAATCTGATATTGTTCTTTACTTGCCACACATTAATTTGCACGCGGGCGTAGCCAGCTAAGCTGAGCTTAATCTACTAAGCTCAGATGGTATTGTTATAATTATAATTTTATAAAGTAATCAACAAAAAATATAATTAACCCTAACACAACCCTAGTAACAAAACCACAACGAGACCGCAAAATATATTTATCATTTCTCTGTAAAGTCACGGGTCACAGTCTATTTTACAACGAGAATTCCCGGGAGTGGAGTGTCATAGAGATAATACCTACTACTTAAGCAGTAATAAGTGAACAGAGCTGTCAGTATTTGTTTACTGTTACTATACGACAGCGGTCATTGTAAGTACCTTATTTTCATATACATAACGAACATGTAATTATAATAAATTCGTAAAAAACTTAGTCTGTCTGTTCGGTAGGTTTTCACGACGATGGCAGAACGATGGCCCGATTTGGCTGAAGCTTTGCATAAGCATTACGAACATGTCGAATCGAATATGATATAGTACCTATCACTCTTAAATGCAGGCGAAACCGAAGGGCGCAACTAGCTATAAATAAACTAAGTGAGCTATCTTTTCCTCCAACACGTTTAATATTATTAATAGCTAAAATGTGTTAAGTGTTGGAAGATATGCTAACAATTTTGCATATATATATGTATGGTAATATATTTTGTCATGTATAATATAAAAGTAATGTGTATTTTTAGGGTTCCGTAGCCGAATGGCAAAAAACGGAACCCTTATAGATTCGTCATGTCTGTCTGTCTGTCTGTCTGTCTGTCTGTCTGTCTGTCTGTCCGTCCGTATGTCACAGCCATTTTATTCCGAAACTGTAAGGACTACAGAATTTAAACTTAGTAGGTAGATGTATTCTGTAAATCGCTTTCCGATTTTTATACAAAAATAATAAATATAAAAGTTTAAGGGGGGGCATCCCATGAACTGAACATCGAACTGACACGAAAAAAAATGTTTTTCTTCAAACTTATACGTGTGGGGTGTTTATGGATAGGTCTTCAAAAATGACATTAAGCTTTCTAAAATCATTTTTTCTCAAAGTCAATCATATGAAAGATAGGCGCGTCTAAAGTGGTAAAATGTGTGTCCCCCCCCCCCCCCCCCTCTAACTTTTAAAGTATGGGAGTGAAAAATCTAAAAAAAAAATATGCTGTAGATCTCAATAAAAACTAACAACGAAAATTAGTTTAAACGAGGTACAGTCAGCAGTTTTAGAGATATGGCGACCGCAAAGATAACTTTGTTTTTCATACAAACACTATGAAAAACAAAGTTAATTTTGTAGTTGTGAAAAATCATAGTTATGGAATACTTAACTATGTACCCACGGAACCCTACGAGTGCGAGTCCAACTTGCACTTGGCCAGTTTATTTTGTATCAGCGTATCAATAAGCTTCACTTTTATTTATTTAGTTAGACTTTTGATTAGAATACTTACTATTTATTACACAATTAGTCCTATGTTTTCGGGCCAAGATTATATAAATATTGATGTTTTGTTTCACAGTGATTATGCAGATTTCTATGTATTAATACAGTCATGTTTTATATTATAGCCGTTTACGTTTGCACGATAATTGAATTTTATTGTTCTATGATACAAAAACAATGACATAATGTGTATATACAAATAATCCTGCAAACCTATAAAATCAAATAAAACACTCTCCCAATTCCATTCAATTGAGTATTCTTGATATCAAACTAACTCAAGAGCAATTTGGATAGCCAGACAAAGGAAAGAATCATTATTTGTTCCAAGATATTTTAGATGCTCGTTCGCAGAGAACTAATGTATAACACCAGCAGTTACATTGTTATCATAGTTTTCTTACAAATAATTATTAATTAGTTCATTTTTTTTTCAGATGAAGAATCTGATTCTCTTGGCAACTTTTGCTTTGACAAGCGCAAAAGTAATAAATCGAAATGATTGTGGAGTAATCGTCAACGGTATCGCACATGAAAAAGAAATTCTAAAAGAATACGTCGATAAACCATATCAACTGGCCATTGATTATAATACCAACATTTTGTACTTTAGTCAATCTATTAAAAACGGTATTGGCTTTACTTTGGATTACTTCAATTTGAAAACCAACGATTCTGGAATTATATACGGTGTTGACGGTGGTTTTGCCTCCACTGTCGACGAGGCTACTCATACCGTGTACTTCGGTGGATCTAATGGACTGTATAAACTCAATCCCGGTACGATCAGGACTACCAATCTAAAAGTCACTGACAAGAACATCTGGCAACTTTTCTTCAAAGATGGTATTTATTTCACAACATATCCGCAAGAAAAAGCGTATTTATACAAAAACGACCAAGTACAAAAAGTGTCAGAAATCGGCAATACTAGAGCTATGTTGATCGGTGTCGATAACGCACACAACATTTTATTTTCAAATTCTTCTGGTCTCTTTTATTACACCCAAGATGATGGTATAACTACTCACATTGAAGATTACACGTTGAACAGCATTACAAACAATAACAACGGTGATATATATTTCTCTACGCCCACTGGTATTTATACTTTTGATGGAAAAACGAAGACAGCGAAGAGATTGGCAGAGATAATTAATATTTATGGAATGGCTGTCGAAAGCGACGGTAGCATTATCTACGGATCTGACACTAAAATTATTAGGCTTAGATCTACTGGACTGGAGTGTTTTTAAATAAAAAAAAAACACAATATGTAATCATGAACTTTGACGTCACAGTACAATATGTATAAAATGATTGTTTGATCCATAATATCATTGTAATATTATAGCATATTACGATACCTACGTGTGACTTAAGTAGTCTATTATTGCACGGCGTGAAGTTAGCACCCGAGTGCAGCCAGGGTGCTACGCCTTGCAATAATAGACAACTTAAGTCACGAGTATCGTATATTATTTTATAGCTCTCAGTGTGACATAAGCCCGCACTTTACGCTTGATACGCTTTTCCGTCAAATGGAAGATTATTGCCCGGCGTGAAGTTAAACGTCGTGCAATAATCGACTATTTAAGTCACGGAAAAGCGTGCGTAAAGTGCGGGTTTAGGTCACACTGTGCTATAAATAAAGTAACCTATCTAGTTCAATGAATACTTCTATCGTACAAATACAGTAATAATGTTATCAAGTATCCTCTAGAAACATTACGCACACTGTTTTACACTATCTTGAATTGAACTTACTTGTAACTTGAGACATTGAAGGTGACTAAGATAATTTTGTTATTTTAATGTAATACAATTTTAATGAATGTCTACGTATTTGTTTTCTTCTATCTTTTGCACTTGTCGTAGTTGTATAATAACATAGATATGTACATTTTATTCTTTTAAAAATAAGATATATATACAGAATTTATTAGGTATCTATGTTATCATAAAAGTTGGTTTAATGTTAAAACAATAAAATCTATAGTGTTTAGTTTTCGTTTTTACACAGGAGGGACACCATAATAACAAGAAAAACATTCAAATTTGAATATTTTATAATATCTTACTTCACTGGAGAAAGGGAGAGTAGGGGAGAGAGAAAGGAAAAGAGAACAAGATCACTTTTTTTTTTGTTTCTGTGTGGCTCTTCACGATTAATGTTTTTATTTTTATTTTTGTTTTTTTATTTAGTCAGGGTCAAAGTATTAATTATTATTAAGTTTTTGTAAATTCAAGTCGTGAAATTGAGTCAAAGCAACATTTGAGGTCAACTTCAAATTATAGTCCAGTTAGAGTTATACCCTCTGTAAAGATGCGGACTTTACTGAGAAGGTTTTTAGTGGAATTTTGTTGTGAATTTAAAATAGCATGTACTCATTATTGTGTTTCCCTAGACTCGAACATATCGGCACTTATTCACCGGCACCTAATCGTTAATAATCCACATTTATTTCATACTACCTGTACCCGCGACTTCGTTCGCGATTCCTACAAAAAACTTAACAAAACCTTAACTTTAGTGTTTAATTTATTATTCGTCTCATTAAGGTTCAAATCTATGCCTTACATTATGATTAGGCTAAGAGAAGTTATATCTGCTACGCTGTTATATTTTTTTTTAATGTTGTTTAATTGTTTGTTTAATGTAATCCAATCTATCCATCAATATATGGGCACTATTACATTGCCCAGTTTGGTAGATAGGGTTACAATTGTAATGAAAATGTATTTTAAATGGAATACTTAAACAATTTTTTATTGCTTATATTAATAGGTACATATATTGTGTAACGAAAATTTGGCAAATATTGTACTTTGGTATGTAGATAACAGCGTCGTTATAATGTATCTAGCCGCACAAAAATCCAGCCTCATAGAGAAGCGCTCGTCCAACGTTTAATCTCCTACATTTATAGATATACCTATAACGATAATTACTAACCGCCTTGATATTCTCGGCATCTCAATAAGCATCAACTCTTTATTTTACTTTTATATCACTACATAATATAAAACAAAGTCCCCTGCCGCGTCTGTCTGTCAGTTTGCGGTAAACTACAGAATTTGCGGTTTTCACCAATAGATAGAGTGATTCATGAGGAAGGTTTATGTGTATAATTCGTTAAGGTTTTATGTAAAGTTTAATTCATACTCGACGCCACAAAGTGATGCGTGATTCATGAGGAAGGTTTATGTGTATAATTCGTTAAGGTTTTATGTAAAGTTTAATTCATACTCGACGCCACAAAGTGATGCAAACAGATACAGGCATATATGCTCTACCCAGGCGTATGTGCGAAGCTGGGGCGGGTCGCTAGTTGAATTTAAAGTTTTTAATTTTAATTAATATTAAATTTTTAATATTGTCTTACTTTAGTCAGCCACTTGGCGTTTTGACTAAAGTAAGACAATATTTCACCCGGGACAGCAGTTTAATCTATATCAAAGCGATGGCTGATGGTTATAAAAAAATCCAGTTAAGTAGATGCTTAAAACTATTGATAGCAGAACTCATCAACGACGACTCCAATAAATTCGACAACCGGGGATAGGCTTATTAAAAACGTTCATATATAACCTTTAATAAAAGGCAACTTTAAATTTCAGACGGTCTATTCACAATCATTCGATAAAAAAAATCGGATTCAAAAACTACCTCCCCTTCGAATTAGATCTTTGCAATTCACAATTATCGGAACGGAGATACTTGCATTTCAATTCGTTAAATCAGGGATTTGAAATGGAAATATAATTATGTATATAATTTTAAATGACACTTTCCATGAATTTGAATGTATCCGATTTAAATTAGTGTACGGAGAGTACTCATAGATACATTTTTGACCATCTTCATAACACATAAATTAACTCACTCTTTTTTTGTAAATTATTATGATGATTTTTTAGCACGAAATAGTAAGTTACTTTTTTGTTTGTCTGTCGGTCATTCCAGGTGTAATCTGACGACTTAAATTTCAGAAACTTTCCAATTAGTTATCCAGCTATAAAAGTTTCAGGGAAGCTAAACTATCGATGAAAATGCATTCTATAGCGTGGTTTTTAGATCAATTTTAACCGACATTTATTACTTTGTCTAAAGCATGTTTTAAGTTTTTCGGGTATTTGTCTAAAGAGAGTGAACTTAAACAATAGAAAGTCTTAACTGGCTAAGAACAAGTCGGACTCACACTCGTAGGGTTCCGTAACATAAGCGTTTTTATGAAAAACAAATTTATATTTGCGGTTCGGAAAATGTGCTACATCTCAAAAACTGACTTCAAACAAATTTTCGGTTAAAGTTTTATTGAGATCTACAGCATATTTTTTTTAGATTTTTCACTTTCTTTGATTAAAAGTAAGAGAGGGGGGACACACATTTTACCACTTTAGAAGTGTAAAACTTTCAAACTAACGTTTCTGTTAAAAAATTGTTTTAAAAACCTCAATGTCATTTTCAATGACCTATCCAAAAACATACCGCACGTAAAGGTTTGATAAAAAAATTTTTTTTAGTTTCTGTTTCCATGTATGGGGAGCCCCCCTGAATCTTTTTTTTTTTTAATTTTCATATAAAACTCGTAAAGTGGTTCACAGAATACATCTACCTACCAAGTTTCAACTGTGAAGTCTTAAAAGTTTCGGAATAAAATGGCTGTGACATACGGACGGACAGACGGACAGACATGACGAATCTAAAATGGTACGAAACTGCACAATATTTCTACCTAATAGAACTACGTCAGCGATACGAATTCAGAAGCTGGGTAACCCGACGATCCTGTAATACATGTTTAATACATACGTATGTGCAGTTATAATGTGTAAAGTAAAACATCGACTGGCATAGCAATTCGTCAACTACATCTCATGTTTCAAATGGAAACCTACTTCGGTTATCTCACTTAGCTTCGCTTAGCTCTCATACATAGTTGGCTTTGACTCAGAGATAGTTGGGCGCTAGTTTCGCTTTGCTTATATTCCAATGAGGCCTGTGTTTAATCCGTCATCGGCAGAAGTACGATCGAATGACGTTTGCCGAACTCAGCTGATCTCCTTAAAAAAAGAGAGTGCGTATGCCACCATCATCCGAATATTTTTCTCAAAGATTTATTACTTTATTAATGTTATGTCTTGAGAGCGAATCGATTAGCGACATGCTTTTATTCGATTGATGGCTGGTTCGTGCGAGTCACAACTCAAACCACCTTTTGCTACACGTAGTAGGAGCATTATATCGAAGTTCCGCCTGACTTGTTGACATAAAAATATCGTTTAAAAACTAAAAAACAACCGACTTCAATGCCGCGCTATTCATTTTCAGTACCAATTTTGAGATGTTTATCTCAATATCTCTGGAGATACTTATCAGACCTCGATAAAATTACCATGGTACTTACCTCACTTAAGATATGTTCTTTCCATCAAAAAAAAAATAATCAAAATCGGTCCATAAACGACGAAGTTATCCGCGAACAAACATAAAAAAAAATATATATATATACGGTCGAATTGAGAAACCTCCTCCTTTTTTTGAAGTCGGTTAAAAATAGCTTTTTACCATCAAGGAGAACATCTGCCGGCGTATCCTTACGGTGTCCAGCAACAAAAAGACCTTGGTATTCAGGTTCATTTTAGGCCTAGCGGATTCACTATCTTCGATGACATCATCGCTTAGCACCAGGCGACATAGTAGTCAAACGCTAAGCCTATTAGCAGGGTTATTCTCAATCATTCGAAAGCAAATTCGAATTCGGAAACTGCCTTTACTTCGACTTGGATCTTTGCAATTCACAATGCTCCGATCGGTTAATTTTGATATTTCAATTAGAAAAAATCAGTGATTTATTGGAAAGGTTTCCGCGCAAAACAGCTCAGGGATCAAAAAAAGAATAAAATTAAAAATAAAGCTTTCGAATCCGAATATGTTGTCGAATGATTGAGAATAAGCGCAAACTAACTATAAAAACATTTCATTTTCGACAAAACTTCTCACGTGATGAGATTCGAACCTACAGCCTTTGCTTCTTAAAGAAAGCTCTGTTCCACCTGATCCATCATTAACATATGCAGTTTGGCGAATTTAAGAATAACAATGTAAATCTGCACGTATGATTACGGAACCAGGAACGATTCCCGTATCCTGTTTTTTTTTTTTTTTTTTCATGAAAACTTTGTTATACATATACATTTTGATCAACGTATCATTTGAGAGGTGTTTACCTAATAGATTGCATAACATTTACATAAAAATATGCTGTTTTTCCCGTGTCCCGCCAAAACCTTTATGTTTTTCAGGATAACCAATATTCTAAAAGTTATTCCATAGTAAAAGCTGTGCTCACTTTAAGTTTCATTAAAATCCGTTTAGTAGTTTCGGCGTGATGATTTTTCAAACGGACATACATACAGACAAAAATTTCAAAAATTATATTTTCGGCATCTATAGCGTTCATAAAACGTCCCCTAAATTAAATTTCAAAAAAATATTCAATGTACAGTTTTCGCTTAGTTACTGTTTTATTATCTAATACTATAAGAATCTTTGTCCTGACATACTGACTCACTGACAGACAACGCACAGCCTAAACCGCTGGTCGTAGAGACATGAAATTTAGAGGGTATATTTGTCTTAGTAAGTAGGGGTGTACTAAGAAAGGATTTTTCAAAATTCACCCTTTAAGGGGATGAAATGAGGGTTCAAAGTTTCTATGGAGAAACAACATTAGATAGTATTTTCTATTCGAAACTTTACACAAGTGCTTCAGGACATACATAAGTAAACACGTGTTTTAGGTTTTTTCGAAATTCCACCCCTAAGAGGGTGAAATGGGGTAACAAAGTGTGAAAATCAATATTGTTTCAGATTGCGCTGAAATTCGGCATGCAGATAGTTATTATGACGTAAGTATCCTCTGAGAAAGGATTTTCCAAAATTCACCCCTGAAGGGGATGTAACGGGGGTTCAAATTTTGTATGGAGAAACAAGATTAGACAGTATTTTCTATTCGAAACTTCACATAAGTGCTCAAGTAAAAAAATAATTAAAGACGTGTTTTAGGTTTTTTTTTAAATTCCACCCCAACGAGGGTGAAATGGGGTAACAAAATGTGAAAATCAATATTGTTTCAGATTGCGCTGAAATTTGGCATGCAGATAGTTATTATGACGTTAGTATCCTCTGAGAAAGGATTTTGCAAAATTCACCCCTGAAGGGGATGAAACGGGGGTTCAAAGTTTGTATGGAGAAACAAGATTAGATAGTATTTTCTATTTGAAACTTAACACAAGTACTTAAGTAAGTAAATACGTGTTTCAGGCTCTTTCGAAATTCCACCCCTAAAAGGGTGAAGTGGGGTAACAAAGTCTGAAATCATTATTGTTTCGCATTGCGCTGAAATTTGGCATGCAGATAGGTATTTTGACTTAGGTATCCGCTAAGAAAGAATTTTTCAAAATATACTCTTCAAGGGGATGAAGCGAGGGTTCAAAGTTTGGATAGTCATTTTATTCGCCTTTTCACACAAGTACTTTTGTAAATAAATAAGTAAATACGAGTTCCAGACTTTTTCAAAATGCCCTTCTAATTGGATAAACTGGGGTAACAAAGTCTAAAAATCAATATTGTTTTGGATTGCGCTGAAGAAGCTTTAGAATGCAGATAGTAATTATGGCGTAGCTATCCACTCAAAAAGGATTTTCTCAAAATTCCTCCCGGATACGGAACGGGGATTCAAAGTTTGTATGGCGAAACAAGATGAGATAAAGTACGTTTTGTAGGATTTTTCAAAATGGGGTAGGTAACAAAGTCTGAAAATGTGGGTTCTTCGGGTAAAATTAAAAAATGACCCCATTTATAATGAATCCCGAATTGCCTTAGTCACGCGATAACATGAAAACGGGTGAACTGATTTGGCTAATTTTTATTAGATGTCTTTAATAATAGAATCGTTTTTACAAAAGAAAAGTTTTAAGTAAATAAAAGAAATTTTTAACGCGGGCGAAGCCGCGGGGCACTTCTAGTAGTATAGAAGATAACTTTCGGAAGAACAAAAGTTTTAGAAAAAGATACAATGAGAGCACATACATTTTTTCACGTTTCCGCCGAGTACTCTCGAATACTGTTCTAAAGCCGTTTAGCATATCCCTTTATATCAGCGCTACAGCGTTGTAATATTATAATGAAAATATTTGAAACGTCGCAGTACGCGTCTTAATGCAAATAAAAATCTTTGAAATCCTCAGCTCATGACATATTATCCAAATTATGCTTTTATATATATAATATTTATAACATATTTTTTACCATTGCCACTCGAACAAGAGCACTTTATTCATCGATAGTAGTAAATAAAACGCTCTTTTACTCACTCGGCGAATAAAAACATTTTGAATTTGGAACAAGCACGAAATACGAATTATGGTCAAAAAATAAATAAATCTTGCTGAAAGTGTCTACTGGCTGGGTAAAAGGTATACCATAGAAGCTATATAATTAAATATCAATAAATATCCCGCCACTTTTGGTATAGACGTAATTTTAATGGATGGTGCACTGCAGATGTTTTGACAAATTCTTTGTGAAGTATTTTTTTTTGTTTTTGAAGGTCTTTGAATTTTGGTTAAATTCTTTTTTGTTTTCATTTCGCTCCACAGGTTTAGTGTATTCAGCCAGAATAATGTATAAAATTATTCAATCAAGTTGAAGTCACAGTCTAGTCCAGTCATACCCTTGGTAAAGATGTGAACTTTACTGAAGATTTTCAGTGCAATTTTGGTAAGAACGCAAATAGCATGTTTTTCAAGGTTGTGCTGTTTCCCTACATACACATTCATCGGCACTAAATGGTTAATAATCCACATTTATTACACATAAATAATAACATATGATAAATATAAATAGGTACTATAAGTAGGTACTACTATTTATATTCTCGCAGTCAATGGTAAAAAGAAGATTATACGACTCGTGAATAAAACATTTAATCTCGGTTCTTGTATCCCTCGCTCCGCTCGGGATTCTAATCTAGAATACCTCGCTATGCTCGGGATTCCACTCTAGGATCCTTCGCTGCTCTCGGGATCCAAATTAGTCCCTCGCATTAAATTGCCTTTTTATTCACTTGTTGTATAATCTACTATTATTCCTTTTATTCCCTCATTGTACTTAACTTTTAATGTAGGTATGTAATGTACTTAAATAATGTAATTTACTTAAGTTATTTAATTAATATATGGCACAAATCATATTTATTGTCTGTGGTATAAGCTATAATAATAATATTCATACAAAAATTCTCCACACATAAGAAAATAAATAAATAAATATTCTTTGGTAAGATCTCACTAGAATAAAAATGTATATTCTAGGACTATCAAATAATTTCAATTTTCATCTAATCAACTAATATGACGGCAAATTCTAGAAAACTGGTTACGATTCTACATAATTATCACGGGCGCGTGTTTCGTGAGTAATTTAATTGAAATTGAAATAAGGCTGAAATTCAAATAATTAATACGATGCCCTCATAACAAACAACAACTATCTGAAACAACTAACTAGGTATACCCAAACTTAAAATAATACAAAGGTGTATTTTTTTTTCACTTCCTTTTTGAGTATTACTATATTGCGACGTTCAAAACGTTCCCGACACAATAAATAATATCTAAGTAAGTAATTGTACAAACTAAAGTATAAAAGCTAGAGGAAAAAAAAAGAAGAATAATAGTTATATTTAGTGAACACTTTGTCAACTAAAAAAACTACCATGGTAAGATATTGCGCTATAATTCAAACCCTACGCACATGGTTTTGGAGCGAGGTTTTATAAGTTAATCCTTCTTTTGATTTATCTTTAGCAATAACGCCTAACCCCTTTTCAATGAAGGCGCGTTGCATACAAAGTGTGCGAAACTTTTATGCGATTTCAATAAGTTATTATTTAAAAAGCACACTTATTTTTGATAAATAAAATATGCCTCCTAGCGTGCCTCTTCTCACATAAAGAGTAATTATAAAACGTACATTATTGTACCTATACAGACTTACCGGGTAGTGCAATACTTTAATGTTTAGTGCGTTTCTACCAAGTTTTTAAGGAAAGGAGCAGCCACACATCTGTCAACGACGCGTAATAATACAAAAAAAAATATGAATTTCTCACCAATCTCATTTGTCTTTACGTGATAAACATTGTTTTGAAAAATGTTGATGATCACGCGTGGATACTTGAGCTTAGCAACTGTGTGTACGGTCCATAACAAGCATTTGTCATTTAGCTGAAGCTAGATTGATAAGACCCTCCGGTAGTCTCTAGACTACATTGATAGCAATGGCAGAAAAAATACAATAATACTGCAGTGGTTTTGCGACCGATGTTCTTGGTATAGAACGTGGTACGGCTACTGACTAGATCTCCGACTTAGTAGTAACAAGAATTAGTATCAATGGGATAGTTTCGATAAATACTTGACACCATCTGTAATCGCAAACTTCTAAAACGATAAAACATTACGTTCGATTTCATAAACGGTAAATGATAGAATTAGCTCCCCTTTCATTTCTACTGTCTAACTATTACGGTTCAGAAGAGAAAGCCCACGGACAGACGGACGGAGTAATGGGGTTCCAATGGTATTCTTTGGCTACGGAACCTTAAAAAAGAGCAAATATACTAAGGGCAAATTGCACATTGTTTGCCCGCAATCATTAGCATTTATGATCATTCAATCTGAACTCTTCATTGGAACGAAAAGTAACGGATTATACGTACGTAAAAATAAAGGGCCCACTAATTTTTATGGCTTACAAAAAAAACTCATAAAGTTCCTCAATTGAGCGTTGGAGAGAGACGTGAATATGTATTTATTCCAACCCGTGTGATTTTACGAAGTTATCTACCACAAATATAGATTTCAAGCTGAACAGATTCCAACTGAGCCAGTTATGTCTATACCTATATCGGAGTTAAAGCGGTACTAACACCTGCCAAAAGAAATACTACAAAATACTCTATATCGGAGTTAAAGCGAAACTACCTTACACTTGCTAAAAGGAATACTACAATACAAATGAATATCCTATATCGGAGTTAACTCTGATACAGGGTAATCATTAGGGTAGTACCGCTTTAAAGCGGTACTACCTAACACTTGCTAAAAGGAATATTACAAATTAACCTGTCTTAAATTTTAGTAATCCATGTTTCATTTACTGTATTTTATACATTTTTAATGATGATGATATAAATATTACAAATATTTTTTTACTTAAATATTTAAAAATATATTGCGAAGTGATTTCATAAATATCGATTTAGTATTATTATAACAGTGAAAATTGACAATCATATAAAGACAGAGTTACTTTTGGATTCATAGGTACAAGTGTTGATGCAATTTATCAAACTCAATGTGCTATAATTAAAAGTGTTTTGACCCTTTAAGTGAAACTGAAGGTAGAACGGTTCGCGATTGAAAAGCTTTACAAATTCGTGTGGTATAAATTATACGGCAGAGGAGCGTTTGCTGTGTAATTCATTTTACGGTTCGTTAGCCATTTTACTGAAAAATGTGAGCCCTCTCATTTGAAGTAATGGAGGGTTGGTTACCCAAAATCAGGAGCAACATTTATGTGTGAATATTAACTTATTTAAATGAGGATAATTGTATTAATACGATATTAATAGAACTAAGTAACTAACTGGTCCTAGCAGCGGGCAGTACCTACCTACTCATCGATATTAACATCCTGTATGGCGAGAAAAGGCGAGAAGGATATCACGTGTCTGACCTCACTCATCACCGTTACAGTACCCGGTGATAAAAATAATACACTTATTGTTATTGTACCTTCCTACTGTGAAACGGAAACCTACGTGTGCGAGTCCTAGTCTCACTTGGCTAGTTTATTTTTTCGTTATTGTGGTGTAAGTTGTAAGTTTATTAAGATTTCTCTCCATCTAAGATGGCTGTTTGGTTTAAAGGTTTGGATGATTTAGTTTGCACGCATTTAGATAACACAACATTTGAAACTCCAAAAGAACTCTACAAGCATGCTTGTAATATTTACACGTATATGGCATTAAATATATATTTTATCTTGAAGTAGCTACTATATTATTGTAAGATCACTCATCATCATTATCAGTCGGTGTCCGTCCACTGGTGGACGTAGGCCTCTCTCAAGGTGCGCAACTGAGCCCGATCTTCGGCTCTTCTGTTCCAGTCACTGCCCACCGCTTTGCGTATGTCGTCGCTCCACCTGGTCACAGGACGTCTTATGCTGCGTTTGCCGATTCGCGGTCTCCTGTCAAAGACAAGTCTACCCCAACGGTTATCAGTCCTTTTTTTTTTTTGACCCAGGAAAATCCTTTATGGATACCACTCGCCCGAGGGAGCGATATGATTATGTGGGACTCGCTGCCTTAAACTACCGCACTAAAAACCTGGGGTGAGCCGTCATCCACCGTAGTAGGGCAAGATGGGATCGCGCTAGTATTCACAGGGCAGACCCAAAGGGGCCTCTGCCGCTGTGGAGGGATGACCTTGCTCACCAAGGTCACCCCTCAACCGTCATGTGGGGTAGTGCAAGCCGTTGAAGAGTCCCCTGACTCTCCAACAATTACCCCACAATGACAGAGGAGTGTGGCTCGTCTTCTCGTCAAACTTACTACACCCTCTGTCCCTCTGATGACTGGTGTACGAAGAGCAAATATACCTACTCGCACACCATCCGCTGTTCGACCCGCATGCCAGTGGCAGTGGCATGCGAGACCCCACTCTTCGACCGTCGCCGGCCCCACCACTCGGCCCATTGGACCCACGACCTGGTACACAAGTGCACCCCTCTATTGCAGAGGAATGCGGAACGTGCACTCCTGTGCAATGCCCTACACCCTCCGTCCCTTAAATGACTAGTGTGCGAAGGGCACATACCCCTACTCGCTCACTGTCCACCGTCCACCTCGCACGCCATAATGGCATGCGAGAAACCCTCCATCGGCCGTCACCAGCCCCTCCACTTGGCTTGAGCATATGCTCGGCCCCACCACTGGGCGGCTCCTACCACCGAGCCTGCCCTGCCCCGTCACACTGTGTCCTCTGCTAATATCAGACGGACACGCGGAGGAGCCCCTCACGTCGAAACTTAGCTATGGGTCGACATGTTGAGCCAGTAGACTAGGAAAAGTTGTCGGCCGATAACCAGGGTACACCACGAGGAGTTGTTCCGACCCGTATCCCAACGGTAATCAGTCCTGCGGCAGATATGACCAGCCCACTGCCACTTTAGCTTACTAATCCGTTGAGCTATGTCGATAACTTTAGTTCTCTTGCGAATTACTTCGTGCCGGATTCGATCCCGCAGAGAAATACTGAGCATAGCTCTCTCCATAGCTCGCTGAGTGACTTTAAATTGGTGGACCAGTCGAACTGTGAATGTCCACGACTCGGCTCCGTATGTCATCACAGGTAGGACGCACTGGTTAAATACTTTTCTCTTTAGACATTGCGGTATAGGCGACGAGAAGACTCGACGGAGTTTTGCGAATGCTGCCCAGGCCAGCTGAATTCTCCTCTAGATTTTCTTCTCGAAGTTGTGTTTGCCTAGTTGGAGCATTTGCCCTAGGTAAACATACTGCGTAACAACTTCGAGTGGGATTCCATCTACGGCAATCAGTTCCGGAACAACGTGCTCGTTTTACATGACTTTGGTTCTATTCCAATTCATCCGGAGACCAATGCGACGAAAAGAATCAGCTAGACCATTCAACATCCTGTGTAGGTCCTGCAGCCTCTCTGCCATAAGGCCTACAGTAGCCCGGGGATGTTAGATCACTAAGACATAAGAATGACCCAGTTATTTAAAAACAAAACTTTATCAACATACTGGTGTTATACAAATGTTATATGAACATAAAACAGTAACATCTAAACAATAGCAGCGGATCCGTTTAATCACTTAGCTACCGTAAAAACTGTTATCCAGTTGCTTACGAAGTTTCAGCTTCAAACTTTCGTAGAGCTGGGGACTGAACTTAGTTACTTAACTCCTAAGCTTCTATTATTGAGATTATTTTGTTAAGCAAGTTTCAATTGTAATTGACGTGACAGCGAATAGAGACAAGTAAACAGGTTGATTGCTCTATTGACTGACCTTAGAAATAGGGGAAATAATCAATTTGTGTGAATGTTGGTTTTTTCTGTCTATGTTACCTTAAATGCCATAATACCGTGGTGATTTCATATAAAATTGTATAACGATTTTGTCGCTATCTCATAAGCACATCATGCAAAGTAGTCCTTTTTTAAAACGTTATTATTAGAGGTTTTGTGTCAATAAGACGGAACCGTAGTTGGAAGGCATATCAAACCCCGTGAAGTATGAATCGTACTTGTGCAGCTATTATATAATCTGTGCTTGTGCTGTTAAACAATTTTTTGGTGGAACCTGCTGGTACCTACCATAGAATATAACAGCATTGCGTAATTGAAGAGGTATGTGGCCTCTATTTGCGAGTACTCTGTGTGCGACTTTGACACGCGCTCAGCAATTTTTTATGCCTGTGATTCTGTATATGAGGGAAGATTATTTGAACTAACAGAAATCTAAAATCTGCGAAATTCATTGATATTCTATCTAATATCCGTATTCCGAAATATTGACCGTTCAGGTATCTTAACTTTATACACAAAATTCGAATGTGGAATCGATAAATAATACCTTCGAAAATATCAGTAGTTGATCGCCAGCTTACGATCCTTACAAACTTCCAGCGTCGAAAGAGTAAACTACCCACTAAGTTTTAACTCTCAATTATAAGAATTAGTCCACTGAGTGAAGCAAGACTGTGCACCTGAGATCCCGATAAGGGACTTTGTAGACCACATAATTTTAGCGTCGAAAATCCTCCTCTTCTTCAAAAATGTTACCTATACTCTTATTTAAATTAAATGAAATAGGTTTATTGCATAGAAAGTAGGTAGTATACAATAGTTGTTCTTAATTATTAAATAAATTGCCTCACAGTCTACTCGCTTAGAGTACAACATATAATTAAGCTTTACTAACACCTATATACCTTTGCGTATGCTTGTATGCGTTAATTTTTTTCTATATTCTCATATGTTATAAGTACTTATATGTATGCCTGGCAACAATTAATACTAGTAGTTCTGTGAGAATAGTAAACCTCGCGTGCCGTTATAAAAATTGAAATCCGTTCATATACGCTACAGCAAACTTCACCCCCTTTCTCCCTCCTTTTCCCTTACTAGCAATTTTTTTCGCCACATCTTATGTTGAACTAGAAGTGCCCCGCGGCTTCATCCTTGTTAAAAACTTCTTTCATTTACTTAACACTTTTCTATCATAAAAACCCATCAAAAAATAATTAGCCAAATCGGTCTACCCTTTTTCAAGTCATCGTAAGGGACGTAGGGATTCATTTTTATAAAACTAAAAAAATCATATTGATTTTCAGACTTTGTAATCCCAATTGTTAGTAACCGACGAAAAAAAAACGGAGGAGGTTATCAAGTCGACGCATTTTTTTTTTTAATTTTATTTATGACCACGCATAACTTTTTACAGAGTAGTCTGATTTCGATAATTCTTTTTTTATTGGAAAGGGTATACACCCAAGGGGGTCCCATTTTAATTTTAACGAAATCGGTTGAGCCGTTTTGAATAAATCAACAAAAATAATGGAAAAAAGTATCATTATTTTCATGATTTTATCATAACATCAATGTATGTCAACAAACACTGGAAAAAACAAAGAGCCGAAAATCGGGCTCAGTTGCGTGTCGAGATATGTTCAGTATCTCCAGAGATATGAAGATAAACACCTCAAACTTAGTATTGAAATTGACTAGCGTGACGCTGGAAGTAGTTTTTTTTTAGTTTTTTATGTGATCTTAAATTATTTTTATTATTATTATAGAGCATATATGTTCTATATAACGTTTGTCTAGGCCAGGGGTAAGCAATGACGATGGTAGATTATGGCCACAAAAAATTATAAAATAAAAAAAATTAACAAAAAAATTAAACCGCCGAAAAAACTGAAAATAAAAAAATAATTAAACTTTTTTATTTAACCTTAATAACGAAGTTCTTAAAATACTGTTAGTATACCTAAGTATATATTTTATAATTGTTTTGAGTTTGGAACTAAAAATAATAACTAAGTTCTTAAACTAATGTAAGTATGTATACCTAAGTAATTTTGAGTCGGCGCCAAATAATCAATAAGCAAAGATCACTAAATAACCTCTTAAATTTAAAGAATTAATCAAATCAAATTAACAATGTAACGTGAAATTTCCAGCGATGAACATAAATATTCCAAAAAATGCGCTTCCACACGACCCACAGACTAAATAGAGATGCACGACCACTCGCAACGACGTGTGCCCGTCACGAGCCGTCACAGATTACTATATGTGGTGACCGTTCGGGTTGCAGTCTCGCTAAAAGCGTATCGCGCCATGCCTCCGCCGCGCATCACGCTTTATGTAATTAATTAATTTGCTTGTTTGGCGCCGACTAAAACTTTCTTAGGTATACATACTTACATTAGTTTAAGAACTAAGTTATTATTTTTAGTTCCAAACTCAAAACAATTATAAAATATATACTTAGGTTTACTAACAGTATTTTAAGAACTTCGTTATTAAGGTTAAATAAAAAAGTTTTATTATTTTTTGCTTTTCAGTTTTTTCGGCGGTTTTTTTTTTTGTTAAAAAGTTTTATTTTATTTACCTGTTAGGAATGGAATTTCAAAAAAGCCTGAATCACGTATTTACTTATTTATTTACAAAAAGTACTTGTGTACACCCAATTACTTTTTGTATCAAAAATATATGTTTTGAATAAAAAATACTATCTAATCTTGTTTCTCCATATAAACATTGAACCCCCGTTTCATCCCCTTAAGGAGTGAATTTTGGAAAATCCTTTCTTAGCAGATACCTACCGTCATAATAACTATCTGCATGCCAAATTTCAGCGCAATCCGAAACAATATTTATTTTTAGACTTTGTTACCCCACTCCACCCTCTTAGGTGTGGAACTTTGAAAAAGCCTGAAACACATATTTATTAACTTATAAGGTTTTATAGACTGATAACCTATTAGGCTAAATGATACTTTTAAGCGCGGGCGAAGCCGCAAGGCGCTGCTAGTCCTATATAAATATCACAATATTATTATGGACAATTATTCATTTAAATTTGATTTTCCTTTTCGTATACTGTTCTCTCAAATTGTAGTAGAATTTGAATTTAATTTTTCATCAAACTCCTAGAAATATACAACTAGAAAAATATCAGCAATATTATTGCTTGAAACTCAAAAATATACAGTTTATAAAATGCATGTAAATCTATTCCTTATATAATTATATCCAAAAACGTATTGAATGTTGCGCCATCTGATCTAAAGATTTCCATGGATCTTGTCTCGCACTGTGTACTTCTTAGCAACTTAGTCAAATTCACCGAAAGCAATCCCTTTCCAAAAGTAATCCAATCAGTTAATTCAATCGCTGAACACAAGAAACATAGATCCGGTACAGACTGGAATAAACTAAGTCATCTATTCCATACAAAAGCATTTACTCGAATGACTGTAACTCGTAATTGAATTCAACAAAGAAGATAGAAAAAAGTAAAGTTTGTACGTGAGGTGAAAACTGGATTAGAGGCTATCAGCACTTATTTTGTAAGTCAATGAGAGACCATACCAATACAGTCTCAGCTCAGGGGTCTACCCAGATGAAGGGATAAACCTTTAAAAATGTGCTATAAAATACGGTTTTTATATTCATTATATGTTTATGAACCAATATTAATGATTATTTTTGTATTTGAATTAATATAGTTTCAAAGTGGGTCTGCTTCATATTAATTTAATAGTTATCGGACCTTGAGCTTCGAAGATATATCACGGAACTCTAACCACTAACTTACATTTGCAATTAGATTGTATGGTATCCTATACATTGCAACTAAACAAATCAGTTTGTACGCACTATGGTGAGAAAATAAACAGGCGTTTAAACAAGTGCGAGTCGGACTCGTACTTAACCGCAATCCCGCCACAGCATTTCCCTCCCTCGACTTAGGGCAGTAGTAAATCGACGACGGTGGACGGAAGTAATCACATTAGTTCGGACCGGCAGCCTATAGTGTGAACAGCAAGACCCAACGTCAGCCAATGATAACACTGTCAGTCCGATCTAATATGAACTGTTTCATAAGGCTCTAGAAACTCCACGCTATCAACTGTCCTATCAACGAATGAAGCTAAGACAACCGTTGTGTGTCACTTTTGATACGATGTCGATCCGCTGCACAGGTATTTTTATGATTGATATTAATAGAGGAACATGAACATTTTCATTCGTCATTCAGAATGCGTTGACGAAAAATATATTTTAGTCAGGTTTTCTACAATTGGCTACAAAAAGGGTCGATGTACCTAACCCACAAAGTTCAGCGAAGTAGACACTGTAGATTTTATCATTTATTTGTTACCGTTATTGTTGCGCATAATACTGAAATGACGCATTTCTAGAATTCATACTGTCTTAAATTATAACTTTTGACATGTTGTCAAGCAGCAGTTAATTAAAGTTATGGTGTAAAACGCTTAGCGCTTGCTGGGACTTGTAATTTCATCGTAAATAACGTTTAATGTTTTGGTAATTTATACCAGACTCTGAAAGGTTTATGATAGTCATTATTTAGATGTACTTTGCTATTAGTCAGACAACTTTACTAAACGTCGGATATTTACAGTGGCAATGTTGTCAATGAATTACTTTTACCATACTATTTATTATTTATTCTGTGCTTTTACTCGACTACGGCGAAGCAAAAGGGAGGGTTATGTTTTTGACCGGTATGTGTATTATGTATGTATGTATCTATTTATCATAATTTGATAAATGGGGTGTCGTTGGAAACATCTTGTTTGTCCGCTGGTCATAGGCTATGTGACGTCACATTACATTAAAAATGGAACAATCTAGGGAGCACGAAGTCAAGAAAAAAAATTGTATTCGCTCCCACCATCATATCATTGAAAAGGGGTTTTAAAATGAAGGTAGGTCTCGGTAAATCATATAAAATTAAGATGTTATGTGCCTTAACCATTATGAAAAAGTAATAAAGTAAAAAAGTATTTCCCTGTCAAGTGTTAAAAAAATAAATATGTATTCGACCAAACATAACATTTCCTTTAATATTATATTGCAATAGTGACTAGCAGTCACCAATTGCAATCGGAAGCAATCTTAGTTCAACCCAATCATAAATCATACAAAAATAGAGCAATGTCTATAAGGGAAGGAAGCTAGAAAGGAAATAAATAATAACAACCGAAAACTGGCTTCAGTTCGCATTCAACGTCCGGGGGGTCCAAAATCTTGTCACGTGGAATCCGGTTCAGCAGCTCGAGATGGATATTGATATTGGACTGAATTTATGTCCCAGTAACCTTTGTCTTTATGATCAGATATTTTGACATACTTTTCAACCGACTTTCAAAAAGGTGGAGGCGCTCAATTCTTATGTGTGTGTTTTAGGGTTCCGTATCCAAAGGGTAAAACGGGACCCTATTACTAAGACTCCGCTGTCCGTCTGTCAGTCTGTCTGTCTGTCTGTCTGTCTGTCTGTCTGTCTGTCTGTCTGTCTGTCTGTCTGTCTGTCTGTCTGTCTGTCTGTCTGTCTGTCTGTCTGTCTGTCTGTCTGTCTGTCTGTCCGTCTGTCTGTCTGTCTGTCTGTCCGTCTGTCACCAGGCTGTATCTCATGAATCGTGATAGTTAGACAGGTGAAATTTTCACATATGATGTATTTCTGTTGCCGCTATAACAAAAAATACTAAAAACAGAATAAAGTTAAAAATAATAGAGGGTCCCAATACAAGAAACGTATTTTCTTCGGCATTTCACGCCATCTATGAACGCTTAGTTAGGTAAACGTCCCATAGATGGCGTTATATTGAAATGTCGATCCCTAACTCCTTTGTTAGACGTTAGATGGCGTTATAAGAAATAAAATGTTTATTAATTATTATTTTTTGCTGGCGAAAAATTATAGTTGTATTTTTGCTCGATCTTATAAAAGACTGTAGTGTGGTACGGAACCCTACTAGTGCGAGTCCGACTTGCACTTGGCCAGTTTATTTTTAATGTATGTTACGCGATTACTCCTTCAATTGTGAATCAATTTCAATGATTCTTTTTTTAATTGGTAGAGTACATTTCCAAGGCGGTCTCGTTGTAATTTCATAGAGAACTTAATTGTAGATATGACAAACAAATATGTGTACGCTTGCTTGCACTATAGCTTGGAACCATGTAAATTTATTTATATTTCAAAGATCTGAAATTGTAAAAATTTAAAATGATATGTTCTGACGAATAAACAATTGATTTGATTTTGATTTTGAGATCTGATTAGTATCTTTAGAGATTTGACGATAAGCATCTCAAACTAAGCTAATAAAAAAAAACTTGCTACTGAAACTAACTCGCGCGGCATTGAAGTTGGTTGTTTTAGTTTTTAACTATATTAATTATTTGATAGTCTGTATAAAGTTTTTAAAGTTTTGTAGTAGTGTTTTTTTTATGATCAACAGATGCTAAGGTGAGTAATATCAGCTGAATTGTGTCGTACTAGCTCTACGTTCGTAGCAAAAGGCAAACATTTGTTCTACGCCGCTACGCTTTTGGATCAACATCGATTCTTTTAAATATCAAATATTTTTAATGCCTGATCGACTTGGTCTCGGAAACATTTTTGATCAGAATCACTGATTTTTTTGGATTAACTTTTCAAAAGTTTCCGACCCGATAATTTTGTGGATTGTAAAGATCCAAGTCGTAAAAGAGGCAGTTTCCTAATCTGAAATTGTTTTCGAATGCTTATAAAGCCGAACAATTACTTTCAAGATATGAGTAAGTATTTCAAAAACCGGCCATGTGCAAGTTGGGCTTGCTTATTGGGATTTCCGTACAAACTTATCAAACTAGGTTAAAGGACAAACTTAACTTTGCAGTTCAGTCCCTAGACAGATGCCTATATACTGTTAATGAGCCAACCGTACATAATAAGTTTGTAATAGTACATAAACTTTTTTTGTTATTAAACTACATATTTACGGTTTTCATTCCTATATAAGTAGTAACACCTTGCTTCTTGCCAAATTTCATAATTCTAGGTCAAAGGAAAATCCCTATTGGTTTTGATTCCCTTGTGAAATCGCAAAATATGTGACATAAACGGTCATATCTTTTAATTTCATTAATTTATACATTTCATTTTTCACAGCTAAAGGTACGGACACACCGCAGCGACCTGCGTGCGCGATCATGGCGGCGATCAGATAGCGCAGTAGTATTTGTACCGACTGGTTCATACCAAATACGATCAGAAAACAGTACAGACAGACAGACTGACGAACAGACGGACAACAAAGTGATCCGATAAGGATCCCTTTTTTTCCTTTTGAGGTACGAAAAGCATTAGCTTTTCGTACCGAATTTTCGCCGTTATTAAACGGCGAGAATTCAATTCGAAGTTAAGTTTAATAATCATACACGTTGTAGGTATATGTTTTTTTTTATTTTATTTGCCCCTACACCACACCCCGGGCACTCGCTAAATCTCCATACAAACTAGCGTTTTAACGACCGACACTGTGACACCGACACAGACACTACACACGGGTCGTTTTTCTATACGTGCATTTGTGTGCGTGATGTCTAAGGCTGTCGCCCGTAATCACCGTATCACAGATTATATAATAGTTACTTCGTACATACGTACTACGTACTGACCGTATGAATATTTTTTGTACACTTACCCAAAAAGCTTTTAACACTAAAAATATTAGTCGCTATTTCGTAAACCATCGTCTACAGAAACATTAAATCGTAGAAATATCCAACACACAACCGAGTAGGTTATTATGTCACTCACATTTCACTACATTATACAATTTTTAGATTACACTACATATAAAATATAAATACTACTTACCTACATCAAGTTCCCAATTGCTGTGTTATAAAAATGTTTAAACGTGAAAGTTTTTTTAAATATTTTACAAATTAAGCGTTATTTACGTACGAGTATATATATCGTTGTTTCATTTATGAAAATGAATTCAAAAATACGAATATGTAGGTAGGTATACTAATATAATTAATTGTTTATTATATACCTACGTAATAAGGAACCTACGTAAATTTGAACCTCCAGTATAAGTGATGAGAAATCGTAGTTGTGAAAGTAGATTGTTAATAAAGTGTGTTAAGTGGAGTTCGCCGCGCACTCCATGGGGTTTAATAATGCAAAGGTGAGAAGCACGAGACGAGAGATGTCCTGAGCAGCTGTAGTGGAGTCCTGTAGTCCCCCTGGATCTAGTTTGGGGAAATTTACGCGACAAACATAACATGTGCAAATATAGTGGATTACGAAGGCTTCTTATCTGCATCGAAAACAAGAACACACGAAATATTAATTTAAAAGTATATAAAAACTAGGCGATGTGCCGGCTGGGATAATTTGTAATAAGTAATTGTGTAACTTATGATTATAAAGGATCAAGCTTCAATCCTCTTTTCCTAGAGAAAATGACTAATTAAGCTTATAACCTCAAATAATCAATATAAGGTAAGAGCAATTCTTAGATGCGACCAATTGACAGTGTTATTTTGTCAAAGTAGATAATTGTCAATGAAGACGGTTTCAATTTAATATAATATTAAATAAAAATTACTATTTTTACTATCACAAACTACTGTTTATGATATTTCGATATGTTGAAAACATTGTTGCTGTGTATTCTTCTTAGTTATACAAATAAATATTTCCTCAAAAACTATTAAGATAACATCACCGAGCTATTTGTTTTATTTCACATATAACATAGATCACCAATTTACCTTTATTAGCTAAGTTTGTTTAAACAGATATAAAATAATACAAGCTATTAATAATTGATAATTTTTTATATATATTTTATAGGCTAGCGTTTGACCACTGTCTCACCTGTTGGTAAGTGATGATGCGATCGAAGATGGTAAGCACGCTAGGCCTAGAATGGGAACTGGCTCTCAAGGATAGCTGCCGGAACACATAAGATGTTTGACGACAGATTTTTAACTTGAGGGTGGTAGCTGGTCAGGCGGACACTAAATAGTGTCCTACCACCATGCGGGGGTTGTTGGTTTCTTAACAATGTTTTTCCTTCACCGGAGGGCCACTGTGAAAAGCGCACATAATTTTTTGATAGAAAAATCCATTGGTGCACGGCGGTTTGAACTCGGCACCTCTGGCATCAAATCCCGATTACCGTGGACTATCGACCACTCGACCAAGATGCTATTAATGGCTCATTCGAATTTAAGCATCCGTTACTTGTTGCGTAGCTTACTCGACGTTATGTTAACTCAACAAAAAGAAAACGAGTATACAGTGGAATATTGTTATCTTTATTTGATGTTTGCCAAATGTATCTGACGCTACGTTTCACCTTTTTATTCATCTGTAGTCTGGCTAAGCATGCCATCTATGCCGTACTTACGTGTTATTGTTTGCGTTGGAACATTCGACAGAAATATCGTGCAGGCTACTATGATCATTGAGGTGCTACTGGACTATTGTCCCTCGATAGTACATATTTGGAAAATTATGAATATTTTGTTTCATAATATTCATATTAATAATTTATTTATTACAAAAAAATTATAATTCACTCATATATCTATCTTGATGTCTCCGCAAACCTACCTATGCCAATCAGACGCAGTCCTCTCTGCCTTCTCAAGACAAATCCGTTGACACCAGGATTCGACCTCCTAGAACTAAGAAAACGCGCTCAAACTTATAATATACAATACCCTACAATACAAATAAAAAAACTCTTAATTGTAGGGTGCATTCGGCTAACTCTGAAAATCGGGGAATTCTTATAATTGAAGTTTTCCAATCGACACGGCAATATTTTATGCCCTGTTCACCTAGCGACCATTTTAATACGCATCCGCCCAAGTTACCTCAGGCTGCTATGCTTTTTTACAATTCTGTGTAGGCTTAGAACTATCTAGCTCAAGTTTTTTTGCACTTTTCAGATTTAGCCGAATAGGGCAATTCGGAATTTGTCAATGCCTTCTAAGAGTTTGAGTACCGTAGGCTACTTGTCAGGTAATTCCGAAATGAAAGTAACACTCATGTAATGTTTGGCCCTTTCAGTGGCCAAACCGCTACATATTCTTCGTGAAGGTAAACCTGAACGAAAAAGAAACACGTAATTTAAGGCATAATTACTTAAAACCCACTTTTGAGTGTCGTTCAGAATTACCCGAACATAATTTGGAATTGTACTCTGACAAAAAAAAAATATTTCAAACATTTCTAATTATTAATTACAATGATATATTTATAAAAATCTTAGCAATAGTACTTGGGCATATACGAGTATTCACGCAGACGGAGTGATATAAGCTGGCAACATGAAGTCTATCAATTTTGACATATTGGTGATAATACAAAGACCCTGTGAACTCATCAAAAATTCGTTCGTAAATACCCGGATACACCCTATACCATTAATTATTAAATTAAACTTATATTAAATAAATCTAAGGTTAGTATAACAATGGGCGGTCTTATCACTAAAAGTGATCTCTACTAGACAACCTTTGTATGGACAGATAATTGTAGGAAGTAAAAGACGGTGGTGTATAATTATAAGATCTAAAAATATATATTTTACAAATTTAATAATCTAATACGTCGTAGTATGCCAGGACAAAGATTCTTATAGAATCTTTGTCCTGACATACTGACTGACTGACTGACAGACAACGCACAGCCTAAGCCGTTGGTCGTAGAGACTTGAAATTTGGAGAGTATATTTGTCTTAGTACGTAAGGGTGTAAGAAAGGATTTTCCAAAATTCACCCCTTAAGGGGATGAGGGGGAGTTCAAAGTTTGTATAGAGAAACAAGATTATATAGTCTTTTCTATTCGAAACTTCACACAAGTGCTTCAGTAAAATAATAATTAAATATTTTTTTTTTTTTTTTAAATTCCACCCCTAAGAGGGTGAAATGGGGTAACCAAGTATAAAAATCAATATTGTTTCGGATTGCGCTGAAATTTGGCATGCAGATAGTTATTACGACGTAAGTTAACTCTGAGAAAGGATTCCAAAATTTACCCCTGAAGGGGATGAAACGGGGGTTCAAAGTTTGTATGGAGAAACAAGATTAGATAGTATTTTCTATTCGAAACTTCATACAAGTGCTCCAGTAAAAAAAAAGTAAAACAATGTTTTTGTTTTTATTTAATTCCACCCCTAAGAGGGGTGAAATGGGGTAAAAAAGTGTGAAAATCTATATTGTTTCGGATTGCGCTGAAATTTAGATAGTTATTATGACGTTCCGCTCAGAAAGGATTTTCTAAAAAATCCTCCCGAATATGGAACGGGGATTCAAAGTTTGTTTGGCGAAACAAAATGAGATAAAGTACGTGTTGTAGGATTTTTCGAAATGGGGTAGGTAACAAAGTTTGAAAATTTGGGTTTTTCGGGTTTTATAAATATGAATTCCGAATTGCCTTAGTCACGCGATAACATGAAAACGAGTGAACCAATTTGGCTAATTCTTATTTGATGTCTTTAATGATAGAATCGTTTTTACAAAAGATAAGTTTTAAGTAAATAAAAGAAGTTTTTAACGCGGGCAAAGCCGCGGGGCCCTTCTAGTAGAATAAATAATCATAAATAAAATTACAATTAATTAATATACCTATTGTGCTCAAGTGTCTACAGGCCAGGTCAGCCTGACATTCCCATTCGGACATACGAAAGCATTTTTGCCCAAGCTAAAACGCTTGGCCAATAACTTAGCAAAGTGTTCGACATAAAAATTGCTCTTAAATCTTCACTTTGTCAAGATAACTTCATATCTAACTCAGATAATGGATAAAGTGCATTGCAGTCAGCGGCTATTGAAAAGTCATTCTCATAACGCCTTACGAAAGTCAATTCGCAAAGAAGCATTTAGTTTAGGTATATCAGTTTTTCAACGATTCAGTGAAATTATTTTGCTATATTCTTATTATTATCCAACTAGAAGTGCCCCGCGGCTTCGTCCGCGTTAAAAACTTCTTTTATTTACTTAAAACTTTTCTTTTGTAAGAACGATTCTATCATTAATTACATAAAATAAGAATTAGCCAAATCAGTTCACCCTTTTTCATGTTATCGCGTGACTACGGCAATTCGGGATTAATATTTATAATAACCGAAATACCCAAATTTTCAGACTTTGTTACCTACCCCATTTCAAAAATCCTACAACACGTACTTTATCTCATCTTATTTCGCCATTTTTGCCAACTTTGAATCCCCGTTCAGTATCCGGAAGGAATTTTTAGAAAATCCTTTCTAAGCGGATACCTACGTCATAATAACTGTCTGCATTCTAAATTTCAGCGCAATCCGAAACAATATTGATTTTTGGACTTTGTTACCCCACTTCACCCTTTTACGGGTGGACTTTCGAAAGAGCCTGAAACATGTATTTACTTACTTAAGTATGTTTATGTTTATGTTTATAGATCTTTATTCTCATTAAGACAAAGTCACTTACATGAGAACACAATTATAAATAGAAATGACTATATCACCGTAGGCTTAACAAACAAATTACAGTTAGTTTTTTAAAACAATAAGTTTTGTACGACAATGGTGCTAACTCCAATGTACGATAACTGACCGATAATAGTTCTAACTCTAACAAAGGGAAAGAGGCCGCATTATTATATAAGCCGTGAAATTTTAGTTTAGTTTAGAAGCTGCCCATCAGAAATCGGCACCACTGTCTGAGCTACTACTCACTTAACGTATTCTGTATTTAAAATTTACTTTTAATATATTTAGCTAGCTGTAGTTTGAATAAGTTAAGTGAGTTTACATTTTTTATGTGTGAGGGTATTTTGTTATATAGTTGAGATCCTTCAAATGTTATCATTTTTTTACCATAGTTAGTTCTAGATTTAGGTAATACTAAGAGACTAGCTCTGCGATTTCGGACGTTTCGTTTAGTAATTTCTTTTAGCTTTGTGAATTTAATATTAGTGTGAATATTTCTATTAAGTGATTTACGAATGAACATACATACGCTGTAGATATATAGTTGCCGAATTGTCAGAATATTTGTTTCTGAGTAAATTTTTTTAGTAGATGTTAGAAATGGGTAGTTGAATATCTTTTTTATAATTTTATTTTGTGCTATTTGTATATCAGCTAACTTGGTTTTCGGGGCACTTCCCCAGACCTCAATAAGGTAAAACAAATGTGGTTTAACCAAAGTATTGTAGATGGTGTAGCGTAAGTTTTGCGGTATACATCTAACTATGCCATGGAGAGATCCTAGGAGTGCTGACAATTTCGTTTTTATGTGTTCTATATGAGAGTTCCATGATAGTGCGCTATCAATCCTCAGTCCGAGGTATTTTTCACAAGATTTTTGTTGAATAGGAATATTATCGATAATGAGGGGTGGAAATGGGGGAATACTTTTGTTTTTAGCTTTAAATAACATGTAGCATGTTTTAGAAATATTTATAGTTAAAAGGTTGTATTTGAACCACGAATATAATATCTTTTTGTTTTTTAAGTACTTGTGTTATGTTGGAAATATAAAAGACTATCTAATCTTGTTTCTCCATAGAAACTTTGAACCCCCGTTTCATCCCCTTCAGGAGTGAATTTTGGAAAATCCTTTGTCAAAGGGAACTAACGTAATAATAACTATCTGCATGCCAAATTTCAGCGCAATCCGAAACAATATTGATTTTCAGACTTTGTTACCCCATCTCACCCTATTAGGGGTGGAATTTTTAAAAAGCCTGAAACACGTATTTATGTACTTATTTTTTTTTACTGAAGCACTTGTGTGAAATTTCGAATAGAAAAGACTATCTAATCTTGTTTCTCCATACATACTTTTAACCCCCGTTTCATCCCCTTCAGGGGTGAATTTTGGAGAATCCTTTCTCAGGGGGCACTTACGTCGTAATACTCGTAACTATCTGCATGCCAAATTTTAGCGCAATCCGAAACAATATTGATTTTCCCATTTTGTTACCCTATTTTACCCTCTTAGGGGTGTAATTAAAAAAAATCTGAAACACGTATTTACTTATTTTTTTTACTGGAGCACTTGTATGAAGTTTCGAATAGAAAATACTATCCAATCTTGTTTCTCCATACAAACTTTGAACCCCCGATTCATCCCCTTCAGGGGTGAATTTTGGAAAATCCTTTCTCAGAAGGCTTTAACATCGTAATAACTATCTGCATGCCAAATTTTAAGTGTAATCCGAAACAATATTGATTTTCACACTTTTGTTACGCGTGACCTCTTAGATGTGTATTTAAAAAAAAATTGAAACACGTATTTACTTATTTTTTTACTTGAACACTTTTATGAAGTTTTGGAATAGAAAATACTATCTAGTCTTGTCTCTCCATAGAAACTTTGAACCTCCGTTTCATCCCCTTCAGAGGTGAATTTTGAAAAATCCTTTTTCAGAGGTAACTAACGTTGTAATAACTATCTGCATGCCAAATTTCAGCGCAATCCAAAACAATATTGATTTTCACACTTGTATATAAATTACGCCGACAAAGTGCTGAAATAAAATTGTGACCAAAATTTTTTTTACTGTAGCTCTCCTATATGAGAAGTGAGGATGAATTTTGTTACCTCATTTCACTCTCTTAGGGGTGGATTTTCAAAAAAACCTGAAACTTGTATTTACTTGTTTTTTTTACTGGAGCACTTGTGTGAAGTTTCGGATAGAAAAGACTATCTAATCTTGTTTCTCAGTACAAACTTTGAACCCCCATTTCATCCCCTTAAGGGATGAATTTTGGAAAATCCTTTCTTAGTACACCCCTACGTACTAAGAAAAATATACCCTCCAAATTTCAAGTCTCTGTCGCTGTTAGTCAAGTGCGTTGTCTTTCAGTGAGTCAGTCAGTCAGTCAGTGAGTCAGTCAGTCAGTCAGTATGTCAGAACAAAGATTCTTATAGTATTAGATTAGCAACATCCTTACATCATTGGCTTTGTTAAATGTAGCCAAGTCTCTTATGTTATACAAGCTAGATGCACTTTTTATAAGCAAGATAATGGAGCTTCCGGCATAAGTCTACTATGGCCCCGATTCTGGATGCTAGTGAACCGCTATTATAGCAAGTCACTCGTATGTCACTCGCCAATTTTACCATTATTTTATTGTTTTTATTTTAACCGCGATCGCGAGTCTGTAAGCCAACGATAACAGCGCATTGGCATTGCGCTGGCTTTTGCTCGCTTATAATTTTCCGAATCGGGATCCAGACATAAGTACATCCAAACAGCGGTAGAGGCCTAGAGGAGTTCGTGTCAATCCAGTGACAAAACCGTTACATTATTATTGTTATATATCGGCTGTAATTCACGTACCTTTAGTTGAATTACAGCCGGTATATAACAATAATAATGTTACAAATTCACGATAATTTTAAAATTAAAAAAGCCGTTACAGTAAGCATAACACTTACCAAAAAATTATATCAACCATGTGATTCTAATAAAGCGTTTTAAAAGACAACAGCTATCTATCTCTCTATCTATCTCCTTCTTGATTTACACTTTACAGTATCAACCTGTATTCCGTAGACCTTTATGAATAACTTTATGTGTATGTAAGTATGTTTTGGAGAATATAGTACATAAAAATTTCATACCCGCCTTACGGTTTCTTATTTGCATGAACCACTCGACTCGTCTCATATTCTTTACGTGTGTAGGGTAGCGCAGGCATTTTGCTTTGTACTTTACCTTTGTACCTGCATCCTCGGATATTAGACACAGTGTTATGAGGATCCCTGTACAGCGTAGCTGTTAAATCCAGCTATGCATTATGAAACGTAGCAAGTCGACTGTGAAATACTTAAATTGTAACGTTGTGCTATTATAAAGTGTTTGTTATTTTGCTTACTTATTACATAAATTCATGCAATTGAAAAAAAAAAATTTGTTTAAAAAATTGTACTTTACATGCATGTGAGAACTTTCTCATTACTACTTGCAATCTTTCAATCCATATCCCAGAATATTTTAATTTGATATTAATAATTTATTTATGAGATGAAACATACAAGCAAAACTAAAACAAACATTTAAATTTGTTACTCTCTAATTCTTGTGATTTTTATTTAATTAAAAATACTAAGCTCATCAGTAGGTACCTTTTGTAAAGTCTTTTAATAATGTAAATATGTATTTTAAATACTATATAAGCACATAACAACTTTATTATTTCTTTTTCACATTTAACTAGCATCGATATAATTGTTTGGTTGCTTTATTTATATTTATTGGATCTTCCTTGGAATATATAATATTACCAAGGCCCATCAAATATTTAAAATATTTTTAAATGAAACCACTCGGCTCGGTTTTTCTCCACAGGTCATAAGACAAGCCCTTATTTTATGTCCAGTGCAATGGCATGTCATATCAGACGATATCAGGGTAATGGGCGCATTCAGTGACGCGTTAAATTGACGTCATTGCTTACCATCAAGTGAGCGACTTGCATGTCCTGTTACTCAATATAATTTAAAATATACTTTCATATCTATGGCTTTTAAGCCATAAGCCATGCAGTCACTAGGTAGTAGGTATACATCGTATCCTATTTACTTATACACGCATATTTCTAGAAAATTCAGCAACTGGAAAATCTGAATACATTTTCATTTTGATATTTGACCGTATTTGTAGTTAACGTATATTTTATCCGTCAGTTTATAAACTGGGATCGTGATACTCTATTTGACAAAATATTTATAGTTGAAACTAAATGTTTCGTGTTCTAAAAGGTGTCTAAATTACTTCTTGTGGAACTGATCAACAAAGTGAATTATGGCAATTTTGCGCACAATAAAAACTACTTTACACTTACAAGTACCTATTTTTATACAATAAAAGAAATATTATACTCAGGATAGTTAAAGAACCAAGATTAATTGTTATACATTTTCATGTTTTTTGTAATTTTATGTAACATCGTTGTGTAATATTATACTTTTTTTTCAGTCTTGTATTAAATGTTATAGATATATATATCTTATTCTTGACATTTGACATAATTTACTATTTAAAAACTAATATAACTATGTTGTAATTGTGATGTAAAATTTATAACGCATAATTTACACTCTATATCCTCGATCACAATGTCAATTGCTGTCACTATTATTGTCACAAGCGCTAACCTATATAAAATTTAAAAAATAAACACAAGCTTTGAAATTCAATAGTTTGTTTTCACAAAAAACCCATCCACTTTACACTAAGACGACTCCGTTCCGTAACTACTACTATTGCATTAAGGTGGATAACAGCTATATTATTATATTCGAGTCCATAAAGCAGGTCGCCGCACCGCAAGGAATTTATAGCACCACATATAAATCTGAATGACAAATGCAAGCTGAGATCGGCTGAACAGCACTTCCGTATGCCACTAGTATTTCATTTGCTAACGAATGACATTTTATGGCGTATAAACTCAGCTATGAACCAGTATCTAGTGATAACAAGGCACTCCGTTTTATAGTGAGGATTCCAAATAACCTGACCTACCACCCCCTTCACAGTTCGACCACAACCAGTAACTAAAGGGTAATATTATAGATGTACACTGGTTCCACTTACGCTGGTTCTGTTATAAAGACCATCAGAAGGCAAGAGGATCGCGCCTCAGAAACTTGAGCAGTAACAAATCTTTATTTTCTTTTCTTGTTTAATGATGTGTATCCACTGCTCTGATCTGACTTGGAATAAAAAATCTGCAGGGGTTTACTTTGTGGCGCTATAAAAGAGAGAAATTTTATATTTGGTGTCGGCTACTTTAATGTTCCTTTTTACGGTAAAATGTGGGTAATTTGAATAAAAGTGTCAGTGGCATTAAAGTCGGGTTCTCGTTCATTATTCGAGCTGGCGAGGAGAGCACGAGCGCCCGCCCATGTTTGTAGCCGTCACAGGCGACCGTTTACACTGTCGCGTGTGATTGATGACAGTGATGAGAGACAAATTAACGCCTACAAAATATAATTAATTTTAAAAGTCTTACACGATTATTATTATAAACAGAACTAAATACTGACTGTATTCTGATATATCATATCTATACTTAATATTATAAAGAGAGAACATTTGTATTTTTGTATTTTTGTAGGTTTGTAATGATTTGGCTTAAAAACTACTGGACCGATTTAAAAAGTTCCTTCACTAATATATAGAATGGACTTTCGGAATGAAAATAGGCTATATATTATCCCGTTTAAATTAATGGTACATTCGTGGAGACCTAATTTGCAACCTAAGTCGACTAAAAAACGGTCGAAAAGACACGTTTCTTACGAACGCTGCTCAATTGAAATAGATAGAAGAATATTTTCTATGAAAGAGTTCTACAACTTAATAAGACCTACAAAAAAGTCCGTGACAGCATATGCCTATCTCTTAAGGTTGACTCACAGTAACCATTTTAATCTTTAATTTTTTGTTAAAAAATATTACATAACTTCCATGGCTATTTTCAAGTATATAGTATTAATCCTTATCCAAATAATTACGTTAATTAGCTTGGCCACATATAATAAATTAAAATTGTCCTTTACAGTATGTAATTCAAATGAAAACTCTAGAAGATATCACGGATTTCACATACACGCATCGCAAAATTAATAAAATATCTGCAGTGAAACCACAGATTAGGTCATAGTTACTGCGAAAATATTATTATAAGCTTAGCGATGCTGTAGATCCCCACCGATCTAAATTAATTTGAAGTCAATCTATACTAATAATATTATGAAGAGAGAACATTTGCATTTTTGTATTTTTGTATGTTTGTAATGATTTGGCTCAAAAACTACTGGACCGATTTAAAAAATTCTTTTACTAGTATATAGAATGAACTTTCGAAATGAAAATAGGCTATATATTATTCCGTTTAAATCAAAGGTACATTCGTGGAGACCTAATTTGCAACCCAAGTCGACAAAAAAACGGTCGAAAAAACACGTTTCTTACGAACACTGCTCAATTGAAAATAGATGGAAGAATATTTTCTATGGAAGACTTGTACAACTTAATAAGACCTACAAAAAAGTCCGCAACAGCATATGTCAATCTCTTAAGGTTGACTCACAGTAACCATTTTAATCTTTAATTTTTTGTTAAAAAATATTACATAACTTCCAAGGCTATTTTCAAGTATATAGTATTAATCCTTATCCAAATTATTACGTTAATTAGCTTGGCCACATATTATAGATTAAAATTGTCCTTTACAGTATATAATTCAAATGAAAATTCTAGAAGATATCACAAATTTTACATACGCGCATCGCAAAATTAATAAAATATTTGCTGTGAAACCACAGATTAGGTCATAGTTACTACGAACATATTATTATAAGCTTAGTTATTCTGTAGATCCCCACCGATTACAATCAATTTGAAGTCAATATAGTATAATAATATGATCTATTGTATAAAATAATAATGATCTATATATATAATAATATAATATTTTGAACCACCCCGACTGATCTATGTATATAATCTTTTCATTAAAAGCATTCCAATGACACTAAACACGACATTTAAAATCTGAGCAGTAAGTTATTGTGGATTTGAGTATTCTGTAAAGTACAGGAGATGTCCCAACACCAGGTCAATGCTTCCATGTTCTTACAATATCGTTGAAGAAGAAGATTTTCGAATTGATCAGACCTATGAAAGTTGATTTCATAGCGCAATTAACTAGAAAAAAGCTCATAGTTTTATAACGATTGAACGAATTTTCATAAATCAAAGCTACTACTAGAACACTCTCGATGAAGACATCTATCAAACAAAAAAAAATATCAATAATAAAATCAAAATCGGTTCATCCGGTTGGGTGCTAAGATGCTACAGACAGTCACAGATACACACGTTAAACGTATAATACCCCTTCTTTGATCCCATGATTTGATTGATTTTGATTCAATGATCCCACTATCTCTGAACGAAAACCCATGATTCATGAATGCACATAAAACTATCATTGGTAGGTATATAGCTAGGAATAGAACCAACGACCGTCGGGTCAGAATCAGGGTAACTATCCTTTACGCCATGGGGCCGTTCAATATCACTACGTAAGTATTGTAAATCAAAGTCCATCACTGCGTCTGTCTGTCTGTTTGCAATAATCTCAATAGCTACTGAACGGATCATCACGCGGTTTTTACTAATAGCCAGAGTGTTTATGAGGAAGGTTTAGGTGCATAATTCGTTAAGGTTTTGTGTAAATTGGTTGAAATATGACGATGATTGTTAAATATGTTAATATTTTATATTTGATGCAACAAACAGATGCAAATTTTGTAGGCATATATGTTCTACCCGTGCGAAGCCGGGGCGGGCTGCTAGTTATTGAATAAAATTAAAAGGGACTGCTGGTTCGCGTCAAACAAAAAACATTTTAGTTGGCAGACAAAAAATCATTTTTAGACATAATTAGACATAAAATAATATTTATTTATGTATTGGCACAGAAAACAGAATTCGCTTAGAACTAAACAACAGCTACTAAAATTTTAACAATTATGAGCTGAAAAGAATTCCTAGACTATTTCCTAGACTATACACAATTTGATGTGTAAAAAACTGACGAGTGATAATAAATGACAATCCTTGTCATTTAGTTTTCTAGTTTCCTACCTGTAATTGTTATTATTTGTGACTATAATAAACTAATAATTAAAATAAATTGATAGTATTCGAAATGTTTTGGCGGAAAATTTCCTGCTAGAAGGTGCTTAGCTACTTTTTGGTAGCAAGTCAGGCGGAACATTGATATAATACTATCATTCTTGCTTTTGTTAAGTCTCACTACATGCTTAAAGTCATAGTAATCATGATTTTGATCTGTATCTGAAGGTGAATAGACAAATATTATTGATTGAATTATAAAAACACTCGCAGTTGAAGCAAATTACAGCTGGGGTACCACAAGGAAGCGTAATGGGTCCGGTCCTGTACTTATTATACACTTGTGTTACATATACCAAAATTAGAGAATAACATCATTGCCACCTTTGCGGATGATACAACTATTATGGCTATAGGAGCCAATCACGAAGAAGCAGTAAAGCAAGAAACGGCTGTCAATACTATCTTTGACTGGACGAAAAAATGGAGGATAAAACTCAATGAAACGAAATCAATTCACATTGATTTTACTAATAAAAAACAACACTACCACCCGGTGTTCATAAATGGACAAGCAGTACCATACGAAAATAGAGCCAAGTACTTAGGCATGACTTTAGACGCAAAGCTTCGCTGGAAAGCACACGTAAAAAAGAAACGCGAAGAGTTGGAGCTTCGCTACAAAAAGATGCATTGGCTGCTAGGAAGACACTCCACGCTGTCGGTGCACAACAAATTACTCTTATACCAACAAGTCCTTGTGCCAGTATGGGCTTATGGAATTCAGCTATGGGGCTGTACCAGTCAAAGCAATATCCAAATCATCCAGCGATTCCAAAACAAAATACTAAGAAGCATCGTAAATGCACCTTGGTATATCAGAAACAACGACCTCCATCGGGACCTTAAAGTGGATGACGTTATTAGTGTTTTGCCGTGTGTGCTGGCCCGGGCGCTAAGGCCTGGCTCGGCGTGTGTGTAGGCAGCATAATGACACAGTAATTACACAGCACTAAAAGTCACAGCAACACAAGTTTGAAATGTCCGTAGTACGACGATAGCGTGTTTTATTTACCGGGGGCACGATAGCAAGTAAGTGAGTGAGCCGCCACCCGAATATTGCGGGGTCACCACTTTACCACACAATATATCTACTTGTGGTATAAACTAAATGAAGAGCGTCCCTATCACTCGGAAGTAGAGAAACACTAGATTAATATATGAAAAGTATATTGTCATTTAACTTAATAAGTAGGTACAAATCACCTAACTAATATTCGCCTAGCTAATCGCCTAGCTACCGTGCCCTGCGGGTGACGACTGAGGTACTTCACTCTCGCCTTACATTGCAATCCTCTGCTGTCAGCAGATTACAATGTAAGTGTGATATTGTGTCGCTACAGTGTAATTTCAAAATATGCCGAAGCTCACGATCGTAGACACCATGTGAACGTCGAGGCTATCCAGCTTCTCGACAACAAGGACATAGTGAGAAGACTGAAAAGGATAAAACCTTTTGAGTTAGTGTAGTGAAGTGACATTAAATTAGAGAAAACTGCTTTCAAAGAACACAATACAATAGTGTCTTCGCCTTAATAGAGACAATATGAAAAGTGCCAATGGACTCATTCTTAGTTTAACAATAATTAGCAGTTTAGGTCAAATGTAAATTACTTATTAGTCTTAAGACTAGATTGTAATATTAATGATATGCCATTATATTGGAATATCATTTTTGAAGAAAAAAATAAAAATAAAAACACTAGTAAAATGAATAGTGTGGTTTTTGATGAAACCACGATGCAAGTTAAACTTTTGTTTATGTGTATCTATGGTATCTAGCTACTAGGACAGCAGTTGACATAAGACATTAGCATATATACAAATAGGGCTGCGGAAGCGTCCGCCAATCATAGCTAGACAGACCTAAATGTCATACATCATTTATCTGCCAATCAGCACCGGTGACATGCATGTTGTAACATGCGATACATAGACGAAAAAGTGTAGGGTGATGTAATAACACTTTAATAACAATTCTTCTATATCACTTATTGAACTCTACCAGCTGTATCTGAGAAAGGTTGCTTAACAGTCTTCTACTAAATAACTAACAAAGTAGTAAATCTTAAACTTTGGCATCCCAAATATACTTTGACAGTGGAAGTCCTTCATAAATTATCTAAGCAGCCAAGTCTTTGGACGTAGGTCGGGGTTGTCTTAATATCAAAAACAGATTTAACCTTCGTCTTGATCAAACATAATTTTTGATTAAATCTACTTAATTAAATATGTTCAACTTACATAGGATATTACTATATTTTTATTTTTGTTTTAGGTAAATTTAATGTTCATTATTCAAAAAATATTACGACATTGGAGATTCACAAAAAGAGTCACCGATTTGACGTTAGCCGTATCATTTCCTCTGGATCCACTGTGACCTTATATCCACTGAAGAATGTGTTTACCTACCTCTTGCAGAAGGTGATGGGATGGCACTGTACGATCAGCCTAGTCAAGTAGTCATATATTTGTAGTATACTAGTAATGTAAAGGTTTATCTAAAATATTTTCATATTTGTTGAGATTAAACAAAACGTAAAGGAGACTGGCGCAATTTGGCCCACAATAAATATGGGCGTGCACAGGAATAAAAGATTTACTTTAAAATATCTTATTTTTAGTAAACCCACCGTGACCTGTATGTATATGAAATATGTATATGGAATAGTTGCCCCATACAGCTATTGAAATGTGCCAATTTGGAGCGTTGCTGCGCGTGTCCCGGCAACTTATTTTGAAGTACAATGTAAGGCGGATGACGTTTGTCTAGTGATGCAAATATTCACTTATCGATAATATAGTTTTAAAAATGTCAAGCTAAAGACATCTTATTTTAACCCCCGACGCAAAAAGAAAGGGTGGTAGCGTTGGTAGCGTTGACCTAATCCTGGAACATCTCTTGGAATATGCAGGATACTCAACTCCGCTCCAACTTACAGCAGAGATGTCGAGTTTAGGCTCATAAGAACGGACTCAATGAACGGATTATGAATAGATCGGTCGGGGTGGTTTAAAATTTTTAATTAAGTATTACTATTATATATAATTTTATATTATAAATAAGCCACATTTCAATAATTGTTACTATTTAATACGATTTAAACAATTTGTACAAATATATTAATTATATTGCTTTTTATTCCACAGATTTTTAACTGACTTAGCAGTGAGGATAAATGGCTACAGACTGTAATTATTTATTATTTAATGCAAAATATTCGTAGTAGTATTATAGACATAAGACATCTAGCCTTACAGTCTAAATATTACCAGTTAGTTCACACTTACCATAAGAACTGTAATTTAATATTGTGTCAAACACTTAAATCTTATAGTCATATTTTAGTCAGCAAGAGTTTATCCTACATGCCACATCCATTACGTTCCTTGATTCTTGGTTTCTCGCAATTTTTGTTTAGTCTAAGGAGGTTGTATTTAAACATTTTTGATTTAGCCATATAACATAGCCTCGAAAAACACATCTTTAATTCGAATAACGTTGAATTCCCAACCCAACGTTTATGTTTAGTTTTAATTGTTCTTTGTAAATTGCGTAATTGATGATATTATCACTCTTGTCCGTCGATATTTCGAAGTGGGCCGAACTAAGTACTATTATTTATTTTGTGACTAAGCATAGATGTTTACTAGTCTCCAATAAACCGCGCCGTTTCGTTGCCACATCGGAATAAGATTAATTAAAAGCGTCTTAAAATAGCAATACATTTTTAAATACCAGATCCTTGGTTCAAAGGCGCCAAACGAAATCTCTTCCATAAACCTATTAAAGATGTACTTCGACTAACTTCAAGTAATCGTGGAGCCACAAAAAGTTAAATTGCTCAAGTTTGGATTTGCGGAATTCGGTTTCCCGGATTAATGAATTTTATAAAAAAATAAAATGTCATATCATGGTTAAGTTTGAGATTACACCGTCAATCAAGCAACGTCACACATGAGATGTATTTATGTAGTCGCGTATGAGACAATTTGAGGCAAATTTTAATAGTACTCGTGATTATCACTTCACGGAAAATTTCAGCGTAAATTGGTAGCACATGTTATATTAAACAGATTATCTAATAATACTTAAATTTGAAATTTAAAACCTCCCCTTACTGATCTATGTGTATTCTGTTCATTGAGACCATTCTAATTAGCTCAAACTCGACATCTATGCTGTAAGCTGGTGAGGAGTTGAGTATTCTGCAAATTCCAGGAGATTTATCAAAATCAGGTCAATGCTACTGTATGTTCTTACAATATCAATGAAGTAGGAGGAAACCGAAATTCGAATCAATCAGACCTATCAAAGTTGATTTCATAGCGTCATCAACTTAAAATCAAAGCTCATATTCCCAAAACGGTTCGATGCTAAGAACACTCTCAATTAAGACACCTATCAAACAAAGAAAAAAATTATGAAAATCGGTTCATCCGTTTGGGCGCAACGATGCCACAGACAGACACACAGATACAGCTGTGGATACACACGTCAAAGTTTAACACCCCCTCTATTTGCGTCTGGGGTTAAAAAGTAGTTGTGAGTTCGTGATATCGTCTATTATGTATCTAAATAACAAGCGATGCCTCGCAACTTCGCCCACGTTAAAAAGTTACATTTTTCCTTAATCTGTCCAACCATTAGACCGCAAAGAAGTCCCAAACAAACAAATATACAAACTGACTTTCATATTATTCATATTGGTGTTAATTATATTATTCCTTTGATATAATTACAAAAAAAAAACAAATTTCAGTTAAGTACTTATTATTAGTAATTTAATTTATTGTCTGAAGAAAAACAACTCAACCGTCAAGCAATAAAGAAAATCAACGAAAACACCATCAATACAAATTGGCAAACACTATCAGTATTTTGTTTTCCTTAACTCCCCTCAAGGTTCCAATACAGGCAAATAAAAGCAAAAATAAGGCAAATTGCGTTATAGTTTATTGGCGTCATGATCGAGACTGATATCAAATGAAACGTTTATAAATGGTGTGTCGATGATTTGGCGAAAACCGTTCTCATTGGAAGTTATTAGAGAGCGCGATTCATCATTGTCCGTATTATATCATGTTACTACGCTAAGTGTTGAGAACAGTTCTAGAAACTTTAGATAGGTAGGTAATTTTAGATGTGTAGGAACACACATAATATATGCATTCGACAGTTAGATACAGGTACGTAACCTTAAATCAAAGTTTTTCAGAACTTCATTGTTAGGGTTGCGTACCAAATGGGTTTTTACTGCGCTGTCCGTCCGTGCTTCCATCTGTCATAGGACTAATATCTTCCTAACTGTATTTAGATATTTTGAAATCAAAGTCTGAATTAGAACAAAAAGTCTGAATTATTATTGCCGCTGTAACATTAAATAATAAAAACTAAGAAAAGTTAACATTTAAGGGGTCCTATGTAGGACCCCTTAAATTCGTTAAAAATAAATTTCGTTTCTTGTATGTACAAGAAACGAAATGTATTCGGCGTTTTTCAGTTTGTGTTTACATTCATTAGATGCTGTAAGTAGTAAAATAAGCCCGGAGTATAATAAGACTAAGTTAGAATAGTAAGAATACTTTTTTTGACAAAGGTAGGTTGTTGACGTTTTTACCAAGGAGGATAAAAGTTTAACCATCGATGGAACCACGGAGACTTACATAGACGGAACGAAATTGTCTATCATGGATTAAAAACACGATTATAAACAAGTTACAAGTCGTAAACACAGTCTATATTATCAACTAGGTTGGAATCGCAAACCGTGCAAACTTCTTTAATCTATAGGTAATCTGCATCGGGCGAATAAAACTAACCTTTGTGAATGTAGTTAATGATTTAATTAGTTCATCAGTAGACTATAAACCAATTTCATTTTTGACGCCATATAAATAGTTTATAAGAACCGTTCGTTCATTCAATGCCCCTAACTATACTCCTAGTTTTTAATGAATATAATAATGCAACAGAATAAGTAATTGGTTGTACAAAACCTTTCGTGTGAAATTCCGACCGAATGAGTCCGACTTCAACTTGGCGTTACAATAATGCAACTTAGTTGCGAGTTTCAGCCGCATAATACCTTGAGTAAAGATAAATTATTTAAAAAAAAAAACCGACTTCATAACCACAAACAGGCAGTCAAAAGCGAAAAATAAATTACTTAATATAATTATTATAAGCGCTACCCACTTATCTATTTGAAGTCGGTGCCAGCCAAGTCTATTGGATAGTAGATAGATATTGTATGTAGTAGTCATCGACTTCATAGCAATTAAACCCCTACTCATTATTGGCGCGCGGTACAATCAATTCCGCAACTGGCCGAGGTATGCGGACTAGTTTTGACGGGCGGACAAAGTGATAAATCTCAGATAGAGATGACCATACCAAATTACCGTAAAAAAATATCGATAACAGTTAAGTACACTATCGACATGGACGTATATAGTAAAAATTTATAAGTATACAAACATCAGGTGCACTATCAAGGTTTGGAGAAATCATAATATATGAGTTAGCTAAAGTAGCCGTCAGCTTAAACTCATAATTTTGTTAATTATCCTATTTAGCGCAAGAGCAAAATTAAAATTAAGGTAGGAATGTACTTTACCTGACATCGATTTTAGGGGCAGGAGGGTAGGACGGGAGGGGTAGAACTCCCCCCTTGAAGAAAAAGTTGCAGAAACCCCCCCCCCCCCCCCCCCCCCCTTTAGGAGATATAAATATTTTAAAATTCTGAGGTCATGTACTAAAAAATGTATAAATAATTCGATTTTAGGGGGGGGAATGGTTGGGAGAGGGAAGGGGCAGTTATTAAGTACTATTATGCCATTAAAAATTATGCGTTAACTGTTATGGTAAAGTAAAAAACTACGTAGAATTTACAAAAACTTGAACAATTTTAATACACTGGGTAAATACACTAATCGTGTGGAGCTATATTAAAACGTACTTACTCTGTAGATCTCTAGGATCAGGAGACACACTACATCCAAATTTACAAATTATACCTAATTGTAAAATGAATGTCGATAATATTCCTAGTTTATCGATACGTATCACTGCAGCAGAGGCGCAACACTAAATTCACGCAAAAACGGGATAGAACTATTAAACATCGCCCGTGACAAAAAGAGATAGTGTCGGCAAAGACAACTGCCGACCGACAAATATTAGCTGAGCTTTGCCTAAAATGTATTTTTGAAGATTAGATACATTTATTGACTTACCGGTGAAATGTTATACCGTTTGCCTTAAAATTTGAGTTTGTGCTGGTTTTTCCACACCATCTTACATTGCAAGGAGCCATCACAACGACTTTTTAAGAAATTTAAGTTCTGAGCGCGGAGGTGTTTACAGGTCACCCTACTGGTCGAAACTAACATCGCGTTTGTGGGCGTGGATTTATATAAGACTTATAAGTCCGATGATTTAGCGGAAAGTGCTCGCCTTTCAAGCGGGGTCTAATTGTTATGAAGTCGATGGTAGTAGTAGTAGTAGACTTCAAACAGATAAGTAAGTGGGTAGCGCTTATAATCATTATATTAAGTAATTTATTAGTAATTTAGACAAGTATTAAGTAATTTAGACTTTGCCCGGTAGAACATTCCTGTGAAGACAAATTAATTCTCCCCACCTATGTTTCTATCTCGCTTACAGTTACCGTAAGAATATCTGTCAAAAACCAAAATCAACGAGAAGAAAGATCTAAAAACATTATTCAAGGTCATATTTTTTAGTCTTCAAAAGTATATGCAATAGCAACCTCCATTGTGTATAATCTTATTGCGACTTCTTAATCCTTTACATTCTCCTATGTTTGAGGTATTTATCTCCATATCTCTGGAGATACTTATAATATCTCGATGAAATTACAGTAGGACCACCTCGAAAACGTACCCTACCGATTACAAAAAGAATCATTCGAATCGGTTCAGAATTGACGGAGTAATCGCGTAACATACACACACAAAAAAAAAAACATACAGACGAATTGAGAACCTCCTTTTTGTAAAGTCGGTTAAAAAATATTAAAATATGACAGAGATTATCTTATGTATTTTATGTCAGCTTATCTAAAAGACCCAAAATGTATTTCAACGAATGTAACTTTATAAACGATTTCTTCCACACGCTTTTCTTCCAAACGTTTATATAAATAAATACAAGAAAGATTTATTTCTCAGACGATTTAAGTACATTATTTTTCTCTCCAAAATGTTAACTTTGGTAATAAATCTTTCCTAAAGAACATACTGTGTAAAATCCGCTCCCAAATGGAACGAAATATTACATTTTACGGGCAAGGGAAGCTGAATATCAAAGTGGATTGAATTTTTCCAATTGAAGCCATACCATTTGATGCCTTGAATGCATTTTTATTCGCACTCAACCCCTGACCGGCACTGAGCGTGGCAGGCCCAGCCAACCTTTTGGATACAAAACCATTCAAAGAAGTAATATTACCCTGTGAGAAAGTCGGGAAAATATCTTTGATGTAGGATTTAATTTTGAAGGCCCATTCTAAGCATTAAAATTATTGCTATCTGTTTTCTGTAGTCACAGAGAAGCGAAAATGTTTGCGACTGAAATATAATAATATATGTGAAGTTAACTCTTTTTACTAATAACACTACATATACTTGGTCGTCACGATCAGCTGCCTAAACTTCTGAGAAGTGCATCAGACATGCACGAAACCTAGGTCGAAACAGTCTACAACAAAATACAGTAGTGAGTATAATAGTCGGTACTTTTATAATCATGAGACAAACACATAACACTATAACTATAAATATAAAATACATAGGATCTTGCCCAAATTCGACCATACTACCATTTGCCGTTACGGAGTTCTAGTCCTTGAATCAAGTGAGCTCGATGGTATCTATAGTCTAGCATTGGCACCGTAGATAATCAAGTATACCAAATTTAAGTCTAATCGAACATCAGAAAGTGGTTTTTATTAAGTTTCTAAGATTTGACTCCTACAAAATATCTTGGAAAAAATCGTAGATTTGTCAAAAATGCGGTGACAGTGACAAACTAATTTAGGATCAATAATGTACCTACGCGTGTCGGGCCACGCGCAGTGTAGGGTTCCGTAGTAGCCTGTTATTCAATGCAAGTCTTTATCCGTTATAAACAAGCAACTAGGTACTCCGTCTTTGTCATTTTAAGGGATTTATTCTAAGGATTTTGTATTTGGTACAAAATTATCCAACACCCAAGTTCAACGACTATTACTGCTAAACTAATAAAGTTATCTTAACCACTATAGTTTTCCTTTAAAGTTCATGAAATGCGCTATTATCACGAATTTTCCTAGATTTTTCAAGCCAACAGTTTAGCTTTTAGAGGGGGGGGGGGGACGCCCTACTGGAACAAAAATGTGCACTTTAAAGTTTAATATTTTGTAAATGGAGCATTCAACCGAAAAATTGTATTAGCAACCCTTAAGTCATTTTAAAAGACCTATTCAACGATATCCCACACATCGGGGTAGTCGATGAAAAAAAAAATTATCTCCACTTTTCATATAGAGAGCCCTAAAAAAAAAATTTTTCAAAATTTTATTTCAGCACTTTGTCGGCGTAATTTATATACATACCCCACAAAATTACAGCTTTCTAGTATTTACGGTCTCTTAACAAAACCTCGGACAGACAGACAGACAGACAGACAGACGGACATGACGAAACTATAAGGGTTCCTTGTCAGGACTACGGAACCCTAAAAACGTTGTATCCTGAGGCTATTAATACTAGGAGATTTGTTTTTTCAGCCGATCTTCCTCTTTCGATCTTCTCTTCCTCGATCTTCTTCTTCATGTTTAATTCGTCATTATTATCATTATTTTTTTTAATGAGTGGCGTATAGCTCCTCGTTGGTTTTAATATACAATTCATTGATGATGAGTATCTCCATAGATATAGCGATAAACATCTCAAACTTGCTACTAAAACTGACTCTTGCGGCATGTAAAGTCGGTTATTAAAATATTTAAGATAAAACCTCATCTACACAAAAGAGTCCATATCTGATAATATTGAGTGCTCTTTAATGGGTACTTGCATGACCAGCCGGCTAACTTCGGGCCCCAGGGTTATCGAAGGAACGAATATCTAATTTCTGGCTAAGGAAGCGAAGCTGCAAGACATGAATATTAAGCTCTGAATATCAGCCAGAGTGCAGACATTGTGAATCCACTGCTATCGAGAAATGAAAATCGCACGGTTCAGTTGAATTTTGTCATTAATATGATTTCAACTACGCATTCGGACAGAATGAACCTTTGAGATATTAAAGGTTTGGTGGTGTTCGGAATGCCAATTATTACGGATTGTTACAGGTAATAAATATGAATTTGAATGATTCAACATTTATCTACTTCGAACTTAAAACGAAATTCAAGCCGTGTTTTTGTGGTTGAATAACAAATATAAAAACTTCCACATTTATAATATTATCAACATAACTATTGAACTTGGAAAAGAATGAAATTAGGTCAAAGTTTACATTACTGCGCGATCGAACTACTGACTTCGAAACCTAGTATATTTTTAACCGACTTCAAAATAAGGAGGAGGTTTCTCTATTCGACCGTATATATATATATATATATATATATATATATATATATTTAAAGGAGATATCCCAAGTGTGATACCATGGTAATTTTATCGAGGTCTGATAAGTTTCTCCAGAGATATGGAGATAAACACCTCAAAATTGGTACTGAAAATTAATAGCGCGGCATTGAAGTCGGTTATTTTTAGTTTTTTAAACGATGTTATATACGGCTCAGAATAAATTATTTAAATCAAATATAATAATCAAATATATAATCAAATAGCTCAAAAACATGGTAGCCTGTTGAAACCTAGGATGATGGAAATCCATCGTCCTAGATTGAAACAAAGCACTCAAATATGGCGTTATTCAAATGTTTAGCAGACTAATGATTATGTAGAGACTTTTAAGCATAAATTCTGCGAACGCTTTACATTAGGCGTACATTAGGTGGCATTAGGGAAATGCACTATGCAGCCGAAAAGCTCACACGTTTTATGAAAAGCAATGTGTTTTGAGGCCGTGGAAGTGAAGAGTTATAAATACAAGTAAATGTCTGATAAAAATAAAATTGTTCTAAAGTGATATGACAGCATTGTTAGATATGTTAGGGTGTTACCACACCAATCGATCGACTATCGATCGACGCCATCGATCGATGGTAGAATGAAGTCGATTGATAGTTCATACCTACTACATCAGTCGAGCACCCACCAATCAGACATCGATCGACAATCGATCGGACATCGATCGTCGATCGATCGATTGGTGTGGTAACACCCTTACAATTTATGTTTCAAATCATTGGGTGTATTTTTTTTTTTCATCACAAGTAACGAATATTGAAGAATATGCGTTTTTTTCCTTGCTTATAGGTATGAATAATTATTTAATCAAATAAATGCGACATTGAAGTGAACTTATACCTCTACGATGTCGATTTAATTGTAGTGATCGACTTTCGTCCGGAAGCTACTCGTATCATTAGAATATCGATTTAAGGTCGCTGTTGTAATCCGTCTCGTAGTGCTAGTCTTAAAATGAGCGTGAGTTTTTATTTTAATAATGTTATCCCGAAATATAGTTTCAGATAAATATACAAGATATATAAGAGACATTCTAAAACCAAACACAGAATATAGATGGTGGTTGGTTATACCTGAAATATTAACATTTCCCGCGCAACCATCACAACGCTGGTTAACGGACCCCATTTAACATTTACCCGATGCGTTGTTTACAAACGTATGACTGAAATTAACATTTAGCGGTCCGCCAAGCTAATAAACATGGATGCGAATGGACATCCAGGGCAAGTACAGGTTTGTAACCAAGGATTGGTTGGAACATTAAAAAAAGGCAAATTTTACATATTAAATAATATATTTTTATCTGAATTTTAGGAAATATACATTTGCCTCATTTATTTCTGTGTCATAATGGTTTAATAAAAAACTTTAATGTCATATCTACAGCATATTTGAAAATAAACGCTGTTATTATCACATTCTCAAAAAACTGTGTTAATGCACAGCCTTAGTTCTTGTAGTCGATTTTTTATTTTTTTATTTACTATCACGATTTTAGGTAAATAGATTAGTGTTACTCAATGTTGTAAGCATATTAACATTGTATCACTTACATAATTTTAAAAAGTTTTCTAATCTAAGCCAGACATTTGTTTAATTATCGAATTTGTACGTTCACTTTGTAAATGCCACCCAACTCTAAAAAACACAAAAAAAGCAGATCTATTTCATCCAATTTTATTTTCACTAACATTCGATAGCCCATCGCGTAAACAAGATAAAATCTAAAGGGCCTATCACCCCTCGGTAGCCCTGCATACGAGCCCGGTCACATGTAAAACAAATCTCGGTGCAAAAAGCATTGCTGTGGACATTTCGACATTGGATGGAGTTGCAATTTCCACGTGTCAGAAGCACGGAAATGAAACGGTATCGATAACGACCCGACGGGATGTGTCCGCTTTTTAGGAGAGCCGTATTCGCGTGATGTACTTCCATTCAGTTATATTAAAGAACCAAGTATTGAGGAAAGCCTAATTGTTGACCCGCATGCAGTGTACGTTTTGAATGTTGTGAGTGTGAATGTTTGAGTGCAGTTGTGTGTCGCTTGCTCAATTGACTGAGGCTATTGCTGGATAAATACGCTTGCTCCTCATACTAGAAAGTAACTTTAAAATTATGAAACCTTGTAATTGTTGCCACTGCAAAATAGATATTCTGACTATTGTCAGAATATTTATACCCATGAACGCCATGAACCAAGCTGAATTTCACTCTCATACACGAAACGTATAATGGACGCACGATTCGGCTGGACGATCATCTGGCGCAGCTGGAGGAGGAGCTGAAACACATAAGATGGCACATACTGGGGCTATGTGAAGTCCGAAGACAGGGAGAGGACACCATAACCTTAGAATCGGGCCATCTTATGTACTACAGAGAAGGAGATCAGCCATCCCAAGGCGGCGTCGGGTTTCTGGTCAACAAGGTTCTCAGTGACAACGTTGTAGAAATCTCCAGTGTGTCGACCAGGGTAGCGTACCTCATAATTAAGTTAACCAAGAGGTACAGCCTCAAGGTTATCCAGGTCTACGCACCGACCTCGACACACTTGGATGATGAGGTGGAGAGCATGTATGAAGATATCTCCAGAGCTTTACACACCACCTCCAAGGCTCACTACAACGTTGTCATGGGAGACTTTAACGCCAAAGTGGGAGTACAAACTTGCGGCGAATCGTCTATAGGACCACACGGATTTGGGAGTAGGAATCACAGGGGACAAATGCTCGTCAATTTCCTCGAGAGGGAGGGGCTTTTCTTGATGAACTCATTCTTCAAGAAACAGCCCCAAAGGAAATGGACGTGGCAAAGCCCCGACTTTGTGACTAAAAACGAGATTGACTTCATCATTACGGACAAACGGCGCATATTCAGAGACGTCTCAGTGATCACTAGGTTTAATACTGGAAGTGATCACCGACTGGTACGAGGCACTCTGGATATCGACTTTAAAGCCGAGAGATTCCGATTGATGAAGTCTACGCTCCGTCCGAACCTACTCCAAACCGTTGTTGGGTCCGAAACATTCCAATTAAAATTGGAAAATCGATTCGCTGCCTTGGAAACCACAGATGACGTAGACCAGAAACTCGAAGAAGTGGTGGAAATCCTCAGGGATGAAGGGACGAAGTTTTGCGAGAGCAAGCGTACGGGCAAAAAGTCCAAACTCTCGGCAGAAACACTTCGGCTAATGGAAGAGAGACGAACAGACCCTTTGTCAGCTTTGTCAACTAACCTGCTGCGCAACAAATCCATAAAGAAGCTGGTACGACGCGACCTCCGATCCTCTAACACGCTCTTGATTAAAGAATCAATTGAGCAGAATCGGGGGTCGAAAGTGTTCGTCCAGCCTCTGGGTAGAAGCCACCTCACAAAGCTGACAACGTCAACGGGGAACGTCGTCGCATCCAAGCCGGAGATTCTGTCGGAAGTCGAAGACTTCTACGGCAAGCTCTACGCATCGCATGCTTCAAGGCCCGAACCCGATACTGAGGATTCTAGAGCCACCTTAACCCGCCACTTCACAGAAGATCTGCCCGAAATTAGCCGAGACGAAATCGTGATGGCCCTTAAACAACTCAAAAATGGAAAAGCCCCAGGAGAAGACGGAATCACAACGGAGCTTTTAAAAGCCGGAGGAGCTCCAGCAGTTCAACAGCTTCAGCAGCTATTTAATTCCGTTCTTTTTACTGGGAGAACTCCACAGGCATGGAACAGAAGCATGGTGGTTTTGTTTTTCAAAAAAGGAGACAAAACCCTATTGAAAAACTATCGCCCAATTTCGCTTCTGAGCCATGTCTACAAGCTGTTTTCAAGGGTCATCACGAACCGTCTTGCGCGAAGACTCGACGAGTTTCAACCTCCGGAACAGGCCGGGTTTCGAAGCGGTTACGGCACCATAGACCACATCCACACGGTGCGGCAGATTGTACAGAAGACCGAAGAGTACAATCGGCCCCTGTGCTTAGCATTTGTGGACTATGAGAAGGCCTTTGACTCAATCGAAACCTGGTCTGTTCTCGAGTCCTTGCAGCGTTGCCAAGTCGACTGGCGATATATCGAAGTGATGAGATGTCTATATAATGCCGCAACGATGACTGTACAAGTACAGAACCAGCGAACTAAACATGTCCACCTGCGTCGAGGAGTGAGACAGGGGGACGTCATATCCCCGAAACTGTTCACTAACGCCTTGGAGGATATGTTTAAGACGCTGGACTGGAAAGATCGTGGCATTAACATCAACGGCAGGTACATCTCTCACTTACGATTCGCAGATGACATCGTCATTATGGCAGAGACGCTGCAGGACCTACAAAGGATGTTGAATGGCCTAGCTGATTCTTCTCGTAGCATCGGTCTCCGGATGAATTTGGACAAAACCAAAGTCATGTACAACGAGCACGTTGTTCCGGAACCGATTGCCGTAGATGGAATCCCACTCGAAGTTGTCACTAAGTATGTTTACCTAGGGCAAACGCTCCAACTAGGCAAACATAACTTCGAGAAGGAAATCCAGAGAAGAATTCAGCTGGGCTGGGCAGCATTCGGAAAACTCCGTCGAGTCTTCTCGTCGCCGATACCACAGTGTCTAAAGACAAAAGTCTTTAACCAGTGCGTCCTACCTGTGATGACATACGGAGCCGAGACGTGGACACTCACAGTCCGACTGGTCCACCAGTTTAAAGTCGCTCAGCGAGCTATGGAGAGAGCTATGCTCGGTATTTCTCTGCGGGATCGAATCCGGAACGAAGTAATTCGCCAGAGAACTAAAGTTATCGACATAGCTCAACGGATTAGCAAGCTGAAGTGGCAGTGGGCTGGTCATATCTGCCGCAGGACTGATAACCGTTGGGGCAGACTTGTCCTAGAGTGGAGACCGCGAATCGGCAAACGTAGCGTAGGACGTCCTGTGACCAGGTGGAGCGACGACATACGCAAAGCGGTGGGCAGTGACTGGAAGAGAAGAGCCGAAGATCGGGCTCAGTGGCGCATCTTGGGAGAGGCCTATGTCCAGCAGTGGACTGATACAGGCTGATGATGATGATGATGACACGAAACGTAAAATTCGCATTTGGTCAAATACGCAAAATGACAAGATGATGTAACTTTGCGCAAAATGTCATAAACGCATCTTTAGGCTCGGCTCATACACATAAATATAATTTAGAAAAATAAAAATCTGTGAACGTAGATTTTCGTAACAATGTATGGCTACCCATACGGTCTTACAGTACGTCGTATAGTATCGGTCAAAATTGGAGTAGCAGTCTCAAAAAGCAATAGAATGACAGCAAAATATGCACATACGACATTCTTCTATAAGACGTTTCGAAAGTAACACAATGAAAGAGAAAGATAGAAGAGATAGAAAGACCCATATATCGCACTCTTTCATTATGAACCAATTAGAAAGAGCGCATGTGTTCATTAGTAAAATAACTAGACCAGTTTTGCTTATTTTATCAGTTATACAAATAATGAGGGTAGATTTGAAACAAAATGTATTGATGGCTTAAATGTATGAACATAAAATTGTCGGTTGGTGAACTTCGGTGGTGGTTGAAGTTTGGTTAATAAATAACTTAAAAAATCAAAATGCAAGCAATTATATATATAATATATTAAAGACGGCGAATATTGAGGCATTGCATAGAAATGGACGAAATAAATTATATTATCTGAAATGTATAGTGAAAGCGGCATAAGTGTAAGTTATTGCTGAGTGATAAGTGATGAGAAATCGTAGTTGTGAAAGTAGATTGTTAATAAAGTGTGTTAATAAGATTTGGCGTTTTCAGACGAATTTTATACGGAGAGTTCGCCGCGCACTCCATGGGGTTTAATAATGCAAAGGTGAGAAGCACGAGACGAGAGATGTCCTGAGCAGCTGTAGTGTAGTCCTGTAGTCCCCCGAGATCTAATTTGGGGAAATTTACGCGACAAACATAACATGTGCAAATATAGTGGATTACGAAGGCTTCTTATCTGCATCGAAAACAAGAACACACGAAATATTAATTTAAAAGTATATGAAAACTAGGCGATGTGCCGGCTGTGATAATTTGTAATAAGCAATTGTGTAACTTATGTTTATAAAGGATCAAGCTTCAATCCTCTTTTCCTAGAGAAAATGAATAATTAAGCTTATAACCTCAAATAATCAATATAAGGTAAGAGCAATTCTTAGATGCGACCAATTTACAGTGTTATTTTGTCAAAGTAGATAATTGTCATTGAAGACGGTTTCAATTTAATATAATATTAAATAAAAATAGTAGTTTATGACATTTCGATATGTTGAAAATCAGTTAATTTAAAAACATTGTTGCTGTGTATTCTTCTTAGTTATACAAATATATATTTCCTCAAAAACTATTAAGATAACATCAGCGTGCTATTTGTTTTATTTCACATATAACATAGATCACCAATTTACCTTTATTAGCTAAGTTTGTTTGAACAGATATAAAACAATGCAAGCTATTAATAATTGATAATTTTTTTAATATATTTTATAGGCTAGCGTTTGACCACTATCTCACCTGTTGGTAAGTGATGATGCGGTCGAAGATGGTAAGCACGCTAGGCCTAGAATGGGAACTGGCTCTCAAGGATAGCTGCCGGAACACATAAGATGTTTGAAGACAGATTTTCTAACTTGAGGGTGGTAGCTGGCCAGGCGGACACTAAATAGTGTACCTACCACCATGCGGGGGTTGTTGGTTTCTTAACGATGTTTTTCCTTCACCGGAGGGCCACTGTGAAAAGCGCACATAATTTTTTGATAGAAAAATCCATTGGTGCACGGCGGTTTGAACTCGGCACCTCTGGCATCAAATCCCGATTACGCCACCGGGCCCTCAAAATTAAAATAAAATCATGGAGTGGATAGAGAATTGAACTCAGGGCCTCCTGCTTCCTTATCAGTCCTAGGTGGACTATCGACCACTCGACCAAGATGCTATTAATGACTCATTCGAATTTAAGCATCCGTTACTTGTTGCGTAGCTTACTCGACGTTATGTTAACTCAACAAAAAGAAAAAGAGTATACAGTGGAATATTGTTCTATTTGATGTTTGCCAAATGTATCTGACGCTACGTTTCACCTTTTTATTCATCTGTGGTCTGGCTAAGCATGCCATCTATGCAGTACTTACGTGTTATTGTTTGCGTTGGAACATTCGACAGAAATATCGTGCAGGCTACTATGAACATTGAGGTGCTACTGGACTATTGTCTCTCGATAGTACCTCTTCCTGTACAATTTCAATACGAGTAAAATAATATAAATCTCCTTTGTAAAATCTTTAGTAAAATAATATAAACCATACTTCATTCGTTTGAGCACTAGAAAAGTCAGACAACGGGAGATGAAAAAAAAAGAAAGTAGGTAAACTTTATCGAAGGAGTAATACTTAGAAATAATAACAATATTTAAACAATATTTGCATAAAAACAATATTTAAATTAATTATAAACTTACAATATATGCTTTCTATAATCATTGAAATTACTCATAATCAATTACTACGCCATATATATAATTATATTGTAATACGGGTATTATCGCGCTAAAATACTTTTCACATGCTATTTATGTACGCTGAAATCAATAAAAATAAATCCTATAGGTATAGAAGATATGTTCATCATTGAATGCCGCGTATTATATTCTCTTTGTTTTAATGTGTCGGTCCAACAAGATGACGGATTGCACTTAGAGCAATAGATAAATCCAAACTAGTCTGCTGTTCCGAAAATGCGACCGTTCTATATTCTAGTCGAATCTCAAAGTTATGGCCAAGCAGACCTAGTTCACGCCCCTGGGCTTAGTTTACGCTATTTTCCGGTCAGCTTTTAAAATAAAACTATTCCGCTTTGCCTCCGAAGCGAGTGTGTACATGCACGTGAAGGAAATTTTAAGTTCTTATTCGTGTATGAAAGTTCTGAAAATTGGAGACCGGTTCCTACATTGTAAAGAACTTAAATTATTTACGTGTAACTATTATTATATAAGCTAAGTAAATCTGATCGAATGTTATCGTGTTTATACATTGTATTATTTATTTCTTAGTTCGAAACCAAGTAAAGGTACGGACACACCGCAGCGTCCTGCGTGCGCGATCTAGGTGGCGATTAGATAGCGCAGTAGTATTTGTACCGACTGATTCACACCAACAGAAACAATTGAAAAGTACTGAGATCGCGTCCGCAGATCGCAGGACGCCGTGGTATGGCCGTACCTCAAGAAAAAAGTAATACAATGTCACAGAATAAATAAAAGTACAAGTAACAATGTCAACGTTAGTAAAGTTAATCGAAACAGTATGAGGGTTAAAAAAGACGTACATAATATTTCTGCTCGGTGAGATTAAAACCCGTACCTAACTTTTTGCGAAAATCGCACGGCTTAAGAGATAATACTTAAATCCAAAATTTAAAACCATCCCTGACCGATTTGTATACGAACATTTTGTTCATTGAGACCATTCCAATGATCCTAAACACGACGCTTCAGACAAGGAGTTGAGAGTATTCTGCAGATGCAATACGGGGGTCTTCAAATCGCGAGTGAATAGGTATCTTCTGGGTTAGCACGCTCGATCATCAATCGCATCATCACTTAACATCAGGTGTGATAGTGATCAAGTGCTACCCAGTTCAGTATTAAAAAAAATATTCAAGGGGATGTCTCAGCATTACGTCAAGTTTACCATATTTTGGCAATTATCATTGAAGTAACAGGATACTGAATTTCAAATGAATACATTTGTGTTAATGTATTCATTTGGCATGGCTTATGTAAAAAACGACGACAGCAGAGTGACCTAGTGTGCAGAAGCGCCATTTTGATTTTTTGACGCCCGCGGTCAAAGGACTACGAGTATAAGAAAGTTGCTATCGTAGTCTCATCAACCAAAAAAAAGCTGATAATATTTAAACGGCTTAACGAATTTTCACAAGAAAAAGCTTAGAATACTTTCGACGAAAACACCTATCAACCAAAAAAAACGAAATCAAAATCGGTTCATCCGTTTGGGCGCTACGATGCCACAGACAGACACACAGATACACAGATACACACGTCAAACTTATAACACCCCTTATTTTTGCGTCGGGGGTTTAAAATCACTCAATCACACAAAAATCGTTCAATTTTTATACATTACATGATACATGAGTGATAACGATGACTTTACGACCGATGTTATATGACAGAAATCATCGCTTCAAATGTGCGAAATTAACACAGAAAATGTATTAAATGCTTTTAAATCTCTTGTCAGTGAACAATTTTCCTTAGTAAAATATTTTAGTTCACCTACTAACTTTTGATACCAAAATTGTACAGCAATATCTACTTTAGTTACGAATACCTACAAGCTGAACCTCGGATGTTCGGAACTAATACATTAGGTAGAGTCACCTACGGTATAAATTAACTAAATACAAGCTTTGTTCCCATAAGTTATCTCGTAAATAATAAAGTTAGATGATTCCGCAGAACAAAACAGTACTAAATCAAATCTCGAGAAACTACACTCAATAATGTTTATAAGTACTGAACTAATCAGAGCATACTATTTATCTTAAAAAAAAATTCTGTAGAACTTGGATGTGTGATAAAAGTCCAGTCTGAAATAGTAGAATGTTGTTATTTTTGACAGTCATGGCTAAATGCTCTGATTAGTTGTAAGGGGCATCACCTATGTCAATTCCTGCTAAAATATAGTTGTTATCGTCATACAAATTGTCATCAGTAAATCAGTGCGTGTATAATTAATGTGTATATATATATAGCTATAAAGTGAAAAGGGAAACATTTCCATGAGCAACAGAAATTGTTTTAAATATTATTATATGAAGATCAAATTGTTACTTTCCACAATACCCATGTACAAAATTATTTACAAACAGTATTATTTCCACCACTTCACCTGGCCCATCGACAAATTGCAGCAACATTGTGATTTGCAAAAATCATGCTAGAAATTCTCCTGTGGTGTGAACTAAACCTCTTTACAGTAAAAACGGATCACTTTTACCCCAGGGAAAATTACTTTTCTATCAATAGTGTGAACTTTCCGAGCTCCCTTTCAAGCGTTTCCTAAATAATGGTTCAGCACGAGCTCTAAACAGAAAAGTGAAACAAATTCAATATAGAATTCTATTAAGCGGTGGCCGTCATTCCGGCTTCGCTGGACAAATTCTACACTTCTCTATGCAACTGAGTTCTATGAGTTTAGGTTTATAAAGACAGAATAGTTGTAGAATTCTAAGCTTTTTTGGCATTATTACTTTGTGTAAAAGTGTTAAAAAAATGATTGTAATGGAAAGATTTCAGTCAGCATTTTAGACCTACCGTGCTACCATCCTCGACCACAACGTCACTTACCAGAAGGTGAGATAGTAGACAAAAGTATTTGCTCCGTTCTATAAAGAATGCAATAATTGTATTTACTTTTTTTATCACCTTGAAATTTAAGTAAGAGTCTGAGGTTGCAGCGTAAATTATGTTGAAAATCAGGTTCAAATTAAATGTTTGGGCCCAGTGGAGCTCTGGGAGAATGGTCAGCTTTGACGTCAGAGGTGGGTTCCAATCCAAATATGTGCATTTCACAGAGGCCCTCAGGTGAACGAAGACAACGTTAAAAATAACTCCATTCATGAGAAAGTGTTCGTCAAAGTGAATCATTTAGGTGGCGCTATTGTAGCTTGAGTGTATTGTTGCTATTGGTTGATGTTAATGCAACTCCCTTGTTTCGTATAACAACTAACAAATTTTAACATAATTTTACTTCGACTAAAAATGTTTCATATAATGAATCGCTTGGTATAATTGCAGTTCACATATTTTTTGTTTCCAATAACATTTGTTTCATATAACAACGAATACACTAATGTCCAAATAATATAATATTTATTTCATATAATAGTCGTTTAATGTACTTTTTGTTTATATAAATCTTATTTCATATAATAATTACCTAATCGTAAACATCTTCGACGACGTGCCGCGACAGCGGCCGCCGAGTGCCAGAACCGAATCGGCCCCTTTTGAATAGTATAAGGCATACAAAATATAAACCTTATGATATACCTGTTAAATTATAACTAAGACCACAAAATTAAAATTAGTGATAAATATTATTATTACAAATGAACATTACATCAAATAAAATTATGTTAAATGAATGTTTGTTTCAAACAATAATAGAGGAAACATATATTAGGTGAACTGAATATTTATGTTAACTCATTTTATACGAACTGAATTTATACGAAGAGGAATTATATTAAAAATTGTTATGCGAAACAAGGGTAAACCGATGTTAATATATTATTTTGACAAAGAAACCCCTGGGTAAGTAAGCTGACAGAATATAGTTTTGGACAAGCGTGTATCAATCTCAATGATAGTAAAACACTGTCTAGTATCCACCAGGTCATCTGCACCCTCAAGTTGGAAAAATCTATCGCCAAAAATCATGTGTTTCGGCAGCTGTCCTTGAGAGCCTGTACTAGACCGCATCTTTACTTAAAAAGAGGTGAGATAGTGGTCAAAGTGGTCAAACGTTGCATGATATTATACGAAAAATTTAGTTATTTAGTCGATTTCCCTTTATGGGTAGAAAATACACATATAACTGATAGTTTTAAGCACCACGAAGTTTGATATTTGAAAATAGGGTAGCGGTAGTTCATAATTCATATGTGTCAAATGGCTGGATTTGGTTTAATTATTTAATTTTAATATCTGCTCGGAGTTATTTAACTTTTACTATACTTTTATATATAGTGTTCACATACAAAACAACTTAATCGTACCCTCTCACACCCGAAATTACAATCGACTATCGACCGATTCATCGACTACGGTCACCTCACTAATTTACGGGCGCATCACTAGAATATCCGCCATCGTCTCGGTCACTTATAACAAAAATCTCAAGAAGCGCGCACAAGCATCGGCGTAGAACGTCGTTAGCCTAAGAAGAGGCGAAACTCAAGCCACAAACTCCAAGACTAAATCAAGGTTCAAGAGGAACACGCATTCATCATCAAAAGTAAGCTTTCCCGCGCCAACATCTTCTGGAGGCCCCGACGAGATAAGAAGCAACGAAAAACAATCGCGGCGGCCATTTTGATGGCAATGACCAGATAAGTGTCCTAAATCCTTAAAAATAACCCCCTCAAGTCGCGAAATCAAAGGTTTATTCGCATATTCATAGTAAATATCTACATAGTGAAGTCGGGAACCGGCTCGCTTCCAGTGATGAGTGAAAGTGAAACCATGTGCTTCATGGCGTGTGTATAGCAAAAATACCACGCAAGTCATAATCCCGCTCCTCAAGCAACTCTTAAAACTAACAACAATCACTCGCTAAGTCGTTATCCAGCTTCACAACAAATATTTCTACAAATTAAGTAAATCACTCGTAATTTCAGTGCATCAGTGTGAGCGCAACGCGTAGTCGGCGTCTGCGCGTGTGTATCCGGTTGATGTGGCACGAGGAGTTCGTGCAGCCGTGCATCCCGAGCCCCGAGCCCCGATTCTGCGTCGTATTGTGCGCATCTTCGTGCGACTGGTATACGAGAGACAGACTGGCGACAATATCATCAAAACCGCGAGTACAATCTTACTTATTTATCCTAAACAGCTAGCGCTATATTTCTACTATTTTCGAAGTGAGTTCAGTGTTTTACACATTCCTCTGGTGAATTAAAATGGAGGAAGATTTAAAATCTCTAATTCAACAACGTGGCAGTATCAAAGGTCGATTGACCAGATTCGAAAACCATCTTAACTCTTTACAACAAATTGAACCATCTAAACTTCAACTAAACGAGTTACAATTTAAGCTAAACAAAATAGAAATTCTATACACCCAGTTTGATGAGATACAAAGTAAAATAGAAAGGTTATCATCGACAAAGGTGAATGATGAACTCGATGAAAGGGACCGCGTTGCAGGGTCATTCTCAATGTTAATTTCTATATTATGGTTGGAGTATCGAGACACCTTTGAATCTTTGATACTTAAAAATGGTTCAATTCCACCGATAAGTAAATTCCATTATTTAAGATCAACACTAGAGGGTGGAGCTGCTGTCGTTATAAAATCAATAGATTGTACCGCAGAAAATTATCAAGTTGCTTGGGACTTACTAAATGAAAGATTCAACAATAAAAAACTACTCATAAACAATCATTTACAATCATTATTTACCTTTGAATCAATGACTAAGGAGACTCTAAATCTCTAAGGTATTTAATTGACCACATAACTAAACATTTGCGAGCCCTTAACGCACTCGGTGAACCTACCCAACATTGGGATACAATTGTTATTTTTACAATGGCTTCCAAATTGGACAGCATGACAGGTAGAAAATGGGAGGAGTATAAAAGCAAGCTAGAATCTACAGCTACTTTAAACAATTTTTACCAATTCCTTCGCAATCGAGCTGATGTTCTTGAAACAATTGATTGTTCAAAACCCAACAATGCTAATTCTTCCTTTTCAAAAAGACCTTTTGTCAAACAAACCCCTACAGCAACACTCGTCTCTTCCACAATTGAAAATTCTACTCAAAATAACACTTATCAATGTGTTTTATGCAAACAAAGTCATCGACTCTACGAATGTCACAGGTTTAAATCAATAACACCTGAGTCCAGAATAAGTGAAGTGAATAAGTTAAAACTATGTTGTAATTGTTTACGGCCCGGTCATCACCCATCAAGTTGCAAACTAGGGTCTTGTAAACTCTGCAAAAGAAAACACAATACATTACTGCACATTCAAAATCACAACAATCACATTATTAATACCGAACAAAGGATGACTACTGATCATCAGAGAAATACAAATACTAATTTCTTGCAAACTTCTAAGACCAATGTATTCCAAACAACTACAACAACCAACAGTTCTATGCATTCTAGTTTATTTGAGCCTACTTCTCTATCAGTGGCGACCCTCATCACTACACTTACCAGCTGGCATTCTACTGGCCGACCCAGACTTTCATCGTCCTTCAGAAGTGGATTTACTCCTCGGGGCAGATGTTTTCTGGGAACTCATTAATGGTACCAACACTCAAATAAAACTAGGGCGAAACAAACCTATACTCAGAGAAACAAAGTTAGGCTGGGTGGTAGCAGGGCAGATGGGTGGGAGTCATATCAATAAAATTGAATGAACACATTGCAATTTTAGCCAGGACACATTACAATCACTCACAAGATTTTGGGAATTCGAAGAGGTTCCTTCGTCTCAAAAGCTTCTGAGCACAGATGAACAATTCTGTGAAAGACATTTCACAACAACTACAGAGCGTCTGAGTGATTAACGCTTCTGTGTGACCATACCACTTCGTGAAAATACTGAAGAGGCTCTAGGAGACTCTTACAACATTGCAAAAAAAAAGGTTTCTCAACTTAGAACAACGATTGTCTAGGGCACCTCACATCAAACAATTATATAAAAATTTCATCGATGAATACAAACATTTAGGTCATTTAACTGAGATTAGACCCCTAAAATTTACCAATTTCATTCCACACCATGCGGTAATGAGAGAACAAAGTGAAACAACAAAACTTCGTGTAGTCTTTGATGCATCATGTCGAACGTCATCTGGAAAATCTTTCAATGAACTCCCAACTAGTAGGCCCCACAGTGCAGGATGATTTATTTTCAATTCTCCTTAGGTTTCGGGAAAATCCGTATGCCATATCCGGCAATATAGAGAAAATGTATAGACAAATTATGGTTCATCCATCACAAAGAAATTTACAAGTGATATTATGGAGAGACGATGAAAGCAAGTCACTCAGCACGCTACAGCTAAACACGGTGACATATGGAACTGCCTCGGCTCCCTTTTTAAGCACACGATGCTTGGTCCAACTAGCTGAACAATGCAGTGATCCAGTCATCAGCAATGAATTAAAGCACAGTTTTTATGTCGATGATTGTCTGGTTACAGCAAGGTCTCCTTCAGAGTTACAAGGCATCATTGTAGGGATCACTCGCGAATTGGACAAAGGTAAATTTTCGCTTAGAAAATTTCGAACCAATTGTCCAGAAATATTTAATGATAGTGACTTGCTTCCATCAACCGACATGCACGATTTCTCAAAACAGTCTTCAGTTTTGGGTTTAAAGTGGTCACCATCTCAAGATTCATTGCAATTCTCTACAGACATTGTAATTCCTCAGTCCACAACAAAAAGAACGATTCTCTCGACAGCATCTCAGATTTTTGATCCCTTAGGGCTATTGTCTGCGTCAATAATAATCCCAAAAATGCTGATTCAAAAATTATGGCTCTCAAAGTCAGAGTGGGATGACACCGTTCCAGATCACATTGAAAGGGAATGGCAAGAGTTTGCAACAAACATACAACACCTTGCAACTATCCAAATACCTAGATATATAGCTCAGCCATCAGCCAGCTATGTGGATATACACATTTTTAATGACGCATCACAAAGGGCATATTCGTCCTGTATTTATATTAAATCCAGTGATGAGGTAGGTAATATCACAATCAAATTATTATGTGCTAAAACCAAAGTAGCTCCGCTAAAACCAACTACCATACCGAGACTTGAACTATGTGCTGCTCTGCTAGGTGTTAAATTACATGCCAAGGTCCTGGACTCTATTCGAACACCAGTGAAAACTTCAACATTTTGGAGTGATTCAAAGGTAGTCCTTGGATGGATTCAAACTCAACCTAAAACATTAAAGCAATTTGTATGCAATAGAGTACAGGAAATTCGCGACTTAACATCCCAAAATGACTGGAGATATGTGCCCACTGATCTCAACCCCGCTGACTTGGCTACTCGGGGTATTCAGCCACAACATCTGCCAGACGCTACATTGTGGTGGTCAGGTCCACAATTTTTAAAGCAAAATGCAGAAAATTGGCCAGTCAACACATTTCCAGACATTACTTTGCCCGAAATAAAACAAATAAATTCAAATGCTACTGTCATAACCGAAAACATTATCAAATTTGACAAGTTTTCAAACTTAAATAAATTAATAAGAATATTAGCTTATGTATTAAGATTCATAAATAATACTAAACATAATAAATTCAATAAAGCCAAGAATATACTTACTCCAGACGAACTCCACACTTCACTTATTACTGCGGCCAAGCTATCTCAGAAAGAAGCATTTCCAATCGAAATACAACTTTTGTCTTCAAACAAACGATTGCCAACCAAATCGCGAATCCTCGCTTTAACCCCTTTCTTGGATAGCCAAGGTGTGTTAAGAGTAGGAGGACGAATTGAAAATGTCCCGCACTACAACTATGATAAAAAACATCCGATACTCATCGATCCCAAACATAATTTTACCAAGCTTCTATTTGTAAAGGAACACCTCCGACTGCTACATTGCGGCCCTCAATAACTATTGCACTCTGTCAGAGAGCAATTTCGGCCCATCGGTGGAAGAGACGAAGCCCGGAGGACAGTCGGACGGTGTGTTGTTTGTAGGAGGTTTCGAAGCAAACCATTTCAACCAATAATGGGACATTTACCGCAGCCTCGCATAACTCCTGCTGCTCCCTTCGAAACCTGTGGGGTAGATTTTGGGGGACCATACCTTATATCAGATAAGAAGGGCCGAGGCGCAAGGTAAGGGCAAGCACGAGGTGCTTCGCCACCAAGGCTTTACATTTAGAAGTTGTAAGCGACTTAAGTACAAATGCATTTATATCATGTCTGCGAAGGTTTATATCCAGGCGTTCTAAGCCAAAAACGATTTATTGCGACAATGGCACCAATTTTGTAGGAGCAAACAATGAACTCAAACGAATGTTGAAATCATGTTGGCAGTCTGTCAGTCAGTTTGCCAGCGACGAAGGTATCAAATTTGAATTTAGTCCTCCTTATTCTCCTAATTTCGGCGGCCTATTCGAGGCCGGCATAAAGTCAGCAAAATATCATTTAAAACGAATCGCCGGGAACACGAGCCTCACGTTTGAGGAATTAACTGCTCTATTCTGTCAAATCGAGGCAATTTTAAATTCTCGTCCGTTAACACCGTTGTCAGCGGACCCATCAGATTTTTCACCTTTGACACCATCTCATTTCCTTGTTGGACGACCTTTAACGTCATTGCCCGCGCCGAAGACCGAAAAGATTTCGGTTAACCGCTATGAGCTTCTCGAGCGTCTACGATAAGCCTTCTGGACACGCTGGAACAAAGAATACATCTCCGAACTTCAACAACGCAACAAATGGAAACACACAGGGCGTACACCCAAAGAAGGAGATCTTGTCATGGTAATCGAAGAGCATGTACCTCCCATGAAGTGGCACATGGGTAAAATTACAAAGATGTATCCAGGGGCAGACAATGTATGTAGAGTCGTAGACGTGAAGACCAAGGGTGCCATAATCAGGAGGGCGGTGTACAGGCTATGCCCTCTTCCAATTGGGGAAGATGGTCCTTGAAAGTCTTTAAGACTTTCCAGGGGTGGGAGGATGTTCACATACAAAACAACTTAATCGTACCCTCTTACACCCGAAATTACAATCGACTATCGACCGATTCATCGACTACGGTCACCTCACTAATTTACGGGCGCATCACTAGAATATCCGCCATCGTCTCGGTCACTTACAACAAAAATCTCAAGAAGCGCGCACAAACATCGGCGTAGAACGTCGTTAGCCTAAGAAGAGGCGAAACTCAAGCCACAAACTCCAAGACTAAATCAAGGTTCAAGAGGAACACGCATTCATCATCAAAAGTAAGCTTTCCCGCGCCAACATATAGTGTTTAGGAACGAGGATGGGAATTTTTCGAAACCTGCGAAGCGAGATTCGACTAAATCGATTTGAGGATTTTGAATAAGGATTCCGGACGAAGCTGACACAATTAACTATCGATATTAGAATCATTCATTTAATAAACCGTTTAATAATTTTGAAATATCTTAGGGTTAAAGGAGATAAAATTTCGTGATTTACATTCTGCAAACTTTTCGACCTCTCTCGTAACTACAGACATACCACTACGAGATATTGTATCTAACAGTTTACCCTTATGTCCGTACACCGTACTGCAGTAATCTTGATATTGCTCGGACGCGAAAAGACGCCCCGCTGTAAAGTGGCAACGGAGCCTTATTTATATTGCAATAACAACACGCTCTTTATTGGCCCAACATTGTTTACGGGTTTTGGAAACTGCTATTTTGTTGAACATGTTAAAAGACGCTACTATTTAAAGGTGAATACTTTTATGTATCTTGTAAATTATATCAAGAAGTTGCTGGGTTCTGTAGTTAGTACAAGTAACTGTATAAGTTTGATATGTTTGTCTATCTTTCTGTCTGTCCGTCCCTCATCAAACCTTGTTACTTCTATAGTTATAGACCGTATTGCAAGTTTTTAAATCGACTTCAAAAACAGAGGAGATTCGCAATTCGATTGTATTTTTTATGTTCCTCAGTACTTTGTCTTTATTAACCGAATTGAAAACATATTTTTATATTTGAGAGCATTTACTTCCCGCTAGCTTCTTTGTAATTACATCGAGATCTGATGAGTAGGTATCTTCAAAGAGATAAATACCTCAAACTTGGTACTGAAAACGTCAAGCGTGGCAAGACGGGTTGTTTTCATTAAATAACAACATGATGGATCGATTTTACAATATAATACTATCGTGTTGTATCAAATTTGCCTAAAATACAGTGTGTTCGAAATAAATGCCGTATATTTTCAGTCATTATTCTCATGGAAGGATAATGTTAGCTCATATTTTTAAATTGTGACGAAGCAGAGCCTCTATGTTACGTTCCATAAATTTTGAATTTTGAATCTCAATCAGTCTGAGCTCTATATGATATGCATCGGTGAGCTTGGCGGGTAATAAAAAGTCTCATTTGAATTTTAATTGATATCGAATGGAAATTAATCTGATACGAGTACTGGAAGAGGGATATCGGGATATGCATTTATCGAGCAGTTTAGCTGAGCTTCGAGGTGTGTATTGAAAAAGTGACTTAATTTCTACTCGTACGATTGTATCGAACGCTTTAAAACAAAAAACAAAAAAACACAAAATCAATTTTAAATCTATTTATCTACCTATGTATTAAAAACATAATACGAACCCAATTCGATTAAGCGCTAGTAATTTTCACTTGTAAGTTTGAGGTGGTTTTTAACCGACTTCACAAAAAGGTGGTTCTCAATTCTCCTGTATGTTTTTAGGATTCCGAACCCAAAGGGTACCAACGGAACCCTATTACTGAGACTCCACTGTCCGTCTGTCTGTCTGTCTGTCTGTCTGTCCGTCTGTCACCAGGCTGTATCTCATGACCCATGATAGTTACACGGTTGAAATTTTCACAGATGATGTATTTCTGTTGCCGCTATAACAACAAATACTAAGAACAGAACAAAGTTAAAAATTAAAGGGTTTAAAACAAAAAACGTGTTTTTTACGATACGATACGATACGAAATTAATTCACCTCGACGTAGCTAGATGACAGCACAGGAAAAATTAGCCCGCGCAAGCGTTTCATTTGTTGAATTTGTGGGCCTCGGTCAATTTGTTTACTTAGTTAAGGTTTATTTGCAGAAATGTAGTGTATAGTATTGAATAATATATTTTCAATTTTAGTACTTAAAGAGCTTCAATTAGCTAGAATCAATTGAAAGATAGTCGTACGAACACTCGGTCTTCCAGATATTTAATTATATTAATTACCTTTGTGTTAATATTTACTTAGTAGGTATTAGAAATTCGGACTTCAGAAATTCGGAACCCTCCGTGTGCGGGACGAAAGTCTGACTCGCACTTGGCCAGTTTTTTTTTTGTGTGTATGTTACGCGATTACTCCGTCAATTGTGAACGGATTCAAATGATTATTTTTTAATAGGTAGGGTACGATTCCGAGGTGGTCTCATTTTAATTTCATCGAGATCTGATTTGTATCTCCAGAGATATGGAGATAAATACCTCAAACATAGGAGAATGTACTGGTTTTAGAAGAAGAGTCCCAAGAAGATTATACACAATGGAGGTTGCTATTGCATATACTTTTGAAGATTAAAAATATGACCTTGAATAATGTTTTTACATCTTTCTTCACGTTGATTTTGGTTTTTGACAGATATTCTTACGGTAACTGTGAGCAAGATAGAAACAAAGGTGGGGAGAATTAATTTGTCCTCACAGGAATGTTCTACCGGGCAACGTATTGTTCGGGTGCAAGGTTTTGAGCATACCTAATATTTTTTGACATGACATGACGTTTGGCGAAGATGGCGGCCATATGGCCATATGGCAATTAATGTAAATAATAGCAAATAATACTTTTTACTATTCATTTTGGAATACAACTAGTCCGTGTTATAAAAGTATTTGGAATTATTGTAATAAAATAGACAATTAATTATCATGTGTGTCAGATGCTTTTATTGCACAGGGTCATATTGGACATTGTCCTTTGATACCTTGATGACATCATTATGACTAGTGGATATTTTCACTAACGCGGCATTTGATGTCAATTTTTTAGAGTTCCGAACCCACTGAGACTTTGCAGTCCGTTCGTCCGTCCGTCCGTCCATCCGTCCGTCCGTCCGTGTGTCTATATGTGCGCACTTTACAGATCTGTATTTTCTTGACCGTAATAGGTACATACTTGAAATTATCACAAAGTATATATCCGTCAGTGCATAACGGCCCAGACACGAAATATTTTATAAATGCATGTAATTTAATTAAAACTTGTTTTGCACTAAAAAGGGTCAAATAAATTATTTAAAAAAAACCGACTTCATAACCACAAACAGGCACTCAAAAGCGAAAAATAAATGACTTAATATAATTATTATAAGCGCTACCCACTTATCTATTTGAAGTCGGTGCCAGCCAAGTCTATTGGATAGTAGATAAATACTATGTATCAATAAAATAATCTATCAATGGGCTCGTTTGACATTTTTACGTTCCCCGTAACCGCACACTCCTTTCCAGTCACTAACTCTAAATATGAAATCTTGATAAAATGTACTTCAGACAAACCTGCCAGCTTAAGTTTAGCTGTAGCGTAAGACCTACTCGTTACTTTAGAAAACCTTTATTTATATTTCAAGCTACAATAATATACGTAAACAACATTCTTATTGAGAAGTAGAGAATGCTAAGCCGTATAGAACAATAAATTCACAGTGAAATTATCTGGTTAGGTAATTTTTTCCAGGTTACATTTCGCCTGGTGGTAAGCGATATGTTCCAGGATGGTGAACACGCCAGGCGGAACATTAATATAATACTCAAATACATAACAACCAATCAACTCGGTAAACCGATTAGCGATTGGCGGTAACTACAATTAGTTTTTTAAAGATGTTACAAACAGAAAATAGTCAATATACCATTCATGTTACACAACATTGTGACACATTTACAGAATCAGTGCACCATGGAAGTGACAGTTAACAGTATTGTTTCCAGCGTTGTTCCAGAGCAGTATTGTGACGTCACAGATACATCCGCCGCGTCCTGTTTCCGGTGTGGAATAAATATACTATAGTGCAGCCTGTACTCAGTAGTTTTCATGTCACAGAGCTTCATAGTATTTTAATAGCTTTTATACTAGGTTCACAATTTTTCTTTAGAGAAAAATTATAAATTACCTACAATCAATTCTTCAAACATAATATACTTCAAATATAATATTTATTTATATAGAATATAAATAAATATATAAGATGCACTGGGCGGCTGAAAACCGCTTAAAATAATAAGTGCTTCAGGGCTTTGTTTTATATTATTAAACTATATGATTTCTATCTTCCTTTGAGGTAAGCAACTCTTAAAATGTAATAAAGACCAGACTGTCTTAAAGTAAAATAGTAAGCTAATATACATTAGAAACTGAAATGTGATATAAGAGAAATTCTCAGTAAATTAAATTTGCTTTGGCAGGTGGCTAGTTGGCAACAGATGCAATAAAGTCCCAAAGAAGCGGTGCACTTACTTTAATTTTAACTCCCAACAGAATAGCATCTAAGATGACCTTTCAAGTTAAAAGTTTTGTACAGCAACGCTATATGGATCTGCAAAGTTAAAATTAAAAAAAAAACATCTTGGAATTTGTAGAATTTTCACCTAAGTTTTTACTGCAAAGATTTTGTAGGATACTAATTTATACGTGTCTTTGTCGGTGGCACGGTCAGCAAAGTTTTTTTGTGGTTGGGATATTTTTTCTTAAACTTTCTTACAGTTATTAGATTCTAGGAGCTTCAGAGAAACCACTTTGCTTAAAAAGTTGGCTTTTAAATTGCATTTGTTCTTACAGTTACAGTTGTAATAGCTAAAATTATTGTTTTACAAATAGGGAATATGCATGTTTTTTTTATATTTATATTTTACTAATTACAATATAATGATTACATCTATATAACATAAAAAATAAAATCCGGGGTCTTCAAATCGCGAGTGAACAGGTATCTTCTAGGCAAGCGTGCTACATCGTAGATCACATCTTCACTTAACATCAGGTGAGATAGTGGTCAAACGCTTGCTTGTCTAAGGTAAAAAAAAATAATAATAATAATATACTGCTGGAATTAGTCTAATGATTTTTTTATAAATATTTAAATATACAAATAGAGCAGTTTAAGCGCCCGTTAGTAATATACATTTTTGCACAATAATACGCGGCAAACACAATATTTGGAAATAAATACAATAAGACCACACCATACATTCATTTTTATGTTCCCGCTAAAATTCCGCTCAATGTTTCTATCACGTGACGCAGTGAATTATGACGTCAACTTTCGATTCGACCAATGGTGATCTGTTTTACAATCTTAAATTTCCCTCGCTTAAATTGCATTTTTCTTTTATTCATATATTATAAGCAAAAAACCGCGAATCGGCAAACGTAGCGTAGGACGTCCTGTGACCAGGTGGAGCGACGACATACCCAAAGCGGTGGGCAGTGACTGGAAGAGAAGAGCCGAAGATCGGGCTCAGTGGCGTATCTTGGGAGAGGCCTATGTCCAGCAGTGGACTGATACAGGCTGATGATGAAGCAAATAAAATGGAATTAACTAATAAAGGTTTTACATATGACTCCAGGACAACAAAGTTCCGAAAAATAAATATTTCCAACAAAGCTGAGCATTTTTGTCTCCTTACATTACGTTGAATATGGAACTTAGACAAAAAGCTGATTCTGAACTTGAAAGAGAGTTTTTTTAAAAACAAAACAATTATATATTTGGGAAAACAATTGAAAAAAAAAGAAAACAATTAGACGTAAAATTTATTAATGTTTGGAGCGATATTTTCAATAAAACAAATAAGCTCTGCGGAGCAAAAAAGTTTTTTAGTGCTCTTAACTTTAAAAACCTATCAATTATATCTGAATCACTAGTTGCGATTCAGTTATAACTTACATATCTGAGCTACATGCAAATTCCCTATTATGTATTAACACTATTTGAGTAGACACGGAAATAATTGCAGAATTTATTTGATAAGCTCAAAATTAGATTAAATAATCTAAATAACATTTACTGATTTTCTTTCATACCACATTTGTTATACTGTACTTACTTAATCTGGATGCATTTAATTATTTCCAGGAAATTCTTATAGTTACATTGGTTTGTCAGCAATACCACAGAATAAAATAATAGTACAAGCTATACTACAAATGAATTTTTGATAATTTATCTTTGAATCGGCTGCTGCTTTTTTTATAAAAAGTACAGATTTGCCCAACTTAGGCTTTGTTCCATTGCATGTAATAATGCAGATCTCATTGAAAACGCCAGCTCAAGGTGGTATTTAAAGCCCATAAAATCAAATCTATCTTAAAACGAACACTGAAAAGCAATTAGTTTCAGCATAAGTTGTCTATAACATATGGCAAGCACTCGTACCTAACTCACCCTTTTGAGAAGCAGAATAAACACAGACTACCAAGAAGATACGATCATCATCGTCATCATCAGCCTATCTTAGCCCACTGCTGGACATAGGCCTCTTCAATTGCACGCCACTCAGCACAAACATCGGCTATTCTCATCCAGCTCTTAGTAGTACTACCTTAAGTCCTACGCTTCGTTTTCCAATTCGCGGTCTCCATTCAACAACTCGTTCATTGCGGTTGTCGGTTCTTTGGCTCATGTGGCCAGCCCATTACTGCAACATCTTACTAATTCGATGGGCTATGTCGATGACTTTGGTTTTCTGTCAGATCACCTAGCAACGGATTCGATCCTTCAGAGAAACTCCGAGCATAGCCCTTTTCATAGCACGCTGAGTGACTTTGTTACAAGTTTGAATATGTGGACCAGTGAGTGTCTACAGCTCTCAGTAGCGTTCGCCGCCCTCAGACTAGGTGGAGCAATGATATTCGCAAGGTGGCGGGGCGGGTGGACAAAAAAATATGTATAACATTATTAAGTTATAAAAAAATTGGAGACTCATCTCAAAGTTCGCATGAGCTACCACAGTCCACTACAGCATTTTCCGCAAAAGTTTATAGATATTTTCTTTTAAAACTACTGAGTAGAAAATATTATACAGGCACTATAAGGTAATGAGGGGCCGCTTGTTTGATAATTTTTAATAAAAAAAAATAATTATCGAAATGAGACTACTCTGTAAAAAGTTATGCGTGATCGTACATAAAAAAAAATATACGCGTCGACTTGATAACCTCCTCCGTTTTGGACTGCCTTGTGTCCGCCTGGCTTACCACCCTCAATTTGGAAAAGCTGCCGTTATCCTTCAGATGACCAAGTGAATATAGCGAGCAAAACGTCTCAGTTTTCGTTCGTCTTGTCTGTCTGTTCGCACCTACAGATCGCATTTTTCAACAGATTTTGACGAAAATTGACTCACGAGTTTATTGATTTGTTTAAAAATGTTTGTCGATCGCGTTTTTTTCATTAAGAGGAAAGGGGAGAAGTTTGCTGTAGCGTTATTGGCGTATGGGCTATAAAAAATAGTTTACGAGATATTTGTTAATCAGTCTTTTTTGTAAAATACCCGATTTTGGAAGATTGTATCAAAAAGAAATACTAATTAAATTCCACTCAGGGTTTTCTTTATTTGTAGGGCACTTAGTGATAAAGCTAAAAGCTAAGAAGTAATAAAAGTTTTCAGTCATTGTAGACATTCAAGTAATTTTGGACGTAATAACAATGACTTAAAACGTTATTTTATTTTTTGTATAATTTTTATGATTTGTGCTAAACAATGAATTTTTTCTTAGAAAAATACTATGACATTAAGCGTACACATTACTAATAAAACTTCCTAGATAAAGCTACCCAAAAAATATTATAACAGTTGGTATTTTTTATTGAAACGAATGGGTCAGAGTACTTTCCATGATAGTTTTGATGATTTTATTTTCGTAAATTGTTTTGGATTGTGTTTAACAATTTACAAAAATATAAAGTGTGAAACACTTCAAAGAAACATAATATTTGATTTTATTTTCGTAAAAAATAACAACTGTTATACATTTTTAGATAGCTTAATAAACTAGAAAGTTTTATTAGTAATTTGTTCTCTTAATAGCTGTTTTTTTTAAATACATTGTTTATCTAATCGTAAAAATTACTAAAACCTAAAAAACGTTATAAGTCATTATTATATATACATTCTAAGTATTTTTGGATATTTTTTTACTTCTTGAGCTTTATCACTAAGTTTCCCACGATTAAAAAAAATTGAATAACACTGAATTAGCCAATATTTTTTTATTTTGTTACAAACCTCCAAAATTGGGTATTTTTCCAAAAATTCTAATTTCCAAATATCTCTTAAACTATTAATTTTTGACCATACATTGAGGGGACTAAATATTTCGCATTTTAGCCCCCCTATCTGCTTGCCGGGAATACGTCAATATTTATAAGTGCACGCGAGGTCATACTAAAACTACGTGTATTCAGACGGCTGTCCTTGAGAGCCAGTTCTCAGTCTACTAACATACCAACAGGTAAAATAAAATAAAAAAAATGAAGAGGCAGGAAACCCTAATTATTTGAAATAAAGTATATAGCTATATAAACAAGCTCAAATCCACACGCCATCAATAAAACACAGCATATTTTCCGCCCTAACTATAGTTGTTAAGGCAATTACATCCGTTATTTATGTCCTAGTTTGCGTTTATTTTTACGTGTGCATACTTACAATCGCGTAAAAAGTTTGTTTGTTCGACTAGACCCGGATATAAAAGGCTGTATATTAAACAATGCAATGCTCGATCCGTACGTGTCAAGCATTTGGATCGCAAAGAATGCTAGCAATATTTGCAAGCTATTTTATTTTTTCATTGTCATACTTCGCACATCGCATATTTGCCATCGGCCAATCTTTTCATACTATTTGTCTGAATATTTTGTATGTTTTGAGTCTTCATGAATGCGTCTATGAAGTATTTAACCGCCAAAAGTAAAATATTCGTAGGACGGTGGTCGATGTTGATCTAACCAAATAGCCCAAGTAATCCAAAGTAATAAAGTAGATTAAAGATACGAGTATAGTAGGTACATGATCATTATTCCGACTTACACAACTTGACTTACACTTGACAAGCCATAGTAACACAAGGTACCTAGATATTTAGAAGTTATATAAGTGGAAGTCTTTTATTCATAGATTGCCACCAAGTACCTAAATACTGAATCCGTTTTATGATTTTTTTATATTTGTTGAGAAAATACGCTTTAAAACTAAGAAAATTAAAGCTACACAGGCAGTTTTGTTCTAATCTAATATAATATTCCTTTTAAGTGTTTACCTACACTTATTAGTTTTGTTTGAAATAACATAGATAAACAAACACAACTTTACCATAACTGCGATTTATCCAATTTTAACAAAATGTAATACAATCTTGAAAAATAACAAGGGCCGCTTGGAATAATTTGCTCGTTAGGCTGAAACACTACATTTATAAACTGTTGGCGTAATGCCAGAGCTGTATGCACAATTTGTCGACTCTTTTAGCTCGATGACGAGGCACAAACGTGACCAAGAAGGCTTGTGTCAGCAAGATGTTGCTGAGATTCAGCGATGGCCGAAGCGCTTAGTTTAGCCTAATGCTGAATTTAGATTTTTATGTACAAGTGGAGAAAATGTTTTCACCGACCTTTTTTTTTAAAGCCTACTCGCAATGTGGGTTGCACAGACAGAAATATGAATAATATTTTATAATTCATATTTCTGTGGTAGCACATTACTAGTAGTCTAGCTAAATATGCTTGTGTCTGGAGTGGATTAACGTCAATAGTGCAATGGGTGGGGTGGGGATCGAACTCACGACCTCTCGATTGCCTGTCCGACACCTTATCCATTAGGCTATTGGCGCTTTATTTGATACTGTAGTCGGTATAGGTCGTGCAGTGAACATATTTATAATAAATCATATCTTTATTCTGTTCTAATAATGGATTATCCGAGTCCGGAAACCACTGACTTAGTACGTTTGATTACGTGAACCCCTACAGAGCATTGAATTCAGAATAATTCGACAGACCGTAGATTTATTCACATTAATATTACAAACATTTCAAAAATCTAAGTTAAAACCGTAACGAATGATAGAAATTATCCTGCTGGAATTCGAGGATAGCAAAACTTTTAGAGAGCTGCTTCAAGCCTTCAACGCGTTTGGAATGTCGCTATTCATTACTGGCTCTATTATTTATTCTGTGGTACCAGCTCTCTTCATTTACATTTATTTACCAAATGAGATAATTATAAGTTATAACTAGTTAATAACGTTAGTAGTGCTTTTTTTCGTTCAGTAGAGAATTAATACTTGGAAGATACTGGGAATAAACCGTTATTTTATAGTATATAGTTCGGTTAATTTAGTTAGATAAATGGTGCAATAGAAGTACATTTATTTGTCACTACTTAATAACTCCAATGCCAAACAATGCAAGCAACGAAAATGTTTATATATCATTTTATTTTAACTTAAAAACACAGAGAAACTTGCTGAATACCAACCGTATTTTTACTACTTTGTATCTACTCATTGTAGAAACTTCACTTTACGATGCTTTTATGTTTTCAATTCGGTTTCATTGTACTTTTGCTGTTAGTAAATTTTGTTCACGTTTTGTTTTTTAAAAATGCAATCGGTGACATACTAAATATACGATATGTATGTACATATTAAAGCACAATTAAAAACAATGAGTAGTTTTTTTTTTTGAACTTACCTTTATTTGCTGAACGATTATTATCTTAAGTGATAAGCGACAGTGCGGTATAAGACCTCATGAGTAATTCCTTTTCTTTACCTATGTGATAAGACGCTAATTTCAGAGGCAGGCAGGGTGATGCTCCATACTCGTCTGTCGAAATTATAGTTTTTAATAATATATATTAAACTGACACACAGTGATTGGAAACATATATCTGTTTAGTTTTATATCTGTTAGTTATACAGTGATAAGCACCGTGTTGCTAGGCTTTGGTCGAGGCTCAGACCTTATTTCTCAGACCTTGATTCTTCTATACGTTATTTCTACGTATGGCTGAGTGCAATGATCAGCTTAAATATTCAGCAGCACCTAGGGCTTCCGTGCTGAAATAATAAATAAATAATATTCGCAGAAATAAGGTGCGAGACGATTCACTAAATCCAACAAATCTAATTAATACTAAAACTCCCTCGATATTTGAATTTGAGTATATGTTTGCTTGAAATATATAATTATGTACAATATAATTACTTTTAACCCTCCAGCTAGGTGAAACTATGATATACGCACGCTAGCTGGAGCGGTGGAAACAAAGAGTTGAAGATAGAGCTCAGTGTCGTGCCATAGAAAAAGTATGACCAACAGATCGGACGAATACTGGCTGTTAATAATGATGATTACTTTAAAATGTGTCTCGCAACACTAATAATGCCTGAAAATATTTTAAGCTTTATGTATTGAACATATTTTATAATTGCTCGGACATTCAATACCTACATAAATTTTGCTCTGAGGAACAGGTGAAGACTTCAGTCTAAAGACACAAGTTCTTAAATTGCAGGACAGAATTCAATTCGTTGCTTCAGCGAGCAAAAGTGTCTCCTGTGAATGTCTAAGGTACTCGTAACAAAGGCAATGGCACTATTTGTACGATCTTGCTTAACTATTATCGAGTTGTTCAAGTCGATGGTAGAGATTTACTCACAAGTTTTTGCTTCTTATTAGTTGGTAAATTTCTTTCTCTAATGCACTCAGGGACTAATAAAAATATATTTTTTTATTATACGCGTAAGGTAACTGGACAGACAATGCAAGCCGATAACAACAAATACTAATAAGATCGTTTACTAAACTATTTTGAGGGCCCTGTGGCATAATCGGGAGAATGGTCGGCTTTGATGCCAGAGGTACCGAGTTCAAACCCCGCCGTGCACCAATGGATTTTTCTATCGAAAAATGCATGCGCGCTTTTCACAGTGGCCCACCGGGAAAGGAAAAACATCGCTAAGAAATTAACCCCCGCATGGTGGTAGGACACTATCTAGTGTCCGCCTGGCCAGCTACCACCCTCAAGTTAGAAAATCTGTCGCCAAACATCTAATGTTTTCCGGCAGCTATCCTTAAGAGCCAGTTCCCATTCTACCAGTTTACCATCTTCGACCGCATCATCACTTAGCAACAGGTGAGATAGTGGTCAAACGCAAAAAAAATTAAACATCAACCGATGATCATTTTAAATTTCATGATATTCTATCGTACTAGGTGAAATAGCTGGCGCTATTAGTGCATTATAAATTATCACTGTACTGCATCGTATGTGTTATCCAACAGCTAACACCCAGTTTAAGAACATAATATTGGGTTTTATTACCTAATTTTGTGGTTATAATTATTTTGCTCAGACAACTTCAGCACGAAGTGTAACAATAAATCAATATTGTACTGTATTTACTTTATAGCTTCTAAAATACTTCTAAATCACAAATTGAGGTCTCACACGACACTGATGACGTCATAAAGCTCGAGATACGTCATCAGAGCATCGGATGGTGCACACTTTGGAAATTGCCACCATTTGTTAACGTTATGAGGCCCCGGGGTGTAATACACTCGCATTTTTGAAATTTATCTCACTGAATTCTTATCGAGTACGCACTGAGCTGGTTTGATTTTATTGCAAGAGGAATGAATTATTCGAACCATTATTCTCTTAGAATTTTTAATGGTAGAACTTTTGATCTTTTTAACCGACTTAAAAAAGAAGTTTTTCAATTTGACCGTATATATCTAGTTTTTATGTGGTATCGATTTTGATGATTCTGTTTTTTGGAAAGGAGTAATCCCAAGAATAGTACTATAGTAATTTCTGATGATGATAAGTATCTCCAGATATATGGAGATAAGCACCTCAAACTTGGTACTGGAAATTAAAAGCGCGGCATTTGAAGTCGGTTCTTTTAGTTTTTTAAACGCTCTTATAGTTAAAGTACTTTTGTTTGTCTGCTTGGTGCGGTACTATTATTATTGCTGTTTATTAAACTCTTATAGAAAACTTCTTCAATTTGAAGGGAATAAGTGGCCAATTAAGTCCGAGAGTGAAGGTAAGGAGTGCAGGATTCAACATTTTATTGTCTCAGAGTAATGGGAGCAGTGAATCATCATTCAGTATTTATTTATTTGAAATAAAACTGGTCAAGTGCGAGTCAGACTTTTGTCCCGCACACGGAGGGTTCCGAACCGAATTTCCAAAGTCCGAATGCCATGAATTTCTAACACCAAGTAAATATTAACACAAAGGTAATAAATATAATACACATTCTACTGATTCTAGCTAATTGAAGCTTTTTAAGTACTAAAACTGAAGATATTATATTATTCAATACTATACACTACATATATAACTTAACTAAGTAAACAAATCGACCGAGGCCCACAAATTTAACAAATGAAACGCTTGCGCGTGCTAATTTTTCCTGTGCTGCCATCTAGCTGCGTCGAGGTGAATTAATTTCGTATCGTATCGTATCGTAAAAAACACGTTTTTTGTTTTAAACCCTTTAATTTTTAACTTTGTTCTGTTCTTAGTATTTGTTGTTATAGCGGCAACAGAAATACATCATCTGTGAAAAATTCAACCGTCTAACTATCACGGTTCATGAGATACAGCCTGGTGACAGACGGACAGACAGACAGACAGACCCGGGCCCGGTGGCGTAATCGGGAGAACGTTCGGCTTTGATGCCGTGGTACCGAGTTCAAACCGCCGTGCACCAATGGATTTTTCTATCGAAAAAATTATGTGCGCTTCTCACAGTGGCCCTCCGGTGAAGGAAAAACATCGTTAAGAAACCAACAAAACCCCCGCATGGTGTTAAGACACTATCTAGTGTCCGCCTGGCCAGTTACCACCCTCAAGTTAGAAAATCTGTCACCAAACATCTAATGTGTTCCGGCAGCTATCCTTGAGAGCCAGTTCCCATTCTAGGCCTAGCGTGCTTACCATCTTTGACCGCATCATCACTTACCAACAGGTGAGATAGTGGTTAAACGCTAGCCTATAACGTATAAAAAAAAAAAATACAGACAGACGGACAGCGGAGTCTCAGTAATAGGGTTCCGTTGGTATCCTTTGGGTTCGGAACCCTAAAAACAATGTACAATAGTTATAAAACTTAGTCTAAAACTAATCTAATTATGACTACTGACACGTACGCTGTACTATTTAGGGTATCGAAAATGCAGTAATTATTAATTAATTACTATAAAATCCTTATTATTTATTATTCGGGTAAGTATTATCTCCTTAATAGAGACAATAAGAAAAGTGCCAATGGACACATTCTTAGTTTAACAATAACTAGCAGTTTAGGTCAAATGTAAATTACTTATTAGTCTTAAGACTAGATTGTAATATTATTGATATGCTATTATATTGGAATATCATTTTTAAAGAAAAAAAAGGTAAGTATTATGTTATTAACATCATCAGCGGCCCGTATCTTGCCACTGTGGGACATAGGCCGCACCTATGGCACGCCACTTAGTTCAATCTTCAGCTCTTTGATTCTTAAAAGAAGTATCTGAATCAAACGGCATTTCTACGACTATATATTGGCTCTTCGTCCTTGCCAAATTTAAATGTGGGCAAAATCTTTCTTTATCTGAAAAGTGGTGAAACAATAATGATTCTTGCAACAGGAAAATCAAACACCTGTGTTTTATATTACTATATATGTATAAAAAAATTGATCCACATATCCTCGCTCTAGATAAAACAAATGCGTGTAGCACATTTACAGCCATTGTAGTCGTTATAGTTAGGGTTCCACATCCTATCCTTCCTACTAATATTATAAATGGGAAAGTTTGTAAGAAAGGATGGATTTGTAATAAATGATGAATGAGAGCTATTTCGTCATGCGTTTCGTAAACCGTAAAGGTAGGAAGGATTCCGCAGGACGCGGCACACGGCAGCGGTAGACGACCGATAACAAATATATGCAAACCAATTCACGATATGACGCGCGGCAGTTGCAGTCGTATGCCGAAATCGGTCTCATACAAATTATTATTATAATGTAATGCCGTTTGCCATCGCGGCACATGCCATTACCGTCCGCCGCTGCCGTCTGCCGTCTGCCGCGGCTTGGGGAATCCCACCTTTAGATTTAAGTACACGAACCTAATGAAAGGTGCGATTGTTTATCTTACATTGTTCTAAAAAAACGTCCGTGATAGCATGTATCTACTTTTTATGTGAAAGGCAGTATATATTAATAGTATTAAATGCGCTACGTTCGTTACATTTGTGAACTTAACCTCATTTAGGTGTTTGGGCTCATTGGAATGGTCTCAATGAATGAGATTATATAATATCAGTAGGGGGTGGGTAATAAATACCTTAACTTACATTTTGAATTTAAGTAATAATGGAGTAGTAGAGTAGAAATAATAAAGTCAAATAATATAATAGCAATATCTAATACTATAAGAATCTTTGTCCTGACATACTGACTGACTGACTGACTGACTGACAGACAAAGCACTGCCTAAACTACTGGTCGTAGAGACTTGAAATTTGCAGGGTATATTTATCTTAGTACGTAAGGGTGTATGTACTAAGAAAGGATTTTCCAAAATTCACCCTTTAAAGGGATGAAACGGGGGTTCAAAGTTTGTGTGGAGAAACGAGATTAGATAGTCTTTTCTATTCGAAACTTCACACAAGTGCTTCGTTAAACAAATAAGTAAATACGTGTTCCAGGTTTTTTCGAAATTACAACCCTAGGAGGGTGAAATGGGGTAACAAAGTCTGAAAATCAATATTGTTTCGGATTGCGCTGAAATTTGGCATGCAGATAGTTATTACAACGTTAGTTCCCCCGGAGAAATGATTTTCTGAAATTCACCCCTTAAGGGGATGAAACGGGGGTTCAAAGTTTGTATGGAGAAATAAGATTAGATAGTTTTTTCTATTCGAAACTTCACACAAGTGCTTTAGTAAATAAATGAGTAAATACGTGTTTCAGACTTTTTCGAAATTCAACCCCTGAGAGGGTGAAATGGGGTAAAAGTGAGAAAATCAATAATATTTTGGATTGCGCTGAAATTTGGCATACACATAGTGATGATAACGTTAGTATCTGTTAGGAAGGGATTTTCCAAAATTCACCCCTGAGAGGGATGAAATGGGGGTTCAAAGTTTGTATGGAGAAACAAGATAAGATAGTCTTTTCTATTCGAAACTTCGCACAAGTACTTCAGTAAATAAATAAGAAAATAAGTGTTTTAGGCTTTTTCGAAATGCCACCCCTAAAAGGGTGAAGTGGGGTAAAAAGTCTGAAATTAATATCGTTTCGATAGTTATTTTGACGTAGGTATCCGTTAAGAAAGGATTTTTCAAAATTCACTCTTTAAGGGGATGAAGTGGGGTTTCAAAGTTCGGATAGTTATTTTATTCGACTTTTCACACAAGTACTTCTGTAAATAAATAAGTAAATACGAGTTTCAGGGATTTTTGAAAATGCCACGCCTAGAGGGTGAAGTGGGGTAACAAAGTCTGAAAATCAATATTGTTTCGGATTTCGCTGAAATTTAAAATGCAGGTAGTTGTTATGACGTAGGTATCCGCTTAGAAAGGATTTTCTAAAATTCTAAATCTAAATCAAAGATCTAAAAATTCCTCCCGGATATTGCTTATTAATTTGAATTATATATATAAACTTTCAGGTTTACTTAAGTGCTTCTGTAAATAAATAAGTAAACACGTGTTGCAGGATTTTCGCAAGGGGTTGGTAAAAAAGTCTGCTAATTAATATTGTTTTTCGGGTTTTATAAATATGAATTCCTATTTCCCTTAGTCACGCAATAACTTGAAAACGGGTGAACCGATTTGGCTTTTACTTCTACGATGTATTTTATGATAGAAAGGTTATTACAAAATACAAGTTTAAGTATATATGATAATTAAGATAGTTTAAAAACTAAAACAACCGACTTATATACCCGCGAGTCAATTTCAGTAGCAAGTTTGAGACGTTTATCGTCATATCTCTGAAGATACTTTTCAAATATCGATGAAATTACAACGGGACCACCCCAAAAACGTACCCTACTGATTACAAAAAACATCATTCGAATCGGTTCATAATTGACGGAGTAATTGCGTAACATACATACAAAAAAAGAAAAAAATATATACAGACGAATTGAGAACCTCCTTTTTTTTGGATGTCGGTTGAAAAGGAGTCTTTAACGCGGGTGAAGCCGCGGGGCACTTCTAGTTAATTTTATATAGACCTGTACACTGTAGTGTACACTGGTACGTTTAGCTGATGTATGTACTGTACTTTAAAAGTTCAAAGTAAAACACTGCGAAAGTTTCACAGTTTCTTCAGGCCATATTTGAACTCGGATAACACGAGTAAATTTTTGAAATTTCAGTTAATTACTCTCTAAAGTCCCCAAGTACTACACATACATTTTAAAATATTATACTGCAATTTAATAGTGGTTTCTAAAACGACAAAATATTATTGTGTAGTGTGTGTTTACAACAATATTCCGGGACTTTATAATAAAATTCTCATAATTATGCTTTTTTTTCGGACAAAAAAAAAACAATATTATGAATACTAATATGACTAGGCAATGTGGTAATAAAAAATAACTACGTAGATACTATAATAATTTATACCAACTCCTACCCCAACCTTATCTGCTAAAAAATAAGTTTACCTCTCAATCTGGCTGTGCTCCCAATGCCAATGGGCTACAAATTGCCCCTTCACATATTTTCCCCAAACCTGTCAACAAAAAGCATTTTCTAAATTAAACGTCACTTCACCGTCAACAAATCAAACAGATAACGTTTGCGTATTTGTTTTTATGGTTACCCTTCATTGTTTTCACAATATTACCGAGGATAACTGCAGGGCGCTGTAATATGGCCATTTTGTTACTTGTAAAGGAGGTCCCTCACGGGGGTAATGTGAACATTTGTCTGTAATGTAACAATCTAAGATTCGATTTGAGCATTATTTTACAAATTACAATACTGCATCACTAACTGACGACTAGCATTTGCCTATAATGTAAATATCTAAGGTTCGATTTTAACCATAAAGGCGGAGACTATTTTCGATTCTTCTCACTCACTGATGTAATGTTACTCATTTCAGGTTGCGCACTGTATGCTCGGTTCTCTTAACTCCCTGGTGATATCATCAGATAGTAAAGAGAAGAACCTGAACTGTTACATAACAATCAAATCCAATGAGGGACCTCCTTGTCGAATAATCTCTGCCTAATGTTTACGTGAACATTTTATGACATTTTGTTACTGTCAACTCTCGATTGATTTTAGCTCATCACTGTTATGAGTTTTATGATTGTTGAGTTATAACAGTAACTTGGCCAATAAATGTTGACACACTATACCGAATGAATTGAATTTTACTATAACTAATAAGCCAAGTGTAAGTTGAACTCGCAAACGAAGGGCTTCGTCCAAATGTACAATACTTTATAAGATCGAGCAAAAATGCCGAACGAAACATATTTCTTATATGGGCATATCCACAGGGCATTGTTTAGTATTGACATACTGAATTTTAATCTATATCTCTCTCTTCGGTCTCGTACTTCGAGCGAGCTGCACGCGTTCCTCATCATTATTTTACAAGCTTTTATTTAACTTGCAATGTATGTCTGTATGTGGCCATGGTATTTCTGTGATTAAATAACATAACCCCACCGAGTTTGGGCTCGATTGCTTTTAGCTTGAGTTGTTATAGTTAAAGTAAGATGGTGCACCATCTAACTTTAAATATAACAAACGTCAAAAATCTGTGAAAATCCATATAAAAACACCGGTTAATAGTTACAGTTACGGTTAAAGTAAGATGGTGTAACTCAGCCTACCTATAACGGTTAAAAGATAAAGCCTAGTGTGACAGCGCTGTGACAGGTCCCGTTCGCACCCTTTACGAACAGAATTAACTATTCCTTTTTATGAAATCCGGTCATATATTAAATTTTTATTGGCATCGTAAGTCAAAATAAACTCCAAAAATTAGTTAAATGCTCCCGACAAGAGTGCCACTGTATCGTCCCGTCCCAGTTTCGTCCTACTGCAAAGCGCACCGTAACGTCAGGCTTCCGTAATACCCGGGATAAGGCCCAACTAATTAGTCACCATTCAACTCAACAGTGATTAATTGTTAGGAAGTTAGCGGGACGATCTGCAGATTTATTGTTGTTTGAAAGATCGAAACTGAGTTTAGAGATAAATTGCTTATTAAGTCCAAACGTGTGAGTCGAGTGACACAGTCTGAATATTTTGCTATTCTAGAGTATCACATCTTCATCACGACAATTATCGTCAAATTTCAACAAATTATAATCATAAGCCTTTCTCATGAATAACTCTATCTATTGGTGAAAACCGTGTGGAAATCCGTTCTGTAGTTATTGAGTTTATTGCGAGCAAATAGCTAACGCGGCGGGCGACTTTGTTTTATACTACGTCTATCTGTCTGTTCGCGATTAACTTAAAAACTACTGAACAGATTTTTATGAAGTTTCCAACAATAGATAGAATTATTCATGAAAAAGATTTATATTTAAGGTCAATATATAATTTGTCAAGGTTTTGTGCGAATTGGTTCAAATATAATGATAATGTTTGGAAGTGTTGGAAAAAATCAAGCCACCTGCGAGCTATAATTGAAAACGCTGCCTAATCCCTTTGAGATATTACAAAACAGCGCATGGAGGGATATTCCTCTTTGAAGGTTCTACTAGTGACACGCCCCGGCTTTGCACGAATAGAGTGATTCATGAGGAAAGTTTACGTAGTAGTGGTCATCGCAATCTCAGTTTTTGAGTTATGTTATGAAAAATGTTTGAGTATGAAAAAGATTCTTCGCATTTTTAAGAAAATTCTAAACATTTTTTATATATTGTTAAACACAATCCAAAATTTCATCGTACCAACGGGACTTGAACCTGCAACCTCCGGAATAACATGTTCCGGTGCTTTGCCAATTAAGCCAAGGTGCGAAGTAACGTTACGACGAAATTAGTGGATTGCATTTGTTAACCCAATTATGCATTGGTGGCGCCATCTATGACTACTTATTACGTAAGTTAATCATTCGGAAGAAATCATTACAGTTTTCTAATCCGACGAGAGATGTTGCACTGCGTAAATCAAATATTATGTTTCTTTGAAGTGTTACACACTTAATATTTTTGTAAGTTGTTAAACACAATCCAAAATTTCATCGTACCAACGGGACTTGAACCCGTAACCTCCGGAATAACATGTTCCGGTGCTTTGCCAATTAAGCCATAAATTAATAAGTAAATTAATAAGTATTAATAAGTAGTCATAGATGGCGCCACCAATGCATAATTGGGTTAACAAATGCAATCCACTAATTTCGTCGTAATGTTACTTCGCACTATGGCTTAATTGGCAAAGCACCGGAACATGTTATTCCGGAGGTTGCGGGTTCAAGTCCCGTTGGTACGATGAAATTTTGGATTGTGTTTGACAATTTACAAAAATATTAAGTGTGTAACACTTCAAAGAAACATAATATTTGATTTACGCAGTGAAACATCTCTCGTCGGATTAGAAAACTGTAATGATTTCTTCCGAATGATTAACTTACGTAATAAGTAGTCATAGATGGCGCCACCAATGCATAATTGGGTTAACAAATGCAATCCACTAATTTCGTCGTAACGTTACTTCGCACCATGGCTTAATTGGCAAAGCACCGGAACATGTTATTCCGGAGGTTGCGGGTTAAAGTCCCGTTGGTACGATGAAATTTTGGATTGTGTTTAACAATTTACAAAAATATTAAGTGTGTAACACTTCAAAGAAACATAATATTTTTTATATAGTTTATTTACATTTAACTAAAGTATGTAGGTACCATTTTGTTCAATAACTTTTTGCCATCTTGTAGGTAGGGACATGATCCCATTGCTATAGACATTTTGGGGCTTCTGATCAAAAAACCGCGACAAGTAGTTTTGGCAATCCGTGATGTTAACCTGACAATGCCTAAAGAATTCTGAAAAGACCGAAACAGGTGAAAATCTGAAGGTGCAAGGTCAGGACTATACGACGGATGCATTATCACCTCCCAGCCAAACTCTCTTAATTTTTGCTGAGTGGCTAAAGATGTGTGAGGTCTAGCGTTATCATGATGAAAAACTACACCCCTTTTGTTGATTAATTCAGGCCGCTTTCTCTTAACTTCTTGCTTTAACCTCATCAGTTGTTCACAGTAAAGCTCAGAATCGATGGTCCTGCCTGGTGGTAACAGCTCGTAATGAATAATGCCGTTCCAATCCCGTTGCGAGTTAACCCGGGTTTCGCCACAGTCTGTGAGGTACCCAAATATCGAGCTTTTTTGTGTACCCAGTTTTTTTCAAATGCGCCAAACCTGTTTTGTGGTCAATTCCCAGTTCTTCAGCTACGTTGTAACTACTGATATGCTGATCTTGCTCCACTTTTTCAAAAATGGCATCCATTTTATCCGTAATAGGGCGGACCAGAGCGAGGTGCATCTTTGACATTAAAATTTCCGGATTGAAAACGCTTAAACCAAATTTCTGCTACTCTCACAGACACTGCACTAGGTTCATAAACATCGAAAATTTTTTCGCGCCTTTCGTTGCATTTTTACCTATTTTGTAGTAAAATTTTAAAATGTATCGAATTTCTTCATTAGATTCACTCATCTTCACAGTACGAAAAACAAATAAAAATCACAATTTTCCTAATTTGAATATGGAATTATCTTCTTTAAAATTTAAACTTTTAATGATACCAAAACCAGCCAGATACAAATAGTATAGCCAAAGAGATTTTATTACAAGTTCATACTTACTACTATGATGTGAAAAGACTTTTTCCCCAACCTAATATGTGCGGATCTACCCGTGCCAAACCGGGGCGGGTCGCTAGTTTATATAAAGAAAGAAGATAGTCAAGCACTTGACCTCTTATAACCTAACCAGATGATGCGCCATGCGGTCAAAGTGTAAATAGGAAACAGTGGCAGTGACTCAACATTTATCAAAAAGCTGCCTCAAATATTTTACTTCAAAAATCGATTTCACGTTCAAAAAAATAACAAAGAGATAAATACGTCAGGGACACTATAAGAAGTTCAACGATAAATAAATTTAAAGATAATGCACAAGCTTTCTGGAAAGTATGTTACGTTAACATGTGAAATGAACAGTACTTTTAATAACAACACAATAATAGCACAATGAAAATAGTAAATAGACAGCTGGGACCCCGAGAGTACTTAGGGTGCGTGAATCAGCCCTGCAAGGCAATACGATTAGACTCTGCGCCCAACCTTGCAGGCGGCCGTCACAAAATGCACTCAAGTTCGTTGGCGCCAGTCTGTGCGCCACAACACATAATGGCACAAATTCGGCTGTCCTACCATTTGCCATTATAGGTTTTCAGTCCCTACAGACTGGAAATAATATACTCGTATAATGGCAAATGGTAGGCCTGTTAATCCCGGCTCCATCAATAGGTCAGCTCGATAATACAATATTTATTTCATTGTCACTGAAGATACTCAAGTATAACCAAATTTGAGTCCATTCCAACCTCAGGAAGTAAGTTCTCAACATAAACGGCAAATTAAACAAAAGCTTGTAATAATATCAGTCACAATACAATAAAAGTTTTCTTCTAAACTTGTAGCACAGGAGCTCGTTTCTTGCCACTTCGAAACAGTCTCTAATACAAAGTGAAGTCGCTAAAGTAGCTAGCACAAGTTTTCAGTAAGCTCTTAAATTATGTCGTCGCGTCGTGTTGTTCAGAACCTTTCTATGAAACCTTTCAGTGGGGTGTTTTTATACTCTATCTTGAGACTTTTTAATTAAAATTTGTGCACACTAGTTTTTCTTAAGGTACGGACACACCGCAGCGTCCTGCGTGCGCGATCTAGGCGGCGATCAGATAGCGCAGTAGTATTTGTACCGACTGGTTCACACCAAACGTGATCAGAAAACAATTGAAAAGTACTGAGATCGCGCCCGCAGATCGCAGGACGCCGCGGTGTATCCGTACCTTTATAAGTACTCTAAACATTAATATAATATAGTGGGAGGTTTACTTTTAAGACATTTTCTGCTACCTTAACTGCTAAAAATGGAAATCCCACATGAAGCTATATTTGAAATATTTATACATAAAGAAGTTATTCGAGTATACAATCTAATTCTCCCCTATAAATCGAGTATCTTGTATATGATTTATTAAATGAATAACAACCCCCTGCACATATAAATAATAAAGCTTTAAATATGGCATGAGTTAATAGATGAAAAAAAGCTAATTAGGATATTCATATACTTAAAATTGCTATTATTATCCCTAATTGACTTAAGGTAGATAAAGCAATATTTTTTTTAAATCCAACTCATAATTGGCAGAAATTCCAGTCATAATTGCATTCTGCTATTTTACTCGCTACCCACATAAATTTATTTTAAATATACATATTAAATTTAAATATGTAACGCCATGTTTTGCTGTTGGATTAAATTGTAATCAATGCATCTTATGATACATAATACTTTAATTTTAAATTTAGAGCTACCCGAGTGATCTATTAAATATGTTTATTGAAACGATTCCAACGAGCTACACGGCATCTCTGTTGTTTGTCGGTAAGGAGTTTAGTATTCTATAGATTCCAGGGGATGCCTGAGAATCAATTCAAGCTAACATTTTAAATTAAAGTTATTATTTTCAGAATTTATGTATATATATGAATGTGGAAAAATGTATTATGGTATATCCACATCACAGTTACTTTTTCGTGTAGCAACATTAAGCAACACAATAACGTAGTATCCACGATATATCTTCTGAAGGGCGTACTTAAATTAAAGAGCAGACTTTATGTAAAGTATTACACAGTAGTACAAATTGTAGACTATTCAAGGCATTTTGCCAATTCTAATCGTATTTTATATGCTGTAGGTTGGGGTGACCTTGCCTCGGAAATTTATATTTTCCAATAGCTTTTATAGCACAGTGAGACCTAAACCCGCACTTTGCGCACGCTTTTCCGTGATTTAAATAGTCGATTATTGCACGACGTTTAGCCAACTTCACACCGTGCAATAACCTTCTATTTGACGGAAAAGCGTAGCAAGCGTAAAGTGCTTATGTCACACTGACAGTTATAAAATAATATACGATACTCGTGACTTAAGTTGTCTGTTATTGCACGGCGTAGCAACTTCACGCCGTGCAATAATAGACTACTAAAGTCACACGTATCGTAATCAACACCAATATTATAAATGCGAAAGTCAGTTTGTTTATTTGTTTGTTTGTTTGTTTGGGACTTCTTCACGGTCAAACGGCTTGACCGATTTGGCTGAAATTTTGTACAAAGATAGAACATAAGGCAGAATAGGATATAGGATACTTTTTTTTTGGCTATCAAGTCAGGGGGTCCAGATATTATTAATTTAATTTTGTAAATATAAGACTTCTTCTCGAATAAACGGCTTGACCGATTTGCCGGAAATTTTGTATTAATACATGTCATAAGGCAGAATAGGATATAGGATACTTTTTTCTGGCTGTCAAGTCAGGGGATCCAGATATTTTTAATTGAATTTTGTAACTAAAGCACCTCTTTTCGAATAAACGGCTTGACCGATTTGCCTGAAATGTTATATAAAGACAGTTCATAGAGCAGAAAAGAATATAGAATACTTTTTTCTGGCTATCAAGTCAGGGGGTCCCAATATTTTTAATTGAATTTTGTAAATATAAGACTTCTTCTCGAATAATCGGCTTGACCAATTTGCCTAAAATTTTGTATGAATACATGTCATAGGACAGCATAGGATATAGGATACTTTTTTTCTGGCTGTCGAGTCAGGGGGTCCAGATATTTTTAATTGAATTTTGTAAATATAAGACCTCTTCTGGACAGACAGTCAAAAAGACATAGAAGGGCAACGAATACTTTTTTTTGGGTGGACATTTCGGTTGTCTATATTTTTATTATGAAATTTTGTAAATGAATGGCCTCTTTTCGGCCAAACGGCTTAACCGATTCAGATGAAATTTTGTACAAAGAGATTTAAAAGGGCATAAAAGGGCAAAGAATACTTTTATTCGGCAGTTAAGTGTGGGTGCCTATATTTTTTGTTAACTTTACACAGAGTTTGCATAATCGTATCAATGCTTTGCTTGCCCAACGTGTTTTATCTCCTTTGTGGGAAGTATTTCAAAAGCATTCGTGTTTTAACAGCCACATTTAACCTTAGGGTCATCGGTCTTGACTAAGTAGGTCATAAAAACTGTCAGGGTCATAAAAAGACGTAAAAATTCTCGCGCTGGATTAGCTCGCGCATTGATAGCGCTCGCTACGCTCGCGCAAACATTTGTTTTATTTACTTTGCAGGTATTATTTCAGCATTTTTTGTATTGTAATAGCCACATGCATCAATCAGTACGAGTCCATAAATTGAAACAGTACAACCTTCAATAATCATAATAATTATTAACCTTAAAATAAGTGGATATCAAGTTTAACCTTAGGGTCATCGGTGTTGACTTAGTAGGTCATAAAAACTTTCAGGGTCATATAAAGTCATAAAAAAATGTCTCGCTTCGCTTGCGCAGTAACAACGCTACATAGGGTATAATAGCGTGTTTTAACAGCCTCATACATTAGACTGACTCAAATACTTATACAGCAAAACTTGGTAAGCCTTGGTTAGGTTTACCAAGTACCAAGTAATGATTAATGATTTTAACAATAGACGATATCGAGTTCGACCTAAGAGTCATCTATATTGACTTGATGATTAGGTCATTAAACTGTCAGGGTTATAAAAAGCCATAAAAATTTTTCACTCGCCCAATAATAGCGCTCGCTATGCTCGCGCAGCTATTCACCTTATTTTCTTTGTAAGAAATGTTTCAGGAACTGTTGTGTTGAGTCAAACATTTAAACAGCACAACTTCGTATACTAACCTAACCAAAATAATTAATGACTTTAACAATAGAGGATATTGAGTTCGACTTTGAGGGTCATCTATGGTGACTTGGCCTAAGAGATCATCGATCTAGACCTCAATGGTCATAAAGACACAAATAACGCGGGCGAAGCCGCGGGTAAGAAGAAATGTTTCAGGAACTGTTGTGTTGTGTCAAACATTCAAACAGCACAACTTCGTATATCTAACCAAAATGATTAATGACTTTAACAATAGAGGATATTAAGTTCGACTTTGAGGCTCATCTATGGTGACTTGGCCTAAGAGATCATCGATCTAGACCTCAATGGTTATAAAGACACAAATAACGCGGGCGAAGCCGCGGGTAACAGCTAGTATACTAATGTATAGTTTTGGCCTAAGATGCGCTAGAATGTATGAAATATTTATTTCTATTTAAATAAGAAGAAAAATGTAAAAAAAAACATTCATAACGACGAAATCGCCGGTCACTGATGGTATATATAATACTTAAATTAAAAATTTAATACCCCCGACTGATCTGTTTATAATATGTTAATGAGACCATTCCAATGAGCTCAAACACAACATCTCTACTGTAAGTTGGTGAAAAGTAGAGTTTATTGCAGATGCTAGGAGACGCAGTTCAATGTTCTTACAATGTCATTGAAGTAAGAAAATACCGAATTTCGAATGATCTCTGAAAATATTTCTATGAAAGTATCTTATAGCGTCATCATCTAGAAATAAATAATAGTTTAAAAAAACTAAAAAAATACGCTTTTATAGAAAATCCAACTAAAAAATTGAAAATAAATTTTAATAAATTTGAATTAAAAATAGTGTAAGAAAAAATGATTTTATTGTAAAAAAAAAAGCGTGGGGTGCATGGTATCAATAGTTCCAAATATTTTATGAACAGATATGACTAGAAGGGTTATTTTGATAATATCCTGAAAAGCACCCCACGCTTTTTTTACAATAAAATCATTTTTTCTTACACTATTTTTAATTCAAATTTATTAAAATTTATTTTCTATTTTTTAGTTGGATTTTCTATAAAAGCGTATTTTTTTTGCATTTTGTAACTATTATTTATTTTTCATTTTTTAGTCGAGTATTTTTTTTTTTTTATTTATTTATTGTCATCGGTCCTTAATAAGTATGCCAAATTTCGAGTTAATCCGACGTTTTGAAGGGGGTTAAAATCATGTTCAAAGATTCCGTTACATACTAACATACAAACATACATACGTCTGAAGCTAATAAAAACGTATTAAAAAGCTTATAGTCTTTAAACGGCTGAACGGATTTTCATGAATCAAAGATAAGCACCCTCTCGAACAAAAAACACTAAATCAAAAATAAATCTGTTTGTCACAGACAGACACACACATACACAGATACATATATATACAGATATACATGTACAACTTTAACACCCCAGCTATTTGCGTCGAGGTTTAAAAATTAGCGTATAAGTAGCGTGTGTGCTTTGACCCTAAGCTACGCTGCAAACTAAACAGGATGGTGACATTGTAGTGAATGTGACCTTTATTATAGCTTAAATTATTTTGATTCATCATCCAGCACGGAAGGTGTGTCGCTATTAATAACGACCGTGATTGATTGATGAAACCCTAATATTGAGGGAAAATTAATTGTTTGGTTCTTGGTTGTTGGTTATGGCTTGTTAAATCTATTGGAAGCAATATATTTCTTCCCTTCGTCTGATAGGATCGCCTATTGGTGTCATGCTCCCTTTTGTAATTTTGTATCTTATATCTAAGGCGATATACACACACGCGCCACGCTGCGAGGTGCGTGGCGGCGGAGCCACGCGTCTTCGTGCGTGAGTGCAGATCTGCGTCCGCATGCAGATTTTTTGTATTGATTCCTTTGAAACACGCGCGTACCCACGCGCGTTTCTCCGCATGTAGGCGCGTAATCTGCAATAATGCGCGTGAATGCGTGTTCAGTGCGTTGGACTACGCGTGTTTTCTATACAAACACAGATACTTGCAAACAGCGTAAGACCACGCACTCCCGCGCTACGCTGCGTGATGCGGTGCAGTGAATTGCCTTAGAAGACGTCTTGGGATAACTACGCTGTATAGATTAGTTAAATTATAGACCAGTATATTACAACTATTGTATTTTAATTATTGTTAGGTTTAAACTCACGTAAAGTGGTCGACTGTCTATTAGACGTTATTAGACGACCGGTTTCGTCACACTCGTAATACGGTAGCGGCGCTCGCCAAAAGCACGCATACTGACCAACAAAGATAAGACACCGATTGCCTCGAATCCGGTCGGACGTTGAACAGACAGTCGACCACTTGACGTGAGATTAACCGTAACAATAATTAAAATTTGAACCCGCAGGAGCGGCTTTGTGGCGAGCCGACGGTAAGTGGCGACTGGCGACACCGCGTTCCCCGTGAGGGCTAAATAAGACCCCCGGCTTGCCGTGACCGACCGGCCGATGGTGGGAATCGCAAGACATAAGCCGCTAGTAGCGTTTAGTGAAAGTGCAGCACAACTCTCAACCCCCCCCCCCCCCCGGCAATATAACGGTCCGCCTTTATGGGGGGCCCATTCAGTATAAAGCAAGTCACCACCCGCCTAAATATTTTGTAATGAGGCATAATTGGCGGGTACCCGTACCTCATTCCATAGACCAGCAATCCGACATCAAGCACCACAATCTTATAGCCATGCTAAAATGAACCATCTTTTTATAGTTTTTCCATCTCTCCATCCGCAGATTACAATAGTATATAAGCTAATTGACGTTGGCATCGCCTTCGTCAATGCCTTCCAAACGACCGGGTGATTTACGACCCGTGATGTAAGATAAATTAAAATGAATAATACTCAGAATCGTTCTGTAATAACATCATGTGAGATAGTGGTCAAACGCTTGCCTATATTGCATTAAATAAAAAAAAGTATTGTATTGCAATTAGTATTGTAATAATACTGATCTGTGGTTTAATGTAAATTGTTTTTCGTTTCGTCTCATTGTCGTTTTACATTTTCAGACAAGCACGATTCCACCTTCTACATCTTGGATAAACAAGTGTAAGTGCACATGAGTTTAGAAAAACTTTACTCATGTGATAAGAGCGCTCATGTGCTTGTCAATCTGACGTAAAAATGTAACAGAGTCCAAATTATTTTAACATTTAACTGGTATATTTATTAAAAAACATTGTTAAAACACACAGAAATAATACCTTATTATTCCTATTTCTGTGGTTAAACTAGTTTAAACATAAGATTTTTGCGAACAGCATGCGATATTAACAGTCGTTTGGTATGTGAGACAATGTAATTCGCGACTGGGCAGTGGTACTAACTAGATCGTTAAATAAATACCGTTAAATAAACAATATACTTTATTATATATTAACAATATATGATTTATTATTACAATATATTTTTAACAAAATTAATTCACTGACTCTACGAAAGCTCCTTAATTACCCTCCCGCAATACATTCATCGACTCCACCAACAATCCATACTCTTGTACAAAGTTTAACGAATCCGGTAAACATTCATTATATTAATTAAGCCTTGTTTACCAACAATGATGGATGTATCAAGGGCTGTCTACATAAGATGTACATAATGGATCGAGTGGCGGAGTTAACAGATTGATGTGGGTAGATTCGATTTCCGGTTGAGAATAACTTTGGATCTTCTCGTGTATCGGAAAGCGTTAGTGCAGAGCGTTATCTTTCATTTACTTTCATGACAAATATTGAAGAAAAAAATGATATTGAAGGTAACATATTATTGCTTAAAAAAAGGAATCAAAATAGAATAGTTATAGTGGTAGAAGTTTTGCTAGTCCGCCTGGGGCGGTAACACCACTTTATCAATTATTATTATGCGATTGTGAAATAGGTTAGATAAAGGTTTCTTTTCGGTCTAAGTGGCAAAGTATCCAGTGCAATTACAGGGCATGGGAAACTTAACATCTTGTGTCTCAAGGTTACAGGTGCAGTGCCGTCAACTTTCAAAATTCAGCCTATATCTGTAAATAGGTAGACGTCATCGCTTACCATCCGGCGAGCGTCGTGCTTATCCTGTTACCTTATTTTTTTTTAATGCGAAAATGTATAGCGTTTAACCACAAAATATAATTTCTTTAAAAAATAATCAACATTATCAGCCGGTATCAGTTTATTGCCATAACATACATACTTTACTGTTTTTTTTTTAAATACATTTTACAATACTGTGTACTACTGTACTGTGTCCCGCGGATTCACCCGCGTTAAAAAGTATCCTATAGCTTATGCATAATACTGGCTATGAAAGCAAAGTTGTAGCTAAATCGGTTCGGCCGTTTCTCCGTAAAGAAGTCCCAAACAAACATACAAACTGACTCTTGCATTTATAATATTGGTGTTGATGGTGTTGATAACTAATAATCGTTCACAAAACGACAAAAACCTTGTAATGCCACGCTAGTCATGTTCATTACTAAGCTTGATGTGTTTATTTTTATATCTCTGGAGATACGAAACATATCTTGATGACATTTAAATCGGATCATCTGGGAAGTATACCCTTCTAAACAATAAAAAAAAGAATTTTATAAATCAGCCCAGGCGTCTTTGAGTAATCGGTGAACATACATATTAAAAAAATCGACGTATTGAGAACCTCCTCCTTTTTTTTAAGTCGGTTTAAAATAGAATTAATGTGTATGTCAATCGCATTACTTGATAAGAGTTAGACTAATTTGGACTTTTATACCTTGTGTTTTATAATACAAAAAGGCAAGCAAATATTTAAATAGATTCGTTTAAAGGTACGAGACATACTGCAGCGTCCTGCGTGCGCGATCTAGTTGGCGATCAAATATCGCAGTAGTATTAGTACCGACTGGCTCACACCAAACGCGACCCGAAAACAATTGAAAAGTACTTAGATCGTGCCCGCAGATCGCAGGACGCCGTGGTGTCGCCGTACCTTAAAGATTATGAAATCAGATTGAAATAAAAGAAGAAAGGTAGCTTTTGGTAACGTCAAGGATATCCTTTATAATACGTTAAGGATCCTTTTTAATAGATTATTATAATATTAAATCTTGCAAACTGTAGAGTTTTTACAATACTTTCGTCTTCAACTAACACGTTTTTTTTTCAAAGCTTGATTCCTGAATCTGGCGTAAATAAATAATCATAAATAAAAATAAAAACCGGCCAAGTCGAGTTGAACTCGCTCACCGAGGCTTCCGTACCAACGTTGGTATGTACCAATTAAGCTAGACCTCTGAATTGTATCAGCGCTCATATAACTTAGATGTCTACCTTAATTGGCGTAAACTATGTATGTATGGGGGCACCCTTTAATTTTCAACTTTTTTTATTTTTTGGATTTTTTCCTTAATTTGTGCTGTAAGACCTTGCTTCTTGCCAAATTTCATGATTCTAGGTCAATGGAAAGTACCCTATAGGTTTTCGACCCAAAACATATAGGGTACTTCCGGTTGACCTGGAATTGTCAATTTTGGTGAAAAGCAAGGTCTTACAGCACAAATAAAGGAAAAATTTCGAAAAATAAAAAAAGTTAAAAATTAAGGTACATTTTGGTACTATGAAGTTTTCGCGAAAATCTAAATTTGCCCATATCTTTTTATTGTGTTGACTAATGACCTTGATTTTTATACACCTAATAGGGACTATAGACTTCAGTATCAGGTATATATTTCAACTAACTAGGTCCACCTGTTCCTGAGAAAATCAGTGGTGATACACGGACAGACAGATGGACAGACAGACGGACAGACAGATAGACAGACGGACAAGAAAGTGATCTTATAAGGGTTCCTTTTTTACCTTTTGAGGTACGGAACCCTAAAAATATAAAATTTGCAAATACAGATATATTGCTGTGTTTGCCGAGTCATGGTCTCTACTCTAAAACACCTTTTCAGCACAGATGAATAAATATACGTCCTAAATTCTAAAACAACGCTACTACGTTAATACCCCCAATACTCGTGAAATTGTAAATCCTCCAAAAACCGCTTTTGTATCTCAATTACGTATATCTCATTGTATGTTATGTAATGTATTTATCTATCCTTTTACGTAACGAAGGCCTTGAAATAAAGTTTTACTTATATTTTTATTCTATGTTGTATCAAAGAATACCGGCCAAGTGCGAGTTTCTTACAAACATGTCTAGTCAAACTAGGTTAATGGACAAACTTAAGTTTGCAGTTCGATCCCTAGACCGATGCCTAGACACTTATAATGCACCAACCGCAAATAATAAGTAAGTTATAGTAAATTCGCTTTTTTAGTTATGGAACTACATATTTACAGTTTTCAGATTTGTGCCTTTATATGTGATGTCCTTACATCACTTTTACAGACCTTGTTTCTTGCCATCATCAGATCAACGGTAAGTACCACCCTATGGGTTTTGATTCCCTTGTCAAATCGCGAAATGCGACATAAACAGTCATATCTTTTGATCGCTTACAAGTTTAATTTTTAAAATAAAAGGCTTTACAGACTGAGAGACTGTCAGACAGATAGATGGATATCAAAGTGATCCTATTAGGTAACAGAACCCTAAAAAAATTGATACATACTTGCTCTAAAGATACTTGTTAAAAGATAACAATACAAACAAAACAATTACGGACCTTGTTTAACAAGCCAATTATAAAGTTCCATAACAACTGATCAATCGATTACAGCATTGTAAATTCTAATTAATAATAACATTGTATCTAATAGTTATAGTAGATAGAATATTAGATGTAGATTGGTTAGATCACCACGCCAGAGTTCCTAGTCCTTCAGAAAACATAACTATTACCACAGACCTTGAATTAAGCTACGCAAATTATTGCTCTATATTTATATTGTGACGTTTTTTATGTTAACCGACAAAAATTCTTTCAAAGGTTCTCAATTCTTTTGTTTTTTTTTTGTATGTTTGTTACGCGATTATTCCGCCAATGATTCTTTTTTCGTGAGTAAGAAATCTCCACGGTGGTCCCCATTATACAGTTCATTGAAGTGTGATGTGTATTCAGAGATATAGCGATAAATTTAAGTCTAGTGTCCTACCTTCCTCGACTATATCCCTACCATTAACAGGTGACAAAGTGGTCAAATGCTACCTTTTATGAAACTAGCTGAAAACCGCGTCTTCGATTACGTCCTCCAAAAATGTTGTAGCCTATGTTTATCCTCATGCTATAAAATATCTCCTTGTTAAATTTCAGTATGATCGGATCGTCCGTTTAGGCGTGGCGTGATTATACCGTGATTTGTAACTGCCACTCTGTCTGTTTGTTACCTACAAACAGACAGAGTGACAGAGTTACGAACGTTTTTACAGGCTTTTATTTAACTTGCATTGTATGTATGTATGTCACTATGTATGTTCGGTTGGAATCTTGGAAGATAAATTAGACCCACTTCCCGATGTCCGATTGGACTCAAATTTGGTGTACTTATGTATCTTCGGTGACAATACAATGATATGGTACCATGGAGCTGGTTTGATGATGGAGACGGAAGGTGGCATCGGCATCTCTACGATAAAACAATATAACCCCACTGAGTTTGGGCTCAATTGATTTGTCTTGAAAAGAACTTTACGCCTAGATGATATCCAGGGTCTGATGATGAAGCTGGAAGGTGGCCACGGCATCTCTGTGATAAATCAACGTAACTCTACCGAGTTTGGGCTCGATTGATTCGTCTTGAAGAGAACTTTACACCTAGATAATATCCAGGGTCTGATAATGAAGCTGGAAGGTGGCCACGGCATCTCTGTGATAAATCAACGTAACTCTACCGAGTTTGGGCTCAAATGATTCGTCTTGAGGAGCACTTTACACTTAAATGATAGCCAGGATCTGATGATGAAGCTGTAAGGTGGGCATGGCATTTCTGTTATAAAGCAACATAGCCCCACCGAGTCGATTGATTTTCCTTGAAGAGCACTTTACCCATAATCACATCAAATATCCGTGGAATATTTTAAAACATCATGCCTTCTCTTAAATACTTAGGTACTAGGTATGTAGTCGGTATCTATACCTACCTACTAAAAAGTTAAAAATAAATTATAAGTAAAAAATATTTTTAAAAACAAGCTTTTATTATTTAGGCTCTGAAGTATAGTAATTACCTAGCCTGAAAAACGGGTAGTGTTTCAAGTTTTTAAGAATATGGGTAAGTTTCTACACGCCAAATACTTACTAGAATTTATTTTTGACATTTTAGTTCGTTGTCCCAGATAAAAGCTTGTTAATACGCTTTTATTAGCTTCAGACGTATGTATGTTTGTATGTTAGTATGTAACGGAATTTTTGAACATGATTTTAACCCCCTTCAAAACGTCGGATTAACTCGAAATTTGGCATACTTATTAAGGACCGATGACAATAAATAAATAAAAATAAAAAAAAAATTCGACTAAAAAATCAAAAATAAATAATAGTTTAAAAAAACTAAAAAATACGCTTTTATAAAAAATCCAACTAAAAAATAGAAAATAAATTTTAATAAATTTGAATTAAAAATAGTGTAAGAAAAAATGATTTTATTGTAAAAAAAAGCGTGGGGTGCTTTTCAGGATATTATCAAAATAACCCTTCTAGTCATATCTGTTCATAAAATATTTGGAACTATTGATACCATGCACCCCACGCTTTTTTTTACAATAAAATCATTTTTTCTTACACTATTTTTAATTCAAATTTATTAAAATTTATTTTCTATTTTTTAGTTGGATTTTCTATAAAAGCGTATTTTTTTAGTTTTTTTAAACTATTATTTATTTTTAAAAATATTTTTTACTTATAATTTATTATAATATTAGTATCGATTAGTATGGATGGATCATAAATTTTACTACAACGTAGGGTAAGGTACTTAATCCAAAATAAACTTAAATAGTACCTACCGTACGTAAAAACTGCCAGCCCTAACAAAATCTTGTGAAGTATTTCGTTTCACCGTGGTTTCCATAACTCACGTAGGTATACTTGATACGCTTGTTAATATTCATGAAAAAAGGATAAGTATTCTATAAATTTATGAATTTGTTCTTACCAACTATGTAATGACGTAACAGACTTTAATGTGAGTCTGCTTCATTATTTTTTAGTAAAATTCTACATAGTTAGATAACAATAAAATATTTATTGTAAAATAATTTAAGATCGTTTAAAAAAATAAAAGAACCGTCTTCAATCGTGCTAAGTCAATTTCAGAACTAAGTTTAAAGTGTTTAACTCCATATCTCTAGAGATACTCAACAGATTCAGGCACTTACGTGAAGATAAAATCGTAATCGATCAATAGATAGGATGGATTTTTGGATGGGACCGTAAAGGCAGGTAGTACCTCTTCCATTGTAGGTAATAAGATAATAAAGTTGAATTTTAATAGCTATACAATCAGTAAGAAAATGAACAATTTACATAAAAACTTTTTGATATCATTTTTCCGCTCCTATTTAAAAGTCAGAAAAGGACATGTCAAAAAATCCATACATTTTGTAGGAGAAACCTAATGATATCAATATCTAAATTCTAAATACTTGTTCAAATTCAACTGTCCTACTATTTGCAATTGCGAAATTTTAGTCCCGATAGCCCGACTCCATTCATCGGGTCTGCTCGATGATAAAATAATCATAGCATTGTCATCAGAGATACCTACCAAATTTATCAAACTGAGTCTAATGAAACGCCAGGAAGTAGTTCCTAACTTAGCTTTCACGATTTGACCCACACAACCATCATGCATACCAGCAACAAGTTAAATAAAAACTTGTAAAAATAGTTGTTAATTTTTTTTTTAATGATTACTCGCAATGTGGGTTGCACATTACTAGTATTCTTATTAACCCCTTCCAACTAAGCTAAATATGCTTGTGTCTGGAGTGGGTTCACATCAATAGTGCAATGGGTGGGGTGGGGATCGAACTCACGACCTCTCGATCGCCAGTCCGACACCCTATCCATTGGGCTATTGCCGCCTTAATTGCTTTTATTATTTTGCGTAAATTAAATTATATTGCGTAGGTTTACGTTCCTACATCAAATCAGATATTAAAATGTCTATATTATCTATAGCATAGACAGTTGCGTCTCAGCATGCGTACAGCCTTATTAATTAAAAGCCATGTTGTCTGTGGGGCTGACAACCTTCACTCCGTGATTGATTATAAGCGAACTGACGTAATTCCGAACACGAACGTACAGAATCATATTTAAGGGAGCTATGGGCATACGGACCATATTTTAGTAAGGTATTGTGCGTTAAAAAGTATCCTATGTCTTATTGAATTATATACTGGCTACTGTAAACATTAATATTTTCGCGATTTGATCAGATACTTAAATTGCCATACGGTACTTAACAAAACATTAATTTTTATTTACCTCGACGTTTCGACCAAGTTGCATTGATCTCGGTCATGAGAAGGGGGGTTATCAGCATTGCGGGTATCAGCATTGTTATGACGAGTAATAAAATTAAAATTAAAAGCGCGATAATTTCCATACTAATTGTACTTGGCTATCTTTGGGCCCGGCCAAATATATAATTGGATATCTTTGGGCACAGCCAAATTAGTCCAGCCATTTAGTTCATCATGAATATGTATCGAAAATAATGAAGGACAGAGTGACGGCGCAAGATATTTTTACATCGTATAGACTAGCATTTAACTACTTTCTCACCTGTTAGTTAGTGTAAGTGATGATGCGGTCGAGGTTTGTAGCACGCTGAGCCTATAATGGGAATGAGCTACTTTCGAATCCTGCTAATATTATAAATGGGATGGGATATCATACAAAAACAGTTCAACGGGTTTCTATACATTTTATCGAATTTAGCTTAGAAGACATTTTCGAGTGGCAAATATTTTTTCGACCGACTTCCAAAATGGAGGAGGTTCACAATTCATCTGTAATTTTTTTGTATATTTGTTACGCGATTACTCTGCCAATTGTAAACCGAATCGAATTATAAGTTTTTTGATGGGTAAGGTACCGGTACTGGATTCATTAAACTTATTATTACTGTGGCCACACCACGACGTCCTGCTTGCGCGATCTCGGCGGCAATCAGATAGCGCAGTAGTATTTGTACCGACTGGTTCACACCAAACGTGATCTACGGCGATCAGAAAACGGTTGAAAATCATATCGTGAACGCGCAGGCGGACGCAGGAACACAGGACAGATAATAATACTACGTAACAGGACGCCGCTGTGTGGTCGTACCTGTAGAAATGTGTAAGTTTTTATGTATCTTACTCAATCATAAAAAAACAGCTGAACGTGTATGGATGTCAATTGGCACACATATTGTTTATAGCCTGTATTTTACATAATAGAATACTTTTAACTTTTTTCAGCTGAAGCTACAGGTAGTATAATGAAATTGATATTTCTTGTCCCCATGTCAGCTGTACTTAATACGTCCTTCCGAACGTGTAGCAGCACTCAGTCTGTCGCAGATTGATTTAACTAATTTGAACATCTCCATTTGTATTTGCTTAGAATTTCAGATAGAGCTACTAATGAAATCAGGTGAAATAATTTGGAACATCGAAACAATTAAATTTCGTAATTAAACCGCAGCATTTTGCTGAACACAATAATTAGGGAATATACAAACTCTAAATTTACTTTATTTTGCTTTTTAGATTACATATTGTCATTGTATCTTTGAAAGTAATTACTTATAATAACTTTAGGCATTATTTAAAGTATTGTAAAGTTCGAAATGGTTAATAGACCGGCAAGAAAATAGGCACCTACTATTAACATTTAGATCATATTTTATCGCTTTAGTGTTCTGCGGAATCTTCGGTTGCAATAAAGAGAGGCAGAGATTTCTGTATTGCTTTGCTTCTTTGTATTATCTAGGATATCCGTACTAGAAAATATGGAAACTCCGTTAGACCATAGACCAAAAATCCGTTAAAACATAATCATAATGGAATATCTTGTTCTAGAAAATATAATCATTATTGAAGCTTAATGAGACTTGATGATATTGATGCAAAAAATGAAGACATAAAGTTAATATTTTACTATTGCCTCACACCTATCAAACTATGAGTTATAGAAATATTGCTCAGAATTGCATCACTTTATAATACTGACGGCAAAACACGCTTCAATCAATTACACTTAATGACTTCATTAGATCTATCTTCAATGAATGATTTATTTGAGTATAAATACTCGTTGATTATTACTGTTATTATTGCAACCAATGCAGAATTACGTACTTCCTTCTGCCTAATTAGTACTGGCACTTAACAAAATGGCACATCAATAATTAAAGATCGTTTAAAACATTAAAAGAACCGACTTCAAACGTCGCGCTAGGCAAAGTAGCATGTAGTTAGTAGCATGTCGTCGAGGTATATAAATGCATCGTAATACAAATCTTGATATATTAAAAACGGCTCAAACGATTTCGTTAAAATTTAAAATGGGAACGGTATCCTTTGAAACACAAAAAGGATTTCCAAATCGGTTTAGGCATCTTCGAGTAATCGGTGAAAATACATAAAAATAATAATTAAAAAAAAAGATTCCGACGAATTGAGAAACTACTCTGTTTTTGTGAATTCGGTTAAAATCGCTCACTACGTTTAGTTGATAAATCATCATCATAATTATTTATCCAATGATGATGATGATTGATAAGTAAACGCGAATTTTAATTTTACTGCCATAAACTTGATGTAGCGATCGAGAAACAAAACAGAAGACAGAAAAAGGAGGTACTTAGACAATTCATGCCAACATTGTTTATAGTTCTTCCTTGTGCACTTTCGTGCACTTCAATTTCACTATATATTTATTAAAATATCATATTCGTATGGCAACATCCAAATCTATTCAAAAAACACAGTGATGTAATTAAGCGAAGCTGCAGATACCCTTTTAAGTTATATATATCCCCACAAAGACTAAAATTGAATAGCAATAACGTAAATTGTAAGGCTGTAAGAATTTATAATAAAATACCCGATTCTTTAAAAGTTTCAGTTACAATGAATTAAAATTGTTTGATTTTCTTCTTGATAATTGTTATTATTCAGTAAAAGACTTTCTCAGTGATAGATTTATTTAACAGACATTTTACTTTAATTATAATTTGTTTTTAATATTGTTAATGAAAAATAATTGACTTTTTACTTAAATTTATTACTGACATTATTTAGCTTTTGACATTTCAATGATTGATAAATACTTTTTTATAACATACATGTTAAAATAATAATATAAATTATTAAATTTGTACGCTTTACGAGGCAGGATTTTGATGGATTTTACTATTTGTAACACCAAAATGTACCAACATTCTGACAAATAAATCATTTCATTTCATTTCATTTCACGTAGTATAGTCGTTTTAAGACTAGGGACCAGTTTCACCGGTCACTGATAAGCCTATTAGAAAATTATCTGACAAACATTTACAAATAGTGTAATGTGTCAATAATTAAAAATCTGAAATATTTTCATGAGCCGCTGAAACTGGCCCTTGTATTTTGACAAAGTCACATGTAAATTGTTTTTTTTATTTGTATCTGATTGGCTAACGTTTAACCACTATATCGTGGTGGTAAGCGATGATGTGGTCAAAAATGGTCTCTCAAGGGCTGTGTGCCTTAATAATACCGTAACGTTATGGCGGCAGATTTTCTACTTGATGGTGGTAAGCTAGCTTTTGGTAGTAAGCCAGGAGGAATATCGCTATAATGCTCCTACCACCTGTGTATTTGCAAAATAAACTTGACTTAACCCGACTTACATCAATTACGATACATTTTTGTGTCAAACTGTAAAAGATAGACGCACATAAAAAAGTTTTATCTAATACTATTGTAATAGATTTTAAGTTTGACTAAGCAAACCTATTGAGTGAATACAATTCGCAGTTACACAATAACAAAACCTTTCTCGAGAATTCCTCTAAAAGTTTGTTACGTTATAATACTTGAAGTTTCAAAGCTGTAAACATGAAATACTCTGCCTCTTGTTTCAGTTTGCACGTACAACTATGAACCATCTAGTGTGCAAAACAGATGTCGTGATTGAATAGTATTTGCTCTAGGATTGTCTGAGAGTGTCAGAGTGTCGAGACGAGACATACGATGTCTGACATCATTGAAAGCTTGCGATTCGGGAACTTGTCAAACATTCCACGGTGTAATGTTATGTATTGTATTGTACAAAGCGTTATAAAGTTTTGGAGGGTTATTTTGTATAGTTTAATACAATACGTTTTAGTAGATCGAGTTTTAACAATTATTCACAGTGACACCATCATTATATATTGTTCGGAACTATATTACAGCGTCGCTAGTTTATTAACGTTATTTACTTTGATAAAAATAGCTGTATTAAAGTTGTTGAATAAGCTGTTCCTTATTTCTTCCTTTGTCCCTCTAAATGGACTTAGTCAGTCTCTAAATCTATTGATTTAAGTCATGAAAAGGAATATTTGATGTTTTGTGTTCCGATAGTACTATATTATTATAGTCCCGATAGTGTAGTGATAGCTTTGTGACCGGCATTGGTTCTATCGAGATCATAAATAGGCTTTTGTGACGGCACAAAGCGTTAGAAACTATGTAGGTGTAGGTATCTATTATCTTAGTCTTACTAGCTTGACATTATGTACTACGCAAAAAATAATCCGATATGAGACACTATTACCTGGTCAAAAATATCATACGGAGCTTCTGCCAAAACGTGAATATGTGCGACTGTGCGTATGGTATAACTAGAAATGCCCCGCGGCTTCGCCCGCATTAAAGACTTCTTTTATTTACTTGAAGCTTCTATTTTGTAAAAACCTTTCTATCATAAAAGACATTAAAGAAGTAAAAGCCAAATCGGTTCACCCGTTTTCATGTTATTGTGTGACTAAGGGAAATAGGGATTAATATTTATAAAACCCGAAAAACCATATCAGATTTTTTTACCAACCCCTTGCAAAAATCCTGCAACACGTATTTACTTATTTATTTACAGAAGTACTTAAGGAAATCTATAAGTTTATATATATAATTAAAATAATAAGTAATATCCGGGGAGAATTTTCAGAAAATCCTTTCTTAGCGGATACCTACGCACAGTGTGTTATAGAGACACTTTTTCAGACATCAGCTTTTTATTGTATAATCCGATGAACTTCATCATATAAAACATTGGAGTAAAACTCCTGAATGAAAAATATACTTAATTAGCGGGAAAAAAAATGTTGAACTTTCATCAATTTTTTTCCTAAAAAAGTAAAAAAAAAATCTTAGCACTAAAACTAAAAACAATATATTTTAATGTTTTATGTAGTTTAAAAGTAACATATAAGCAGCACGTTTCAGAACTTTATCATTAAAGGCACTGGTTCTACAAGTTACGACATTCATATGTCGTAACTTGTAGAACCAGAGAAAATAATATATTTTGAGTTCCCGTGTTATATTTTTTTTCGAAGAAATCCGCCGTTTTGGGAAGAGATATTTATATGAAAATTAAGATATTTTACGGATCTATGCTCCACAAAAAAATCAGCTCCCAATCTTGTGGAGTTAAGATACTACAGCCATTTCAATTTATATCCGGAGATTTTGTCGATAGGGTTGTCACTCTTTGGGATAATGTAAGTATCCGGATTATATTTTGTTGTATTATAAAATTTATTCTTAAATAGGAGTAACTTTATTCCAATGATACGTTATATCATATATTATATGGTATATCAGCTGTATGGTGATTAGAAGAAGTTGGAAGTGCATAGACAAGTTTTTTAGGGTACCTTACCTCAAAAGGAAAAAGGAACTCTAATAGGATAATTTTGTTGTCCGTCTGTCTGTCTGTTCGTCTGTCAAGACCGTTTTTTCTTAGGAACGCGTAGAGATATCAAGTTGAAACATATATCAAATACTCGACTCGACAGATGAATGGTTCATTACTTTTGTTTTCTTTTTGTTTCAAAGCGTTAAAGTCTGCTTTTGATATCTTTATTATTATCAGACTTATTATCAGTTTACTTGATAATTGATAAAGATCTATTAGATCTAGATTTTGACGTATATATGTGCGATGTGGACACAAATTGACAACCCTAAAAAAAACAAATTCTTATATAGGAATAAATCTGAAAACCGTTAGTAAGTAGTAAAATAACAAAAAAAAAATGACTAGCCATGTGCAAGTCGGACTTGCACTCGTAGGGTTCCGTATTTTATAAAAAATAGCAAAGAATACCACTATCATTTTTCGCCAGCAAAAAATTAACTTTGCAATTCATATTGTTTATATGAATTACAAAGTTATATTTGTGGTTAAGAAAATGTGCTATATCTCAAAAACTACTGATTCCATCTCATTCAAACCAATTTTCGTAAGAAGTGTTTATTGATATCTACAGCATATATTTCTGTCAGATTTTTCACTCTCTCATTTTAAAAGTTAGAGGGGGGGGGGACACATTTTACCACTTTAGAAGTGTCTATCTTTCAAATGTTTTACTTTAAGAAAAATTAGGATTTGGAACCTCTATATTATTTGTATCTATAGATATCCGTATCTGTCTGTATCTATCTATAGACACTGATCACGTATAGATTTGGATTGGGAGCCCCCCATTAATATTTTATTATATTTATTTTTGTTTAAAGATAGTAAAGTGGTTCACAGAATACACACCTACTTACTAAGTTTCAACTTTGTAGTCTTAATAATTTCGGAATAAAGTGGCTGTGACATACGGACGGACGGACAGACAGACATGACGAATATATAAGGGTTCCGATTTTTACTATTTGCCTATGGAACTGTAAAAAAGTGAATTTATTCTACAAACTTATTATTTGCGGTTGGTGCAATACATTTTCTATTGATCGAACTGCAAAGATAAGTTTGTCCTTTAACTTAGTTTAACAAATTTGTACGGAAGCCTCGGTTCACGAGTCCAACTCGCACTTCAACGGTTTCTTTAAAGTAAGAGCAAAAGTACAAGCAAATACATGATGAAAATTAATTATTGACTAACCTCGTCTCTATCCGAAATTCCCGACACAAAAAGTGACAACCCTAACAAAAACTATGAATTGTTCATAGCTTCTTTACTCCACATGATTGGGATATGGTTTTTTTGTGGCATATCATACTATAACAGACGGTTAGAGGTGTTGCCTATAAATGGTTTAAATCCTACCTAGAGAACAGGCAGCAATACGTAGAACTCGAGCATTTCAATTACCAAACAAATACCATAAAAAACATTCGTTCTGATTGCAAAACAATCAACGCCTCAACGTAGTGTTGTAGGATGTCTATTGTTTTTATTATACATAAACGACTTACCAAAAATTATGAATGAAACATGTATATTATTCGCGGACGATATATCAATAATAACCTCTTGTAATAGTAAAGAATTCCTAAATAATAAACTTACTGACATACTTGATAAAATAGTAGAATGGATGAAGGATCATAATCTTCAGATCAATTACTCTAAAACAAAACTAATTTCCTTCTATCCCCACCAAAAAGCACCACTGAATATTCGATTCACGTATCAAAACACAGAAATAGAAACGTCAATAATTGCACTTTGCTTGGTCTGATTATAGACTAACATATAAATTGGGAATTACATATTCAAAAAGTTAAAAATAAAATGTCTCAATTTAGTTACGCACTCCGCGAGATTAAGAAGACAACTGACCTCAGCACTGCACTTGCGTTATATCATTCTCAAGCTAGTGCATGGTTGAATTATGGCGTCATATTGTGGGGAGCTTGTTAATCTGCGCCTACCCTTTTTATCCTTCAAAAAAAACTTGTTCGCATTTTAGCCAATATAGACCAAACGGATAGCTGTAAACCGTATTTTCAAACTTACAAAATCCTCACCCTACCATGCATCTACATTCACGAAGTTTGTAAATTTGTTCGCAACCATCCCAACTTGTACACAACACGATTAGATGCATCTAGGCATAGTAGTGTACGGCATGCCAACCGATTAATACTGCCTACATCTCACCTTCAAATGTATTCGAAAGGTCCCCTAGTAATGTCCATAAAAATATATAATCACTTGCCGGTATCTCTAAAAAGTCAATCCCAAAATCGAAACTTTGTGAAACAATTAAAGGAATTTTTAGTCCAAAAAAGCTATTATACAATTGACGAATATTTTAAAGATAAATTTTGACATTGTTTTCTATTTAAAAATATGACATTTCCTTTTTACATTAAATAAAATAAATAATATACCGACATAAATGACATGCATAAATAGTAATAATGACGATAATTATGTAGCAGTGTAATATTCCTCCTCTCTCCTAATTGATTAAAAATTTATTTTTTTAAAGTATTATTGCTGTGCCCTTCCAGGGTCTATAAAAAACTGTACATTTTATTTAAGACCTTGTAAATACTTTTATAGACGCAATAAAATACTGAATACTGAATACTAACAGACCTACACTTTTATATAAATATCTCTTCCCAAAACGGCGGATTACTTCAGAAAAAAAATAAAAACGAAATACCATAATCTTTTAATTTCTCTGGTTTTAAGCAACTTGCGACATTCGTTTATACTCTGGAACGTGATACTTATAAGGTACTTTTGAACGACTAATACTATTTCTTTACATGTCTTTTAGTTTTAGTTTAATGTTTTTTTCTAATTCTATCCGGGCAAAATTAGTTAAAATAAAAAATATATTTAAAACTCTGTTTATGCACATTTTTCAGGCGGGAGTTTTACTCCAATGTTTTATATGATAAAGTCTATCGGATTATACAATAAAAAGCCGATGTCCGAAAAATAGTCTCTATAACACATTGTGCTACGTCATAACAACTATCTGCATTCTAAATTTCAGCGCAATTCGAAACAATATTGATTTTCAGACTTTGTAACCCCACTTCACCCTCTTAGGGTGGCATTTTGAAAAAGCCTGAAACTTACATTTACTTATTTATTTACAGAAGTACTTGTGTTAAATGTCGAATAAAATGACTAACCAAACTTTGAACCCCCGCTTCATCCCCTTAAAGAGTGAGTTTTGAAAAATCCTTTCTTAGCGGATACCTAAGTCAAAGTAACTATGTGCATGCCAAATTTCAGCGCAATCCGAAACAATATTAATTTCAGACTTTGTACCCCACTTCACCCTTTTAGGGGTGGCGTTTTGAAATAGCCTGAAACACGTATTTATTTATTCATTTACTGAAAGTACTTGTGCGAAGTTTCGAATTGATGAGACTATATAATCATGTTTCTCCATACAAACTTTGAACCCCCGTTTCAACCCCTTTAAGGGTGAATTTTGGAAAATCCTTTCTTAACAGACATTATAGTCATAATAACTATCTGCATGCCAAATTTCCGAAAAATTGCCATCCCGAAACAATATTGACTTTCACACTTTTTTACACCCTTTTAGGGTTGGAATTTCAAAAAGTCTGAAACGCGTATTTACTTATTTATTTACCGAAGCACTTGTCTCAAGTTTCGAATTGAAAAGACTATCTAATATTGTTTCTCCATACAAACTTTGAACCCCTGTTTTATCTCCTAAAAGAGTGAATTTAGAAAATCATTTTCTGAAGGAACTAACTTCGTAATAAATATCTGCATGCCAAATTTCAGTGCAATCCAAAACAATATTGATTGATTTTACACAAGTACTTCTGTAAAAAAATAAGTAAATACGAGTTTCAGGCTTTTTCAAAATGCCACCCTAAGAGGGTGAAGTGGGGTAACAAAGTCTGAAAATCAATATTGGTATGATTGCGCTGAAATTTAGAATGCAGATAGTTGTTATGACGTAGATATCCGCTTAGAAAAGATTTTCTAAAAATTCCGCCCGCATATTACACATTATTTTTTATTTTATATAAAAACTTATAGATTAACTTAAGTACTTCTGTGAATAAATGAGTAAATACGTGTTGCAGGATTATTGCAAGGGGTTGGTAAAAAAAATCTAAAAATCAATATGGGTTTTCGGGTTTTATATATATTAATGCCTATTTCCCTTTATCACGCAATAAATTGAAAATGGGTGAACCGATTTGGCTTTTACTATGTATGATAGAAAGGAAAATAAAAGAAGCCTTTAACGCGGGCGAAGCCGCGGGGCACTTCTAGTTGTAGATATATTTTTTAAAGCTTACTAGCAATATGCGTTGCATATTACTAGTAGTCTTGTTAACCCCTCCAACTAAACTAAATATGGTTGTGTCTGGAGTGGGTTCACGTCAGTTGGGATCAAACTCACGACCTTTCGATCGCAAGTCCGACGCCTTAGCCATTGGAATATTGCCGCTTGCACCCCATAGCTCGAAAATTCGGCTTACTCGCGTCGAAAAGTATCCTATGTTCTTTTTATTAACTACTAGTATATTGTTTGTATCAATATCAAAAAAAAAATTCAGGAACTAAATTTCAAATTTCAGCCAAATTAACAGAATGATCGTTAAGAATACATAAACAACTAAACAAATTTATCATAATTATTGGTGTTGATTAAGTATCGGTAAATGTGATGTGTAGGAAAAATGTGCACAATGATGAGAAAAATGCCATTTTGAGCTCTCCCAAACCTTCATTAAGAGAGTTAGTCATATTATAGTATTAGCATAATTTAGACTGCACTGTAACATAAACTTTACTTGTATGTGACTTTGACTTGACTTTATGACTTAAACTAATTTTAACGTTACTATTACATAAATGATGACACTGGCTTAATACACTTTATGCTACATACCGCAAGAAAACTTAAAAGAATATATAATCGCTTAAATTACAAAAAATAGAAAATAAGTTCTTCTCTGTATATCTCTTTAAGCAGTTTTTACAGTCGGTACGTATACGTACTATAAATCAACATTACCCATACATGTTCAATCTTATTTGAAACTTGAAAGCGTAACGTTAATTGTATTGATAATTAGAGCTATATAATTCGAACTTCCTTTACCAGCTTCTGCTTTCTACAATTAAGTCAAACTATAACAGTAGATAGTTTAAGAACAGTAGTTACGGTAAACTTTTGTCAATTAGCTATTATGCTAGAAGTTCTCACGATATGGTAGAAGCATGATATTTGATGACATAGAATACCTGACTTGCTCCCTGTTGATTCCAGGAAATGCAAAATGAGGATTACCACGTCCTTTTGAGTGGTAGCGTGTTTGAGGGTGGCGCGACGTGCTACCCCAATTTCCTATCAATTATACCGCGGTACGCGGTTTTTATAAGGGTAAGAGGTTATCTCACCTGTCGTGATTTTCGGATCACATGCAAGTGGGGTTCCTATCTTATTAACTAAATTGGCCAAGTTACTTAATAGGAGTTTGTACTTCCTTGAACTCGCCGTGATGATTGATCCCAATCCAAGATTATCCAACATGGGTTTGTTGACCACAAACGCACAACACAATGTTATCCGCGTATGTTTGGTATTATCAACAAAGAGCACGAGCACTCCAACATAAACCGCACAATTAATAGCGCACTGCAATTAATTTTACAATATATTTTTCAACAAAAAACGTACGCGTCTCAAGCAAATCGTCATCCAATGATTCACACCGCTGAGGGCCGGCGCCATGACAGCCGCGAAGTGACTGACGTCAAAAATTATATGTAGCCCAAATGTTACAGCGCACGTAGACGTATTACGTCAAAGGACAGGTGATGTAAAAATGGCGAAAAATCAAATAGACACGGGACGAAACACTCCCAAAAAGTAGCTTACCTCTATCAAGGAGAAAATCTGCCGCCATAACCTTACGGTGTTCCGGCAGCACGCAGTCTTTGAGAGTAAGACCATTCTAGGCTTAACGTGTTTACCATCTTCGAACATACCTAACATACCTGCTAAATAAATGTATTTTCTTTCTTTCTGCTTCTTTCTATCACCGCTTAGCACCAGGCGAGATAGGAGTCAAACGCTAGCCTATCTGATATAAAAATACATTGGTGCATGGCGGGATTTGAACTTACTACTTCTGACGTCAAAGCCCACCCTTTGCCAAATGCAAATGCGTGCTGAAACAGCTAAGTTTAATTTAGCAATACAAACTGTTGTTGTCTGGTGAATTTTGGACAATATGTAAATAACCGTTAAATTGTTAAACCCTTCTCAAGCTAAAAAAATGTATAGTAAGTAAAGTATAATTTATAAAGACTCTTAAGTTTAATTAAAATAAAATTAATTTAATCCTTCAACGCCCATTCACACGGCAAATAATTAACCGCCTTTTATTCATGACACTGGTTTTAATAGAATTTAGTTAACCAGATTGCAGTGAAGTTATGGTAGGTACGCTGATGTTATTACTTTTAATTCAGTAAAGTTATTGCTGAAACAATAAATTTAGTAACTAACCTGACCTAAATAATATTGTTTTCGTCATATACTCAAAGGTAAAGAAATTAAACCCATTGCCTGATTATAATTATGTTTACCGACATGTACTTATACATTTCTTTAATAGTTTTTTTTTGTGTATACTGGTTATGTAATGTGTAAGTTTCTCTCAAGACATGCCACTGAGATCGATCTTCAGCTCTTTTTTCCAGTCACTGCTAAGTTGTATCACATGAGTAAAGTTCACTCATGTGGTGGTATATTGTCGATCCATCAGAAAATAGCGTTTAAGCTCCCCGGAGACGGTCATTCGCTATTGTCAATTTTCACGTCATTGATCGAACAAATGATCGTCTATAAAAGTACAGAGGCAATTTAAGTCATTGTCATTCGCAACTACGGGGTTAAAAGCAAATGATGGAAATATTGATTGAAGTCCATTGACAATTTCAAATTACCGTCTCCGGGCACTTTACGCTACTTTTTGTTGATTCGCCAGTCCAAATTACCCAACATCAAACCTCCTAATTTTAAACCTAATATAAATATATACCAGGCCTTCCGTCACGAAATTCGAGTAAAGCTTTAAAACTCGTTCTTTAAAACGTTTTTTTTAAACTCTTAACTGAAGTGAAGCGTCTACTGAAGCTATATGCCAGTATGCCGCTGTGTGGCCACACAGCGACATACTGCGATCTGCGGGCGCGATCAATTGCGACTTTTCAATTGTTTTCTGATCGTGTTTGGTGTGAACAAGTCGGTACAAATACTACTGCGCTATCTGATCGCCACCTAGATCGCGCACGCAGGATGCTGCGGTGTGTGCGTACCTTTTTTTTTTTATTTCTCAAAATATATAGTGGAGCCAAAACAATTTTGTCTTAACTAAAAATGAGACTGATGCCTGTGGTAGGTTTTGCATAAAACCTGTATTACAAGACCCCAGGACTTCCCGCTTAGATTACAATTAGTGTTTGGCATACAATTACATTAATAAAAATAATACAATATTAATCAGTGCATACAATTTGATAAAAGTTAATAATTTTTTTTTTTATTCGTATATACGTAGACTTATCTGTGCACCAAGACACTATCTTTAAATTTCCTAATTGCCGAATTAGCAAGCTTTTAAAAAAATTGGTAATTACCTACACGCCAAATACTTACTAGAATTTATTTTTAACATTTTAGTTCATTGTCCCAGATAAAAGCTTGTTTTTCAAAATATGTTTTACTTATAATTTATTATAAATATAGAAACTCACAAGCCGTGTTACTAAACTCAACTACTCAACACATTACTTGAACATCATAAACAGTTCAGTACCGTAGAGTGAAACAATAAATTTAGCGCAATGTCAGCTGACAGCAGACGTAGAACAACTTAGATCCATTTCTACTGCATTTCAATTTGTCTTGTGTACATCTGTGGAGTTCAGGGTGGCTGACTCAGATCCATCTGTTCAAGTTATTTCGGAACACTGAATGTAGGTATTATGTCTTTGTCTTTGTCTTTGTCTTTGTATTGTATGTATCAATACAAGTAATTTTGGTGTCCACTAGTATAATATGTTTTGTCTTTGTAGTGGTAGGACTGATGCTTGCCCGCTTGGGGCGGTACCACCTCTGCCATTTAATTCAGCCTTAAATATGAATCTTTTTGATTTGAATGGCAATGGCAATTGAATGGTAGGCGTTTGAACACTATCTCATCTGATTTTAAGTGACGATGCAATCGACGATATAGCACGCTTGCCTAGAAAATACCTGTTCACTCGCAATTTGAAGACCACCCCCGGTTTGTATAATTACAGGGCATTTGAGAGAGGCTTAATAATCTTATGTATCAGAGTAACTGGCGCAGAACAGTAACATGCAATGCCGCTGTATCTGTAATAGGTAGACATCATCGTTTACCATCAGGCGAGCATCGTCCTTAGAACCCTGTTAGATAAAAATACAATATTATGACTATTGTAGTAGTTTGAAAGGATAATAAGAGAATTCTGCGTATTTTTCATTTATAGTCTAACGTTTGACCATTATCTCGATTGGTGGTAAGTGATGATGTGGTCGATGATGGTGACACGTTTGGCCTAAAATACCTACTCTGACTCTCAGAGGCTGTGTGCTGTTGAAACACCGTAAAGTTATGGTATGATATTGGTAGCAAGTTACGCGTAAAATCCATATATTAAGCCCCTACCACCTGTGGATATAAATAAACTGGCCAAGCGCAAGTCGGACTCGCACAAAAAACACGTTTCTTGTTGGATCTTGGGGACCCTCTTTTATTTTTAACTTTATTCTGTTTTTAGTATTTGTTGTTATAGCGGTAACGGAAATACATCATCTATGAAAATTTCAACTGTCTAACTATCACGGTTCATGAGATACAGCTTGGTGACAGACGGACAGACAGACAGACAGACAGACAGACAGACGGACAGCGGAGTCTTAGTAATAGGGTCCCGTTTTACCCTTTGGGTACGGTACCCTAAACGACGATAAAAATTACGATACGATAAAAACAGGTTGTTATCTCGTAATGATTAAATAGGTGCATTGACCCTGTCCGAAAGTTTTGCTATTGAAGTTGCTCGCGCCTACGCCTGGGGGCCCTGGGGCTATGCAAATTATTGCAATGCATTCCTCGGTTCCTGGTTCCTTCCGTTAAAGGTCGTCAAGTTATGAAGGATTTTATTGACCAATCGATACTATTACTATTAAATTAAGACCAGCAATCATGCTTTTATTTATGGTTAGGTTTATATGTGGAGCTAGGACGAGTTATTATCGTAAAGTATTCGTACAGTAAACGTGGCAATTAGTTTTATTAAAGAAATGTTTCTTTTATTTACGCCCGTTATGTAGCTGATGAATCGATCAACAACAATATTATATATGCGAAAGTCAGTTTGTATATTTGGGACATTTTTACGGTCAAACGACTGCACCGATTTACCTGAAATTTTGCACAGGGATATCCAGTATCGTGGATAATCTTATGTACTTAGTCTTATTAAAATCTTATGTACTTAATACTACGCGGGCGAAGCCGTGGGGCATAGCTAGTTTAATATAAATTGTCACGTTTACTATACGAACATTTTTTTTTAATTATTTAAATCAAATACAAGTAAATACATATTATTTGTTTATCGTGCTACAAAAACCAATAGGTTTGTTTGAGCACGCACACTCGACTGGGCCGTATACAGTATTTTGTTTAAGTAACTTCGACTTCACTTCGATGATAGAACTCATGTTTGCCTCACCGATCAAACTACAGTTCTGAGAGTACACACGAGTACAACAATCACCAATCACAAATCACTGACCTTAGTCTGGGTTTCTGAGCACAGTAAAGTTCAATAGAAGAGGTCAGGGTTAAGTTCAGTCAAGAAGATCAATGTCGACCATCCATCTGTAGGCCTAGAACTTAATCATGTGTGTGACCCCTGCAGTGAGGTGTTGAATGGCTGCACACTGGTGGTATGCTTCTAGCGTGATGGGAACACAGACTATAAATGCGTATGCGTATATATAAAATATGTGCTGCATCCTTATCATTTTCATACGATTGTGGAAGGGAGTGAGCGCCATATTAGCTCGTTTTGTTGGACAAACTATATTTACTAATCGGTTTGTTCAGCTTTCGCATAATGTTTAATACCAATTAATTTCTGAAGATGAGTTGGAAAAATTGTGCTATGGTCATAAAGTACATTTTGTTGGGTAGCGGATAATTGTGGTTATCTGCTTCTAGATAAGCACGGCATACCTTGTCTGACTACTTTGCTAGTTAAAACCCGGTGAGATCTTGGCAAATATTCTAAGAATAAATGATTAAAATAACATATGCAGTTTATTATGGTGACATCATAGGTTACAGCTAATAAAAACAAAAAAAATAACAACATTATATTTTAATAATTAAATTTTCAGATTCCATAAATAATAACTTAAACAAATATTTACATTTTTTTTCACTGTAGTAACTTGTTAAATTAACATCGAAATCGACGTTAAACGAAAAAATTAACGTCGAAATAACAAACGGACTCGTATTACCCACTAAACAAATACATTTATCGCTAAACTATATTTACAACATGCTCTTTTTACATTCTTCGATAACAGCTTTAGAGTGGTGAACGTCAGTCAGTTTATGTAACGGACATTAAAGTATACAACAATTTGCCTACACACTACAACATATTATTACACCCAAAAAAAATTAAACGTGCTTTAAAAGAATGGTTACTAGATAAAGAATTCTAGAATATTTTGATATTTAAATAGTAATGTAATATAGAATTTGTAAATAATTTATGAAGCATTAGTTTCGTTATTGAGATTTATTATAAATATTTGTTTCCTCTTTTTATGGTTCCGTAGTCCTGAAAAGGAACCCTTATTTATACTTTCGTCATGTCCGTCTGTCTGTCTGTCCGAGGTTTTGCTAAGAGACCGCTAATACTAGAAAGCTATAATTTTGTGGGGGTATGTAAATGAATGACGCCGACAAAGTGCTGAAATAAAATTTTTAAAAATATTTTTTTAGGGTAGCTCCCTTATATGAGAAGTCGTTCGATCGTCTCGTTGAATAGGTCTTTTAAAATGACTAAAGGTTTCTAATACCATTTTTCGATTTTATGCTCCATTTGCGAAATATTAAACTTTAAAGTGCAAATTTTTGTTCCAGGCTTGAAAAATCTGGAAAAAATCGTGATAATAGCGCATTTCATGAACTTTAAAGGAAAATTATAGCGGTTAAGATAACTTTATTAGTTTAGCAGTAATAGTCGTTGAACTTGGATGTTGGATAATTTTATACCAAATACAAAATCCTTAGAATAAATGCTTTAAAGTGACAAAGACGGAGTACCTAGTTGCTTGTTTATAACGGGTAAAGACTTGCATTAAATAACATGCTACTACGGAACCCTACACTGCGCGTGGCCTGACACGCACTTGGCCGGTTATTTAATTTGTAAGTTCTTAACAACTTTGTGTTAGCTTTTATTGTATGTCCGGAATGGACAAACTGTTGGGACAATATTTTAAATTTAAGACCTAAACTATGTACATAGGTTTACGCAATTAAACATTTCTATTCTATTCTTTAAAATAATGTATTAAATAAGTTAATCCTTCTTTATTGAAAGTGTGAGTATTATTCATTTTTATTATGAACTGACCCATGAAGATGAGGCACCTATTGCCTCGAAACCGGTCGGACGTCTAACAGATAGTCGACCATTGCACGTGAGTTTAACCTTAAAAATAATCAAAAAAGGTAAATTTTTAAAACAATACCTACCATAAAGCAACATACTATATAACTACTCAATCAAGTAACTTTGCCGATGATAGCAAGTTTAAATTACCGAATTCTGTTAGCATGATACACATTTGGTGGTCGACTGTACTTATCGAAGTTGATCCTTCTTGTTCGTACGATATCCGCATAATTTAGCGCAGATAGTTTCGCGGTCCGCGTGCGGTCAGGGCTGTCGAAATCCACGCTGTACAACCCGAACTTGGTCCTGAAAGACAAATAACAGTTAGATGTTTGGTAACGTTGATTAAAACTGGCCTAAGCAGGTAAGTTTCGTTTATGCCTTGGGATTAAGTGTAGTATGGAACAATATGGAGTTGCAAAGACTTTTATTGCATAGTTTTTGTTGATACGTTATGTTGTAGCCATGTGCAAACCATATACGTATAATTTTGAACAAAATATATATATAACTCTTTTATATATCTCTATATCCCTAATAACTCTGTGACGCGAAGCTCCCTTTCTATCACATACATTATCATATGTTTACATCTCCCTTACTTCTCTCTTCCCTTAATCTAAATCCGTGACGCTCTCTTTTTAACGCATAGAGAGTTACATGCATCTCGCTTACTCTAACTCAGCGAAATGAGTCATTGCGTTGAAGATATAAAAGAGTTAAAGACATGGTTGAGAAATGTAAGATATACTGAAATAGTCTTTGGTTTAAGGAGATATATCTCTTTTTAGTTAATCACTCCTGAGTTACACACGTCTATTATGTTGATGATTTTGAAGTTATACATAAGGTCTAGTGATGATGCAATGAACACGGCGGTTAAACTTGAACTTTTAATCGTACACAAACCTGGGGCCTTATTCGGTATGACCAATGAGATAACGCGTTCCTTAACGCGCCACGTCACGTTATTGAATAATTGTATTCTGAATGCCACACGATAGGTAAATTATACAAAACGCGCGCGTTACACGTCCTCATATGTCACGATATTTTGACAGCTCAAAACGCGCTCATAACCTTACCCTACCGCGTTTTAATTGGCATAGAGAATACCATAACGCGGAGATAACGTAACACGGCACGGTAAGACTTTAAAATGGCCATACTGAATAAGGCCCCAGGGTGATATAAAAAGTGACCCTAGTAGGTATGCTGTGGCATTGGCGTAAAGCATCCACTGAACATAAATTGTTGCACACCTGGTCGTCAAGTCCGTCATAATGTCTAGTGTAGCTAGATTTGGTATACTATCGGACTAGAGTCAGTCCAGCGTGCCATTTCACCAGCAAGTTCTTTATTCGAGTAAGTTAAGTTTCAGTCAACATTTTTCAATTCAGCATATCCTTAGTGAAATATAATTTTCATGATTCAGGTACCAATTTCTATTAAAGCTTCTTTGGAAAACAGTAATTGGGGCTCAAACTTTTGGAAGGCAGTATTTTTCCTACAAAAAAAATATATCGGAAGTTTTTTTGTTGCTGAAGTATTGTTAAAAAATAATTACCGTTCTGTTGGAGTATGTTTGTGATAGGCAAAAAACACGCGCTTCAAATCCGGTCATAATATGCATTATCGAAGTTATGCAAAAAATATTATGTAGGAACGTAGTAGACTAAAATAACTGGCGATTATGATTTTATAAAGCTACATTATGGGCTTTATGTATAATTATCATCAAGGTTTTATCGTTTACCAATACTGAGTTAACGGATATTTTAATGGAAAAACTGAGTGTTGTTATTCATATATTCGCGGCATGACGGTCATTTTAAATTTTATTACAACAGACCATTATCGTGACTCACGGATAGACAATTAAATATTAATTTAATTGTGATAGTAATACAAGATCTCTAAATGGATTAGAGCTATTTATTGAATTATAGTTATTCAATTATTATTAAATTATTATCGGCAAATAGCGTAGGACGTCCTGTGAGCGAGGACACGCAAAGCGGTGGGCAGTGACTGGAAAAGAAAAGCCGAAGATCGGGCTCAGAGGCGCATCTTGGGAGAGGTCCAGCAGTGGACTAACACCGGCTGATGATGATAATGATGATGAATTATTATTAAAAACTAATTTTATGATAATTTTCTAGAACATAGATTATTAGATCAAATATGCGGTATCGACAAAGATTATTTCTTGAACAACGCAAGCTTTGACGTAGGTGATAAATTTGTATAAGATACTCGTATGCTATAGCTCTGCTACTACTACTACTGTATGTGTTATAATTTGAACTATAGCTAATGATTAATATTTATTTAAAATTATTTGTACTTTGATATAATTATAATCCATATTGGTTGAAAATAGATTATTTATAAAACCCTTATCCGGCCTTCTATCATGGACCAGACTTTGTTAATATATTATAGACTTAGGAAGTGTAATTTACGTCACTTTTTTGCCATAGATAGTCAAAATATCTCAAAATAAACAATTAGGGAATCAGTATATAAAAAAATAATTAGGAAAATATATATTTTAGATATTTTGAGAAACATAAGTGCTGTTTTACTTTCACTAGAAAAACAAATAGTCAGAAAAATATATGCACAACATTCGTGACTTTTTTACACAACACTATTTATCTATTAGGCAATTTAAGAAAAATACCAATAAATAAATTTAGATTTTGAATTAATTTTACTTATCATGCTTAAACCAAAATGTTTAAATTACATTAATTTAAGTCAAGTATCTTATCATACTTAAGTCTAAAATAACTGTAATGTACCTAAAGCTTATTTGTCTTAAATATTCAAATTCATAGTTGAATTTTATCTCTCGTTTAATTTGTCAGTATTATATATTAAACCTCGTTGCAGAAGTTCAAAGACGGCCCAATTTAAGGTGCGGCCACACCGCAGCGTCCTGCAATCTGCGAGCGCGATCTCAGAACTTTTCAATTGTTTTCTGATCGCGTTTGGTGTGACCAGTCGGTACAAATACTACCGCGCAGGACGCTGCGGTGTGCCGGAACTTTAATCCTTATAAATAATAAAATATACAATTACTTTATAATAGATTCCTAGTCTGAATGGTTGATTATTTTAAGTATCACGACCGACCTACGTTGTAATAATCATAAGAAATTGAACATACTAAGAGTGGAATTAAAATATAAAAACTTGCCGGCCATCTAAAATAGATCAGAAAAATAATAATTATAGAACATATAAAACATATTGAAAATGTTAACCTTTTTCAGTTGGTAGAAATAGATACAAAATCAACATCAATATTATAAATACGAAAGTCAGATTGTATATTTGTTTGTTTGTTTGGGACCACCTCTTCACGTTTAAATGACTCCACCGATTTGGCTGCGTTTTGCACAGCTAGTATAGTAGATTAGGAAATAAGATAAGTACTTCTTAACGAGGGCAAAGCCACACTGCGCAGCTAGTATTAATAACAACTCAATTTTATACCTACTGTCATGATTATTGAACGAAGTAAAGGAACAGTAAAGTACAAGGATAAATACAACTTTTTCATATAAAACGTATGAAAAACTGCTCATCAAGAGCCCTCTATTAATAACATACGAACTAAGAAAAAATAACATGAATATTCCATGACGTATTTCATAAAATTATACTTACAAATAGCCATCGCTCCACTCGAAATCGTCCATCAACGTCCAGGCGAAGTACCCTATAATATTACATCCGTCTTCGTAGAGGGCCTGTAGCAATTGGTAAAGGTATTTATTGAAATATTCCACTCTGTCGTAATCTTGTAGGTGGCCAGCATCACAGACTCCATTCTCTGTTATTATTATTGGAACCTTTTTGCCGTAATTCCTGGTGATCCAATTGAGCAGTCTCCGGAAACCCGGAGGGTAAACCTGCATGCAATAAAAATCTAATAAATTCAATCGAACCGATGCCTGTTGCATATAAACGGATGTGAGATGAAGTTTTTTGTTCGCCTCGGGTTTCATTTTAAAGGTTATATAAGTTAGGTACCATATTATGCAGCTATAAAATCGAATGGCTTTATAGCTGAGCTGAAATATCCAGTTTCATTTTTTGTGGTGGGATTTCGCAAACGGCTTGCGTTATTTGGCTGATCAATTTTTTTTTGGCTTTTGTTCTATCAATGGCTATCTGTATAGAATACGTATTATGTGTGACTTGCGCAATGCGCTTATCGCGCAGCTATAACGGCTAGTTTAGGCGTAAGTGCTCATATTTTGATGTACATTTCTTATTGCCTACAATTTGTTTAATTCTTATATAAAAATGCATGTAAAACAAACTATTAAATAAGGTATTTATTAAATAAGGCTGATGTCCAGCAGTGGACTAATACAGGCTGATGATGATCAATAAACAAATTGTGGAACTACTCACTACGTAATCGTAAATGAACGTAGTCACGTAAAATATCAAAAAATCTACGATATCTGCACTATATACAGGAGTTAGTGACCATCACATTTTATGTATAAAAACTTTTTGAGAAAATAATATTTTTGATCTTTTACGTCTATTTTCTTTTCTTATATCTGGTACCTATTCAATCATTTTAAAGACTGCTGTTTAGGTGGAGTAATTTTTGAACCTTGATCTAATAACTTTTGATAATCGAATGATTATAAAATCAGCATCATAAAATTACATCAATCAATTAAAACGAAGATTCTATTGCTATGTCATTTTGTTTACGTATCCTTGGACATTTTAGTGGGTATATTATACAAGCCTATCGTTTTTTTATTTCCTGTTTCATTCTCTAACAGGTGGTTGGTTCTATTTTGTTACTAACTAGATAAATTATTCATACAGGTAGTTTTGTAGATCCCATTTAAAATCAATAATATACAAAGTTCAATATTAATATTTCGTGTTTATTTCGCTTCTTATTTAAAATTGTACCGTTTCTCCGAATTTTGACTCGCTTTATTGCTCGGCACATCGTCTGAGAATGCCTATGATAAAGGTACAATTCACGTCAAAAACTATTCGATTTCTTGTCGTGCCACCAATGTACTACGCCATGTCGTTTCGTGCATTGGTCTTGCTTTCAAGATTGGTAGATAGATAGAGATATTATTGTATTAGATATATTACTCTTTAATTGTAAACCAAAATAACTTAAATTATAGTATATTAGTATTATAGATAAGTATCTATGAAGATATTAAGTACGTTTCAAAATACAAAAAAATAAGTATCACGCAATAATATAAGATCGTTAAAAAACTAAAAGAACCGACTTCAAATACCGCGCTTTTAATTTTAATCTAAAATTTGAATTATTATTGTTGCATTACATATTTGTTTAAGCTTTGTTTTATGTTAGCTGACTGTATTTACTAAACTATTTGCTGTTCTAATCGAGCATTAAGGTTTTATACTGGAAAGTTATTTCATAACATTCATTGTTGTACGCACCCGATAATTGGGAATAATTTCTAATAACAAAGCGTTATTTTCAGAAGTCAAAGTTTTAGTATTAACCTTTTTCTGCTTCTTATTTAAATATTTTTACACAAATTCTACGTAAGAATTGAGCTAACCTATGAATTATATATCTAAAACAAAGTTCATAATCTAAGTTTCGTTCTTATTAAGCTTTATAAAACCAGAATTATGTGTTCTTGACCGTGACCAAGATGCCAGTGATAAGATCCTTATCGGACAGTTACCTACATAACCAGTTTGTAGTTTATTGTGAGTCATGCATTTAGTTATTGTTAATATATAATAAATTATAATCTACTATGTACTAAGTAATGCAGCTAGGCTTAGTAGGTATATATATTATTAATTATATACATTATTATATTTTTAAAACTACCTAACTATAAACAAATAAATATACCTAATAAAAAACCATAAAAACTAAAATTTTGTCTACCAAACCACTACCAGTAGGTAAAGTTCCCAAAATGCTGGCTGTATTCCCCCGTTGAATGGCGATGCTTAGTCTCTGAGCTAAATACATTCCAGCATTTTGGTCCCTTGTCGTTTCAACCAGCCGTGTGGAAAGATATTATTAATTATATTATATGTTTTCTTTTTTATATCTGAATGGCGAGCGTTTGACCACGTGAACATGCTAGGCCTAGAATAGCCTGGCTGATTCTGAAGGCTATGCTGCCGGGACATTTCCAAGTGGTAGTTGCCTACTTTTTTCGTGGCAAGTCAAACAACGCATGCCGTAAATATACAAGATGAAGTACCATAATAGAACTAATTATTGGTGCATATTGGATCCGTCTGTGAGACAGTCGCAAAGTGAATTCCCTCCTAAAATGTAAAAACCCTTACCGTTAGCCAATCAGCCCCAGGTTTCGGCCATGTCAAATTCTGTTCACTTTTGACTCCAGCGTCGTGGTCCATAGACGGTACCCTCCATTCCTTTTCCATATAAGAGGGAGAGAAGAGATACGTTGTGTAGTGGTTGAGACCGAAGAAATCGGAACTACCTCGCAACTCCGCAACCTTAAAAAATTGCTATTATTAATATTATTTTTATATTTTATGGTCTGGCGTTTGACCACTATCTCACCTGTTGGTAAGTGATTTATCAGAACGAGGTAAACAAAAAGTGTTTTGCCAATATATAATTCCAAAATCTTTCTCTTCATGTAGGTTCGATTCGCCCTTGACTTTATCTTTTTCAAAGTTCAACCTTGTTCAGAGCTTGTTTTTGTTAAGAACCGTTGAAAGATATATTTATAAAATATTAAATTACAGGCCAAGCAGGAAGAAGGAAATATATTAAAATACCATAATAAGACAAGGAACTTTGGTTTGATTAAATTGATTTATAAAAATTTACTTGTGATACTAAAAATTTTCAAGATTTAATTGACAAACATTGACCGTGATAAAGCCTAGCGTTGGTATGCTGAGGTCAATAAATAAATTAATGGCGTATTTCTAAGACTAAACTTATTTGTAGGTATCACAATGACAAAATATACTTACTTACAATATTCTATCAGGCGTTATAACCTTTATATGTATCGTTTTAGGTAAGACCACATAAAAGATTATAATACTACTTCTTAGATTAGACTTCCTCATTAGACTAACTCCATTATTAGGTTAGCGCGATGGTACCATATTATTATTGCATTGTCACCAAAGATAAGCAAGTATAGCAAAGAGTCCAATCGGACGTCAGGGAGTGGTTCTAATTTAGTTTCCAAGATATGATCCACACAAACATACATACTTGTAATGATCACACAAGCGCAATTATATAAAATAAATCAACCATCAACGAATTAACATCAACGTTGACTTTTAACACCAGTCCCTTGTCTAAATATTAATAAACAACATACATTCCGCAATCAGTTATACAGAATTAATTATTATCACAGTTATTCATGTTTATACATTGATCTCATAAATCACTTCAGTGACTGACCTCTTTTTGTGAGAAATACGGCAGGCGTGATCTCGAGAAACCTTGTTCGATACTCTTGTTGTTGACTATCTGTCGGACTAAGTCGGGGTAGTCACCGGTTTCCGAGTATATTGGGTGGGCGTAGAGACCCAGCTGCAAGAAAATATAAATTAAATCAGTAGGTCACGTTAAGTAGAAAATACAAATTGAATTAGTAGGTGTTGTTTAAAATCAATGTCTACAATTTTCTACAGTACATCAAGCGCACTTGGCCAGTTTATTTAATGTATATACATATATATACTAAGACTGCGAGTCGGACTCGCACTCGTAGGGTTCCGTAACACAGTAGAGTTGTTATAAAAAAAACTATAATTTTGCCAGCAAAAAAATAATTTCGTCTTCAAGATCGTTTCAAAAACCAAAAATAACCAACTTTAATACCGCGCTATTAATTTTCAGGACCAATTTTGAGGTGTTTATCTCCATATCTCTAGAGATACCTATCAAACCTTAATAAAATTACCATGGTACTACGCTAAGAATATCTTCTTTCCAACAAATAATTAAAATCGGTTTATAAACGACGAAAAAACGCGAACAAACATAAAATATAAATACTTTGAGAAAACTCCTCCTACTTTTGAAGTCGGTTAAAACAAGTTATATTTGCGGTTGCTATTTTTCAAAATCTGCTGACTATATGTCGTTGAAACCAATTTTCGTTGAAAGTGTTTATTGGGATCTACTGCATATATTTTGTTAAGATTTTTCACTCCCTTACTTTTAAAAGTTAGAGGGGGGGGGGGGTCATACATTTTACCACTTTAGAAGTGTCTTTCTTTCAGACGTTTAACTTTGAGAAAAATGGTTTGAAGAACCTCAACGTCATTTTAAAGACTTATCTAGAAACACCCTCAGCACGTATAGGTTAGATGAAAAAATATTTTGTTTGTTTCAGTTCCATGTATGGAGAGTATATATAATATAATCTATTATTTCATTATTTTCGTATAAAAATCGTAAATCGGTTTACAAAAGACACCTGCCTACCTAAGTTTCACCTGTGTAGTTCTAATAATTACGGAATAAAGTAGATGTGACATACGGACGGACAGCCAGACAGACAGATATATAAAAATTACGAATCTATAAAGGTTCAGTTTTTTGCCATTCGGCTACGGAACCCTAAAAAAGACCTAAAAACATACTATGTATTTGTTATCATTATGGATTTTATTTTTCTGAAATGAACAAGCAAGCAGTGCATAACATAGATAGAGTACCTATTCATAACTGCTAGTACCAGTAATTAAATATTAACATGAACCGTGCAAATTGATTAACAAGTCTCATAAATATGTATAAGTACTAGCGCAGTAAGTACTAGCATACATACAAGGCTAATATTTAAACAGCTCTAAAATATTAAATTAACTTACATGCATTTCAAGATATCTCTCAGCCGCTTCGTGATCTTCTGATTTGGTTGGATCTTTAGGCTCAGCCCAAAATGAATCTAGTGTGATTCCAATGATTCCTGAAAAAAAATGTTAAACACTAAAGATACATTAACATATACAATAGGCTTGTTTTCACCTTGAATAAATCGTATAGATTGAATTTCCTAATTATTAACCATGGTGTTAAGTACTATTAATTATTTTGCGATGGTATAGAGATATTAATAAACAAAATTATTTATTATAAAAATAATAAAATTAATAATTTTACTTTGAAATAAATTATTATGCTAAATTAGGCATTCAGTCACGAGAAAGTAATCATCAATCAGACAGCATTACGTCACACTGCGTGACAACGCCATTGTTGCTATAGGTCGCAACTAGATGGCACTGAAAATTATAAATATAATATTACAAAATAGTTTTCAGCGTTTTGCTTGTGAAAAGTGCCAAAATATATGAGATCCTGCGTCGCGCAATGTGAAACTCAAAGTGATTTAGAATGGAATTATATAAAATATCAATACTCAATAGCAAAAATACTACCATAACGAATATCAAAGCATTGTTTTGTGACAAAGAGATTTTTTAACGAATTGCTATAAACATTGTACAATATTTACGATACTAATAAGATACCAGAGTACTTTGTAAATAACGTCAAAACTCGTCTTAAAGGCGAAATAAAATAATTATATTTACAATTCTGAAGAAATAACAATATTGAAGGAAGCTGTTCAGGGCGGAAGTGGCCAGATGAGCGTTGTAAGGATACAGGTGTATGTCAACAATTTTCTCGGCTTTGACACTGCCCGGAACTTCCTTGTTATTGATACTCAAGTTGAGTCAGTAAAACGTTTATATAGGAGATTTTTGTCCTTAATAAGCGGAATTGGCCTAATGGCTAAGGCGTCGGCCTGGCGATCGATAGGACGTAAGTTCGATCCCCACCCATTGCACTTTTTGTCGTGGACCCACTCCAGACACAAGCATATTTAGTTACTTCGTTGGAAAGGTTTACAAAAATGCTAGTAATATTTAAAAAAATGTACCTTGACATTCCTAGGCTCAAGATCATCTAGAAACCCTCGACATTCATTATATCTCAATGGCGAGCAACTGTTAATTTAACAAAAAAATATTTTAATTAATTGATAAGCTTAAAAATCAATATTTAAATAAAAAATATTAGACTTAGGTATAAGTGTGGCATGGTGGTAGGACACTATCTAGTGTCCGCCTGGCCAGCTACCACCCTCAAGTTAGAAAATCTGTCACCAAAACATCTAATGTGTTCCGGCAGCTATCCTTGAGAGCCAGTTCCCATTCTAGGCCTAGCGTGCCTACCATCTTCGACCGCATCATCACTTACCAACAGGTGAGATAGTGGTCAAACGCTAGCCTATAACGTATAAAAAAAAAAAAAAAAAAGAACTGTAGTCACGCAATTTTTTTCTTGCACCTCTTATCATAAACTGATTTATATAATATATTTTTTTTATTTAACTGATTTGAATACCTAGTTTTGAAGTTGATTACAATAGACAAATATGTAGGTATACAACGAAATTTAAGATCATACATACTACAATAATCTAATAAATTATACTAAGATGTAGGTAGGTATCTTTTTCTTTACACCGGTAGATTCAACAGCCATTCAGTTTTCCCCTTTTGTCCGCAGATTTTCTTTCTAGGCTTGCCATTTTTATTTTTATTTAAACAATATTATGCAGCTGACAGACGGACTATCAGTTCCATTTGGATCATGATATGTACTGTGATCGGTATGCGTTTCTCTATGTTGTGTTTCACTATTTCACTTTTTTATTTTTTTTATATAAAAATTGTCTGAAGTACTGAAACACACACTTACGTGTATGGTTGGTTTTAACTTACTTTAATTTTTTTTAAATATTCTGACGTAAACGATTGGATGACAGCTGAATGGTTCATTACTTTTTTTTTCTAATTCAAAGCGTTAAATTCTGCTTTTGCTATGTTTACTTGATAATTGGTTATGATTTATTTTATGATTTATGATTTTGACGTGTATATGTGCGTATATTTATACTGCCTACATACTGAATAAATGCTTTGATTCTTGATTCTTGATTCTTTATTAAAATTAAAGTATAATGGGTGTTCGTATCACTACGCAGCGATCCAGTGCAATAAAGCGTATTTTTAATTATTTTATTACAAAATATATCAATAATACCTCTGCAAAGTCAAGCGCAACAAAATAAACTTGATTGAATTAATCGAAAAGCTTTTACCTCCTCACATTGAAGCCTTTGTGGCCAAACCCGACTCGACTCCAGTAAAACAAAGTAAAAAAAATAAAGTCACCTTTTTGAAATGGCCGATATTCCCTGTCGTACAGATGGTAGACTCGCGAGTGTGCCAGAAGCATGTAATGGGCACATAAATAATCCCCAATGCCATGGGACAGCAGAACAGGAACAAAAAAATTGCCTCCATAACCCTGCAAAAATGGATATATAAGTTAAAGTTCAGTTAACTTTCTCTGTGATCCTTTCTTCTACGATTTTTATTACTGTTGTAATAAAAATCGTAAAATATGACACTTTAAATAATTGAGATAGTTTATAATTAAGATAGTTTAGAAACTAAAACAACCGACTTCAATGCCCTGCGAGTCAATTTCAGTAGCAAGTTTGAGGCATTTATCGTTATATCTCTGGAGATACATATCAGATCTCGATGAAATTACAATGAAACCACCTCAAAAACGTATCCTGCCGATTACAAAAAGAATCATTCGAATCAGTTTACAATTGACGGAGTAATCGCGTAACATACACACAAAAAAAAAAGAAAAAAACATACAGACGAATTGATAACCTCCTTCTTTTTGGAAGTCGGTTGATAAGGATTTGAGGTATTCTTACTAATACGTAAACTAGCTTGATCTAGCACCTTGTCTAGATTTTCGTTTCATTTAGATGTCTCAGCCCCGTATTCACAAACACTGCAGCAGTATGAGGACTCACATTGCTCGCGAATGCATAGTGTCCTTCAAACAATAAATTATTGCTATTACTTGTGTCAAATCAACCGCTATGCGTTTGTCAAAATCTTCATGAATACGGCCATCAAGGTAACGTAGATACTGCAGTGCCACGGTTTCTGTTAATGGCAGTCGTCATCGCTTATATAATAAGGTATTTATTCATATTTCTTTGGGCGAAATTCATGCGTGTCTTTTTATTTTAGATAAGACATTTACTACCAATTTTTTACCTTGATTATAGTCTATTTAAAAACAGTTTTCTAAATTATTCAAGAAGAATTAATTACTCGAATATGTGTGCACAAACAAACGCTCTAAACAACCTTTTTTCGATATAGTTTATATTCAGACAAAAGTATCGTATGATATTATTGTTTTGGTTTTGTTTAAATCGTGGCCAGTGTAAGTAATTATCATACAACCTTGAAAAAACTGCACTAACGTGACTACTTAATTTGTAAAACAAAGCAGATAACTTGTATTAGCATACCTAATTTCAAATCAGTTATCGAATATGTTATAACATGTTTTCATACAACATATATTAAGATCTTTGGAATCCGGTTTTGGCACACTGCTGGCAAAATTGGTTAATGTATATTTTTTTTATCTGTTTAATCGCAATTGTTACAACAGAAAACTTTGCACAAGACACTTTTTCCAATAGTAAAAGGTAAAACGGGACTTAATAACCTAAACTAAATGCATGATAGCAAACGATGAAGTTTGCTTAGGACAGTTACAAATGCACGTAAAACTCTAGCTACAAGTACTTAGTATTATTAGCTGTTCTGTGCTACGAGATTGCCTAAATTAAATGAAATGCGCGTCACAACACTTCGACTACACCTCCGACATTATCTTTTCTATGCCTCCGACACAAAAAAAGGATTAGGAGAGGTGGTGAGAGGGGTATATGTGTATCTGTGTGTATGTTTGTGTGGCATCGTAGCACACAAACGGATGAACCGATTTTGATTTAATTTTTTGTTTTGTTTGATAGGTTTCTGAGATACTGCGAAGTACTTTGTCGCTGTATATTTTACTTTCAACAATTACTCACTTGAGTGCGTAAATTATTATAGTTGGTATGTACCCAATCTGTTTTTACTTATAAAGTTGAACCTGTAAGTATTTATTTTTATTGTAAACAAATTAACTGCATGTGATAAACGTGTCTCATCATTTTAATTTAAGAGTATATGTGTAACAATTTTCGAGTTAATTGATTTAGAGAATAAAAACTTTTCACAGAATATTCAACCTTCTTTCTTTTCAATTTCTTAGGAGATACCTACACTACACTTGTACTATTATTTATTATGTGACTTCACAAAGAACACACCCTCTAAATTTCATATTTGTAGGACTTGTGGTTTGGGCTGTGCTTTTGTGTATCAGTCAGTTAGTTAGGACTTTGAATTTTATATTTACAGATAATGAATAATAAAATTCATTTCCTACTTATTAATTTGTTACATTAACATTCAAAATTATGTTAAGTTCTACCAAATATTGATTTATGTAAAAGCATCATCGACATCATAGTCTATCTATTACGATGATATTAAGTTGCTAATTATTCAAGACTTATTTGTTGAATACACGTGTAGCCAAAATAATTACCATTTTTAACCGATGTCCAAAAAGGAGGAGATTTTCATTTCAAGTTTTTTTTTGTATGTTCGTTACGCTATTTTTTTAAAGCTTACTAGTAATTTGAGTTGCACATTACTAGTATTCTTGTTAACCCCTCCAACTAAGCTAAGTAATTATGTTTGTGGCTGGAGTGGGTTCAGTTCAATAGTGCAATGGGTGGGGATTGAACTCACGACCTTTCGATCGCCAGTCCGACACCTTATCCATACTCCGCCAATTGTGAACAGATTCGTATTATTATTTATTATTTATATTTCTTGAGTAGGAAACATCAAATCAAATCTATAAATCAGATGAGAAAAAAAAACTTATTAAGAAGTAAGTTTTTTTTCTCATTTACTCCTATGTTTTTTAAACAGCAATATGATTTTGGCATGGCATATTATTTGTACCATTGTGATAGTTAAAGACTTTTTATTACTATTGCAAACTAATTTTTGGTGTACAATTAAGACAAGTATTATTCATCAATCTACCATTATTATAATACTTAAATTCAAAATTTAAAACCATCCCTGACTGTTTTCTTTATAATATATTCATTGCAAAGAATGAAAGAAAAGCATTTATTCATAGTACAAGAAATAAATAAAAAATCTTAAAAAATATATATAAATAGTTATAAAGTGGTAGACTATGAATAGGGCGCATGCTCAGTATTACGCGCTACTGCAATTACTGCAGCAAGGCGATGATTTTCAGCAGCACCCCCTTTTTATATCTAGTAGTTGAGACCATTCCAATGAGCCCAAACTCGACATCTCTGCTGTATAGTTGGTGAGGAGTTGAGTATTCTTCAGATACCAGGAGATGTCCCAGGATCGGGTCAATGCCCCCGGACGCCAAAAGAATTAAACACGTGTTTAATTCTTTTGGCGTCCGGGGTTAAAAATTATTATTTTAAATTGAAAATGTCTATTATAGATATTAAAGTATAAATCGACTTACATTATAACAATGCTGATGAGGTTCGTTCATAGTGGTCCAAGTTTTGATGATATCTCCATAAAGATCAAAGGCTACTCGCGCATAGTCCTCAAAGTAATTCACTAACTCAGGGTTAGCCCAGCCTCCTAAGTCCATGAAAGGAGTCGGCATGTCCCAGTGGAATAGGGTTACAATGGGAGTTATGTTTGCTTTTATGAGCTCTTCAAATAATGTGCGGTAATAACGCACGCCATCCTTGCTGACGTAATTGTCTGTGCCGTGAGGTAGTAACCTGCAATTAACAATTGTTTTATATAAACATTTCTTTGTAATTATACACGTACTTACGTAAATATATTTGTATATAATTAACATGGAATACAAGCTTCTCCCGTGTTCAAAAGTGTCATATTATTGTCTCATCTTGCCATAATCCGTGTGCAACATTTTAGATCTATTTTTGTTATTAATAAATAACTAGCTGACACTTGGCGTGCTACAACTGAAAAAAAGGAAGTTGACTGAATGTGCCTAAAGCATTGTTTTAGTGATCATCTTCACATTATTGCCTTTCTAAATAAACCGGTTTGGGCCCAACGGTTGGTTGGGTTCGAAGTCTATACTGGACATAGGTAGAAACATTTTTTGTGTCTTATACAATGTAGATATTACAATTTTCAAAATGAGTCAAATATAAACCATTAGTTCTGTTTGAAAAGATTGATAAATTTTACTATTGCGTTTACTGCTTGTGAGCATTAAACGGGACGTGTAAAACGCAATTTCAATCCTATACATTTAAAATTGCGTTTAGCGGAACGCTAACACAAATTGCCTTCTGCCTAGTGGGGCTGAGGTTAACGTCGACGATGTGTTTGACTATGCTGACGTTGACGCTGCGGTAGACCGCAATCTTTGAATACTGAATAGTGTTTGCGAGGAAACATTGTAAGCAATGCCTGGAAATCACTGACTAGCAAATAGTCAGCGCGGGAAATAAAAGACGGCAGTGGGTCGAAGCGCTGGCCAACTTGACTTTAATACAATCCATAAAGTGATCACAAATCACAATCACAATCAGTTCTTGAAAGCTATAAGATTAATAGAGTTAAATTAAAAGAGCTATATTTAAAAATAATAATAATACCAAGAAAGGAGATGGCTTGGCCGCTAAACACAAAATCGAATGCGATTTCTACAGATTTATATATTAACCTTAGCTTTAAAAACGGCAATATAGAAGTACCTACCTAAGTAGTACCTAAATATTTAAAGTAAAATGTATTTTCGTTCACGAAGATATTAACGGTCAGCAAACTCTCAGACCTCGGCTGGAAGGCTATTCTAAAAATATATATTGGCATTAATATCTCTAAATTAAATTCATAATATTTAATATTTTTATACCCAAATATTTTAAAATGTATCTCAATTAAAATTTCACTGAAAACATGCATACCTAATTGTGTTGACAGGTTATACATGTTATTCATTGATTCATTAATAATAATAGTTGGTCAAAAAATAAATCGGTTGTATAAAGCGCTTCAGGTTTAAGTTTTTTTAATAATTGTTAAGCTATATGCTAATTAGATTAATATTTATTCATCTTTCTCTTGTAACATACATAAAGAACTTCTGATTTAATTTGCAAGTTTTCTTGATGTGTGACTATGCTTGGTTTTTAATTACTTATAACAGTTTTATTTTATAGCTAGGTTATCGATTTTTATCGAATAAATACACGCGTTCCGATAAGTGGGTAAAAGTCTTAGAACTGTGTGTTTAGATATGTTACGTTGTTAACAAGTCGTGAGTGAATAAGTTTTTTCCAGGTAAGCATGCTAAACTCTGAACAGCTTTGCTATTTAAGATTAGCTTTCTTTTAATGTATACCTTAAGCGGCAATAGCCCAATGGATAAGGTGTCGGATTGGCGATCGAGAGGTCCCCACCCCACCCATTGCACTATTGTCATTGTGAGCTCACTCCAGACACAAGCATATTTAGCATAGTTGGAAGGGTTAACAAGAATACTAGTAATGTGCAACCCACAATGCTAGTAAGCTTTTAAAGAAAAAATACAAATGACTAACCAACAAGCACTTGACCGCTATCTCACCTGATGTAAAATGAATGTGCAGTCTGAGATGCATACTGATACGAGCAATGATTGTCCAGGACAATTGTCCAGCGCCCCGTATCATTGCTCGTATCAGTCCTTAATTAGATTGGCATAAAAAGAGTCTGTGCGAAAGCTAATTAGCTTTCGCTGGAAACGCGCTGGAAAACTAACAAAGACAACTAAAAAGCATTAATATCGCTGGCTAAGGCGTTTGATCCCCACCTTTTGCACTATATTGACTTGAATCCACTCCAGACACAAGCATATTCAGTTTAGTTGGAAGAGTTAACAAGACTACTAGTAATGAACAACCCACATCGCTCGTAAGCTTTTAATAAATTTTAATAGATTTGAATTAAAAATAGTGTAAGAAAAAATGATTTTACTGTAAAAAAAGCGTGGGGTGCGTGGTATCAATAGTTCCAAATATTTTATGAACAGATATGACTAGAAGGGTTATTTTGATAATATCCCGAAAAGCACCCCACGCTTTTTTTACAATAAACTCATTTTTTCTTACACTATTTTTAATTCAAATTTATTAAAATTTATTTTCTATTTTTTAGTTGGATTTTCTATTAAAGCGTATTTTTTTAGTTTTTTCAAACTATTATTTATTTTTAATTTTTTTGTCGAATTTTTTAAAAATCCTAGTAAGGAAAAATCAAAGAAGGGTCAATATGTTTAAAATATTGAATTGTCATCGGTCCTTAATAAGTATGCCAAATTTCGAGTTAATCCGACGTTTTGAAGGGGGTTAAAATCATGTTCAAAGATTCCGTTACATACTAACATACAAACATACATACGTCTGAAGCTAATAAAAGCGTATTAAAAAGGTTAAAAAATTCTTTAGCCCAATCCACAGAGAGCAACTATACCAATCCGTCGTCAGGTGGGATAGTTGGACGTTAGTGGGACGTTATCTAGCGTAAAAAGAAAATTATCATAAAATAACTTACCTAGGCCAAGATATAGACATTCTATAGTACTTGACGCCCAGATTCTTAATCATCTCGATATCTTCCATATACTTGTGATACGAATCAGCTGCGACATCACCATTGGATTTATCCGGAGTGTAGTCAGGGTGCTTGTGTATGTATGTATCCCACATACTCTCACCTTTGCCTATAAGAGATAAGATAGTTTAAAAACTTAAACAACCGACTTTCATTCCGCGTGAGTCAGTTTCAGTTGCTATTTGAGGCGTTTATTGACATATCTCTGGAGATACTTATCAGATCTCGATAAAATTATCCTTGGGATATCTCGTTTCCAACAAAAAAAGAATCATCAAATCGGTTCTCAAACGACGAAGTTAAACAAACATACATAATATATACGGTCTGATTGAGAAACCTCCTCCATTTTTGAAGTTAGTTAAAATAAAAATTAATCAACATTTTATTGACAAATTGCTGGAGTGATTAAACATGCCGCTGGTGATTTCTGGTAATTAAATAAGTGTCAAGTAGAGTGTTTTACTGCTAACTTCTTATTTTATTGGTTTTCTAACCTAAATAGTGTTTAGATCCTTTAATGAAATGTATGTATTATTTTATCCAGCATTTGTAATATATTTTTTTAAATTGGCATAAAAAGTGTTTGTGTGAAATGTCCATTGTTTTGAGGTAGTTAATTTTTGTCAAAATTTTGTAAATGCAGGTCTAAATCTGATAAAATATAAGAATAGTCTTCTAAGATAGTTATTCTTTCACCAAAACTCGTTGCGTCTTAAAAATGTTTTAGAATATTATTTAACCCCAACTATTGTATTCACATTTAATTCGGATAAAATAATTTTGTTATGGTTACACTGTAGGTGGTGCTTGTGCGATTCAATGCGATTTTAAAAATAAAGGTATCAGACATTAGGTATTCAGATTATCTGTCCTGGTTATGTTTTAAAATAATACTTAAATTCAAAATTTAAAACCACCCACCCTCAACTGATCTATGCATAAACCTGTTCATTGAGATCTGTCTGACCTGACTTGAAGAGTTGAGTATTCTGCAGATTCCAGGAGATGTCCCAATATCAAGTCAATTCTAACATGTTCTAACAATCATTTAAGTATGAAGATACTAAATTTTGAATTGATCAGACTAAAGCGTCATCATCTAGAAATAAAACTGGCCAAGTGCGAGTCAGACTTTTGTCCCGCACACGGAGGGTTCCGAACGCCATCTATCGAATTTCTAACGAACTTCTAACACCAACTAAGTAAACGTTAACACAAAGGTAGAATAGTATTATATAGTAGTAATAGTAATAGTAGTAATAAAGATAAGATAAAAATAAAGATATTTTATTTGCATAAAACATGCGTATAACAAAAAGTTGTGACAAAATATTCAAACGATCGTCATGTTTTGCCTTAACAGGCGTGCAAACTTTGCAGATGGCGCTGCTTTACTCACTACATATAATCCAAATTTAAATACATATTACACTGGTCATTCTTATAAACTAAATTGAATTATAAAATTAAAAGGATACAGCACAATGTCATGAAAATAATAATAATGATTATAATTTGTCACTTAAAAATTCGTCAATAATAAATAATAATAATAATAATAACTTTTAAATAGTAATTGTGGTAATAAATATTATTAAATATCTGGTTGACCGAGCTTTGCTCGGTATTTTTTGCCACTTAAACAGACAAATTTGACTCTTCCCGACATCTATTGACGAATACTGCTTTACTGAAACAGTACTTCTACTCGCCAATAGATGTCGGGAAGAGTCATATTTTAAGTTGATTATTGAAAACAAGAATAAAACAACATTTTCTGAAAATGACTCCTAGCTAGATCGATTTATCGCCCCCGAAATCCCCTGTAGGTATACTAAATTTTATTTAATCGTTGGAGCCGCTTCCGAGATTCAGATTAAGGTAAAGAAGCCATCTTTGATGCTAGATAGGTGGCGCTGCGCTATCGTAAAAAACTTTTTTTTAACTTTTCTTTAATTTTTAATGGTTCATGAGATACAGCCTGGTGACAGACGGACAGACAGACAGACAGACAGACAGACAGACAGACAGACAGACAGACGGACAGCGGAGTCTCAGTAATAGGGTTCCGTACCCTTTGGGTTCGGAACCCTTCTGGAAATACTTCTACTAGGTACTACAAATGGTATTGTAGCTCGAATAAATCCGACGAGAGTACCCTATTAAAAGCTTGTAAGGATAGCAGATGTTCACAGAAAAGATCGCAAAAAAGCCGCAGAGTGCTAAGGAACCCTTTCTTTGGGGTGGAATCCTAAAAAGAAGTAAATCACATTCCATATTCAAACCGCTGTCGATACTGGTAGTTTATTGAATCTGTAAGGGAAGACGTTTCTGGAATATATTTCTAGAGGCTTTTGTAGAGCTCTTCCTGTTTTATTTGTTGAGCTGAGACGAGCTAAAGGCGAAGTACTATCAAAACTATAGACACCTTATAAATTTTCATTTGTTTCGATAAATTTAACAGCTATGTGTAAAACGATTGCTGTTATTATGGTTATTAGTTTTTTTTTATACCATTCGGTGTACAATGAGACAATTTTTTTATGTCATATAGTCCAAGCATTTAACTGCATATCACCAGATTTTAAGAGACGATACGATCTACGATGTAGCAAGCTTGCCTAAAAGGTACCAGTTCACGCGTGACTTGAAGACCCTTGGATTGTACGGTAACACCTTAATGACGTAACACATTTTGTTCACGGTGGGATAGTCTAGATTTTGAAGACGAATTTGAGCTGGTTCAGGCCTAATAAATCTCAGTAATCACATAAACTGCTAAGGGTTATCTAACTTATGAATTTCAATATACCATTAGAGAGACAATGTCTCAATGTAGGCTAACGCAATCAAATACATTGATTATGCATCAACCGTCTACCATTAGTGTTTGGTGTAGATTGTGTTGTTGCTAATTCACATGTAAATAAGATCTTAAGATGCGGGTAGATAAAGAAAATGAGAGCTCTGATAAGCTTAATTTGCATGTAGCTAAACTAAACATACATAATATCTGCCATGAAAGCGGCCTATGTCCAGCAGTGGGTTGACATTGGCTGATGTTGATGATGATGAAAACTAAATATTTATGACAATAAATTTTGTCGGTGTCCGGGTTTGTCTTGAGAATATACATTTATATTCAAACATATTTTTTTTTTATTTAAAAAAAAGTTGTAACATTTTCAAATCTGTTATCCGTCATAAATTTGTTTGTTTAGAAGGGTGAATATTTGTAGATCTAATTCGGATCATTCCAGTCCATCTTAAGAGATATGGATCAAAACGCCTCAATAAGCAAATAATAGTAATCACTTTTGCCGCATATGAAATCGGTTCAATTTGAAACGATATTAAAGTAAAATCCAGTATGGTTTTAGTTTACAAATAAGTATACTAACTCACCTCCTGCGTTCCATCCTCCTTCAATTTGAAATGCGGCCGTCGAGACTCCGAACATGAAGTCTTTCGGAAAAGTATAATTGCTGAACCCCATCGCCTTTGGCTCGCTTGCCCCATGTGATAGGCACAGCAGGCTGCAATAGAATATACTTAAATATGGTGTAATATTCAATAAAAAAATACTAGGTAGAGGATTTTTACTTCATTTTTGTATTAATGGCAGTCAGTTAGTTGAGATCAGGCCAAATCCACTATCTCACCTGATACTAGTTAGGTCACGATGCGGTAAATGCTTAAATCGCTTGTGTGAAAGTAGCAAAAACAAATTCATTTTTTCCAGCGGCTCGTATTACTGCCGTTCAAACGTTTTAGTCTAAACACATACCGCAGCTATCTCTTATTTGACTGGTTCAGAATTCATTGATTTTGATATAAATAATAGATGAACTAGAAAGATTTGAATTTAAAAGGCAACGAAGGAATATTTACAACATGACCATCAGTATTAAAGATACAATCAAGAAAAAATACAGGGCATGCAAAAAGATTCAGTGTAAAGAGCAAGTTCAGTAATGTGCAAAATGCCGAGAATCCTAAAACTCTTGGGTTCAATAACCTAACACCACCAAAAAAAAATTAAAAATGTAGTTACGTCCGACTATCTAGCCACTGTCTAAAACTATACTCTCATGGCCAATTTGTGGATGATCATTCGGTAACATTTTAATAACAATAACATATTATTAATCTAATACTATAAGAATCTTTGTCCTGACATACTGACTGACTGACTGACTGACTGATTGACAGACAACGCACAGCCTAAACCGCTGGTCGTAGAGACTTGAAATTTAGAGGATATATTTGTCTTAGTACGTAGGGGTGTACTAAGAAAGGATTTTCCAAAATTCACCCCTTAAGGGGATGAAATAGGGGTTCAAACTTTTTATGGAGAAACAAGATTAAATAGTTTTTTCTATCCGAAACTTCACACAAGTGCTTCAGTAAAAAAATAAGTAAATACGTGTTTCAGACTTTTTTGAAAATCCACTCTTAAGAGGGTGAAATGGGGTAACAAATTGTGAAAATCAATATTGTTTCGGATTGCGCTGAAATTTGGCATGCAGATAGTTATTACGAAGTTAGTTCCCTCTGAGAAAGTATTTTCCAAATTCACCCCTGAAGGGGATGAAACGGGGGTTCAAAGTTTGTATGGAGAAACAAGATTAGATAGTCTTTTATATTTGAAACTTAACACAAGTACTTAAGTAAGTAAATACGTGAATCAGGTTCTTTCGAAATTTCACCCCTAAAAGGGTGAAGTGGGGTAACAAAATCTGAAATCAATATTGTTTCGGATTGTGCTAAAATTTGGCATGCAGATAGTTATTTTGACTTAAGTATCCACTAAGAAAGAATTATTCCAAATTCAGTCTTCAGGGGGATGAAGCGGGGGTTCAAAGTTTGGATAGTCAAGTTTAGATAGATAGATATTTTATTCGAAATTTCACAAAGTAAATAAATCAGTTAATACGAGAGACTTTTTCAAAGTGCCACCCTAAGAGGATAAACTGGGGTAACAAAGTCCAAAATCAATATTGTTTCGGATTGTGCTAAAATTTAGAATGTAGATAGTTATTATAACGTAGGTAACCGCTCGGAAGGGGTTTTGTAAAAATTTCTCCCGGATACTGAACGGGGATTCAAAGTTTGTATGGCGAAATAAGATGAGATAAAGTACGTGTTGTAGGATTTTTTGAAATTGAGTAGGTAACAAAGTCTGAAAATTTGGGTTTTTCGGTTTTTATAAATATGAATCCCGAATAGGAGAGCCTTAGTCACGCGATAACATGAAAATGGGTTACCGATTTGGCTAATTCTTATTTTATTTATTTAATGATAGAATCGTTTTTACAAAAGAAAAGTTTTAAGTAAATAAAAGATGTTTTTAACGCGGGCGAAGCCGCGGGGCAATTCTAGTAAAGTTATAAATAGAAATCTACGGGACTTACTTTCGCACGTTACAAACATAGGTATCTATCATGTATATATTATATATATATATAAATATATATAATATTATTATATAAATATATACATTCAAATATATATAAAAATATTACCAATACTTACCTGTTTTTATCAATAACACGGTATCATTATGCCAATTTCTTTTTGACAGGTAAAACCCCTATATAGTGTAGCTTTTATGGTTTTCCACCTAGTATTATTAACATTTTCCCATTACATTGCGATGAGTAATTTACATATCTCTGGTTTTCCTGTCATTTGTCAACTTCAGATAAATAATAGTGGTATAGGTAGGTAAACATCATCAACACCAATATTGTAAATGCGAAAGTCAGTTTGTCTGTCATATCTCAAAAACTGCCGACTATATCTCGTTCAAACCAATTTTAGTTGAAAGTGTTTATTGAGACCTACAGATACACATTTTACCACTTTAGAAGTGTCTATATTTCAAACGAATGACTTTGAGAAAAAATAGTTTTAGAAACAATGTCATTTTTAAGACCTATCCATACCCCGCACGTATAGGTTTGATGATTTTTTTTTAGTTTCAGTTCTATTTATGCCCCTCCCTCCCCCCCCCCCCTTATCTCTTTTTTTATAAAAACCACACAGCTCACAGAATACACCTATCTACCAAGTTTCGACTGTGTAGTCTTAATAGTTTCGGAATAAAGTGGCTGTGACATATGGACGGACAGACAGACAGACAGACATGACGAATCTATAAGGGTTCCGTTTTTTGCCATTCGGCTACAGAACCCTAAAAAGGTCTTTTAAACCTCACGTTATATTTAAATCACTGTTTTGACTGGGTTTGTATGCTTCTCTGATTTTTAAACGAGCAAATGTATAAATAAATATAACATTAAATTAAAAAATCAAAAAACCCGACTACGCAAAAAGTGAAGTGTTAAAAAACGAACTGAAAAGAAAAAAACAAGTAAGTCTGGTAGTTTAGACTTCTGTTTAGGGATATAAAAAAACTATACCATTTAAATTCTTTCTCGGTCGATACTATCATAAAATAAATTATACATTGTTTTATGGAATGTAGAGTCTTTAACAGTCGGGACACATTAATGGCTTAACGAATGGGGATTAATGTGTCCCGACTGTTAAAGTCTCTATATTTATATTATTATTTTTATCGGACAATCTTAAAAAAACACTCCACAGTATTCTTTGACACTAGTATAAAACAAAAACGCCGATGGATTGATCGAATCTGCCCAATAGTCAGACATAGAACAAATGTTTGTGGTCGTCAATACAATGTTTTAAGTTCCCATCTTTATAATACAGCAAACAAAAATGTAGATATATATGGATTTACGAAATACCAATTTAAAACACAATTGTTTAATTGGCTAATACAATTAACATACGAGCAAGCAGAACAACTGCTGAATACTCGTGAGTAACCTGCACGAACAAATACACCCTCATGTAAAATACACACATACACACAACACACCCACACACACACTAACCCACGCACGCGCACACACACACGCACACACACACACACACACACACACACACACACACACACACACACACACAAAAACACACACAAAATATATCTTTTTTTATCATTAATTTTCACTACTAAAACTTACTTACACTCCTTACGCACCTTTTATTCACAATATATAGATGACACCGATTTGGAGGAATCACGTTGTTTCCGGAAATACAGACTCTTTAGGTCTAGTTCCGGAAAAACAGTTCCAAACTGTACACCACTGTCATTTAGCCCTAGTTTAAACATAAAAATCGTTTGTAAATATTGTGTAAGTAAGGCTTAACAGAAAAATAAAGAAATTTATTATTATTATTTATTATTGTCGAGAATAAACAGGTATTTTTAACCGACTTCCAAAAAGGAGGAAGTTCTATGTACGTCTGTATGTATTTTTTAAAATTTATGTTCATCGATGGTTTAACCAATAGTGAACCGATTTAAAAAAATCTTTTTAGCTCGAAGGGGTATACGCCCGAGGTGGTCTCAATATTATCAAGTCAGGATCTGATGATGGAATCTCAAGGAAATCCAGAAAAACTAGCTAACTTACAAAGTTATTGTTAGTAGATAGATACTACTGTGGATATGGGAAAACCTGGACTACCTACAAGTATCTACCTACTTACTACATATATAGTATCTATCTACTATCTAATAGACTTGGCTGTTGAGTGGGAAGCGCTTATAATTATTATATTAATTTATTTTTTACACAAGCATTATTTGAGCACAAAAAGCCACCAAAGAAAATTAACCGACTTCAAAACTGTGGTTTAGGTAGGTAATAACAGACAAAATAAACAGTCGGTTAATTTTTTTTTAAATAATTTATCTAGGTAAGCATGCTACAACCTCGATCACATCGTCACTTTTCATCAGGTGAGATAGAGGTTCATAATAATTTACCATTCCTAAAGTATTTTACAGCAATTATGTGATCAATGAAACACTTCACTCTTCAGAAACAATTTTTTTTAAGCAGAAATAGTGGATTTTTTTTTCTGTAGATATTACCGTTTAATACCTAGATCGTTTTTTATGTATTTTATAGGCTAGCGTTTGACCATTATTGCCTGGTGGTAAGCAATATTATGGTCAAAGATTGAGAACACGCTAGGTCTAGAATACTCTGATTCTCAAGGTCTGTGTGCTGCCGGAACATCGTAAGGTTATGGCTTTCGTAAGATTTTCTCCTTGTTGGTGGTAAGCTACTTTTTGTTAGCAGGTTAGATGGAATATCGATATAATGTGCTCCTGTGGTAATTAAGTAGCGCTATTTTACGCTTTCAAATGAAAACGAATTCAATATTATATTTTTTTTAGTTTCAACTAGGCTCAACTCAATTAGTGTATTTAGCCAGTGTCAAAATTGTCAGCTTGTTTGCCAACTATAAGGTACATAAAAAAGTCGTAAATTAAGTCAAAGTTACATTCAAGTCACAGTTCCGTCCAAGTCATACCTTCAGTAATGATGTGGACAATACTGAAAGTTTCAGTGGAAATTTGGTGAGAACGCAAAACATTATGTTTTCAGCATTGAACTGTTTTGTCTGTTTCCTTAGGCTCGTACACATTCACCTGCACTTAATGGTTAAGAATCCACATTTGTTACACATTTAATCGCGAAAGAACACATGTTTTAGGAAAAAATACAATGAGAGCACTCACTTTTTCACGTTCCCGCCAAAACCATCTTCAAGATACTCTTTCAAATTATTTTACCACAATCGAGCATCTAAGAACTTCCTTAAAATCTTACCAAATTCAAATCACATTCTTTGAAAACTAAACTAGTTTTTCTTTAATTGCAAATTACTAAGTGAAACACTTCCTTACCTAACGCTCGCCAAAAGCACCGCGCTATGGGCGACTTCGCTCGAGCTCCGCATTGTGCTAACTAAAACAAAACCAACAAGTTTACCTATTTAATGCTACCGACTGAATCAAGCCTTATTTGACACGACCTTCAAGGCTCTCCCTAGAACAAGCAGTGTCCTTTTGATTTCGAAAATCATATCCGCCTTTTCAACGCACTGGGTGGACTGAGTGACGACGTAGACGTATGTATACAAATGTTCAAGGCCTCAAATTATACAATGTTTCGGTTTGTTAGAGGTTGTTAATATGCTAAATACACAATAACAGTCAACATAATACGTACATCATTACATATTTATTAATACATATGTATTTACATTGATTTTGTATTACGGACGGACAAGCACTTGACGCGCTCGTCTAGAATCATGCTTGTATGAAAATGGAAGAACTCTGTGAGATGGGGCGCTGTACAAATTATATACTCCGATCCACATGGGACATACTATGTACACCCTGTCTGTCTCACATAATATGTGAATAGCGACTACGCGAACCATAAAGAATGGGTAAAAATATAACAAAATATTGTAGGTCATTGTCTGTTTATGATAGAAAGGCTTTCAGTCATTATCGCTAAATTATGTTGGTTGGTTTTGGGCCGAACACAATATACTGTTGTTTGGTAATATATATGACTTAGCAATAGAATGGTTTAAGCTTAAGTATCTAAATACAGTCAATATTAGAAAAAAGTGTAGTATAACAGTTTATCATACTAGACACTGATTATCTTTGTCTGTTCGCATAATTATTGTGATGACTTTGTTATGTTAAGAAGCCGTATAAAATTTTACTATCACGAAATACAACAATATGCTAAGATACATTATTGCACAATAACTATACTCTCAAAAGGTTGATTACCCTTGTAAACCTAGATCCAAATTAAGACGATAATATGCAATGCAATAATAAACATTGCTATCTCCAGCAGAATCAGGATTTACTGCTTCTTTACGTTGCCTAATAGAAATTCCCTTTAATATTTGTAAAGGAAAATAAAGCTATAAATAACCATACGACACCATCTAACGGATGTTTCTGACAGCGCTCACGTGTAACGGATATAAATCAGGTAGATACAGGCCTTGGACAGGTGACTTTGGGTGCTGTTACCTTAGAAGAACGTAAATACAAATTAAATATGTACGTGAAAACAAGTTGCGTTTTTTTTAAATAGTAGATAAGCAAGCGTTTGACCACTACCTCACCCTAATGTTAAGTGAAGATGTGATCGACGATGTAGCACGCTTGCCTAGTTTATACCTGTTCACTCGCGATTGAAAGACCCCTGGATTAGGTATACTTAACAGTAAACACAGACTCTGGCTGGGAATTCCATTCTTTAGCTGTGCGTATGACGTGCGTGAATAAAAATAAAAATGAATTTTATTATGGTAAGTTTCCAACGACTTTTTTGGTTTACAAAGACATTGTGCCGTGTGGGAATCGAACCTACGACGTTCTACGCCTAACCACTAGCTAGACCAACTGGCCATGATCAACTATCTCAGCTGATGTTCAGTTAGAACGCATATTTCGAAATATTTTATTTTATTATACATTATTTGGACTTAAGATATTGACCCCTTACCCTTAAACACTAACAACGGTCCTGTAAGAGATAGCACTGCTTTATATTCAAGTTTTCCCACCGGATATACAAAAAACAGAAATGCTTTCCTTATTATGAAATTGTCTGAATGAGTAGAATAGAATGATGTTCAAATAAAATCCAGAAATTGACACAAATAATAAATAAATGAAAATGAGTCACATGAAAAAAAAGTCGTAATAGTTTATCACGGAATCCTCGACGCTGGTTGATCACATTTAATACACTTAGGCTGAGTTGCACCATCTTACATTAACCGTAACTATAAAAATATATCAGGTGTTTTTGTATGGAGTTTGACTGATTTTTGACGTTTGTTATAGTTAAAGTAAGATGGTGCAACTCAGCCTTGGTTCACTAAAATACATTTTATTCGCCACTGCATGAAAGATACAGGTGACGAATGTTTCCTTTCGCTTTATTGTACAATGTGTTTCAGTATCCTATTGTTTGGTTATTAAAATTTGAATAACCCTTTTTATTTCACTGGAGTCTGTCTACTATACCGTAACATACCATTATCATACTATAAACGTACCAGGGGGGCAGACAAAATAAATTTTCTTTTTTACGCACGACGGAACGGAGACGGTATATGCGTTTGGGGTGAGAGGATGTTTATTTGTTTGTTTGTTTGTGTGTGCAAATTCATGTTGCCATTTTTCTCCATAACTACTAGTCCTATTTTGATGCAGTTTTCAGTTATGGGTTTGGGTGTAATTGGTGCATGTTTTAAGATAGGTCTTACGGTGACAACTCACCAGGGGGCGCTGCAGTAATCATTTGTTGGTGCAAATCGATGTTGCCATTTTTCTTCAAAACGCCTAGTCCGATTTTGATGCAGTTTTCAGTTATGGGTTCGTGTTTGATTGGTGCATGTTCTTTAATAGGTGTTGCGGTGTCATCTCACCAGGGGGCGCTGCAGTAAACATTTGTTTGTGCAAATCCATGTTGCCATTTTTCTACAAAACTATTTTATCCTCAAACGGTTCCTAACATTTATTTTCTAAAGGACATTGTCGTGGGTGTTAATTCAAAATTTTAATTTTGTTACGTGTTCTTACACGCTAACGCAACTTCGAAATGTTTGGGGAAAAAATAAAAGTCATTCTCATAGTTTTTTGAATAGCATTAGCGTGAATGGACACAGATATTGGATTTTGTCTAAGGGGGTTGGGGGGGGGGGGGGGGGGGGCAGGTATGACAAGAAACATAAAATGGAATGTTATACCCACTACTACACTGCACCAAACCATGTGGCCGTACTATGAACGTATCAGGCACGACAAAGATACATCACACGCACTACTATACAACAACGCAAAATGTAAAATGTAACAGCGTATCATACCTGTAAAAATCCGGATAAATTGACTGGTAAAACCACTCTGTGTGTATGTGGGTAAAACGCTGAGATAAGTCAATTGATATCATCATCATCATTTTCCGCATCAGCAGCCTATCTCTGTTCGCTGCTGTATATAGGCCTCACATATGGCATGCCGCTGAGCTCTATCTTCAGCTCCTAGTTTCCAACCGCTGCCAGCACATCTGCCAGCCAGCTTGCGTACAATAAAACATCGCTCCATTTAGCCGGAGAGCGCCGTACACTACGTTTACCAAGCCGTGTCGTGCAAGTTCGAAATTGAAATAAAACTTAGATGAGTTATCCATTTCGTTATCAATGTCGGGTTTAAAAAAGTTCGTGCCATTTTCAAATTACATATTCGACAGTGAGCTGCTAAAATACTGCGGGACACTTTCTGGTCTGGTACTGCAAGTACGATTTATCTAAAGAAAGTTGTGTAAGATATAGTTGTATATTGTAAAATGTTTTACACTTTTTTAACTTTTGCATTGCGTCGGTTCGAAGGGTTATGGTAAAAAAATTCGAGAATTATTATCTCGTTAAGAGGTGATCTCTGCCATCTGTGCAGTATAATACTATTATTTATTATGTGGCAATAGTTATTAAAACTGATTTCAAATTCACAAAATCAGTTCAATCATTATAACATTAAGTAATCTAATAAAGTAATTTTCTAATACTATAAGAATATTTGTCCTGACATACTGACTGACTGACTGACTGACTGACAGATAACGCACAGCCTAAACCACTGATCGTAGACACTTGAAATTTGGAGGGTATATTTCTTAGTACGTAAGGGTGTACTAAGAAAGGATTTTCCAAAATTCACCCTGTTAGGGGATAAAATGGGGGTTCAAAGTTTGTATGGAGAAACAAGATTAGATAGTATTTTCTATTCGAAACTTCACACAAGTGCTTTAGTAAAAAAATAAGTAAATACGTGTTCAGGCTTTTTTTTTAATTCCACCCCTAAGACGATGAAATGGGGTACTAAAGTCTGAAAATTAATATTGTTTGGGATTGCGTTGAAATTTGGCATGCAGATGCAGAACGACGTTAATTCCCTCTGAGAAAGGTTTTCCGAAATTCACCCTTGAAGGGGATGAGACGGGGGCTTAAAATTTGTATGGAGAAACAAGATAGCCGTTTCTATTCGAAACTTAGCACAAGTACTTCAGTGAATTAATAAGTAAATACGTGTTCCAGGCTTTTTCGAAATACCACCCCTGAGAGGATGAAATGGGGTAAAAAAGTCTGAAATTAACATTGTTTGGGATTGCGCTGAAATTTGGCATGCATATAGTTATTACGACGTTAATTCCCTCTGAGAAAGGATTTTCCGAAATTCACCCTTGAAGGGGATGACGGGGGTTTTAAGTTTGAATGGAAAAACAAGATAAGATAGTCTTTTCGATTCGAAACTTCGCGCAAGTACTTCAGTAAATAAATAAGTAAATACGTGTTCCAGTCTTTTTTCGAAATGCCACACCTAAGGGTGAAGTGGGGTAACAAAGTCTGAAATCAATATTGTTTCGGATTGCGCTGAAATTTGGCATGCAGACAGTTATTTTGACGCAGGTATCCGCTACGAAAGGATTTTTCAAAATTCACTCTTTAAGAGGATGAAGCGGGCTTCAAAGTTTATATAGTCATTTTATCCGACATTTCACACAAGTACTTCTGTAAATAAATAAATAAATACGATTTTCAGGCTTTTTCAAAATGCTACCCTAAGAAGGTGAAGTGGGTAACAAAGTCTGAAAATCAATACTGTTTCGGATTGCGCGTTTGCGAGTTGTTATAACGTAGGTATCCGAGAGATATAACTTATTATTTATAATTATACAATATATAAACTTATAGATTTACTTAAGTACTTCCGTAAATAAATAAGTAAATACGTGTTGCAGGATTTTTGCAAGGGGTTGGTAAAAAAGTCTGAAAATTAATATGGTCTATATATACCGATTCGGCTTTTACCTCTTTGATTGTCTTTTATGATAGAAACGATTTTACAAAATAAAAGTTTTAAGTAAATAAAATAAATATTTAACGCGGGCGAAGCCGCGGGGCACTTCTCGTATTTATATATAATACTTAATTATTTGTATTTAGACTAACACGTTTCTACTATCCACAATTTATTTATATTCTATTTTTATTAATTATAATAATATTATACTAGCTGATACCCGCAACTTCGTTCACGTACACTAAGAATTTAGTAGCCTATGTTCATCCTGATGCTATGAAGTATCTCCTTGCAAAATTTCAGTAAGATCGGACTATCTGTTTAGTCGTGATTAAGCAAATAGGCTGATTGAGTGACAGAGTTACAAACGTTTTTTAGGGTTCCGTAGTCCTGACAAGTCTGTCTGTCTGTCTGTCCGAGGTTTTGCTAAGAGACATGGCATACCTAGAAACGAATGATCTCCTCAGTGACCGACAATACGGATTTCGCCGAAATCGGTCCACTGGGGATCTTCTAGCGTATGCCACGCACATCTGGAGTGAGGCTATAGAGAACCATGGGGAAGCGCTTGCGCTTGCTTGTTTCCCTTGATATCTCAAAAGCCTTTGACAGGGTTTGGCACGATAGTCTTATAAACAAGCTTCCATCATACGGACTACCCACTGGTTTTTGTGTCTGGATTTCGGATTTTCTAAGGAACCGGTCGATAAGAGTTGTCATTGATGGCTGCTCTTCTGATCAATTGGCAATAAATGCCGGGGTCCCTCAGGGATCGGTGCTCTCTGCAACCCTATTTCTGCTACATATCAACGATCTGCTAAAGCCCGGTATCTTTGGGTATGCAGACGGCAGCACTGTTGTAGAGAGCTATACATCCAGTGCACGGACCAGTGCAGCTGAAATCCAATGTCTTAGGGAGGCGATGGTCGAGCGCATGAACTTGTCCCTAAAGGCTGTCTCTGATTGGGGTGATGCCAATCTGGTAAAGTTCAATGCTGCTAAGACCCAGGCGTGTCTATTCTCCGCCAAAAGAAGTCCATTTCAGTTGACACCTACTTTTCGAAATGTGTCCGTACCGATAACTGACCACCTTGAGCTTCTTGGCGTCTCTTTAACACCCACGCTCAACTTTGGATCCTACATCGAGTCCAAGGCCCAGTTGGCTTCAAAAAAGCTTGGTATTCTGGCTAAGGTGAGACAGTACTTCACACCGGGACAGCTGCTCAACTTGTATCAAGCACAAGTCCGTTCATGTATGGAGTACTGTTCTCACCTCTGGGATGGGTCAGCCAAATATCAGCTGGAGGCGCTGGAAGTAATTGAGAGGAGAGCTAAGAGACTTATAAATGACGACGAACTTGTAGGGAAAAGGCTCCAGAGCCTAGACCATCGCCGCAAAGTCGCTAGTTTATCGGTTTTCTATCGGATATATTTCGGAGAGTGTGCCATCCAATTGCACGAGTTAATACCGCCATCCCCTTTCTTCTATCGGACAACCAGACGTACCGATGTGCGCCACCGCTTCATGGTGGACGTTCCATCTACACGCACGAAGCGTTTTGCTTCGTCCTACATAATACGATCCGCCAAAGAATGGAACTCCTTGCCGGTGTCTGTGTTTCCCGATAGCTACAACCCGGGGGTCTTCAAATCGCGAGTGAACAGGTATTTACTAGGTAAGCGTGCTACATCGTCGACCGCATTGTCACTTAACATCAGGTGAGATAGTGGTCAAACGCTTGCCTATACTGCATAAAAAAAAGACCGTTAATACTAGAAAGCTGTAATTTTGTAAGGATATGTATATAAATTACGCCGACAAAGTGGTGTAGTAAAATTTTGAAAAATATTATTTTAGGGTTCTACATGAGAAGTGGGGATGAATTTTTTTTTCGTCTACTCTACTCCATTTTTTCTACTCCATCTTGTAGGGTATCGTTGAATAGGTCTTTTAAATTAACTTAAAGGTTGCTACTACAATTTTTTGATTGAATGCTCCATTTATGAAATATTCAGCTTTAAAATGCACATTTTTGTTCTAGTAGGGCGTCCCCCTCCCTCTAAAAGCTAAACTGCTGGCTTGAAAAATCTGGAAAAATTAGTGATAATAGTGCATTTCATAAACGTTAAAGGAAAACTATAGCGGTTAAGATAACTTTATTAGTTTAGCAGTAATAGTCGTTGAACTTGGGTGTTTTATAATGTTGTACCGAGTACAAAATCCTTAGAATAAATCCTTTAAAGTGACAAAGACGAAGTACCTAGTTGCTTGTTCATAACGGGTAAAGATTTGCATTGAATAACGGGCTACTACGGAAGCCTACACTGCGCGTGGCCCGACACGCACTTGGCCGGTTATATAGTATTAGTATGGGTTACATGGATATGGATTAGGTACTAGGCAACAGAACGTCGCCACATGCTCAGATAATATCAGTATTTTGTTTACCTATTACAGTGGGAGACATAACCTTTCATACCAAATATATTATGGTTGACCAAACAACTAATACTACCTCATGTTTATATACAAAATATATATCCCCATGTTTTCCTTGGTCATGTATTCTACTTCGTAAAATAAAACAAACATTGCGTCAGTTTCTTAGAATCATAAATAACATAATATCCACCTACTATTCGTACACTATTTTTATCACTATAAAATACAAACGAAAGTTACCCGCGCAGTATAAAATTTAGTGCATTTTTAACTTGAAAATGCAAGTGTTTATCTCCATAATTATCTCTGGAAATACTCATCAGATCTTGACGAAATAACAATTATTATTTTATCTATTATTATTTTATAAATTATTATTTTATGTGTTATTTAATTCAAAGCTTACTAGTAATGTGGGTTGCACATTACTAGTAGTCTTGTTAACACCTCCAATTGTGCTAAATATGCTTGTGTCTGGAGTCTCCGACCTCTCGATCGCCAGCATTGGGCTATTGCCGCTATCATATTATCGCATTATATAGAATTTGTGGTAAAATTCCTACTAGTCCTGGCGGTTCAACCACTTATCGATTATTTTACAGTGAAATTGAAATATTTTTGAGTTTGAAGGAAAAAGTGTCCTGTGAAATCAGCAAATTATAGATGGATCAGGGTAACAGGAGCTATGCAGTTACTCGCATTGGCAGTCCAGTTTTTACGTATCGTAGTTTCTGTTATTGGCAGACACCATCGCTTAGTATCAAACTTATCCTATTACTTTTAATCATAAACAACACAATTGATATTTATAAAAATGCCTCTATAAAGTCACGACTTAACTATAAACATTTAAATGGCACAGTTCCAGGGAATAGTGAACGTTTTAACGTGAGTAGGTACGGAAGTAACAGATAATTGTGTTCGACCGCATGTGACCGCGTACAGAGCGGAAGGTAGCTTAAATCGCTCTCTAGTACTCGTAATGTACTGGATAATTTTACTTACTGACTAGCTGATTTAAGAGAAAAAAAAATCGTTTTAGAATTTGAGTTCATCTATTTTGCTTTGTGAAAAATATGGGGACATTTTATTGCACCAACATTTTATCAAAATTTATGATTCGAGATTGTAGTTCCCGCATAGCTAGAGTACCTACTTAGCACTACCACCTTTTGGATCAAGTAGCTATGATTAGTTATTGACGCTTTCTGTCGTCGCAAACATAATAATATCAGCGTGAAACTAGCGAAATGATTTCAATCCTCATTTTAATATGGAGTACACACAATACGTTTTTTATTTTAATATCAAGGTGTAAAAATTTGTTTATTTTTTTGTGTCGGAAATTATTATTTTTCTTTGCCTACTTGTACTTGCCTACAGTCTGATGTTGGGTGAGTAACGATTCGGTTAAGCTTGTCTGCAAGTAGAATTTGGCAGTGAGAAGAGGCGCTGCGCTGTACAACTGAATATAATAACAGTTATATTACTTCCAAACAGAGCAACTATTTAAATGACCATCAACAACAAACAGTATCTTTTTATTACAACGGCAAGAATTCACACTCAATCCTAATCAAATTTTCCCGCAATCTTTGCTTTAATCAAATCATTTCTGATAATAATCTTATAAAATAAATATAGAGAAAAGAATAGAGTGAAGTGAAACTTTAAACTTCCTATAGGCAACTCTTTTACAATCACGTGAAAATAACGGGTACATTCCAGTTCAAATAGAAGGCTTTCATGATCGAAATAGTCTCAAGACTCCAGACTTCTAAGATGGGCTTGGATCTCGTCCAAAACTATTTATGAAAGTTTTCGGTGACTCCTTCCAGACGTCTTGCGGCATCCCAAATAGTTTCATGTTTAGGTTACGGGGTGTTGGACGATTTGATTACTTAGATAAGGCGATTGGGTTTACTGAAAACAAAATTGAATTCCTGTAAAAGATTAAGTATTTAGATGATTTCGTATTTGTATTGGTAAATGCTGCTGTGTGTTTTGTGTGTAAATGTGTCTTTGCTGTTCTTCTTGGGTACTTGACAAAGTTTACAAAATACATCGCCACCTTTTCGATTTTTACTAGCATTTTACAATGCTTGAATCCTGAGTGTCAGCTTTTATGTTTATGTTTATTTCTTTTTCAAAAAGTTTTCGTACCCAAAGTGTCCAACAATTTTATTAATCCACAGTAAATAGAAGTCTACGAAAATTACAATTGTAAGAAAATTAAGGAAAAATAACCGTAGTCTTCATATTCTCTTTGAAAAAAACATGTGGTTTGTTAGAATTATACAGTACATCAGTGTCAGACCATTGCGTTCATTTTGATAGCCATCTCTTGGGTCTCCAGGAACAAAAATGTGTATATTTTTTATGTAAATGTCTCAATCAAAATAGGGCTAGAGTTCACTAAACGCTTCACTAGGCAGTTACCACTAACCCGCTTCATCTAGATATGCGGATATATATACCGTCGTATTTCAGTATCTAATCCGTCGACAATAATATATAGTGATCAAACAGCTTATAACATATAAAAAATAAAAATCGCAATAATAGCGTCGGTTGTTACCCAGAGTTTATATATAAATAATACCATAGAAACCTTTTTAAAAACAAGCTTTGTGTAAAAATCTTCGTCATATTGTGTATGAGTTCCAGTCCCTGGGTACATTACGGAGGCATCATCAGATCAGTATCAGTATCACTATTGATACCTAGTTAATTATTACTAACTTGAGGGTACTAAAGTTCAGAAGTGTCCTAAAATGAGGATGCGTGAGTAAAACTCCAGTTATGTTTTCAGGATGTGTACTTTAATTGCGCTACGTTGAATTACTGACTACAATGAACGTGAAGCAACGAAAACAATAATGTCACAGATAACATGACAGTCGAATTACTGTGATGTAGGCGAGTACACAGGCCCTACATTCGTTTGTCAAATTTCAGCTCAATCGAATACCAGCAAGTGGTTAAAAAGTAGTTTGCAAACTTTGACAGAACATGTACCTACGAACAACGACATTAATAAAACCACCACTAATGTCGTTGCCTACGAACTAAAAAAAAATACAAATTAAATAACGGCTTATAAAAACCGTCCGTCGGGTTTTCTACACGCCTGATCTTCTTTTGTCTTTTGTATCCACTTTTTATCACAAACTAGCTGGCCCGGCGAACTTCGTACTACCTAACAGACAATGAATGTCGTGTTACCTTTTAGATGAACTTAGTTTAGGCTTTTATGAACGTAAAATTAATAATAATACTCGCAAACAAAAAAACTGCATCTTTTAACCTTCGTGATAGATCGTAAAAATTGTTTTTGGAAATATAAACTTTTTTAAGTTGCTTGTAAGCATACATTTCTGAACGCACGCATATTTGACAATCAATAAATATGTCAAACAATTGTCATTACTGACAGTATTTGATATTTTTAAAATCTACATGACTTGAATTCACAAAAACTTGAAGAATTTTTATACTTGACACTGGCTGGCTGATACACTAATCGTTTGGAGCCATAATTATACCAAAAAAAAACGCGATAATCTGAATATTGTACAAGTATAACTTGGCGCGGCTGTGCGTCACTGTGCTTTTACTTTATACTTTGATAACAGTTTCTCTAAAACCACTTTTAATTACTTTTGGCATTTTTGAACAAGAGTCACAATACAAAATACAGAATAAACATTCAAAATAGTTACAATGTCGGGACTACTTATAAGTAACAAGTTACCACAAATTCGGGGCACAGAATAGCCGCAATGTAGGGGCTATTAAAATGAATCCCCAATGTTGAATAACGCTTTGCAAGTAATAGAAATAAAATCAACCTAAAATACAGTTTGCATCATAAGTAGTAATTAACTTGCTTACTGTTTCTATCACCTCATCTTTAGCTGCCGCTGTAAGTTTTATATTTCCCCCGATTCAAGTTTCCTACGTTCGGCCCACCCTGACCATCGAAACAACGCCATCAGTTTACTGCCAGAACTTAACTGCTCATGTCATGAAGTACTAACAACAATACCGCAAAAACTAACAATATCTCAAGATTTCGAAGTAACTTAACTTTTTATTTTTCTGAACTTCATATTGTGCCAAACCCTGTAAGTTGATAGCAGGTAGCACACTCTCGATTTAACTAAATTCCATTATTCTGCTGATCAACCAACATCATAGACTTTAAAACGATTTTTAATCGCAGGAAATATGGCAAACAAATGTATAACATCATACAAGGTAATAACAATGACACCCTTTGGGTATAACAGCAAATACAAATGTTAACACGACCTATTATAGGTTGTCGCACGATGGTTTGACTACGACTTTGCGTTTCTAGGTAGACAATTACTCGTATCTACATCTCTTGGGCTTGCCCAATTATTTAACACAGTCAACCTCTTCGCATATTCGATCAATGAAACAAAAGTAACATTGTAATCATACCTCTATCCACACAAACCATACTTGAATAATCCTGTCCGCCGCGTTTGAATTTGAAACCCAGGAACATTTTGGCAAAATACTTTTCCTTGTATAATTCTTTTAGGTCAATTAGTCATTCTTTTTAATAATTATTATCCTATTCCTGCTTTGTATTCCTGACAAAGACCATTACAAAAATCATAAAAATTGGTCCAGCCGTTCTTGAGTTATAAGTGTAGTAACTAACACGACTTTCTTTTATATATATAGATAAATAGATGATCTGTCTTTTGTATCTGATTAAAGGTACGGCCAGACCGCGGCCTCCTGCAATCTGTGGGCGTGATCTCAGTACTTTTCAGTTGTTTTCTGATCGCGTTTGGTGTGAACCAGTCGGTACCAATACTACTGCGATATCTGATCGCCACCTAGATCGCGCATGCAGGATGCTGCGGTGTGTCCGGACGTTAACATATTCATGCTCATTAAATTAGTATTACATTTTCAAGTCATTTGAAGAATTGTGTTTATTCTAAATCAAAATGATACATACTTTGTTAGTCCGGTTAGCAGTTTTAACATTATCTTTCTATCTAAAAATTGTATGGTAGGTACGCTTCTAAAAGGTTTCTTAAGTAAAATAAAGTTTTCTTCAAACATTTAAAACTAAAGTTTGAGATCGTTAATGTTCAAGTTGTAAGATTCTAATTGGCTGTGTACTACTAAATAAGTTAACTTGTAAATTTAAATTAATAGGTTGGAGGAAAAAACATTTCAAAATAAAAGTTTAAGAAGGACACGTTTACGATTTTAGAATCAGAAAAAAGTTGTAACCTTGTTTCAATACATTGACGTAAAATTACATGTCTAGGTAAATAAATACCTTAAAAATATTGACAAATGTTAAACAACATTGATAAATACCGATATTTAATTTTTTTTTTCTTCTATCTAATGTTTTTAGCTATTGCTCTCTGTTTATCTCAATATCATTGAAGTAGGAGGATACCGAATTTTGAAAATATCAGACGTATTGAAAGTTGCTCTCATGGCGTAATTAACTAAAAAGAAAGAAAATAACTCATAGCCTTAATACGGCTGAACGGATTTTCATGAATCAAAGTCTTCCGATTATTCAAACATTGAATGAACCAAACACTCTCGATTAATAAGTATCGTGAGTTTAAATAATAATAATAAGTCATAATTTTCTCTCTCGATTAAGTCACATACGAGTATCAAACAAAAATAAACGAAATCAAAATCAGTTGATCCGTTGGGCGCAAAGATGCCACACTCATCATAGATAATACAGGTACCAGATACACAGTTACACGCATCAAACTTATAATACCCCTCTTTTTGTGTCAGAGGAATATACCTTAAATAAGGAATGATGCCATGTAATTAACTTGTAATTATATTATTATGGCTTACTTACTCCCTTCAGACGTAATTATTAGGCTTCGCAGCGTCCTAATAACTGCGCCTAACCTGAAATAGTAAGCAAATGTTATCAACTCGAATTGCTCTACCAAATTAGGTGCAGACGGAGGATTCATAATAGCTAGATTACCTATTCATATTCGAGACGCGGCATATTGATAGAGATTGCTCCTGAATTATACGTTGATTAGCTCCTTGTTGCTCTGATTTGCTTTATAACCTGTAATATTTCTTGATTATAAGAGTTTACTTACATAGATAGTTATTAATATTTTAGTATAGGTAAACATATTTTTTTTAATAGAGCCCCATCGTTATATTTTCATACCAAAATATTTTAAATGTGAAATGTAAAAACTTTCACATAAAATATTTGTCAGGGTTAAGTTCGGTAATCAATTACGTTATAATGACTGTACAGATTTGTATAAAATTTTGATACAAAGATAGTTTAATAAATACTTTTTATAAGTAATTTAAACAAGCGTATAAAACATTCCATTGTAGGTACAAAGATTTCCCTAGGTAGCAGGTGCAGTGCAGTGAAGCTCAGATCTAGAGTTTTGCCTGCAATGAGAACCACCGGAACTGGAGAACTGAATGATCCATCATCTGGTTCACATAAATCAGTGGTAGGGGTCATGGCAGAGCACTCTTCCCCTTATGTTCTTCATCGCCTCTGTCTATGGGTGCGTCTTCTTAGTTTTCAAGGAATCTTGGGTTCCGTCTGATGACGTCATTCCTCACGTATCGTGGCGCTCCCACGTTCATCGTAATTGTGTAATTTTCTTGAGACTGGGGGCTCTTCCGATTTGGTCTGCTCAATTAATTAATACGATTATACTTTAACTACGTGTCTATACTATACCTATTTGTATGTTAAACGTTACTAAAACGATTACAAATTACGAACTTAACGATTATGTATTACAAATATATCCTAACTATCTACGAGGATCTTAATTTATTTACAATGTTAATTATATACTGTTCTTAACTGTTCTAAGCGAAGTGTTGTCTTGAACAATTTTTTTGCCACATAGGTATGAAATGAGACTACATTAGTAGCTCTGGTGTCGTTTAATTATAACACTAGCCCAGTACAGTTCATTCTGGCACACTAATGTTCTAGAAGTCCAATAAATTGCTATGCTGACTTATAACTAGATTAACATAACTTAGTTGTGCAACTGATGCAAATGTGCGAAAGCCTCCATCTGCATGTCTGCCGACCGACTAAAGTGCAAGATTGGAATTTAAAATATTCTCATCTCGAAAACATTTGTGAAAATTTATTTTCCTTTGATATTGGAGTCGGTCGTTGAAATTTTAATGCATCGAAACGATTTCACAGTTGCATTTCTTTTGTTGAGTTATAGAATAGTTCTTCGGTTATGATCTACTTTATTCCTATTTCCAACTGCATTATTTTCCGAGTGAAACGTAGGTCTCCGTTTCAGCTTGGGCAAATATACTTTCTTAAGTCTGTCCGGATGTCTGTTCTCCTCTACAGGTTGAATTTCTTAAACGATTCCCGAGAAATGTTGTTAGCTGCTTTGGTAATTATAAGAATGTTTTTTTTTTGTTGATTCAATTTTAGGAAGATTCAGTTTTTTAAGGGGTCGGGGATGTGTATTCAGTTTTAAGCTTTGCAAAGACAAACGAGATCGAGGTCTGCAGCTCTCAGAGACTTTAATGTTTATACAAACATTTTGTGATGGTTTTCACATTTTAGAGCAACTGCATCGCCAATCTCATATTAAAACAAGGCACAGCCTAAAAAACAAAGTGAAGGTGACCGTAGGGTTTATCTATCTATCTATCTATCTATCTTCTTCTTCTATCTATCTTCTATACTATAATAAATAAAACAGTAATAAAACAGTAACTAAGCTAAAACTGTACATTGAATATTTTTTTGAAATTTAAATTAGGGGACGCAATATGAACGCTAGATGCCGAAAATATAATTTAAATATTTTTTTTTCTGTATGTATGTCCGTTTGAAAATCATCACGCCGAAACTACTGGACGGATTTTAATGAAACTTACAGTGAGCATAGCTTATACTATGTAATAACTTTTAGAATATTGGTTATCCTGAAAAACATAAAAGTTTTGGTGGGACACGGGAAAAACAGGACATTTTTATGTAAATGTTATGCAATCTATTAGGTAATCACTTCTCATATGATACGTTGATCAAAATGTATATGTATAACATAGTTTAAAAAAAAAAAAAACAGGATACGGGAATCGTTCCTGGTTCCGTAATCATACGTGCAGATTTACATTGTTTTTCTTAAATTCGCCACATTGCATATGTACATGATTGGATCAGGTGGAACAGAGCTTGCTTTAAAAAGCAAAGGCTGTAGGTTCAAATGTCAACACGTGAGAAGTTTTGTCGAAAATGAAATGTTTTTGTAGTTATTTGTTAGTTATTTTGCGCTTATTCTCAATCATTCGACAACATATTCGGATTCGGAAGCTTCATTTTTAATTTTATTCTTTTTTTGATCTCTGAGCTGTTTTGCGCGGAAACCTTTCCAATAAATCACAGATTTTTTCTAATTGAAATATCAAAATTAACCGATCGGAGCATTGTGAATTGCAAAGATCCAAGTCGAAGTAAAGGCAGTTTCCGAATTCGAATTTGCTTTCGAATGATTGAGAATAACCCTGCTGATAGGCTTAGCGTTTGACTACTATGTCGCCTGGTGCTAAGCGATGATGTCATCGAAGTAGTGAATCCGCTAGGCCTAAAATGAACCTGATTACCAAGGGCTTTTTGTTGCTGGACACCGTAAGGATACGCCGGCAGATGTTCTCCTTGATGGTAAAAAGCTATTTTATGTCAACAAGTCTCTTTTTTTAAGGAGATCAGCTGAGTTCGGCAAACGTCATTCGTTCGTACTTCTGCCGATGACGGATTAAACACAGGCCTCATTGGAATATAAGCGAAACGAAACTAGCGCCCAACTATCTCTGAGTTACTCAAAGCCAACTATGTATGAGAGCTAAGCGAAGCTAAGTAAGATAACCGAAGTAGGTGTCAATTTGAAACATGAGATGTAGTTGACGAATTGCTATGCCAGTCGATGTTTTACTTTACACATTATAACTGCACATACGTATGTATTACACATGTATTACAGGATCGTCGGGTTACCCAGCTTCTGAATTCGTATCGCTGGCGTAGTTCTATTAGGTAGAAATGTTGTGCAGTTTCGTACCATTTTAGATTCGTCATGTCTGTCCGTCTATCTGTCCGTCTGTATGTCACAGCCATTTTATTCCGAAACTTTTAATACTACACAGTTGAAACTTGGTAGGTAGATAGATGTATTCTGTGAACAGCTTTACGAATTTTATATGAAAATTTAAAAAAATAAAGATTCAGGGGGATTCATGGAAACAGAAAGTAAAAAAAAATAAATTATCATACCTTTACGTGCGGTATGTTTTTAGATAGGTCATTGAAAATGACATTGAGGATTTTAAAACAATTTTTTTTCAGAAACATTAGTTTGAAAGTTTTACACTTCTAAAGTGGTAAAATGTGTGTCCCCCCTCTCTTACTTTTAATCAAAGAAAATGAAAAATCTAAAAAAAATATGCTATAAATCTCAATAAAACTTTAACCGAAAATTTGTTTGAAGTCAGTTTTTGAGATATAGCACATTTTTCGAACCGCAATTATAAATTTGTATTTCATAAAAACGCTTAAGTTACGGAACCCTACGAGTGTGAGTTCGACTTGCTCTTAGCCAGTTAAGACTTTCTATTGTTTAAGTCCACTCTCTTTAGACAAATACCCGAAAAACTTAAAACATGCTTTAGACAAAGTAATAAATGTCGGTTAAAATTGATCAAAAAACCACGCTATAGAATGCATTTTCATCGATAGTTTAGCTTCCCTGAAACTTTTATAGCTGGATAACTAATTGTAAAGTTTCTGAAATTTAAGTCATCAGATTACACCTGGAATGACCGACAGACAAACAAAAAAGTAACTTACTATTTCGTGCTAAAAAATCATCATAATAATTTACAAAAAAAGAGTGTATTAACTTTTATTATGAAGATGGTCAAAAATGTATCTATGAGTACTCTCCGTACACTAATTTAAATCGGATACATTCAAATTCATGGAAAGTGTCATTTAAAATTATATACATAATTATATTTCCATTTAGAATCCCTGATTTAACGAATTGAAATGCAAGTATCTCCGTTCCGATAATTGTGAATTGCAAAGATCTAATTCGAAGGGGAGGTAGTTTTTGAATCCGAATTTTTTTTCGAATGATTGTGAATAGTCTGAAATTTAAAGGTGCTTTTTATTAAAGGTTATATATGATAGTTTTTAATAAGCCTATCCCCGGTTGTCGAATTTATTGGAGTCGTCGTTGATGAGTTCTACTATCAATAGTTTTAAGCATCTACATAGCTGGATTTTTTTATAACCATCAGCCATCGCTTTGATATAGATTAAACTGCTGTCCCGGGTGAAATATTGTCTAACTTTAGTCAAAACGACAAGTGGCTGACTAAACTTTAAATTCAACTAGCGACCCGCCCCAGCTTCGCACATATGCCTGGGTAGAGCATATATGCCTGTATCTGTTTGCATCACTTTGTGGCGTCGAGTATGAATTAAACTTTACATAAAACCTTAACGAATTATACACATAAACCTTCCTCATGAATCACTCTATCTATTGGTGAAAACCGCAAATTCTGTAGTTTACCGCAAACTGACAGACAGACGCGGCAGGGGACTTTTATATTATGTAGTGATATAAAAGTAAAATATAGAGTTGATGCTTAATGAGATGCCGAGAATATCAAGGCGGTTAGTAATTGTCGTTATAGGTATATCTATAAATGTAGGAGATCAAACGTTGGACGAGCGCTTCTCTATGAGGCTGGATTTTTGTGCGGCTAGATACATTATAACGACGTTGTTATCTACATACCAAAGTACAATATTTGGCAAATTTTCGTTAGACTATATATGTAATAATATATAAAATTAAAAATTGTTTCAGTATTCCATTTAAAATACATTTTCATTTAAATTGTAACCCTATCTACCAAACTGGGCAATGCAATAGTGCCCATATATTGATGGATAGTGTGGATTATTTAATTTAAGACATGAATTGTTACATTAAAAAAAATTACAGCGTAGCAGATGTAACTTCTCTTAGCCTAATCATAATGTAAGGCATAGATTTGAACCTTAATGAGACGAATAAAAAATTAAATGTAGCCACACTAACGTTAAAGTTTTGTTAAGTTCTTTGTAGGAATCGCGAACGAAGTCGCGGGTACAGCTAGTTTTAAATAAAAGCTAAAGCCCTGCTCCACACTCCTTTCGTACGCACTTTATACCATGAACCACCTTAAACGAGCATGTAAGCTATATAATATGGTTACGAAAATTCACAACATTTTCTTCAGTCTAGATCCACCTTGTTCTCAACAAAGGAACGTGAATTCTTTGTTAAGTGTTCAATATCGTATTAATGCTTTATTATGCACTTTAATTTGATATTGTCGGCTCATAATTAGCTTCTCTCTGCTACTATCATTTCTATTTTATAATCTTAACCAAATATAATATTTTTTTAAATTAATTATTATTAATTACTATTTAAATTGATTAAATACATTTTTGTCTTAGACATTTTTTACGCAGTTATTAAAGGGCCTTCAAGCCTTCAGTGGCTTCTTTTATTAAATTCAGATACATATTTAAAATATTTTATATCAGCAACAAACTATGCCAAACAGGGATCTCTTATCCTATAGTACAAGCAAAGCAAACTTCAAAATTCAAAGGTCCTAAATCTCAATTTCTATTCTCAGATGTAGATGGGTAGAAAAAAAGACAGATAAAAAAAACAATAAGAAAATAAAGTGTTGAGAGCAGATGTGTATCGGTACGAAAACATCGGTCTTTTGTAGGAAATAAACTTGCCACCACGCTGTAGCGTGTCGGCGAAAACTAAGCTGAGATTTATTACAGTATAGTGTACGAGGCAACTCCTTAATATCTTTATTGGCAATTTCTTTGCTATTGTAAGCATTCGAGCAGGCCGTCTAATAGAAGGCGATTATCGTCGCCTATGAACAACAACGCATCAACATCCGACATTTGACGACTTTGTGGATACCCTTTTTTAGGGTTCCGCAGCCGAATGGAAAAAACGGAACCCTAATAGATTCTTCATGTCTGTCTGTCTGTCCGTCCGCATGTCACAGCCACTTTATTCTGAAACTATTTAGACCACACAGTTGAAACATGGCAAGTAGGTGTATTATGTGAACCGCTTTACGATTTGTATACAAAACTAAAAAATTAAAGATTATGGGGGGCTCTCCATACATGGAACTGCAACTATTAAAAAAAAAGTTCATCAATCTTATACGTGATAATATGACCTATAGATAGGTCTTTAAAATGACATTAAGAATTAAGAATCATTTTTTTCTTCTAAATCAATCGTTTTGAAGATCTAAAGTGGTAAAATGTGTTCGGACCCTTGTTACTTTTAAGGTAAGGGAGTAAAATATTTAAAATAAACTGGCCAAGTGCAAGTCGGACTCGCACTCGTAGGGTTCCGTAACACAGTAAAGTATTCTATAACTATGATTTTTTGCAACTTATACTTCATAGAATACATCTACATACCATGTTTCAATTCTGTAGTCCTAATAGTTTCAGAATAAAATGGCTGTGACATACGGACGGACAGACAGACAGACAAACAAACAGACAGACATGACAAATCTATAAGGGTTCCGTTTTTTGCCATTCAGCTACGGAACCCTAAAAATGTATGCTGTAGATCTGAATAAACACTTTCAACGAAAATTGGTTTGAACGCGATATGGCCAGACTCATTATGAACTTGTCTGACAGATTTTGATAACTTATATATGGCGTGATATATTAGCGTGATTACCATAATTATGAATCTGTATAAGGAACTAGTGAAATTGATCCTAAAGATTGCAGATCCTGTAAGTGCATAAATAAAATAGACACGACGATGTTTTGTTTATATAGCAGCTAGATAGTTTAGGCAGCAATTGACCATTACACGTTGAGTCTACGAATACATAGTTTCGTGGTGATGTAGGATGTAGACTCGGAGTAGTGGTTCCTATAGAGTTATCTTAATCCTAAAATCCTAACTTATATTATTAATGCGAAAGTAACTCTGTCTGTCTGTCTGTGTGTCTGTCTCACTTTCACGCAAAAACCACTGAAACGATTTAAATGAAATTTGGTACACAGATAGTCCAGAGCCTGAGAAAGGACATAGGCTACTTTTTAATGCGAAAAAAGGGTTGTAAGAGGTTGAAAAGGGGGATGAAAAGTTGTATTGAAGTATCATCATTTTCGGAGCTAGAAGCTTGAAACTTATTTTTTAGACTGTTGATTCAATATATATATTAAACTGGCCAAGTGCAAGTCGGACTTGCACTCGTAGGGTTCCGATTCCGTACCACACTACAATATTATAACCTCGAGCAAAAAATGCTGATAGAAATCACGTTTCTTGTAATAAATTGATAAATCGATCTAGCTGGATTTTCATTTTCAGAAAATGTTGTTTTATCCCTGTTTTCAGGTAATGAAAAACTCCTATTATATAATTAGAATATGATGGTAAATTTCGCCATTGTTATATTGTAATGACAGCTCAGTGGAAGATCGATCGGATGGCAATCAGAAGGGCCCCGGTTCGAGTCCAGACGAGATGATTAATTTTCCAAGTTTGTTCTTTTGTGATAAAACTACTATTGGGAGCCAAAACTTTAACACGATAAACCAAATTATTATTAATTAATTAATTAATATTAATCAATATTATTATATTATATTATATCACCGTGTCAATTCCAAACATTTATTAAAACAGGAGCCGCGTGCTTATTAAGTACAACGCCATCTTACGAACATCTAACGCCAACTAAGTGAAAGCTAACACATAAGTTATTAATATAATTAATACAGTCAAACGTCCAAAGATGGCGTTATAGTAAAATGCCGAAAAAACACGTTTCTTGTATGGGGACCCCCATTAATTTTTAATTTTATTCTCATCACCATCTGTCAAAATTTCAACTGTCTATCACGGTTCATGAGATACAGCCTGGTGACAGACGGACAGACAGACGGACAGTGGAGTCTCAGTAATAGGGTTCCGTTGGTACCCTTTGGGTTCGGAACCCTAAAAATTACATTCAAAGTTTGTAAAAGTTTACCCTCAAGTGTAGTGTAAGTAAAATAACAATAGGGAATAGGGGATAAAAGTTTGTATGGAAATATGTAAGGTTTATGTGAATGTTCTACTGAACGGATTGTAAATGATATTTGGTACACAGATAGTCTAGAGCCTGAGAAAGGACATAGGCTACTTTTTAATGCGAAAAAGTGGGGGAAAGGGGAGGAGATAGGGAAGTGAGGGGAAGGTCAGGGGAAAGGGAAGTGAAGGGAAGGGGAGGGGGAGGGGAGTGGGGGGAAGAGAGAAGAGGTAGGGGAGGGGTGAGGGGTAGGGAGAGGGGGAGGGGGGATTAGCGCGGCGTGGTACGGTGTGGTGTAGGTGGGATACGCATGTGTCTTATTTGTAAAATGATTAGCCTAAATAATTAAAAATGCTATCCAAAGACACTATTCCACGCGGACGAAGTCGCGGGCACAGCTAGTAAACTTATAATTCTTATTTTTTCATCATCACTCAGTCCAGAATTTTTGTCTCTACACAGTTCCCAACACTTTTGGTCATGTAAATTTAATGTACCGTAAAATGCTTAAGGGAGAATTTTTTTTAAATTCATATCATGTGTACCTAATATTTTATTGAATTTTCCAGTGCCGCACAATCGGACAGACCATTCTCTAAAGTATATAATTTAGGAGGCTGTTGCTGCTACCTCGCACGCGATGCATCAGGGAGGCAATACGTTTTCTGATAATTGTTTTAAAACAATTAGTGTGGGCTTGAGCAAACATGCCTGATGCACTACAGAATCGGGATGGCTTCAACAGCATCCTAACTTCATTATTGTATTGGATTCAAGCCTTCTGCGAATAGTTAACCCATAGACAGCAGGTGTACAAGATCTGACAGTTCCTTAAAAAGATATTAATACACAGGCTTTTTATTAATTTCGTCGTAACGATACTTCGCACAGTGGCTTAATTGGCAAAGCACCGGAACATGTTATTCCGGAGGTTGCGGGTTCAAGTCCCGTCGGTACGATGAAATTTTGGATTGTGTTTAACAATTTACAAAAATATAAAGTGTGAAACACTTCAAAGAAACATAATATTAGATATTAATACGTAAAATAATTAGTTTTATTTAAAATAAAAAATAGTCCTTAGTTTGGGAGTTATTAGAACTAACCGGTTTTCCGTCGATCTGTTCCATCATACAATAATATTATATGTATTGTTATTATTAGTATAATATAATATTTCATTTTTAATACATTACAGAGCAAAAGAGTTGATTTTTTTGGTTATATCTCCCTGAGGAGGTGCAATGGACTTTCTCAAAGCTTATTTAGATGGAGATATTATATACAAATTGTACTGAATTAAATATTTCTTTGAATGAATAACTGTTTTATCTAAATGCTGATGTTATTATAAAAAAAATTACGTGTCTGTTTAATCAGATTATTTTTAAGTTGAAATCAGTTTTGAGAAGCTAATATAAATGTTTTAATATTATATTTTATTATATTTTATTTTTTTATATTTGAAAACTATTTTGTCAAATATCAAATAATTATTTCTTGATTTAAAATTAATTTTAAAATGTTATTATGCAATTCTTTAATATTATTATATCTAATAATTATTTTTCTGTACTTAGTACTAATTTATTGCTTGATTTGCCATTGCATTGTGGTTAGTATTATTTTGGAATAATATCCGTTCCAATAAAATAAATGAAAGTCGATACTCGAGAATAACTCTTAATACTCTTTCTTGTGAATTTTGTGATCAAAGCTCATTAAATATGTTACTAATATAATCTTGTTAATAAAAATACTTAGAAACAAAATACGTTCCAGCTCTCAAATTCCCGATATTGATATTTTGAGAGCTGCGTGACTTGATAAATGTACGCTCCGTTTGAATTGTAAATCTGTTGAAAAACTATAAATCTGAAACAACGTTGTATGTTGTTTTAAAATCTGTGCGATATTTTTAATAAAACAATATAGTCTGTTATCTTTCATTTTAGTGCGATACTATATTTTGTTAGTGTGTTGACCGTGTATGATAAAAAAATCATGACGGGTGTTTAGCTTCCTACACCGAACACCCTACTTTTACTAATATAATACATTCGAAATATTAAGTAAGGAATTAGTTTCGCGATTCAAAGAGGTAATGTCGCCAGCTTTTTTGGTACTCTACTAGCAGACAGCGACCTAAATTCCATTTATTATCATAGTTTTTATTTTAATTATTGGTCATAGTTAATATTTTAGTTTAATTAGTTTATTAAATTGTTTTGAATCTTGTTAATGTTAGCAATAAAATTAATTCGTATTATCAAAAAAAAAAAAGTAAGGAATTCAAATTTTGAGGTGTTAGATGAAGAAACAAGTGTATCTGGTTCTAACATCGCGGAAAATATCGATGCCGGATTTCATACATTTAGGCAATATGTATATACAAGGAAAACTGTATAATCTACACCAGTGCCATCTAGAGGGTTAAGTTGCTGAGTATAGATAGATGGATGTTTGTTACTCTTTCATGCACAAACGGCTGAATGGATTTGGGTTAAATTTGGCATAAAAATAGTATATAACCGGGATTAACATATAGGATAGATACCTATAAAAGCAGGCAAAGCCGCGCAGCGCAGCTAGTATTATATTAGTTTCGGAAAAAGCTTGTAAAATCCAGTCAAAATCCGAATCTTCATGTGGTAAAAAATACAGGTATTATTTGTCACAGTTTCTCACTTACGTCTGTAACTCATCGTCCATCAGTGAAATCTAGGTCAAAAGTTGCTAGTCAATATTTTACAACAATACCATCAATCTCTGCGTTCAATCTACATCCTCATCATAAAATGATCTTCCTTCAAATTATTTAATAATCAGTAATGCCGTCAAACCGTCATATTTTCCTCCCAATTCTCTGAAATAAAATCTCCTACGGCAAATTCGGTAACGAGTTGACGGCAAAAGCGTCAATTTTCAAACTTGTAGTATCTGTTTGAGCAAGTTTTCATCCCTTTAACCGTTTAAGGTTTCATTATCGAGATCCCGAAACTTGTAACATTCAAATGCGAGCTTAATAAAAAAAAGGTTCTTAATATCTTATGAGTCAGTTTTTAATAAAGATTTTTTAATTATGATTGTATTGAAAGTTATAATGAAAAAAAAATAGTACCATATTAAAATAATAATTGAAATAGACAAATTAACATAAAAATAAAACCTAAATATTGACTAAGACTTAAAATTAAAATACAAATTACTATTATATTTAACAAATAGTATTAATATTTAAATCTACTATTGAAATGTAATATACGACAAGTCATGGTTTTAAGTAATGGAATGACTAATTTCCCAAAGCAGGTTTCACAGTAGGGGACTTCAGTTAGGGTTAACGGCATCCATCGGTCCGCATGCGTAAACCTTTCCACCCTATCAGAGGAGCAAGGAGCAGTACCAACCGAGACTTTCTACGGTCTGACCGTCTCTTTACCCTGGCTAGAGCGCCCGCGATCGCTCTGTCTCGAACTAAAAAGTTTAAAACACTTTCAATGTGAATTATAATGTACGTGATAACTAAAAATATACATAAAACGAAAAAGTGAATTAAGTACACATAAAAACATCTTTTAAAATTAAACTAGAAGTAAAACAGTTTTAAGCTAATTTCTCAATTTTAATAGTGCTTAGTGATAAGTGGATCGAAAAATAATTATAAATTGGTAACAAGCGTTTAAAATTCGTATTGTGTCATCTTACTATTATTTTTCTCTTAGCGTTATTACTCTGTAAGCTTAGTTCAAGGCTATGTTTTAAGTATGTCCTAGTCAAGAAAACGAGGTAAGCTAAGGAATTGTGTACAATAAAGCAATATTATGACGTATTAACCCAGGAATACTCGGTAAAGTTAATGAGAGCGACCTTTTTCCATTGACATACCATGACGCAACTACTATAGAAGCTGTAAAAACGCTGATTAAGTGGAAATACGAATCAAATTCGAACTAATTAACAAAATTATCAATTATTACTATTAAACGAATGTAAAATAAGTGGACTTTTTCGTTAAGATTTTCTTATCGTTTATGAGCAATCGTGTATCAGTATTTTTCAGTATTGAATATTCAATATGAAAAAAAGTAATAAATTGAGCAATATTTCTTTCTTCTCTTGACTGATATTTGAGGAATTGGCGTCTTTGAAGTTCAAAAAAATAAGTGCAGCATCTGTCATTCTGTCTTCTATGAATATTAGTTTTGTTTTTAGCTAACTCATTCACGGATTCGTCTGTACATTACTCCCATCAACTTATTATTTATACAAGAGGCTACTACAAAAGTAATATCCAGATTTAATGTTTACATGCAGAGATAAAATCACGCCTTTTTCCGTTGGGTTAGGAAGAGACATAAAAAACAGACTACCTCTTTCCACATGCTACGTTCCTGACATATCTCTTTCGCTACTTCCACTTTCACCAGCGCCTACATACATACTCGCCGGTTATAGGTACTTTTGACTTGGCCTATCTTTAAAACGTCTCCGATCTGGTTGTGGTACGTTCATTTTGGTTGGCCTAGTGTAAAGTACCATTATTATTGTATGCAGTAGTATATCTATAGTACGACGAACTATATTGTAATAGTTACTGCAGATAAATTAGCTACAATGAAATTGCAAAGGTTATCGTGTTGCCAGGCAATTTAGTTATTAGGATGCAATAATTAAATAAATGTACTTTATGTATATATAAATGCACTATATACTTTCACAAGGTAGAAATAGCCAGGAATCTATCTTTATATTAAAGTAATTAGTAGTTACCCTAAGAATTATTCTTCTTGGTTGTGAGCTACTTAATCATCACGATAACTTTTTTTTTTCAATTATATTGTATAGGCTAGTGTTTGACCACTATTTCACCTGTTGGTAAGTGATGATGGGGTCGAAAATGGTAGCACGCAGGCCTAGAAAATGTACTAGCTGCTAAAGACCGCTGCCAACATTTCGCAGTCAAATGTCCGATAATGCTATACAGGGTTATTGGTAATTCGATGGCAGGAGCAGATAGGGAGATAGGGGGGTTAAAGGTACGGACACACCGCAGCGTCCTGCGTGCGCGATCTAGGCGGTGATCGGATAGCGCAGTAGTATTTGTACTGACTGGTTCACACCAAACGCGACCAGAAAACAATTGAAAAGTACTGAGATTGCGCCCGCAGATCGTAGGACGCCACAGTGTGGCCGTACCTTAAAATGCAACATATTTAGACCCCCCAATGTAAAGCCGAAAGTTAATAGTTAACGCAATATTTGGAAATAAATAATTTCTGGGGCCTAAATAATGTTGCATTTTAGCCCTCCTACTCCTGCCACAGATTATATAATAGTTACTACGTAACTCTTGCCGGGAATACGTCGATTTATCAATAACCTTGTAGAATAATAAATACTGCCGAAGCGAACTAGCGAAAGTTGAAGGATGAAAAAAGGTAAAGCCACAATAATTGAAAAACTGAAAAACGCGTACTACTGATAGTCAGATAATGATGACAATTCTCAAGAGTACTATTACAAAGCTAAACTTTTATTCAGTTTGTTTCCTAATAGCATCAACAACATTACAAAACGTAGAAACAACAGGGATACATTTAAAAGGTTAAAATAGCGACGGAGTTATCGTCACAAGTTTGTACTTATTTAGTACTTTAATCATTGGGGACCAGTTTCAATTTATCTGGCAGTTAATTAAAGTTATCAGGAACTGTATCAGGAACCACTGTAATTAGTCTTGAGTATTTTGTTAACTGATGTGTCAGACTACACAGCACAGGTTTTTTTTCCTTTTTGAATAACTTGTATCCAGACATACAGGTATTTTAGCAAAAGTTACAAGATACGGCAAAGAAGTGTACCAGAATTTGTTTTGATTAAAATGTCTAAGCAAATTATGTTTCTAATCTCCCTGTGACTGCTATTCTTATACTATGATACAACATAGAGGTCTTCAAGTCGCGAGTGAATAGGTATCTTTTTAGTAAGCGCGCTACATCATCGACGTACATACACGATCGTCACTTAACATGGTGAGATAGTGGTCAAGCAATAACCATTTTCACATAAAAAAAAGAGTAGTATATTATGACGTATTGCCCCTCTTCATCAAAAACCATAAAATATGATTAACGCTCAAGCGGTAATACAATGTATACTGATAAAGATGTGTGCTATAAGCTTACTTTTACCATGCTGCATTGAAAGCTCAAACGCAACCTCCACATACAGTTTTCAAAGAAAACATAATAGATACAATATTCACAGATAAACGTATTACTAAATGTATTTTCTGTCGGTTCTGTTACCTTTCATTCATGTTACGATTTATACATTTTTTGGCACCCTGTTCCCAAATACGCCTTACAGATGTAAACCCAGTGAACCAGAACCTCCGCCGTATCCTGTTATCTAAACTTGCCCGCACTATTCCCTTTTTTTCCTTTTTACTTTTTAAACCCTACAGCCAATTTGTTTCACGTCGTTCGTTTCGTTGGTCCCTCAGTGAACGGTGCTTTGTCACCTACTAAATGTATTCCAGTAACAGAGGTGCAAAACCTTTTCTTTAGTAGGGTTACGCGAGGCTTTTGTGAGTTTGTCAGCTTTACAGTTTACAAGATTATATTTTGCCTCGCGTAAACTATAAACTATTATTTATATAGAGTAGCTGTACCACTGAATTCCATCTAGTGAATGCTAATACTAACTAATGCACAACGTTATCAACTTTTAAACAGTGTCTTCGTAGTCTAGATTACAAACGTAGGGGAAAGGGGCCCAATGCGAGCACCGTAAGGTTAAATGAGAGAAAAACGTGTAATAATACAAAAACAAAAAAAAAACATACAGACGAATTTCTCCTCCTTTTTGAAAGTCGGTTGAAAAACGCTTTAAGGGCCCGGTGGCGTAATCGGGAGAACGGTCGGCTTTCATGCCGTGGTACCGAGTTCAAACCGCCGTGCACCAATGGATTTTACTATCGAAAAGTTTATGTGCGCTTCTCACAGTGGCCCTCCGGTGACGGAAAACATCGTTAAAAAACTAACAACCCCTGCATGGTGGTAGAACACTATCTAGTGTCCGCCTGGCAAGCTACCACCCTCAAGTTAGAAAATCTGTCACCAAACATGCCGGAACACATTAGGTGTTCCGGCAGCTATCCTTGAGAGCCAGTTCCCATTCTAGGCCTAGCGTGCTTACCATCTTCGACCGGATCATCACTTACCAACAGGTGAGACAGTGATCCTATGCTAGCCTATAAAGTATAAAAAAGAAAAGCTGTAATAAAAGTCACAGAAGGTGATACAAATAAGAAGTTGCTATCATCAATTTTATTAATACCTATTGTGACAATTTTGCCACCATTCTTCGACATTCTAAAGCACAATGTCAATTTTCCACAGTTGATAGGAGTATATTATATAGATGTTCCACCTGAATTGTTACCAAATATTAGCTTACCACCATAATGAGTAAAATCCGCCACCATAACCTTACGGTGTTCCGGCAGCACAGCTCTTAAAAGTGAGAGTGTTCTTACTACGCCTAGCGTGTTCGCCATCATCGACTACTTCATCACTTACCACCAGGCAAGATAGCTAAATGCGGCTAGCGTTAGCTATAAAAAAAAAATTGTAACACGTGGTTCGTTTCGCTTGGTCTCTTAGTTCACGTTACTTTGTCGCCATAACTGCGCGGTTCTATTTTAAGACAACCTTTACTTCGACCGTAGCTTTTGTTACGTGCAGCCATCGGTACGGCCTGGGACAGTAGGGATCTTCGCGTATGTGTTTTTTGAGTAGACAGGTGGCATGAGATGCTCCTTGGAATATGTAACGATTTAACTTTAGTAGTTGATATTTATGTAAAAATATATTGCTTTAATTTAATATAATGTTAACTTCTACTTAGCATGTTAGACAAACAATTGACAGTTAAAACGTATTCTTTCTTAAAATATGAAAATAATGTAGGTAGGAACATTTTGATTTTGGAATGATGAATATATAAATGTGTTTAAATCTTTATAATAAAATAAAAATAAAAATATAAAACATTATTATAAAAATATGTTTAAATCTTTCATCTCAAACAATTCGTATTTATTTTCACAATCAACAAGATCTAGGTTATCACGGTGGTAGAGCACTGCTTTGAATCTGCCTGGCCAAATCATCTAATTGTGTTCCGGTAGCTGTTCTTGAGAGCCAGTTCCCATTTTAGTCTATCCTCAACTATCACTTACCGACAGGTGAGATAGAGGTCAAACGTTCAAACGTCAAACCTGATATGACAAATTTTGCAACCTTTTTAACTAAGCTTATTTTTCTTCTCTGATGCAAGAAGCAATCAGTTTAACTAACTCTGCTAGTAACCTTAAAATTCTTTCCATATGGTGTTAAATTTACAAGTTATCCGAGACGAGAATGTCAGAGAATCATCAAACTTGTAATGGTTAGTAGTTTCAGCTCAGTTTTAGCCAGAACAGCTGACCGCTTGCAAGTTTCATCACTTGCTTAAAACTTTGACGAAACTGTATCCTAAGCTGTAACAAGACTAAGCTCATTCAATTCAGCTAAAGTCAATTCAAGATATTCACAGACGGTATATAGGTTGGTTATAGCGTTTGTAGCGTATTATATTAGCGTTTGACGATTATCTCGCCTGGTGGTAAGCGATGATGTGATCGAAGATGGTGAGCAAGGTCTAGAATACTCTGACTATCAAGTGCTATGCTGCAAATATAGTAAAGGTTATGTATAAAAACAATTTGGAATTAAAGAAGACACAGGCGTTCCAGGCTGGCCATTATTAGCCATCCGGCTGATAATGGTTGGTGGCTGGTGCGTAAAATGAATATGTGTTTGTCTAGTTAAGCGTTTGCAAGCTAGCTACATCGTCGATCATATCTTCACTTAACATCAGGTGAGATAGTGGTCAAACGCCAGCTTATCGACTATAAAAAAGTTGATAAATGTGTATAGCAAATACTTGACATGATATTTGTCATTTGACTTCAACGTATCATTCCTTATATCTAATTGAATTCATTATTCATAATTAATTATGATTAATTACTTTATAACCCTTCGAACTGTTTAGATCTCTGTGATCTAAATCTAGCATATATATTATATATATTGCGTTAAATACACATAAAACATGCGCAGGTGTTCGTTTATTCTATAGACGCAAATAATAGCTAAAACACAGAAAAAAACTAACCACTTTTCGAAGCAAATACTGCACGTTTTAACATAAATTATAATTAAACGGCTTTATTTTACACTACCCTATTAACCTCACTTGTTGACTAGCTAGTGTGCTTAGAAACTACATAGCACATAATGAGCGGAATATTAAATATATTATAGCTCTGACTGTAATTATCTTACAGAATCAATATTTCAGCGGTCGCAAAATATAGCAGTTTGTGTCTCAAATTAGAGAAAGGCCTAATGTGAACCAATTGTTTTGCTCATGAATATGAATTAATGAAAATGAACGTATATCAAAGTTTTAATCAAAAAAAACAAATTGTCAAAAGAAAATATACAAACTGGTTTGTATGTTTAAGTAAAATACTTTAAAAAATTAGGCTAGAAGCTAATAGGCGGTAGGTAATAATACATTTTTTAGACACAAAAAAAAAACATGTTGTAACTCACTTTGTAAATTACACTTTCGACAATATTTTCATTACAAAGGGCATGAATTAAAAATGTAATTATGCTGGACAATGAAAGAGAGTACAGTTGAAAGCAACAATAAAATAAAAGCTACCTTTAGTTTACATTGAGATGATATAATAACATCAGGTCTTTAAGAACGTAATGAAACTACGGAAAAGCATATTACATTAATTTCCTCTTAGTGAGACTGAAATTTTCTATCTCTGCAATACTGCAGTCGCCGGACGTTCATTTTAACTTAAGTGCAAGTGTGAAGAAAATTTACGATCAGTTTGTGTTCTTTTGTTTTTGAATTGCAAACTTCGGGGGGCAGTGGGGAATGCATTCTAAATAGATTTCAAAGTTTACTGGTGGGTCACTGCTGGCTGGAATGATATTCTCTTCGAAGTCCTGTCATCATAAAGCGCTGGCTCGTAAACTTCTTTCATGTGACCAAACTAAAAACGATTTTATTGACAAAATAGAAAGTGCGACGATGAACAATTTTTTTATCACGCTAGACAAATTTTTCGAGTCATATTAGTTACATTACATATAGTAACATTAGTTATTATCTAAGCATTGTATTTTTAACCAACTTAAAAAAAGGAGGAGGTTTCTCAATTTGACCGTATATATGTTTTTTTTTTAATGTTTGTTCGCGGATTCAGATTGTGTTTAACAATTTACAAAAATATAAAGTGTGTGACACTTCAAAGAAACATAATATTTGATTTACGCAGTGCAACATCTCTCGTCGGATTTGAAAAACTATAATGATTTCTTCCGAATGATTAACTTATGTAATAAGTAGTCATAGATGGCGCCACCAATGCATAATTGGGTTAACAAATGCAATCCACTAATTTCGTCGTATCGATGGATCGAACCGTGGCTTAATTGGCAGAGCACCTGGACGTGTAATCCGGGGGGTGCGGGTTCGAGTCCCGTCGGTACCATGAAATTTTGGATTGTGTTTAACAATTTACAAAAATATAAAGTGTGTGACACATCAAAGAAACATAATAGGTGAGATAGTGGTCAAACGCTAGCCTATAAGATATTAAAAAAAATTACATGTCATTAAATTTTTGTTATTAACGACTTAAAATTTGCGTAAGAGATTAAATGCTGCTTTTTGCTTTTTATCTCTAAAACTTTCCATCAAATCTTGATAAAAAATAAAACTATCCTGAGGATATAACTTTTGTGGCAAAAATACTATTAAAATTGGATATTATGTCGATAGATAGATACATAAAATGTTAAGAGAAACAATGAACATAAAAAATACTTAAGCTACGTAATGCAACGGGTAGCATTATCGCTTAAAGCGACTTCTTCCAGACACGCGGCACCGAGAAAAATATTGCGAAATGTAGTACGTCGGATATATAAAGTAATAAAAGGAATTAATAATAATAAAAAGCATAGGTACTCTGCAAGAAAATAGAATAATTAAAATCGAGCGAAAAAATCGAGTAACATAATAAGAAAAAAAAAACCAGATTAATTGAGAACCACGTCCAACTAAATTCGGTTCATCATCATCTTCATCTATTAGCCTATCTCTGTCCACTGCTGGACATAAGCCTAACCAATGACGCGTCTTGAGTCTTATATAAAAGTCTGTTAAAAAGGAATAAAAATAGCCAAATTTACACAAATGTAACCTCATCCTTTTGCCAGAACAGCCCCTTAGGAATGCATTATTATATGGTAGTCGTGCATACCCGTGTGGTTGCAATACACGTCTACTAAAGATGAAATCATGCATGAAATTACATACCACATTGCACTGCTCGTAAACTATTTTAAATATAAAGTAGAATTCCTCTTTAAATTTCACAGCAGAAGCGTTGCCGTTTGAATTGAAATTCTCTAGATGTGTGTGGTCTTGGTTTCTTTTTTCACTTCAATTCAGGCACAGTAAAGGTAAGAGAAAGAAAACCTTTGGAAGAACCTTTATTACTGTAATGTATATGTGACCTAATATTACCAAATTCCAAACTAAGCACTCACAGCACAAATCCAAATAAAAAGGCAGTAAAAATATTTTAATAAACTTCAAAATTAAAATAAAGCTGAACAAAAAATAGATACCTCTGTTTATAAGAAAACCTGCTTCATTCATGCATCATTCCTGCTTAATTAATTTGGACATACTACTCGCTGAATGAACATTTTGCTAGTAAAATTACAATACATCTGGAGGCGCGGTGGTGCCCCCGCCAAGACGAGCTAAGCGAAGCACAAGGGCGCTACCTACCTTTTCTCGAAGCGCCTTCTCGTATTTTTGAATCCTTATTACTTGGCTTTGGATTATACCAGATAAACAAAATTCTCGGAAATGATGTCAAGTAAGTTGTAAGCTTATTAATCGTATAAAGTTTCAATTGCATAGCTCTAATACTTTAGATTTTATTGATATCTTAAAAACCCCAATTGCATCACTTACTCACTCACTCACTTACTCACTGATGATCATCAAAATTCTTAGGGTACTTCCTGAAGTCCTAGAAAGCTGAAATTTTTTATGTAAGCTAGTATTAGTACACTTATAACAAAAAAATGGCAAAACTTGGAACTTTTACCCTTTTCTCTTTCGATAAGTTTTAATGATAGAATTTTTTTCCGAAAGAAAAGTTTTAAGTAAAGGTACGGACACATCGCAGCGTCCAGCGTGCGCGATCTAAGCGGCGATCAAATAGCGCAGTAGTTTGTAGTTGTACCAACTGGTTCACACCAAACGCTATCAGAAAACAATTGAAAAGTACTTAGATCGCGCCCGCAGATCGCAGGACGCCGCGGTGTGGCCGTACCTTAAATGAAATAAATGTTTAACGCAGGCGAAGCCACGGGATACTCTTAGTATTGTCATAAGCAACTTACAAAAATAAGTGAAATCCCACCAAAAACATTTTTATGTAAAATGTTGCCAAGACTAGACCATGCGGCTCGCACTGTCAAAAAGTTATCAGATCTCTTTTAGAGCCAAGCTATTAACTTTACAGGCCCTAACTGAACAAGCTCTACACCTTGGTTAAAATATGTGGCTTGGCCATTTCGCTACATTCATCTAAGGTGAAAAATGTATCCCGCCAAAACATTTTCATGTAAAACGTTGGAAAGATGAGATCATGCGGCTTGAACTATCAAAAAGTTATAAGATCTCATTTAGAGCCAAACTTCTAACTCTACACGCCCTAACTGTACAAGCTCTAACTTCACCAGCTCTAGATAGATAGATAGATAGATAAACACTTTATTACACCATACAAATTAAAAGTAAAAAAATGGTAAAGAAAACGATGTGGCAACAGGAGGTCTTATCGCTTAAAGCGATCTCTTCCAGACAACCGTAGGGTGGAAAGGAATAGATTAGCATACATGGCGGTATAGGTGTAGAAAAAAATAATAAGAATAAAAAATAAATAAATAAAATAATAGGGTATGTACATAATTAAAAAGGTACATATAATTTATGTAATTTAATACATACATAGCAATATATACATACTCGTATAACACATACAAAGCAATATAATACATGTATAATGTCATACAATACATATTATATATATTCATATATACATATAATACAATATACACATATTTCATAAAAGAGAATTGTGATCAAAAGCAATAGCAGTTCGGGAGAGATAGTGGGCCTTGACGCGATCTTTAAACGTAGTAAGAGTCTGTGAGCGTTTAATTTCCAATGGAAGTGCATTCCAAAGCCTGACAGCTTGCACTGCAAATGAGTTGTCATAGAAAGAGCTATGGTGGCTAGGCATGGACAGTGTATGATTTTCAGTGTATGATCTCTACACCTTAGTTAAAAAATGTGTCATGGTCATTTCGTTACTACAAGAACTATTTGTATAACAGAAAAGTAATAAACAGTGAGTGAATACATTTTTCACCTTACGTGAATGTAGCGAAATGGCCAAGCCACATATTTTAACCACGGTGTAGAACTTGTTCATTTAGGGCCTGTAAAGTTAATAGCTTGGCTCTAAAAGAGATTGAGATGAGATGCGTTTCTTTAAATTGTGTTTCACTATTTTACTTTTTTTTATTTTTTTACATAAAAATTTTCTGAGGTACTGAAACACACAGTTACATGTATGGTTGGTTTTAACCCACTTTAATATTTTTTTAATAGTCTGACGTAAACGATTGGATGACAGCTGAATGGTTCATTACTTTTGTTTTTTTTTTTTAATTTAAGCGTTAAAATTCTGCGTTTGCTATGTTTACTTGATAATTGATTATGATTTATTTCGTGATTTATGATTTTGACGTTTATATGTGCGTATATTAATACTGCCTACATACTGAATAAATGCTTTGATTCTTGATTCATGATTCTTTGAGATCTGATAACTTTTTGACAGTGCGAGCCTTATGGTCTCGTCTTGGTAACAATTTACATGAAAATGTTTTTGGTGGGATATAATTTACTGAAAAATTGTTATAGAAATATACAATAAGTACAATAATATGCAAATAAATCGGTCCGCTCACTCCCACAAATGCTATATACCCTGTCAGGGTCATGTTGACTAAATATTCTTTAATTATTATCATCTTAGAAAAATAAAATTATTAATATATGATTGCAATAAATAATTGAGTATTATCTGATTTGTAGTGTATGGCAAAGTAAAATTGGATTTTTGTTTTTGTTAGCTTACTATGCAAACTAGGCCATGCATAAAATCAGCACGTGTAAGCAGCAATAAAATGAAAGTAGATTAAAGGTAGGTAGGTAGTAAATAAAGTGATATTATAAAAAAAAAACTAAGCATTACTAGCCAATTCGACTATTTTATTAAATAGCTAGCTGTATAGCTTTTATAGTAGTTATACTATAGCTAAATAGCTTTTATTTATTAGGCACTTATTTACATTCAGGAAACATCTTGAATCGGAAATAAGTATTGCATTTTTGAAAATAATGTTTTACATAAAAACCGTGGGAAATTCTGCACAAGTTCGTCATAAGATAACCGGAAAATTCCGACAACCTTTCAGCATTAATCTACCCTCTGGAATTCTATTTGTAAGATTTTATCGAAACCATTTTACTGCTTATGTATCAAATATCGATATCAATGTTATCGATACTCAGTACGCGGAGTCATATTTTCGATCGTTGACTCTGCCAAGATGCATCTCTACAAGAATGTCTTAATTTAAATTCATGTATTATTTGTGTTCCTAAAGTTCAGGCGCAGTCCCTCTTGAAACACACCATTTTAGCTCCATAAACATAATATGACCTTGCATTAGAATTTAATAATTATTGCGCTACTTATTCATTGATTTGTATTGATTTCTTTGCTTAATGTTGGTATTGCAGCACCATACATTTTTTCTGCGATTGGCTTTTACGAGTGGTCCGTCCGCAAAAGGCAAATTAATCAGCCATTTTGAAATAGGTTTTCTACCGTTCTGATATGTCATAAATTATATTCTCATTATCACCTTCAGCAGTTGCCTGTGTTAGTCTAGAGTTGGACATAGGCCTCTTCTAATGCATGCCACTGAGCCCGATCATTGGCTCTTCGCCGATTCTCTTGGCATGCAATCACTGCCAGCTAACTTACTAAATGAAATTGTATTGATTTATAATAGCTACTTACCTAAACTTCTACAGAAAGTTACAGATTGACCATTTCAAACCTTAGATTTAATTAACTGATCTCGAAAAGATCCACGGTAACACCACCCCACTCGATTTGGACGATGATATCGATATTCCATTATACCGGTATCGTTACTTAGAGCTGGGATTTCTAAAATATTTACCGTTTGGAAAGAATTTCGATCGCTGGGAGACGAATTGATATTTTTCACGAGTGTTCTGAAAAGGCAACCGCTTTTATCGCGCGCCTGCAATTTATGACTGTATTAATCATATCATAGACTTTCGTTGCCTGCTGTGATAGCGTTTGAGTGTTCTTAATCTACCATCTGAGAATTTCCCTTCTACGTTTATTATTGTTAAACGGATAAGGATTTAATAGTATCTGCCTTGCTATAGGAAACCTTCATTTATTTTAACTTAACAATAAAATGGAGCTATCTCATTCTTACACACAGTTTTATGTTTTAGCATCATACAGTATGTTACGTTAAACTATTAAACGAGTTTAATTTTGTATTATGTGAGTTTAACATTATTGCAGCTTCACTTGTATACATTTAATAGACCATACTCTAGAATTGTTACACACAACCCAACACTTCATTGTACCGACGTGGATTTGAACCCGCACCCTCCTGGGAAACATGCCCAGGTGCTCTGACCAACTAAACCACGGTACGATCCTAATTATGCATTGATGGCGCCATCTATGATAACTTTTTCGGAAATAATCATTCGGAATAAGTCATTACAGTTTTCAAATCCGACAAGAGATGTTGCAATGCTTAAATCAAATATTATGTTTCTTGAAGTGTTACACTTTATATTTTTGTACATTGTTACACACAATTCAAAATTTCATCGAAGGTACCGACGGGATTTAAACCCGCACCAACTAAACTCTGACCAACTAAGCCACGGTACGACCCTATCAATAAATGAAAGAAGTTTGAAACGCGGGTGAAGCCGCGGAGCTCTCCTAGTTTCTTATATACATTATTCACGAAGACTTTTTTAATATACCTAAATGTTACAATGAAAATAAACTATTCATGTAACAAGATTACGCTTTCCCAGAAACAGTTTTCTGTTCTCAATGCTTGCTCAACATAGTAGGTACAACTTTTTTCTATTAAAGGAGTGGTTACTTATATCATAATATCATATCACACAGCTGTCGTCTGTATTTTGAGGCAGGTTACTTTTTTCTTCCATTATCATTATTGTTTGTTACTTCTTTATTTTTTTAGTAAATTGCTGATCAGCATAGTTGGTTTGCTAATGGAACAACAGTGAAACGTATGTAAGGACATGAATCGTATAACGTCTTAAATTATACACCCGCGTATTTGAATTACCTAATTCAATCTATTAAAAGTCAACAAACCACAAACTGGGTCTGGACGATCTAGCTTAACCTTGAATGTTTCAATTACATAACTCTAGCTACAGCAAAATTGTAACAGAAAAGTAACAAGTAAAAACTTATTTGATGACAAAATACGTTTTTTTTACTGACAGTAAACATGTTCAAAAACGAAAATGCTTGCAATAAAATTGCATCAGACTAGGAAAAAACTAGCAATGTGGTTGTTACGAGGCGATCAGTGAAGTGTATGTGATGGACGTAGTGATCACAGTATGACCGCGTGGATGGCGCTCTTCGGGCTAGTGTGGCTGCTGCGAGTGCGCGGTTCCCTTTGCGGCTGCGCGGCTTGCAAGCGCGCGAGGCAAGATCCGCACGAACTGCGCGAAGCGAGGTTTGACGTGCACGAAGAGGGGCTCGTGCACGAAGCGGAAGCACACGAGCTGCACGAACGCCCGCAAAGCCCGCAGGAAGAACGCGCGGCTTTTGACGTTATCGCGTTACAACAATACACGAAAGACGTGACGGTGCAGACAGACTTTGACGATGACGAAGATTTGGATAAAATTGAGTTGCAGATTGCTGAAGAATGTGAGTATTTTTTATATTTCTTATTATCATATATTATTACCGCATCATCACTTACCAACATGTGAGATAATGGTCAAACGCTAATCTATATAACATTAATAAAAAATATTGAAATCATATTTTTTTCACGGCTAATCAATTAGTAGTAAAAGTGGAATGCATTGAAAACGCAAACGATTCCTTGTGCCAATAGTTATTAGGGATTCGGATTCGGAGATTGGTACTCTACATAGAGTCTATAAATGCAAGCATTTCTTCGACATCTGCATTTACAAGTTTTCTTCTAAACTACTATTCTCTGTTCTGTGATGCACACACAAAACGGCAGTGCAGAGCCAGGTGACCAACGCAACAAAGTGCAGATATAAGAAATTAATTGTTGATTTTATTGTATATGTATAGTGTCAATCAATTGTTAACCAAAGCCGCAATGTATTTCACTTTGATTTGCCGTCTATGTTGACTATTTACACCAATTTTTAACCGACATCTCAAAAAAAGAGGAGGTTCTCAATTCGTCGGAATCTTTGTTTTTATTTATGTTCAGCGATTACTTGAATATGCCTGAACCGATTTGAAAATATTTTTTTTTGTTTCAAAGGATATCCTTTCCAGGTGGTCCCATTTAAATTTTAACGAAATCTGCTTAGCCATTTTTAACCGACGAAAAAAAAACGGAGGAGGTTATCAAGTCGACGCGTATATATTTTTTTTTATGTATGACCACGCATAACTTTTTACAGAGCAGTCTGATTTCAATAATTCTTTTTTTATTGGAAAGGGTATACCCCAAGGGGGTCCTATTTAAATGTTAACGAAATAGGTCAAGCCGTTTTGAATAAATCAGCAAAAATAATGGTTAAAAGTATCATTTTTTTGAATGATTTTATCATATCATCAATGTATGTCAACAAACACTGGAAAAAACAAAGAGCCGATAATCGGGCTCAGTTGCGTGTGTTGAGAGAGGCATATTGTCTAGCAGTGGACTGATACCGGCTGATTATGATGATATTTTACAGGTGGTACAATTTAAATTTCATCGAGATATGTTCAGTATCTCCAGAGATATGAAGATAAACACCTCAAACTTAGTATTGAAATTGACTAGCGTGACGTTGGAAGTCGGTTTTTTAAGTTTTTTATGTGATCTTAAATTATTTTTATTCTTATTATAGGCATATGATAAATGTTCTATGTAAAGTTTGTCTAGGCGAGGGGTAAGCAATGACGCCTGCTTTTAACATAGTAGATTTTGGCCACTAAAAATTATAAAATAAAACTTTTTAACAAAAAAATTAAACCGCCGAAAAAACTGAAAAGCAAAAAATAATTAAACTTTTTTATTTAACCTTAATAACGAATAGTTATAAATAAAATATCTAACTGAAATATTTAACTGTAATATTTAACCGAAACACTCAACTGAAATATTCAACTAAAACATTCAACATAAATATCTAACTGAAATATAAAAGTGAAACGAGTTGGGAGCGACGGAGTCGGCAGTAATAATAACGAAGTTCTTAAACTTCTGGTAGTATACCTAAGTATATATTTTTGTAATTGTTTTGAGTTTTTAACTAAACATAATAACTAAGTTCTTAAACTAATGTAAGTATATATACCTAAGTAATTTTGAGTCGGCGCCAAATAATCAATAAGCAAAGATCACTAAATAACCTCTTAAATTTAAAGAAATAATCAAATTAAATTAACAATGCAACGTGAAATCTCTAGCGATGAACATAAACATTCCAAAAAATGCACTTCCACACGACCCACAGAATAAATAGAGATGCACGACCACTCGCAACGACGTGAACCCGTCACGGGCCGCCACAGATTACTGTATGTGGTGCCCGTTCGAGTTGCAGTCTCGCTGACATTAACTTCGTCAACACTCGGCATTTTACGGCGAACTGGCGTGTCGCGCCATGCCTCCGCCGTGCACAACGCTTTACGTAATTAATTAATTTGCTTGTTTGGCGCCGACTCAAAATTACTTAGGTATACATACTTACATTAGTTTAAGAACTTAGTTATAATGTGTAGTTAAAAACTCAAAACAATTACAAAAATATATACTTAGGTATACTAAGAGTAGTTTAAGAATTTCGTTATTAAAGTTAAATAATAAAGTATAATTATTTTTTTCTTTAAGTATTTTCGGCGGTTTAATTTTTATGTTAAAAAGTTTTATTATATATCAACATTTGTATTGCGATACATTTACTTATCTCGACGACATATTACTAACTACTGGCACAGGTTATATAATAGTTACTGCGTCTAATGGAAACTTTGACTAGCGCGACGTTTGAATTCGTTTTTTTTTTCTTAAATTATTATGATGTCTATTATGCGATATGTTTGAGCGTCTCGTTTGTTATGCGTTACCAGAAAAATTCAGCAAAATTTCATTTGATTCTGCGATGTGTTTTACTTTTATATGCAGTTAAATACTCCAATACTTAGGCATTTCGCACACGGTGTCATAACGTACGCGTAATGTAATACGCGCGTAGTACGAAAGCAATACGAACACGTCCATGTTCAATCTAGTCCGCAGACGAAGCGTTGTTGCAGCGAATCGTACGTAAAACTCTCCAAGTCTCGAACTCGTTGTGTCTTTACGATACGCTTACGAGACGACTACGCTTACGATCCGTCTGCGAAAAGCCTTAGTAAGCAACTTCAATACCTCTGTACTTAAACATATCCTCAAAAATCTAATATGTATAAATTTCGTGCATCAAATTTTTTTGAAGTGAAAACTTCTGTAGCGGCATTGTGTACTTTTCTTGGGGTGGGTAAAAAATGTTAAACTCGCGTCAGGTTACATGTCCTGATCGAAAATTCGTAAGATGGAGCGCAGGGCGCTTGCGCGAGGTGTCATTCCAAAATATTCAAAAATGAATGTTCAAGTTTTCACTTCTACCGGCTTCTTCGCCTGGCGTTACAACCCATTGTTTTTTTTTAAGCTTACTTTCAATGTGGGTTTCACATTACTAGAAGTCTTGTTAAGTCCTTCAACTAAGCTAAATATTATGCTTGTGTTTGGAGTGCGTTCACGTCATGCTATTGGTGAGGATTAGACTCACGACCTCTCGATCGCAAGTCAAACCGACGCCTTAGACATAAAATGGGACTATTCCCACTTAGTTAAAAGTTCAAGTATCTTGAAATTTCAGTAAAAAAGTTTTCAGATTATTCGATAGTTTTTTATTGGATTTGTTAAAACCAGCAGACGCTGCCATTAATAAATGTAAATTTCAAAAACCTAATTGCAAAGTCTAGATACTGTAAAAGGCTGACAAGAAAAAAAATAGCCTTTAATGAAGAGACCTAAGGGTCTCTTCATTTACCAAAGTTTTATTTATATTTTCATCTGAAAATAAAGTTCTGCTATTGAAGGAAATTCATGTTGGTTTGTAGAAGTCCAAAGTTTATCAAAAATATCACAATTATATTTCTATGTGTTTTCATTACGTTATTAAGTGTATATAATATAATATGTATCAGGTAAAAACAGGATGTCGTGTTTTGACTCATTGAAATGGTCTAGATTATACATAAATTAGTCGTGGGTGATTTTAAAATTTATATTTATTACTTTATTCACCTTTCAACACAAGTGGACATATTTAAATAAAATGTTATATTGTTGAACATTACGTAATTGTTTTAACCAATTTATATCTGGTTTACACCCTAAAATTATACTGGTGAAAATCGAGCCATGTAGCCATGAGCCATGTAGCCATCCCCTATATCGGATAATCATAAATTATGAAAACTACGGTAAATCTGTTAACAATGTTGGCTAACCCAGGTTTATAAGATAAGTTTGCTTGGGTGGTAAAAATTTCGCACTTAGGTGTAAAATAATTGACTTTTTAACACCAGAGATCAGATTAGCCCTGATTAGCGGTGATTCATGCCACATATAGATCAATTATGCATAGATATATGTGTGAATGTATATAATTATTGTGTGCAACTCTCAGGCCATGAAGTCAATGGTTAGATTGTAAGAATAAAACTAGCCTGCCATAATCAGCGATATTACGGATTAGTGCTTGGGCTATACACCATAGGAAATATACACATCTGTGGTGATACCATGGGAAATGAAATGAAATGAAATGAAATATCTTTATTGCTAGAATGTAGTACAATTAGTTATTACGTAACATGAGTGTCTCATACATTCTACCACAACAGTGGTGTGCAACAGAATTTAATTTTTTACTAGTCGCTATACAAATATAAATACTTAATAAATCATAATTGCAATAGGTATACCTAATTTAATTGAATGAGAATTATAAAATGTCAAATGGTTAAATATAAATCACAAAAATGATACGAAATGTCAATGAAATTTAATTATTACTTCTAAATTATTTATGTTAAATTTGATAGTTCATATATTCATTTAAGTCATAAAACAGTGTTCCAATAACCAATTTGTCAATTTTCTTTTAAATATGCATATAGTCATGTCTTTAAATGAATTTGGCAATTTATTATACACTAGTATGGCATTTGCGTAAGCGTTCCTGTTAAATATATCTGTATAGCAACGGGGCAGATATAGCTTAAATTTGTGCCTAGATGGTCTGTTAGTAATTTCCGAGCGCAGATTAAAATAATGTGGGTATCGTTTGACCATCATACACGATTCCCGCAAGTACATACAGCACAATGGTAATATACGATATTTTCTGAATATGGGCCTACAGCTATCCATAAACCAAGCACTACATATAGCCCGCACACATTTTTTTTGAACACGGAAAGCTCTATCAATCTCGACCGAATTTCCCCACAGTAATAGTCCATACGCTAGGACAGACGAAACGTACCCATGGTATGCACTGAGTGCTGCCTCAGTGGACACCGTCATCCGTAATCTTTTGATTGCAAACACGAATCTGTTGACCTTGTCGCAAACATACTGTATGTGAGTCAATTAATATACCCAGAAATGTTGTGTTATTAACTTCTTCTATGTTAATGCTATTGTATGTTATTTTAAGGTCTATGTGTCGTTTTTTGTAATTTTGAATTTGTATCATTTTTGTTTTTTTAATGTTAATTTTGAGATTATTATTATCAAGTCATTTTATAATGTTGTCTAAAGTTTTATTAATTTCTAATTCAAAATTGTCAATGTCATTACATTTTACAAGAACTGTGGTGTCGTCAGCAAATAAAATAGTTTTGTGATTGGTGGGGTGATACAAACGCATGCATTGTGCAATCTGTGTTGATTAATTGTTGTGTCTGTTTGATAGACAATACAAGACAGCTTAGTGCGTTGCTTTGGTTGGACGTAAAATTCTGAAGAGACGATTAAATAAACATTTCTTTCATTGCTCAATTTAAATGTAACCACGTAGTATTGTTATCTCTTTGATGTAACCGCGAGAAGGAGTCGTGTCTGGGAATAAGATTTTCTTGTCCAGACACACCCTCTAAATACCTGCATTCTCCACTAATGTACTGCATAGTTGTAAGTATTAGTTTTACGCATTTTATTACCAAATAAATTATTGATTGATTGATTGATCTAGCTAGTCACTTTCAGTAGCAAGTTTAAAGTGTTTCTCTTCATATCTCTAGAGATACTCATCTGATCTCGATAAATTGTAAAGTAGGAACAAACGGTACAAACGGTAGGTAAGTAACTTCTCTAACATTTAATAATTTTTCCAAATCGATTCATTAATGTACGTATAAAATGAGGTATCAAACATAAAAACATACAAACTAATTGAGAACCTTCTCCTTTTTCGAAGTTGGATTAATAGGCGTCAGCACTATCTTTAAACACATTTGGCCAGAATAATAGTTGATGTTATACGATTGACTGAGTGTCTAACAACCGCCTCCACTTATAATGGCTTTCTCAAAAGCCTATCCCCCTCCCTGTCAGATAGACGTCGTAATCGAGGAAACAAAATATTTCCGGCGTTTGAACTATGCTTTGTGGATCAAATTACTTTCGGTGTCGAATGTTCGTGAAATTTTCCTCGCAAAAGAGAAAGAAATTCGGATCCGAATACCTATTAGATTCATCACTTGATAGATTCTTTGAGCACGTTTGACTTCAGTGCATTTTATAAAGAAATTAGGATTGACAATATCATTACTTGTTTGGACATGTTTTTTGACAAAGTTATGTTTTATTAACTTATTTTTAAGTCTGTCACTCAATAGGGGAATTGAGTAGGACCAACTTAGAACACAAGTTGTGTGTTCCCCTTGCACAAATAGATTATTTCTATCAGCATAGAAAAAAACTTTGTGTTGAAATCTTTTGCGTACAATTGTATACCTACATAGTTAGTTAGTTAGTTTCTTAGTTTATGGTTTCTGTGGCTTGATGTCACAATTCTGCCAATTTCCATCCATGCCAGTTTCTAGTCTCCATGCTATAAGTTTCATAAAGCATGTGGAGAGTATGCCGGTAATATATGAATCGTAATATGAGTCGGTGTTCAGAAGTAAGGATCGACCCGAATTTAAGGTAGGGTTCCGTGTTAGTACTCTATCCCCGTTTGTCCACCAACGACGCCACAGAGACGTCAAAGAGAACGAGGTTTTCCGGGCCGATTTCAAAATGACGTGACGGCGATTGTTTGTCCTATAGATATGTCCACCATGACGGATCTTGGTGGTTCAGTTTGTACTAGCTGGCATGCGTGGCAGTTGCGTTTCCATAGAAATAAAACAAACTAGAACAAGGCTCAGGTGAACCGGCAACAACTTCTTCTTTTACATTTGTACATTTGAAGACGTAGTCGATGCAAAGCATTTTGGATTCATCCGCTACATGAACGATACATCATAGGAGCGTTTAAAATACTTTACGACAAATTTCAGCAGCATGAAAAAAAGTTTTTAACAACTACAGCATGATCTATCTATCATATCCTATCTTTGGATAAAAAGCCTCGGACTACTCTAAAAAAAACAGACAGATCGCGTCGAACACAAGAGTGACTGTGATTGGCTGTGTATGATACGCACGTATGTTTAAACGTGCGTAACACACACAGCCACGTACTTTTTATACTGTAGCGATACCTGCGGCTGTGGTGTGTAATATTGCTAGTTTGAGAAAATAAAACACCACTCGATTTTCGATGAAACATTTTATGAATACCGACTTCCAGTGAACCGTGATAGTCTAACAAATAAAGCGATACCAATTGACGTTTATTGAGGTGCTACTGTTTGAGATAAAACCATCCACTAACTAGGCCAATAGGGTAATGAATACAATTTCCTTAAAATTTTTAATCGAGAAATAAGAACTTATATATTAAGATACAAATAACGATGCTAGCACATCGGCCCGTCAAAATCTTGGGCCGATTTCTAGCGGTCGCGCCGATCTACTCGAAATATAATTCTATAATAATATTTATTTATTACAGAATATAATATAATTATTGTACCTGCGTGTACAAATATTATTCACATGCCAATAGAGAAGATATGCTGAAAACAATGCTTTTTACAAGCTTTTATTTAACTTACATTGTATGTATGTATGTATTTATGTATGTATGTATGTATGTGGGTATGTCACTATGTATGTTCGGGTGGAGTCTTGGAAGCTAAATTAGACCCTCTTCCCGATGTCGGTTTTGACTCAAATTTGGTGAACTTATGTATCTTTGGTGACAATACAATAAAATGGTACTATGGAGCTGGTATGATGATGGAGACGGAAGGTGGCCACGGCATCTCTGTGATAAAACAACATAACCCAAACGAATTTGAGCTCGATTGATTCGTCTTGAGGAGGACTTTACACTTAGGTGATATCCAGGGTCTGATGATGAAGCTGGAAGGTGGCCACGGCATCTTTGCGATAAAACAACATAACCCCGTCGAGTTTGGGCTCGATTGATTCGTCTTAAGGAAGACCTTGCACCTAGATGATATCCAGGATCTGATGATGAAGCTGGAAGGTGGCCGCGGCATCTCTGCGATGAAACAACATAACCCTAGCCAGTTTTGGCTCGATTGATTCGTCTTGAGAGAAGGATTTTACACCTAGATGATATCCAGGGTACTGATGATGAAGCTGGAAAGTGGCCACGGCTTCTCTGTGATAAAACAACATAAACCCACCGAGTTTGGACTCGATTGATTCGTCTCGAGGAGCACTTTACACCTAGATAATATTCAGGGTCTGATGATGAAGCTGGAAGGTGGTCACAGCAGCTCTGTGATAAATTAACGTAACTTTACCGAATTTAGGCTACATTGATTCGTCTTGAGGAGCACTTTACACTTAAACGTTATCCAGGATCTGATGATGAAGCTGAAAGTTGCCCATGGCATTTCTGTGATAAAACAACATAACCCCGCCGACCGAGTTTGGGCTCGATTGATTTGCTTTGAATAGAACTTTACCCATAATCACATCATAATATCCGTAGAATATTTGAAACATCATGCTTACTCTAAAATACTCAGGTATTTAGCTATCTTACCTACCAAAAAGTTTAAAATAAATTTAGCGTAAAAAGTGTTTTTTAAACCAAGCTTTTATCTGGGCAAGGAACTAAAATGTTAAAAATAAATTCTAGTAAGAATTTTGCGGGTAGATACTTACCTATATTCTTAAAATCTTGAGATACAGAAGTATAGTAAGTATCTAACCTGTAAAACGGATAGTGCCTCAAGCTTTTTAGAATATAGGTAAGTATCTACCCGCAAAATACTTATTAGAATTTATTTTTAACATTTTAGTTTCTTGTCCCAGATCAAAGCTTGGTTTCAAAAACATTTTTAACTTTTAATTTATTTAGGGTTCCGAACCCAAAGGGTACCAATGCAACCCTATTACTGAGACTCCGCTGTCCGTCTGTCCGTCTGTCTGTCTGTCTGTCTGTCTGTCTGTCTGTATGTTTGTCTATCTGTCTATCTGTATGTCCGTCTGTCACCAGGCTGTTTCTCATGAACCGTGACAGTTAGACAGTTGAAATTTTCACAAATGATGTATTTCTGTTGCCGCTATAACAACAAATACTAAAAACAGAATAAAGTTAAAAATTAAAGGGGGTACCCATAAAGGCAAGGTGTTCTTTTGGAATTTTACTATAACGCCATCTATGAACGTTTGACTGTATTAAGTATATTAATTACCTATGTGATAACTTTCACTTAGTTGGCGTTAGATATTCGTAAGATGGCGTTGAACTAAATAAGACTCCTTTTTTAATAAATGTTTTGAATTGACATGGTAATATAATATAATAAAATAATATCTGGATGACAGAGCTTTGCTCGCAATGTTTTTTTTTTTTGGTAAATCGTGTTTTATTTAATTTTTTGGCTCCCAATGATAGTTTTCTCACAAAAGAACAAACTTGGAAAAATTTACGTTAGACGTTCGTAGATGGCGTTGTACTAATTTGCTTGCTTATTTAGATAAGCACGCGGCTCCTGTTTTAATAAATGCTTGGAATTGACACGGTAATATAATAGAATATAATAATATCTGCATGACCAAGCTTTAATCGCTGTTCTTGTTTTGTTTTTTTGGTAAATAGTGTTTTGTGTAAGTTTTTGGCTCCCGATAATAGTTTCTCTCATAAGAACAAATTTGGAAAAATGAATCATCTTTTCTGGACTCAAACCGGGGTCCTTCTGATTGCCATCCGTCGGTGTCCACTGACGACGTCGGTTGTGATACCAACGGTTGTCCAACCGTCCTTTGCATTGCGGGTACGGAACCCTAAAAAGAATGCTTTGCCAATACCACAAAATAAATAAATAAATAATAAAACGAAAGCCTCAAATTTATTTATTAGCCACATGATCAAACTGCTAATTTTATAAATAAGCCACGGGAAGATGAATTAGCCCCTAATAAACTAATTCGTCTATTTTACAACGCCAACTGAACATTCCATAGAAAGTGTCAAGTAAGATTAAGATCAACAATTTATCATATATTGTCCACCTTATTTATTATTGCCATCTAATTTACTAACTCAGCCGCAAATTTTCCATCTCATCACCATTTTTATGTCTTATAGCTTCAACAGAAGGTCCTCAAAAATAAAGAATTCAAGCATGTGTAGACTCACTGCATTTATTGTAACTTAGCATTTTAAAACTATAAATCATGTCCTTTTATCGTGAAAATAGACACAGCAAAATTTATACGGGCCTTATTTGTTACCTAACTTATAAGAAACTTAATAATTTCAATGTCAAACACTAAGGCAACATACCTAGAGAATTACAGTGACCACCGCGTGACGTGCAGCGGCCGCGCGACACCACCACAGAACTGACGCTATAGCGTTTAAATGAAGTTAAAGAAGACCTATCTATAAAATATCCATGTAATGTATAGGAAAAAGTCAAAGCATTCAAAATATTAACTTCTCATTCCTCCCCCCCCCCCCCCTCCCCCTTCACAGCCTTAAACTAATTATTGATACATTTTTTAAACTTATCTTAAAATATTAATATCTTTTGAATTGTAGGGGGTTCCGCGCAACTTTACCTTCGAGGAGGGTTCTACTCCTTCTCCTCCCCCTCCCTTCCCCTTTCTTCCCCTTAAATGTGACTTAGTAATTTAGAAAGCAAAAAGAAGCAAGGCAGATTTTTTGAGGCGAATAATGCTATTAAAAAGAAGTTTGCACCCAATAAATAATAATGAAATACCAAGACTGCCTGTTGGTAGAGAGAAGAGAAGTTAGCTCCTATGACATTTACATATTAGTAGAGAGATAGAATAGGTAGATAGACTACAAAACCGAAAGTGAATTTTACGTATAGTTGTCTTGAAAACGTTGGCTGGTTAATCTTCTATACTATAATAAAACAGTAACTAAGCGATATCTATCTATACTATAATAAAACAGTAACTAAGCGAAAACTGTACATTGAATATTTTTTTGAAATTTAAATTAGGGGAAGCAATATTAACGCTATATATGCCGAAAATATATTTTTTAAAATTTTTGTCTGTATGTATGTACGTTTCAAAAATCATCACGCCGAAACTACTGTACGGATTTTAATGAAACTTAAAGTGAGCATAGCTTATACTATGGAATAACTTTTAAAATATTGGTTATCCTGAAAAACATAAAGGTTTTGATGTGACATGGGAAAACAGGATATTTTTATGTAAATGTTATGCAATCTATTAGGTAAACACTTCTCGAATGATACTTTGATCAAATGTATATGTATAAAAAAGTTTTCATGAAAACAAAAAAAACCGGGAATCGTTCCTGGTTCTGTAATGCAGATTTACATTGTTATATTTTTTTTTTTATTATAAACATATTATATATATACATATACATTGTTATTCTTAAATTTGCCACACTGCATATGAAAATGATTGGTTCATGTGGAACAAAGCTTGCTTTAAGAAGCAAAGGCTGTAGGTTCGAATCTCAACACGTGGGAATTTTTTGTCGAAAATGTAATGTTTTGTAGTTATTTTTCGCTTATTCTCAATCATTCGAAAACATATTCGGATTCGGAAGCTTCATTTTTAATTTTATTTATTTTTTTGATCCCTGAGCTGTTTTGCGCGGAAACCTTTCCAATAAATCACTGATTTTTTCTAATTGAAATATCAAAATTAACCGATCGGAGCATTGTGAATTGCAAAGATCCAAGTCGAAGTAAAGGCAGTTTCCGAATTCGAATTTGCTTTCGAATGATTGAGCTAGATAACCCTGCTGATAAGCTTAGCGTTTGACTACTATCTCGCCTGGTGCTAAGCGATGATGTCATCGAAGATAGTGAATCCGCTAGGCTTAAAATGATCCTGAATACCAAGGGCTTTTTGTTGCATGACACCGTAAGGATACGCCGGCAGATGTTCTCCTTGATGGTAAAAAGCTATTTTATGTCAACAAGTCAGGCGGAACATCGATATAATGCTCCTATTACGTGTGGCAAAAGGTGGTTTGAGTTGTGACTCGCACGAACCAGTCTACAATCGAATAAAAGCATGTCGCTAATCGATTCGCTCTCAAGAAATAACATTAATAAAGCAATAAATCTTTGAGAAACATATTCGGATGATGGTGGCATACGCTGTCTCTTTTGTTATCTTAAGTTTAAGGAGATCAGCTGAGTTCGGCAAACGACACTCGATCGTTCTTCTGCCGATGATGGATTAAACACAGGCCTCATTATTGGAATATAAGCGAAACGAAACTAGCGCCCAACTATCTTTGAGTTACTCAAAGCCAACTATGTATGAGAGCTAAGCGAAGCTAAGTAAGATAACCGAAGTAGGTTTCCATTTGAAACATGAGATGTAGATGACGACTTGCTATGCCAGTCGATGACGATTTACTTTACATTACACATTATAACTGCACATATTACAGGATCGTCGGGTTTCCCAGCTTCTGAATTCGTATCGCTGGCATAGTTCTATTAGGTAGAAATGTTGTGCAGTTTCGTACCATTTTAGATTCGTCATGTCTGTCCGTCTGTCCGTCCATATGTCACAGCCATTTATTCCGAAAATTTTAAGACTACACAGTTAAAACTTGGTAGGTTTGGCTAGGTAGATGTATTCTGTGAACAGCTTTACGAGTTTTATACAAAAATAAAAAAATAAAGATTAAGGGGGGGGGGGGGGGGTTCCCATACATGGGAACAGAAAAAATGTTTTAATCAAACCTTTACGTGCGGTATGTTTTTGGATAGGTCGTTGAAAATGACATTGTGGTTTTTGAAGTAATTTTTTTTCAAAGTCATTCGTTTGAAAGTTTTACACTTAAGTGGTAAAATGTGTGTTTGTAAAAAGTGAAAAATAAAAAATCCTGTAGATTTCAATAAAACTTTAACCGAAAATTGGTTTGAAGTCAGTAGTTTTTGAGATATAGCACATTTTCCGAACCGCAAACATAAATTTGTTTTTCATAAAAACGCTTATGTTACGGAACCCAACGAGTGCGAGTCCGACTTGCACTCAGCCAGTTAAGACTTTCTATTGTTTAAGTTCAGTCTCTTTAGATTAAAAGATGCTTTAGACAAAGCAATAAATGTCGGTTAAAATTGATCTAAAAACTATCTAGATATTTTAGCTTCCCTGAAACTTTCAGCTAGATAACTAATTGGAAAGTTTTTGAAATTTAGTCGTCAGATTACACCTGGAATTACTGACAGACAAACAAGAAAGTAACTTACTAAAAAATGATCATAATAATAATTTACAAAAAAGAGTGTGTTAACTTTTATTATGGGTGGTCAAAAATGTATATATGAGTACTCTCCGTACTCTAATTTAAATCGGATACATTCAAATTTATTGAAGGTGTCATTTAAAATTATAAACATAATTATATTTCCATTTAAAATCCCAGATTTGACGAATTGAAATGCAAGTATCTCCGTTCCGATAATTGTGAATTGCAAAGATCTAAGTCGGGAAGGGGAGGTAGTTTCTGAATCCGATTTTTTTTTACGAATGCTTGTGAATAGCCCGGCTGAAATTGAAAGGTGCCTTTTATTAAAGGTTTAAATAGGTAAGGTAAAATATATTAACGTTTTTAATAAGCCTATCCCCGGTTTTCGAATTTATTGGAGTCGTTGATGAGTTTTTCGATTCTGCTATCAATAGAAAACTATTGATAGCATAAGCTGAGCATCTACTTAGCTGGATTTTTTTATTACCGTCAACCATTGCTTTGATATAGATTAAACTGCTGTCCCGGGTGAAATATTGTTTAACTTTAGTCAAAACGTCAAGTGGCTGACTAAACTTTAAATTCAACTAGCGACCCGCCCCAGCTTCGCACATATGCCTCGGTAGAGCATATATGCCTGTATCTGTTTGCATCACTTTGTGGCGTCGAGTATGAATTAATCTTTATATAAAACCTTAACGAATTATACACATAAACCTTTTCTCATGAATCATTCTATCTATTGGTGAAAACCGCAAATTCTGTAGTTTATCGCAAACTGACTGACAGACGCGGCAGGGGACTTTGTTTTATATTGTGTAGTGATATAAAAGTAAAATTAAGAGCTGATGCTTAATGAGATGCCGAGAATATCAAGGCGGTTAGTTGTCGTTATAGGTATATCTTTAAATGTAGGAGATCAAACGTTTGACGAGCGCTTCTCTATGAGGCTGGATTTTTGTGCGGCTTGATACATTATAACGACGTTGTTATCTACATACCAAAGTACAATATTTGCCAAATTTTCGTTAGACAATATATGTAATAGTATATGCAATTAAACATTGTTTAATATTCCATTTAAAATACATTGTCATTAAAATTGTAACCCTATCTACCAAACTGGGCAATGCAATAGTGCCCATATATTGATGGTTAGTGTGGATTATTGAAATTAAGACATTAATTGTTACATTAAAAAAAATTACAGCGTAGCAGATATAACTTCTCTTGGTCTTATCATAATGTAAGGCATAGATTTGAACCTTAATGAGACAAATAAAAAATTAAGTGTAGCCACACTAACGTTTAGGTTTTATTAAGTTTTTGTAGGAATCGCGAACGAAGTCAAGTACAGCTAGTTTATATATACATATATAATAGCTGACTTGGTACAACACAAACAAAATGCAGAACATTTTAAAACAGTACACCAGATTGTGTTGAGTAAACTGGAAGTTCGCTTTGTGATTTTTTATGCAAATATTTGCAACTGAAACCAACAATGTATTACAGTAAAAAAATTAAACTGCTTCTATGTCAAATTGCTTAGGCAGTTTGTTTTATTTGTGCCCAAACTTTTTAGGCACTTTATTTTCTAAATTGTATAATGTTTTACCAAAGAGAGCTTTCGTAAGCAAGATAAAGTATTAGAAAATTTTGAAAAGACTTAAATAATAATATTAGTACTATAATTCAACCTAATTAGTTGAACTGTCTGAAATAGGTAAGTACTTAGAAAAATGAAAAGTATACATGCTTCATATAGTCATTTTTAAAACCACGCATTTGCTACGTCCGCTTAATTTAGATCCACGCTTATATTTATGGCTGAACAACAGTTTAGTGAAAATCGATTGATCTATATGTAGAAAAATAGCTTTTTAGAAGCTGCTTCAGAATTATATCTCGCTGTCCCACGCGGTTATAAGACATTGAAAATAAGTGGCTTATTCATTTGATTTGAAGCTCAGCGTTCTTTTATCCCCAAGAACAATGCAACGTAAAAATATACGTACATAAATCTAACACTCTCTTTTGTTTCCAGCTACCGTGGGCAACTATGAGTGCGGGAGAGAACAAACGGCGTCTAGTCCCGGAAGCGGCCGACGGGCAGGAAACTGCCAGGTTGGTTTTTAATGTTGTTAACTCGTCGAGCAAGCCAAGCTTTATGGTATAAACTACTAGACTTTCCTCGTCCGCCCGTACGGTATATCTTGTTTACATTTATCAGAAGTGAACCCTCTAAAATGCAGTTTAAAGTTGCTACATGTTATTTTGGTAATTTGATAGTTTAGATATCATCCAAAGCTTCAGTTACGTTAGTTGTAGACAGAGAAGGAAATTAGCCTCTACATTGACGGTCCGTTGGTGTAATCCGGTAGGTAGCTGGTTCAAATCCTAGCTGTGCACCAAAGGATTTTTCTATGTACATATATGTGTGTTCGTCTACAGGTGGAATATCAATGTTTCGCCTGACTTGCTACCAAACAGTAGCTAAATACTCTATGTCAATCAAACCAATCTTTCGAATCAGATTATTCCAGGCCAAGCGTGTTCCAATCTTCGACCACATAATTATCACTTACCACCAGGAGACATAGTGGTCAGACGCTAGCCTATTGGATATAAAATCAGAAGTAATACCGCCGACCTCTCTATTAGCAGTCAAGCCATCTTCTTTATACCAATGGGCCTTCAAAAATTTCCGCGACAAAATAGCTCATGGATTTATCAATATTCAAAATTAAAATTATTTTTCTGAAACGTTTGTATTGAAATCCATCACATCCACATTCAGTTTCCGAATCTAAATAGATTTTCGAATGATTGAGAATCAGGGGGCTGATTGAGTGTTTTGATCATTACAAGATACAGGAAAATTTAAATAAGCATAAAAAAAACAATATGTGAATATTGACAATTTTCTTGCTGTCCGTTTATTTTGAAAATCTGAGAATGCAGCTCTAAACGTGGTATACAGTAAATGATAGTCTCCTAGAGCCGTTTTCTAGTAACTATAATAGGTAAGGTACCTACTTACTTTTAAGGCCTCGTTCGCCCTCAGGAATCAACTTAATATATATTTATTATCTTTAACTATGTTAGTTATTTTTTTCCTGGAAATGGTTTACTTTATTCTAAACGTTTTCTTAGCTCATTGAAAAGCAATGAGATCTTCTACCTTATTTCCATTGGAGCTCAAGATTAAACTTTGCTCCAAATATTCGTTCCAGTTTCGTTTCGGAGTCATCGATAGAAAATTAGATTTATCAGTAGATTCTATTGAATTGGACTGCCATCCGTGTATTCGTGATCCGATTACTTTTTAACCAACTTCCAAAAAGAAGGAGGTTCACAATCCGTCTGTAAATATTTTTTTCTATTTTTTTTTGTGTGTATGTTACGCTATTACTCCGACAAAGGTTAGGCAGGTTAAAATAAATTTTAGACGAAACTTTTTAAGATCCAAGAAGATACATTTTATTTTAATCGTGGTTGTTATTATACAGTATCAACGTTTATTTTATTTACTACTATTGCTAATTGTGTACGTTTATAAGATCTTCAAAAATTATTAAAATATTTTTATTACCATCTATCTTATATTTAAATCGTTATTTTTGTCTATACTTCTTCACTAGCATAATATTGTTAGCTGATGGATCAATTTTAGAAACGCTTTCACTTATCAGAAGAATGACATGGGCCATATTTCGCATGTGAATTCGCAAGCAAAGAAGTAGTTACTAATAAATCCGTGTTAATTTTAAATAAAAAGTATATTTGTATAAAATAGAAGACATGCAAAACTCTATAGGTAGTCTAGGCGCCAAATGTTGCGCGTCACTGCACTGCGCCAGTAATCCAGAGACATCAAGTTATCACACAGGCTCCGTACTACATGAGGCACTTTTGTACCTCAAACTAAAATACATGTATCTTTCACTATTAAATAACTGATAAAGTGTTGGTACCTCTTCACTTCAGGCGGACTAGCAGAAGTCCTATATATAAGCACTTGAATGCAACACTGTAACTAAAGACTGTCACAATGTTTACGTTTGACTACCGCAGTTGTCGAATAATTTCATGGTAATTTATGATTGCCATGCCCCGCAGTTATAACGCGGCACCAAGGATATTATAGTGGCTTCTAATGACTTCATAAGCGTCAGGGTACCGTTTTACATTTTGATGAGGGAGCCTAGTTCTCGAGACTTCCGACTGCATAAGCGAATGCAAGAAATTAAGAAATGCCAACGTGTTTAACTATGCACTCTACGTGGGAATAATTGGATGTACGAGATTATATGTGAGTGCATAGTTTTGAAGTAGTTGGAAAATTGGGTTGCTTGTTTACTTGTGAATTTGATGAGCATTTGCATATTTGAATGTGATTTTCTGCAGGGTGATAATGTGTTCTTAAGATTTTATAATATATAAAATCGTTTAAAAATCTAAAAAAACCAACTTCAAATGCCGCGGTATTAATTTTCAGTACCAAGTTTGATGTGTTTATCTCCATATCTCTGGAGATACTTATCAGATCTCGATGAAATTACTGATACCACCATAGGGTTGTGCCCTTTCCAACAAAAAATAAATAAATCAAAATCGGCTCATAAACGACGAAGTAATCCGCGAACAAACATAAAAAATATATATGTAATAATACTCGCGGATCCGGCAGATGTTGTCCTGCCCGATCGCCACCTATCGGGTTCAATTGTGAATCTAAACCATCTGCGGGCTAACTCAAACCTTTATTCTATGCTCAAACACACAAACCAAAATTCATCTAAATTGTTCCAGCCGTTAAGAAGGAGTGACATTACACACGTACAGTAGAAAAATATATATAAAGATATCGACGCAAGAAAACGTATTTGCTGTAAGTAGCTCAAACCCAATTGTTCAAGAGAGCCAAAAAACTGATTAAAAATTCGAAAAAAATCACAACTTTTTTACTAGCTGTGATAGAAAGATGATTTTTTTTATACAGTTTTGTTAAAATAATATCCACTAACTAAAATTAAAATATTTTTCCTAAACTTATGAGAAGTAGGTTTTTCACTACTTACAGCAATTGACTTTTCATTTAAAGTCCTGAAGAACGACGTAAGTAGGTTATTCATTTCTATGGAGATAGCTAAGTTTCATAATATATTTACAGACATATAAAATGCTGTATTTGATGTATTTTATCAATAATGTAAGATAAAAGAGATGAGAGTCTATTAAAAAAAAATCTGATACCAGTCTATTGTTTTAAGTTAAGAAAATGTTGGATATGTAGTAAAATTAAAACAGCCTTAAAGATACGGACACACCGTGGCGTCCTGCGTGCGCGATCTAGGCGGCGATCAGATAGCGCAGTAGTAATTGTATCGACTGGTTCATACAAAATGCGATAAGAAAACCGCCTCAGAAGTCGACGCGGTGTTCTCGTCGCATCGGTCTCCGGATGAATTTGGATAAAACCAAAGTCATGTACAACGAGCACGTTGTTCCGGAACCGATTGTCGTAGATGGACTCCCACTCGAAGTTGTCACTAAGTATGTTTACCTAGGGTAGACGCTCTAACTAGGCAAACACAACTTCGAGAAGGAAATCCAAAGGAGAATTTCTCTGCGGGATCGAATCCGGAACGAAGTAATTCGCCAGAGAACTAAAGTTCGATCGAAGTTCGAATCGACATAGCACAACGGATTAGTTAACTGAAGTGGCAGTGGGCTGGTCATATCTGCCGCAGGATCAGTCCTGCGGCAGATATGACCAGATAACCGTTGGGGTAGACTTATCCTAGAGTGGAGAGCGAGAATCGGCAAACGTAGCGTAGGACGTCCTGTGACCAGGTGGAGCGACGACATACGCAAAGCAGTGGGCAGTGACAGGAAAAGAAGAGCCGAAGATCGGGCTCAGTGGCGCATCTTGGGAGAGGTCTACGTCCAGCAGTGGACTCACACCGGCTGATGATGATGATGATGTAGTACAAATAAAACGACTTTCTTTCTTAATTATTTATTGCTTAATATTTAAAATTGCAACTTGTGCTCTAGGAACATGCAAAATTAGATTTAAATTATTATAATTCAAAAAAGGAACAGTGAACATTACATACAAATAAAACATAATTAATTTCAATTATATTCTATCATGTTTAAAGTAAAAGGAGTGTTTGAAAAGCAATCAAAATTGTGATTTTGTGTAGAAGTAGAGGATGAAATTTGGTATACAGATACTTTAACGTGGATTAGGTTTTTTTTACGCGGACGAAGCCACGAAACGCAGCTAGTCTTCTAATATTAGTAGTATGGAGGGTAAAGGCAAGGAGAACAATCTCTATAAATTAATAAACTGGCCAAGTGCAAGTCGGACTCGCACTCGCAGGGTTCCGTAACACAGTAAAGTATTCTATAACTATGATTTTTCGCAACTACAAAAATAACTTTGTTTTTCATAGTGTTTGTATGAAAAACAATGTTATACTTGTGGTCGCTATATCTCAACAACTGCTGACTATATCTCGTTCAAACCAATTTTTGTTGAAAGTTTTTATTGAGATCTACAGAATATATTTTTTCTAGATTTCCATGTGAGTGTGAGTTCCATGTATGGGATGCCCCCCCCCAAAAACTTTTATATTTTGTATTTTTGTATAAAAATCGGAAAGCGGTTCACAGAATACATCTACCTACCAAGTTTCAATTCTGTAGTCCTAATAGTTTCGGAATAAAATGGCTGTGACATACGGACGGACAGACAGACAGACAGACAGACAGACATGGCGAATCTATAAGGGTTCCGTTTTTTGCCATTCGGCTACGGAACCCTAAAAATCGACCTACTTGCACTGTTTATAATTTGTATTTTGTTATATTTCTAGCTTCTACCCGCGGTTTTGTTCGTGTGGCCTACAGGAAACAAATTACATATTTTCTTTTAAACCAAAAATTATAAGCACTCTCAGTCAAAACACCTACTTTACTCACTCTTTAATTAATATTTTCTTTAAAAGTATGTTTTCAAACTTTGTTTTTTTCTTTTACTGAGGCTTCGCGACCCCCCAGGGGTTCGCGAGTGGCGCGACCCACACGTTGAAAAACACTGTTTTTTTGTGTTAACTAGAGATGCGCTGAATATTCGTTTGGTATTCGGTATTCAGCGTATTCGGCATCTTTTCCACTATTTGTATTCTGCCAAATTATTCGGTTTTGTTGCCAAATATATTCGGTTCAAGCATTTCTATTTTCTTGGCTCATGTAGCCAAGGTGTAGAACTAAAAAATAAAACTTCTTTTATATATTTTATATAAAGACTTATGTTGTATTATAAGTCAAAGAAAACATATTTACTTCTTAACCTATAGTTAGTAGGTATAGTCAACATTTATTTTCAGCCTTAAATCAACATTTAATTTAAATCTCGCAACAATATTTATTTTTAAACTTTAAATCAACATTTATTTTTAAACTTAAAATCAACATTTTTATAAACCTCAATTAAATCCATCCAAGTTCCTAATCTAACCAGCCGCGGCACGTAGCGCACATGCTAGAACTTGTTTACGCGGCAAAACAATGTAATGGTAAACCGAATAATTCAGCCGAATATCTGTTTCGGTAAAGGTTAAACCGAATAATATTCGGTATTCTGTAATTCGTTGAAACCACTATACGGCGCATCTCTAGTGTTAACGTTAACTTAATTGGCGTTAGAAGTTCGTTAGACATTCGTTAGATGGCGGTGTAGTAAATAAGCATGTTTAGTATTGACACGGTATTTATATTATCGATGTAATTTGTACTTTATTTTTCCGTCAAATTTTGTTTAATCAGAACCCTACCTGTGCGGGTCCGACTCGCACTTGGCCAGTTTATTAAAGACCTATCCATAGACACCCCACATGTATAGGTTTGATGAAAAAAAAAATTGTTTGTTCCATTTCCATGTATGGGATGCCCCCCCCCCCCCCCCCTAAACTTTTATATTTTTTATTTTTGTACAAAAATCGTAAAGCGGTTTACAGTACCCACCAAGTTTCAATTCTGTAGTCCTAATAGTTTCGGAATAAAATGGCTGTGACATATGGACGGACAGACAGACAGACAGACAGACAGACAGACAGACAGACAGACCGACAGACAGACAGACAGACAGACATGGCGAATCTATAAGGGTTCCGTTTTTTGCCATTCGGCTACGGAACCCTAAAAATTGTCCTTCAAAGTGAATTATTCATGTGGCGTACGGAGCTAGGGTGTAATTTTGTTATTGGTTGATTTAACACATTCATCATCATAATCATCATGATCAGCCGGTGTCAGTCATCTACTGGACGTAGGCTTCTCCCAAGATACGCCACTGAGCCCGATCTTCGGCTCTTCTTTTCCAGTCAGTGCCCACCGCTTTGCGTATTTAACACATTATGAAAATGTAATAACGACTTTTTATATAGTATATATTTTGTAGGCTACCGTTTGGCCACTATCTCAGCAGGTGGTAAGCGATGATGTGGTCGAAAATGGTGAACATGCTAGGCCTCGAATACTCCCACTTATCTGACTAACAAGGCCTGTGTGCAGCCAGAACACTAAAGTTATGGCGGCAGATTTTTTCCTTGATGGTGGTAAGCTATTTTTTGGTACCAAGTCAGACGGAACATCGCTATAAAATGTCGTAGAAAAAAAAGTATAAAACTACTCTAATTTCTTATTATATCTTCTGCCTACACTAGCGCCATTTTTGTTGATTCTACATTATTTTGCCAGACTCATTTTCAATTTGACCGCCCTAGAATATGTATCTCCTTACCTACTCCATAATTAGTATAGATGTACAATATTGATAAGTAGATGATTATCAATATTGTACATCTTCAGACCTTGGGTTGTAATCAGGTAAAAAGATTTTAAAATTCTAGGAAGCAAATAAAATTTGTGTACTTTTAGACCGTTTTCCTTTTATTTTCATTTGAAAAACATGTAAAACTCGAGGAAAAAGGCTTAGTACGGTAATAACTGTTTATTTTATAGCCTGTGTCTATTACACAAATTTTACCATTTTTTTAGCACATATTGTACCCAAAAACGTAAGGGAAAATGGTTACGCAAACAGATTTGATAGAGGAAAATCTTGTGCAAAAATTAAATTAAAACGAAAACAATTTAAAAGCGTATTTGATTATATTCCTATTTAATTTCTATCTGTTTCACATTAAAGAGTCTTGCGTTCAAACATTTTTTTCGCTATGTAGGAAGCTGTACAAAAGCTCTTTTGTTTGACTTTTAACTTTGCATCTTTTGAACAAAAGCATTATTTTAGAAAAAAACAAAACAGAAGCCCTGGTTTTTCCAACAATAGATAAATCCTATTCACGTCATACACATTTCCGCGTCGCGCCTGAACCAGACAGCGTGACAGCGAACTAGTGATGCGACATTATAAAAAAATTTTACTGTCTGAGATTTCTTAATTTTGAAATTTATTAATTAGCTTTAAATTTAGACTTAATTTGGGGTGAAAGTAACAGTTAGTTAAATGCTAAATGGAAAACAATACAATATACGTAATATTGAAAACAGTGACATGAGGACATCGATCTACTACAACCATGGGGACTACTTTTAATAGTCTGAAGGGTTTTAGAGGTTGTAAAAGTATTATTACACTTTTAGGCCGGTATTCTAGAACGATACTTGAGCACCGATCCGCCTTTAGCACCGAGTGGAGTTCATTGTTTAACTAGGAGCGATCAAATGGCCTTATTCTGTGCTAGGATCAGATTCACGCTTGATCGACATTCTATAACACCGGCCTCAGAAATTATTTACTGATTGATCTAAGATTATATGCACACACATCAGCAAAAGGTTACTTGCTTTGATGCAGGGTTAAAGAAGCACCGTGTATAATGTTTGCTTAAATTCAATCAATTGAAAATTTTAATAAAAAATATTTTTTTTTTTTTAAGGTAAAAGGTAACAAGACAAGCATGACGCTCGCCTGATGGTGAGCGATGACGTCTACTTATAACAGATACAGCGGTATGCAAAATTCTGAACAGCTAGAATTCTACATGTCACTGCACTGCGCCTGTTACCTTGAGACATAAAGATGTTGAGTCTCACATGCCCTGTAATTTCACTGGACACCTTGCCATTTCAACCGAAAAACATTCATATGTTGTTGCATATTCAATTAAATTCACAACACTATATCTAAAATTAAAATACAAACTACAAATATGAAACGGAATGTATGTCGCTGTCTGCTGGTAAAATATACATAGTATGAAGAATATAGTAGTTATGGTAGAGTACAGATAATTATGTTAAAATTTCAAATCAAAATCTAATGTCATTTTATATTCCACAGTATCCATGCGAGAGTGACAGCGAGTCAGTATGGGAAACTAGTGACGTGTCACTGGAGCGGGGTGCTAGCGGTCTTGGTCTCAGCATAGCGGGAGGTGAGACTGGTGGTGACGTCAGCATCACGAGACTTGCTACAGGTGGAGCTGCTAAAGTGGACGGACGACTGCAAATAGGAGATATTTTATTGCAAGTAAGTCGATATTTAAATAATTTTAGGGAACAGAATAAGAAGGAGCGCTTGCCTAATTCAGCGATGACACAAAGAATCTGGAGATGCTTAGAGGTTGAGTCATACACGCTTTCATTTTGTTCTTTAATATGACCCATTTTTTTACGGTCTAATGACATCAGTTATTTGATACAGCCACTGGCGCTTGGGCGGACTGGTGAGTCCCACCACTAATAGTGTGAAGACTTATACAAGGTTTTGTTTGCAGAAACGCCGTAATTACCTACTACTAATTTCTTATTAAATGCGTTAGCTTTTATGAAACTTCATGATAACATCTTGTTCAATAGACGTTGATAAAGCATATCGATGAGTCCAGAAAACATTTATTGTTATTGTATTTGTAACAAACTACGCTATATATAGTGGTCTTAAAGGACTAACATCCGTATTTATATCCATGAAATCTTAAACTATAATTTTTTTTTTATTTATCTCCGAGAATTGTCTCTACAGAGTAGGTTCCTCAAAACGTAAGACGACGACTCGGTAGACCCAGACGGAGATAGCGGGATGACTGGATAACTATTCTTGCACCTGGACCAGCAATAGATCGTGATGTGTGGAAAGAGGGAAGGGAGGCCTTTGCCCTGCAGTGGGACAAAACTGGCTGAGAATTATCACTATCCATATCTTAATAATATATTTAATTAATACAGACGTTACGCTGTGCACGGTTAAATCTTCTCAGGCTATAATAATATAATATATCGTTAGAATAAGCAACTCCAGAAACACTAAACTTGCAAACGCTGTATCTGCAAATACAAATAAGAAACTGCAATCAGTTTCGTATTTGTAATTGCAGATACAGCGATATAATAAGCGATATAACCGATATAATTGTATACATCGGTATTAAATATGCAGATTAAAATATTTAGGGGATAACTGATAATATGAAATCTATGCAATAACTAAAACTGTATTTGACTGAAATAAAAATATGTATTATGCTACTATACTATAAAAAAAATAGCATTTTTGCAACCTTTCTTAATAATCTACAGATTAAGGGATTATATTATCTACTAGCAGCCCGCCCCGGCTTCGCACGGGCAGAACATATATGCCTACAAAATTTGCATAAGTTTGTTGCATCAAATATAAAATATTAACATATTTAACAATAATCGTCATATTTCAACCAATTTACACAAAACCTTAACGAATTATGCACCTAAACCTTCCTCATAAACACTCTGGCTATTGGTAAAACCGCATGATAATCCGTTCAGTAGCTATTGAGATTATTGCGAACAGACAGACAGACGCAGTGATGGACTTTGTTTTATAATACTTACGTAGTGATATTGGATGGCCCTTTGGCGTAAAGGATAGTTACCCTGATTCGTCGGTCGTTGATTCTAATTCTAGCTATAGCTAGAATAAAATATGCATATGCACATAAAACTTTCATTGGTAGGTATATATACCTAAACTATGAGCTTTTTTCTAGTTAATTGCGCTATGAAATCAACTTTCATAGGTCTGATCAATTCGAAAATCTTCTTCTTCAACGATATTGTAAGAACATGGAAGCATTGACCTGATGCTGGGACATCTGTACTCTACAGAATACTCAAATCCACACCAACTTACAGCTCAGATTTTAAATGTCGTGTTTAGAGTCATTGGAATGCTTTTATTGAAAAGATTATACATAGATCAGTCGGAGTGGTTTATATATAGATCATAACTATATTATACAATAGAATTTTATACAGTAAAAGTATATTATTATACTATATTGACTTCAAATTGATTGTGATCGGTGGGGATTTACAGCATCGCTAAGCCTATAATAATATTTTCGTAGTAACTATGACCTAATCTGTGGTTTTACTGCAGATATTTTATAAATTTTGCGATGCGTGTATGTGAAATCCGTGATATCTTCTAGTTTTTATTTGAATTATATACTGTAAAGGACAATTTTAATCTATAATATGTGGCTAAGCTAATTAACGTAATTATTTGGATAAGGATCAATACTATATACTTGAAAATAGCCTTGGAAGTTATGTAATATTTTTTAACAAAAAATTAAAGATTAAAATGGTTACTGTGAGTCAACCTTAAGAGGTAGACATATGCTGTCGCTGACTTTTTTGTAGGTCTTATTAAGTTGTACAACTCTCGCATAGAAAATATTCTTCTATCTATTTTCAATTAAGCAGCGTTCGTAAGAAACGTGTTTTTTCGACCTTTTTTTTCCGACTTAGGTTGCAAATTAGGTCTCCACGAATGTACCTTTGATTTAAAAGGGATAATATATAGCCTATTTTCATTCCGAAAGTCCATTCTATATATTAGTGAAAAAAATTTTTAAATCGGTTCAGTTGTTTTTGAGCCAAATCATTACAAACATACAAAAATACAAAAATACAAATGTTTTCTCTTTATAATATTAGTATAGACTAGTAGACTGTAAGTTGGCGGCTCTGATTATGTTACCGCTCCTCCCAAATGTTTTTTTTATACATACAGCTTGTTCTAGACGGGATATTTTAAAATTGATAAAAAATGCAAAAGACTATAATTTTCTAAAATAATTTGATTGATATACATTTAAATACGCATTCAATCATTAATTGTGTAATGTATTCAAATGTTTTTTATCTAATACATGTTGGTACAATCGATATTAACCTATAACAAAAATACCGGTCAAATCATATCAGCTTATATTGTTCTACATATAATATAAATTGCTTCATTACCAGAAAGGGCAAATGGAAACCTATAAATTATTCAGCAACAATATACGAGTAACGTAAGACGTATTAGTCACATGAGAATGACAAAGTGCTTATACATTATGTCATTCTTTATCCAATTCTTTGGTTAGGCGCCATCTCTACGACCGAATATATTGCGGCAATATTCTCGTCTCAAATTTAAGAATCGCCACATATGGCGATAGTTTTGCAGCGTGGAACAAGTTAACTGACGAGCCGGTCGCCGTGACAATCTCGCTTAATGGTGCTTTTACTTTACACCAGAGATGTGCTATGGTACGCTGCTATGGATGCGTTTAATATTCACCAAACATTGCATTCATTAGTCCACATGGGCACATCTTCAAAGCACATCTTACTCGCTCCGCTACATAGCTTAGCATCCGTAGAAACGGTTACATAGTTTCTTAGCTTAGTTTTCACATCCTCGCATTCTATAAAAAATATTCTCTTTCATTTATAATACTTTTTAATTAAACTGGCTCAAAGTTTACAATTTTCATAATGTAACGCAAAACATACATACATAAATTTACCTTTTTGCATTCCTCAATAGCGAAATTAAACCATGCCAAATCTCACACACATTACGTATTAATTAAAAAATTCTGTCAAAAATACTTGGTTAGGTTTTTGTTTTCAACAAATTCCATGGTTGTTCTTGTAAAATGGTGGCTGGCCAAGAAAAATAAAACAGGGGTTTAAAAAAATTACGTAATCAAACTTTTTTACCACGATGTTAAGGCAGTCTTCCAAGGAGTTACTTAGAAGACATTATTCACAAACTTTTCGTGTTTTAATGAAATTCCCCGTAAGGTCGAATATTGAATTTGACAGTTTAATTTCTTTTTACGGCTAGGGGTGGCTCAATTAATCTTTTTATCAATCCTATCGCAGGTGCAAAGAATAGATACTGTCTATTAAAAGTGGCATTGTTAGCTGATATTAAAGTTGTTTTAAAGTTATCATGAATTTGTTACAATATTAATGTTACATACCATCCGTAATGACTATACTCAAAGACCTAGGTCTATACCTAGGTCGAAGAGATTCGACTAAAGGCACGTAAATTACAGTCGGTAAGTTTGCTCTCACCGACATAACAACAATAAATAGAATAGAGTAATAACAGGGAGGTTTTTACACCTCATATAACTTCAATCAATCCCAAATACATACATTACTAGCAGTGCCTTAATAGCTACCACCCATTATTCTGGTTCTAACAAACAAGCGACAAAAATGTAAGGAAAATACAATATAAAATCTGTCTAATACTATAAGAATCTTTGTCCTGACTGACTGACTGACTGACTGACTGAATGACTGACTGACTGACTGACTGACTGACTGACTGACTGACTGACAGACAACGCACAGCCAAAACCGCTAATCGTAGAGACTTGACATTCGGAGGGTATATTTGTCTTAGTACGTAGGGGTGTACTAAGAAAGGATTTTCCAAAATTCACCCCTGAAGGGGATGAAATGGGGGTTCAAAGTTTGTATGGAAAAACAAGATTAGATAGTATTTTCTATTCGAAAACTTCATACAAGTGCTCGAGTAAAAAAATAAGTAAATACGTGTTTCAGGTTTTTTTTAATTACACCCCTAAGAGGGTGAAATGGGGTGACAAAAGTGTGAAAATCAGTATTGTTTCGGATTACACTTAAAATTTGGCATGCAGATAGTTATTACGACGTAAGTGCCCTCTGAGAAAGGATTTTCCAAAATTCATTCCTGAAGGGGATGAAACGGGGGTTCAAAGTTTGTATGGAGAAACAAAATTAGATAGTCTTTTATATTTGAAACTTAACACAAGTACTTAAGTAAGTAAATACGTGTTTCAGGCTCTATCGAAATTCCACCCCTAAATGGGTGAAGTGGGGTAACAAAGTCTGAAATCAATATTGTTTCGGATTGCACTGAAATTTGGAATGCAGATAGTTATTTTGACTTAGGTATTCGTTAAGGAAGAATTAATCAAAATTCAATCTTCAAGGGGATGATGCGGCGGTTCAAAGTTTGGATAGTCAATTTATTCGACATTTCACACAAGTACTTCTAAGTAAATAAATAAGTAAATACGAGTTTCAGACTTTTTAAAATGCCACCCTAAGAGGATAAACTGGGGTAACAAAGTCCAAAAATCAATATTATTTTGGATTGCGCTGAAATTTAAAATGCAGATAGTTATTATGACGTAGGTATCCGCTCAGAAGGGATTTTCTAAAAATTCCTCCCGGATACTGAACGGGGATTCAAAGTTTGTATGGCGAAATAAGATGAGATAAAGTACGTGTGGATTTTTTGAATGAAGAAATGGGGTAGGTTACAAAGTCTGAAAATTTGGGTTTTTCGGTTTTTATAAATATGAATCTCGACTTGTCTTAGTCACGCAATAACATGAAAACGGGTGAACCGATTTGGTTAATTCTTATTTTATGTATTTAATGATAGAATCGTTTTTACAAAAGAAAAGTTTTAAGTAAATATCAGAACTTTTTAACGCGGGAGAAGCCGCGGGGCACTTCTAGTAAAATAATGTAGTAGTTAAAAGTTTTTGTAACACAAGCTTTTTGTTACGACGTTACGACGTGTTGGAGACGTAATCATGCCTTATGAAAAGTACTAATTATAACAACACATACTAGCCCTAATTCAACCGTCTAACTATTTGTTATAACGGAGTTCCAGTGTTTTGTAGCCTGGTTTAATCGTCAGTTCAACTCGATAGTACCGTACCATATTAATTAAACGTCACCGAAGATATATGCAAGTGTAACAAAGTTGAGTCCAATCATAGGTACTTCAGGAAGTGGTTCTAATTTAGCTTTCAAGGTTGGATACACACAAAAATACCTAATATATACATACGTACTAACAAGGCAAGTTAAATAAAAGCTTGTAATAATAAGCTATTCTGGTATTTTTTGCACCAATGTATCTAAATTAATAGGCTAATTCCTGTTTGGAATAATTATTATTATGAAATATAATTTATAGGGCTTGTTACAAAGCATTAAAATTTATATTACCTTGTGTTCAGATATTACCTACTGATAAATTTGTAATAGAACAGCTATAATATCCTACGTAAATTATGATTAAACTAAAGGTAATAAAGGGGTTGATTAACATCTATACGATTAATGGGTGTGCTTTACGTTTCTGTTTCACGTAGCATAATCGTTAATGGTTAACCTACCTTTAACTTTGTTTATGAAATGTTTGATCTAATTTGGTGCGAGTCATACTTGCCCACGAAGATTCTGTACTATCTACCGTACAATAATGTCTTAAGATAAGAACACCATGCGAAGAACAAATATGCGGATATACACATTTCTTGATTGGGGTTGTAATTCTACTAATTATTTTATTTTATTCTCGAGGACAAGCTCAGCAAGTACCTTGACTTTATTTTATTATTATTATTTGTTTTCATAGTGGCTGATTTCCAATCACTGCCCACCACTTTGCATATATCGTCGTTCCACCTGGGCCGGCAGTTTCTATATGAATAGCGATGAATTTCGACCGATACTCGTCGATAAGAAAAGAGATGCAAATAAACAACTGTCTATAGTCCCCGTCACGAGAAGCTATAAATTATGTAAACAAAAATATTTTACTAAGTAAACATTTTATACTGCGAGATAATAATAAATTGACCATATACAATCGACATGAAATATAGATGGGTTATATGAAAGTAACAACCTATTTAATTTAGTCGGATCATATTTTAACGACGCAAAGCGCTATCGTTTGTGTTTCTTGGTACCGGACGCAGGGATTGTAAACTATCGGGACGCCATTTTGAAATAAACGCGTCATTCGAGTTTCGAATGCGTACGAGTACGAAATTCATTTTTTTTGTTGGTCCAAATATTGTGAACTCCTGAACACTTGTTTACATAATTTATAGCTTCTCGTGACGGGGACTTTAGCTGCATCACCTTCCAGTAGACGTTTGCGGTGACAGGACGCTATAAAAATCGCCCCTGGGGTGGAAGTCTCTTCATTGATAGCGATGCGTCTTGTCATCGCAAACGTCTTATAGAAGTAGATGCTACTAGACAGCTGCTATCTGCATCACTTTTCGTATCAACGATTATCGCTCAAAATTAATCGCTATTCATGTAGAGACTACTGGCCCAGGGGTGGAAGTCTCTATATTGATAGCGATGCGATTATCATCGCAAACGTCTGCTAAAATGAGATGCAGCTAGACAGTTGTTATTTGCATCTCTTTTCTTATCGACAATCGGTCGAAATTCATCGATATTCATGTAAAGACTACCAGCCCAGGTTGCAGAACGTGCTAGGCTACGTAAGCCGGATTTCGGTCACCATCGTTTAGCTGACTGAAAAAATGGAATTACTAAATCTTTTGATGTCGGATATCTATGCTTGTTTTATTGATATTATTACGGGGTATGCTCTGAAGAGCTCTTCAATACCACACCGTTATCGTGATTCCCGCCATAGTCAGAAAGCCCATCCACGTATTATAGTTTCAATCAAAGGTACATTCGAGGAGACCTAATTTGCAACCTAAGTCGACAAAAAAACGGTCGAAAAAACACGTTTCTTACGAACGCTGCTCAATTAAAAATAGATGGAAGAATATTTTCTATGGAAGAGTTGTACAACTTAATAAGACCTACAAAAAAGTCCGCGACAGCATATGTCTATCTCTTAAGGTTGACTCACAGTAACCATTTTAATCTTTAACTTTTTGTTAAAAAATATTACATAACTTCCAAGGCTATTTCCAAGTATATAGTTTTAATCCTTATCCAAATAATTACGTTAATTAGCTTGGCCAGATATTTAAGATCAAAATTGTCCTTTACAGTAGATAATTCAAATGAAAACTCTAGAAGATATCACGGATTTCACTTACACGCATCGCAAAATTAATAAAATATCTGCAGTGAAACCACAGATATGGTCATAGTTACTAAGAAAATATTATTGTAAGCTTAGCGATGCTGTAGATCCCCACCGATCACAATCAATTTGAAGTCAATCTAATACTATAAGAATCTTTGTCCTGACATACTGACTGACTCACTGACTCACTGACTCACTGACTCACTGACAGACAACGCACAGCCTAAACCGCTGGTCGTAGAGACTTGAAATTTGGAGGGTATATTTGTCTTAGTACGTAAGGGTGTACTAAGAAAGGATTTTCCAATATTCACCCCTTAAGGGGATGAAATGGGGGTTCAAAGTTTGTATGGAGAAACAAGATTAGATCGTCTTTTCTATCCGAAACTTCACATAAGTGCTTCAGTAAAAAAATAAGTAAAGACGTGTTTCAGGTTTTTTTGGAATTCCACCCCTAAGAGGGTGAAATGGGGTAATAAAGTGTAAAATCAATATTGTTTCGGATTGCGCTGAAATTTGGCATGCAAATAGTTATTACGACGTTAGTTCCCACTGAGAAAGGATTTTCCAAAATTAACCCTCGAAGGGGATGAAACGGGGGTTCAAAGTTTGTATGGAGAAACAAGATTAGATAGTCTTTTCTATCTGAAACTCCACACAAGTGCTTCAGTAAAAAAATAAGTAAACACGTGTTTCAGGTTTTTTTTTAATTCCACTCCTAAGAGGGTGAAATTGGGTAATAAAGTGTGAAAATCAATATTGTTTCGGATTGCGCTGAAATTTGGCATGCAGATAGTTATTACGACGTTAGTTCCCTCTGAGAAAGGATTTTCCAAAATTGACCCTCGAAGGGGATGAAACGGGGGTTCAAAGTTTGTATGGAGAAACAAGATTAGATAGTCTTTTCTATCCGAAACTCCACACAAGTGCTTCAGTAAAAAAATAAGTAAACACGTGTATCAGGTTTTTTTGAAATTCCACCCTTAAGAGGGTGAAATGGGGTAATAAAGTGTAAAATCAATATTGTTTCGGATTACGCTGAAATTTGGCATGCAGATAGTTATTACGACGTTAATTCCCTCTGAGAAAGGATTTTCCAAAATTAACCCTCTAAGGGGATGAAACGGGGGTTCAAAGTTTATATGGAGAAACAAGATTAGATAGTCTTTTCTATCCGAAACTTCACACAAGTGCTTCAGTAAAAAAATAAGTAAACATGTGTTTCAGGTTTTTTTGTAATTCCACCCCTAAGAGGGTGAAATGGGGTAATAAAGTGTAAAAATCAATATTGTTTCGGATTGCGCTGAAATTTGGCATGCAGATAGTTATTAATTACGACGTTAGTTCCCTCTGAGAAAGGTTTTCCAAAATTCATCCCTGAAGAGGATGAAACGAGGGTTCAAAGTTTGTATGGAGAAACAAGAATTGATTGTCTCTTATATTCGAAACTTCACACAAGTAGTTTAGTAAATAAATGAGTAAATACGTGTTTCAGGCTTTTTGAAATTCTATTCCTAAAAGGGTGATGTGGAGTAAAAATGTCTGAAATCAATATTGTTTCGGATTGCGCTGATATTTTGCATCCAGATAGAAATTTTGACGTAGGTATCCGCTGAGAAAGGATTTTTCAAAATTCAGTCTTCAAGGGATGAAGCGGGGGCTCAAATTTTGGATAGTCATTTTATTCGACATTTCACACAAGTACTTCTGTAAATAAATAAGTAAATACGAGTTTCAGACTTTTTCAAAATGCCACCCTAAAAGAGTGAACTGGGGTAAAAAAGTCTGAAAATCAATATAGTTTCGGATTGCGCTTTATTGGGTTTTTCGGGTTTTAAAAATATGAATCCTGATTTGTCTTAGTCACGCAATAACATGAAAACAGGTGAACCAATTTGGCTAATTTTTATTTGATGTCTTTAATGATAGAATCGTTTTTACAAAAGAAAAGTTTTAAGTAAATAAAAGGAGTTTTTAACGCGGGCGTAGCCGCGGGGGACTTCTAGTATAGTATAATAATATAAGTTTTACTTTTTTTTTACTTTATAAAATTCTATTGTTTAATAAAGTTGTGATCTACGAGTATATATAAACCTAACCCGACTGATCTATGTATAAACTTTTCAATAAAAGCATTCCAATTACTCTAAACACGACATTTAAAATCTGAGCTGTAAGTTGGTGTGGATTTGAGTATTCTGTAGAGTACAGGAGATGTCCCAGCATCAGGTCAATGCTTCCATGTTCTTACAATATCGTTGAAGAAGAAGATTTTCGAATTGATCATCAACTTTCATAGGTCTGCTATGAAAGTTGAATTCATAGCGCAATTAACTAGAAAAAAGCTCATAGTTTTATAACGATTTAACGAATTTTCATGAATCAAAGCTAAGAACACTCTCGATAAAGACATCTATCAAACAAAAAAATCAATAATAAAATCAAAATCGGTTCATCTGGTTGGGTGCTAAGATGCTACAGACAGACACAGATACACACGTTAAACGTATAATACCCCTTCTTTGATCCCATGAATTGATTGATTTTGATTCAATGATCCCACTAACTCTGTACGAAAACCCAAAACTTTCATTGGTAGGTATATAGCTAGGATTAGAACCAACGACCGTCGGGTAGGAATCAGGGTAACCATCCTTTACGCCAAAGGGCCGTCCAATATCACTACGTAAGTATTATAAAACAAAGTCCATCACTGCGTCTGTCTGTCTGTTCGCAATAATCTCAATAGCTACTAAACGGATTATCATGCGGTTTTCACCAATAGCCAGTGTTTATGAGGAAGGTTTAGGTGCATAATTCGTTAAGGTTTTGTGTAAATTGGTTGAAATATGACGATGATTGTTAAATATGTTAATATTTTATATTTTATGCAACAAACTGATGCAAATTTTGTAGTCATGTTCTACCCGTGCGAAGCCGGGGCGGGCTGCTAGTATTATATTAAAAAAAACATTTCCAAAAAATAATAAGTACCCTTATAAATCACACATAAATCTAGCAAAATATTGTCGCTTGTTAAAGTTAACTAGTAAGTTTATCGTTTTACCTGCAATATCCTTTGTAAACAATAACAATAAACTTTCCAAACTATCGGTAGATTGTGCAAACATCATCTTAATTCTTAGCATCAGTTTCGACCTTTAAAATATACTGTTTGCGTTTTGTGGCTACCTGACAGACAAGCACTTGACCACTATTTCACCCGATGTTAAGTGACGATGTGGTCTAAGATTAAATCGTTCTTGTCTGCAGTTGGAAGACGCCAGTGAGACCAGGTACTTTCTGGTACCAAAACATAGCGCCAAAACTAGGCGAACCGATTGTCGACACGTCCTTGTCAAGTAGGTCGTTTGAAGCCCGCCACCTTTTGTGTGCCGTTAAACATCACCCAGGGATTACGTCTAAGGTAAATTGAAGTACACCCAGGGATTAAGTCTAAGGTAAATTGAAGTATGGCTTAGTAAAGTTATGGCGTAAACATAAGACAGATGATAAAAGTAAACACATTAGATAGTTCTCGGGATCATCGCCGGTTTTCCTGTGGTAGATGGTTTTCAAGCAGTCGAGGACGTCGATATATTCTCTGCACTCCACGATGAACTTGGGATCTAAGCTTGCAGACGCAAGAAGACATCAATGACCCGTGGGTGACAATGAAAAACCCTATTTGGACTTGTAGTCTGTGCATCAACCAAATACGCTTACGTTCACTAAAACTATCGACTTTTCACAGGTGAACGATATTGCCGTGGAAGGGGCTCCGCATTCATTGGCTGTTGATGCACTTCAAAACGCCGGAAACGTCGTTAGATTAGTAAGTAACAGCTATCCAAGATAAGGGTTTAACATTTTTGCAGCAACTTTGATGATTTGCGACATTTTGTAAATTTCCTAGTCAATGCTACGAGTGTTTTTTATCGGTTTATCTCAATCAAGGATATGCACACAGAGTGCCAGTACTGTTACTCATTTTTTTTTATATAAAGCAACAGGACAAGCATGTCGCTCGCCTGATGGTAACCGATGACGTCTACCTGTTAAGGTACGGACACGCCGCATCGTCCTGCGTGCGCGATATAGGCGGCGATCAGATAGCGTAGTAGTATTTGTACCGACTGGTTCACACCAAACGCGATCAGAAAACAATTGAAAAGTACTGAGATCGCGCCCGCTGATCGCAGGACGCCGCGGTGTGGCCGTACCTTTACAGATACAGCGGCTTTGAAATTTCTGGGTAGCCAAATTTTTTCACGTCACCACTGCCCCTGTTATCCGAAGACATAGAGATCTTAATTCTCACATGCCCTGTAATTTCACTGGACAACTTCCGATTTAATTTTTTATTTTACATAATTAAGATTACTCGCAATGTGGGTTGCACATTACTAGTATTCTTGTTAATCCCTCCAACTAAGCTAAATATGCTTGTGTCTGGAGTGGGTTCACGTCAATAGTGCAATGGGTGGGGTGGGGATCGAACTCACAACCTCTTGATCGCCAGTCCGACACACTATCTATTGGGCTATTGCCGCCTTTTTAAACCGAATAAAATATCCGATAAACATTATTTCTTAAATATTAAATTGTTTATGGCTGCCATTTGCATTTCTTAGTTAATATACTAGAATATGAGCTAGGTACCTACTAGCTAGTTTTATTTTTAAAATGGTAATAAATCCTAAGGGAGCAGGGAAATCTGAGTTGTCATATTTCAGCGTCTACTTGCGCTATGCTCTTCGCGATTAAAGAAAATTCAAAGAAATTCAAACTTTTAGTTAGAGTTGAAAAATGCAAGTACTTTATTATTCTGCTAAGGCTAAGAGCACATTGTATTGAAGAAGCGCCAGTGATTTAGAATTAAGAGCAACTTTTTTTTTTGTAGATGAGCAAGCGTTTGACCACTATCTCACCTGATGTTAAGTGAAGATGTGATCGACGATGTAGCACGCTTGCCTAGAAGATACCTGTTCACTCGCGATTTGAAGACCCCCGGATTGTACTTCACAGGAAACACAGACTCTGGCAGGGAATTCCATTCCTTTGCTGTACGTATGATAAATGTTGATGCAAAGCGCTTTGTGCGACAGAATGGAATATCAACCATGTATCGATGGCGTATATCTGTGCGTCTGGTAGTACGATGGTAAAAGGGGGATGGTGGAATTAGTTCGTGCAGTTGGAAGGCACACTCCCCGAAATGTATCTGATAAAAGACCGATAAACTGGCGACTTTGCGGCGATGCTCTAGGCTCTGAAGCCTTTTGCTTACAAGATTTTTGTCGTTTATGAGTTTCTTGGCTCTCCTCTTAATAACTTCCAACGCCTCCAGCTGGTATTTGGCTGACCCATCCCAGAGATGAGAACAGTACTCCATACAAGATCGGACTTGAGCTTGATACAAATTTAGCAGCTGTCCCGGTGTGAAGTACTGTCACACCTTGGCCAAAACACCAAGCTTTTTTGAGGCCAATTGGGCTTTTGACTCAATATACGAGCCAAAGTTGAGTGTGGGTGTTAGTGAGATTCCAAGAAGCTCAAGGTGATCAGTTATCGGTACGGACACATTCCGGAAAGTAGGAGTCAGTTGGAACGGACTCCGAACGGTGCCAAACCCTGTCGAAGGCTTTTGATATATCAAGGGAAAATGCAAGAGCTTCCCCATGATTCTCTACAGCCTCGCTCCAAATGTGCGTGGCATAAGCTAGAAGATACCCAGTGGACCGATTTTGACGAAATCCATATTGTCGGTCACTTAGGAGGTCGTTTGCTTCTAGGTATGCCAGGAGCCGGTTATTCAGTACACGTAACTTGCGTAAATGTATGCTTTTTTTATATATTTTTATGTATGCAAAATTAATTAAAAACAAATACAAATTTTTTCAAGTTAACGAAGTAAATTACATGAATTTTGGTATTCGTGGTAGAGCTACTTGAACACAAAATAAAAAGTATTTTTTATACCCCCTCTATACAAAGCAACGATTCACAACATTATACTCTTTAGAGTTCCGTACCCAAAGGATACCAATAGAATCCTATTACTGAGACTTCGTAGTCCGTTTATAATATATATGCCGCCTATGTACTATTCTGATGTATAAGTTATAACATTTTAAAGTTTCATATATTTGAAAGGAGTAATAAGCATCCATCGTCACATACATCCATACAAACTTTCGCATTTATTATTATGTATGAAGTAGTAAGTAGAATAGGGTGCCTACATAAAATCCTCAACGGAACCTCAACAATAGTTGAAGTATCCCACTGTATAATAAAGCTTAAGGGTGAGGACGTAAAGAGGCGGATTTCCGGTACATACAAACCGGGACGGGTAGGTACCGATCCGTACAGGTAAGATATTCCAATGTCCATATGCGCTGTCTCTAGACCCAACCTGTTTCTTTATATGTGAGCGCATACGATAACATTGATAAACAATATTTTACCTGTACGGATCGGTACCTAGGTACCTACCCGTACTGGTTTGTCTGCTCCGGTAACCTGCTTCTTAATATTCTCACCCTTAGGCTGAGCGCGGTGCGATCACAAATCTTATGATTTAATGTCGGAGCACTGTGTGACTGCACTTTGCTATCATTTCACACTGACTGTGACTATTTTTAACACCGATACAAAAAGAAGGGGTGTTATAAGTTTGACGTGTGTATTTGTGCATGTGTGTATCTGCCTGTAACACAGAAATATTAATAATATCTTAAATACCTTATTATTAATGTTTCTGTGGTCTGTGGCATCTTAGCACCCAAACGGAAGAACAGATTTTCATTTAGTTTTTTTATTAATAGGTGTTTTCATCCGATTTAGGTTTGATTTATCAAAATCCGTTCAGCTGTTATAAAACTATAAGCTTTTCTAGTTAATGGTTAAATAGTTAATGGCGCTATGAAAACACAACTTTCATAGGTCTGATCGATTCGAAATTTGGTATCCTCTAGCTTCAAAGATATTGTAAGAACAAGGAAGCATTATAGACCTGATGCTGGGACATCTCCTGGAATCTGCATAATACTAAATTCTCACCAACTTACAGAAGAGATGTCGAGTTTGGGCTCATTGGAATGGTCTCAATGAACAGATTATACATAGAATAGGCAGGGGGTACATTTTAATTTTTTGTATTATTCACTCAAATTACGAAACTAAAGGTTGATGTTACTATAGAATAATTATTATACTTATAGTTTAGAATGAGATTTTCTGAATTAGGTTTTAAGTTTATGTCCTGCTCAAAAATATATATTGGTAAACGTGTTGACAAATACATACTAAATATTATTCTCAAGAATTTACCAATTAAATTATTATTGTAAATTGTTAAACATAATCCAAAATTTTATCGTACCGACGGGAATTAAACCCGCAACCTCCGGAATAACACGTTCCGGTGCTTTGCCAATTAAGCAATTTAACAATTTACAAAAATATAAAGTGTGTAACACTTCAAAGAAACATAATATTTAATTAAATTATTATTTAATTATTCATGTCATATGTGTTACTTGATGTGTACAGACAAATCTCTATAAAGATCACGAAACTGTTAATAAGGAAAATTGTGAAAGTGTTTAGACGAAACTGACAATTGCATCAAAGTCACTTGCTTATCGGTTTTTTTTATTTGATACATTTTGGAGAGTGTGCAATGGAACTGATCATTTTATTCCGTCATCCCCATTTTACAATCGATGTTCGATTATAAAATGAGAGATACTAAAAGGAGCCATCGCTTTATGGTGGATATACCATTTACCCCAACGACGCGATTTGTTTTTTCGTCCATCATGCGAACCGCCAAGGAATGAAATACCCTGCCTGGGTCTATGTTTCCGGTTAAGTACAATATATTAATTAATTATATTAATTAATATTAAGTCTTCACGCTCCATCATTAATCGCATAGTCACTTAACATCAGGTGAGATAGTGGTCAAGTGCTACCCAGTTAGGAATTAAAAAAAAAATGGTGTTAGAGAAAGGTACGTATACTTTTGTCAGAGCTATCGCAACAAAAACTTTGTATAATCCGTGCCATATAGATTGGCACTAAAAGGCATCGTCCTCCCGTCAGCCGCTAAGAAAAAATGAGTGTTACTTAAAATTTTGCCAAAATGAAAACCAACAATATCTACTCGCATTTATCATTGATGTTTATTACAATTCTTCATATTACTACAACACATTTGATATATTTAATGTCGTATTTTCATTATCTCGATATTTATTATCCGTTTTAATTGTAAAAAGGGATTTTAACGCGCTAAGAGTGTTCTATGTTATACTTTATTTTAATGATTATTAACGAATATCTCTTTTTGTAATTTTTCTACTTGAAATTTAAAAAATAACCTTTACAACAGCTTTTATAATACTTACGAAACTACTACCTGAAATTATACAATTAAATATACCAACAATATAAAATAAATGATATGAAATATATTTTATTTATTTATTTTCCATCACACATTAATCTTACATTACACCGAATATATTAATGCAGACTCCATCTCAAATAAATATGTACACATGTTTCAGAAAAAAAACTTTGGATATTTTAGTGCCAAATAAAAATTAGAACACACCGCTAAGTAAAAAGAAAACCTAATTACAATTACAGTCATAAAAGGTTTGTTACCGCTGCTAGACCGCTGAAAGGTCACCGCACTTTAGTGCCAATCTATATGGCACATATTATAGTATAAACTAAGCAACAAAAAGAATTCGAAACTCGTACCTTCTTTACTATCTCTCCTTGCCAGGCTAAAACACACAAAAATAAACTGCAAAACATACTACGAGTTGCTGGAGTAGTAGAAATAGCTACGCCAAAAGTTGCCAGTAGCGCAATGCAACATCTGGCTGCCACTAGTGACCTTATTCTCCGACGCTATTCTCTCATTCATTTGACCCAATTAAAATGGCAAATCGCTTATGAAGGAAGGCGAGAGTTGAACTCCAACTTTATGATACCGACATTAGTGTAACTTTTTAAAACTTTTAAACAATCATTAAACAGAACGGGAAGTGTTTAAACATTGTTTTAACAGTTATTGTGTTCTTCAATGGAGGTGCCTAGAAATCTGCCGATTTCGTGATGAAAATCTGAGGATTTTTTTTACGTTTATTTTAAATATATGCGTATTCTTTAGGCTTTTTACACGTACGAGTAGCTACGTCCTGCGTGCCCAGCGTGGCGATTAGGGCATATCCCTCCCAATGATGGAACGTCACAAGAAGAGCCGAAGATCGGGCTTAGTGGCGGATTTTGGGATAGGCCTACGTCCAGCAGTGGACTGATACCGGCTGACGATGATGATGTCAAAACAGGTGTGAGTGAAGTGTGGTGTGATTCGAAAGACAAGGTTAGAGTTTTTGCATGGTGGACGGTCATACAACAGATACAGAACATACAACAGATTATCGTTTTTTTTTTTGTGAATTTTTACCGTTCTAAAAAATAATATAATTTTTATGTATTTTAGCCTTAAGTTAGTCTCAACCGTTGTATTTTTTCCAGAGAGTACGCCGTGCTCGTCGGCCTCGGGTTGTGACACTGTGGAGAGGCGTTCGCGGGCTTGGCCTAGGGATCGCTGGCGGAGCGGATAATGCAGGAGGCGGAGGCGTTTTTGTATCGCACATCGCTGTCGGTGGCGCAGCTCACCATGACGGCAGACTGAGACTAGGAGATAAGATTTTGGCTGTAAGAGATGAAGATGTGAGTATTTTTTGTAATATTTTACTTATTATTATTAAAATGTGTACTTAATTTCAAAGTTTACGTATATATGTGTAACGTCTACAAAAACAATGTACTTGTTTTTTATAATAGAGTTAGAACATGCATATTCCGCCTTTTAGTTTTTTTTATGCTATACGTTTATTTATATTATACCTATTATATAATTTTAAACCTAAGTTTAAGATCATAATTTTGCACATTTTCGTCATGAAAGCGCTGTCTCGTCTCTCATCAATTACATAAGAACTATGGTTTCTTAGGTTAATTATATTTTTGTTTTACACAGGGTATAGAAACTTCATTAGTGGGAGCAACACATGCCCAAGCTGTATCAGCATTGAGGAATACAGGCGAACACGTCACATTGGTCGTTTTACCCGCTGCATCATTTCCGCCCGTTACCAAAACCACTCCTCTCTACTCTAGTAAGCACACCTTTATCCTATCTTTTATTAAATATAAATGAAATATAATATTCGCTAACCATTTTTAAATTTATTCGATATAATATACCTATATGACAAAATAGCAGTTTTTAAAACCTTATATTAAAGACATTAAATAAATCAATACCTATTGTGATTTATTTCACCTTAATTATTTATTAGCGTTGCATTTAAGCGTTATTTAAGAGCAATTTTAGTTTGTCACATCTTCTCGTTTTGCGATAATTATTACTGTCAACGGGAAGTAGAAAATTAATAAATGGTTAATGATTTCTTTAAAACAAGCAACATTTATCTTAACAAAATAAACTCTAAGCATCACTACAAACAAAGTTTCTTTCCAGCATAATTAACTTAGAATGCCAAAATTAATAGCTCAGAATTCATAATTATATCATTCAGCTTGCAATTAGTTCCAAAGAGCATTTCAAAAGTAATATGTGTTTGTGCAGCCAAAACGCAAGCCACATCGTGTTCAACCCTACACGAGCTTTTGGAAGAGGAACCGACTGAAATACCGAGGTAATATTTAAATTTCATATTTATATAGGGTTGCCGCATCAATTGTTCGGCTGTAAATTGTAACACGAGTACCATAAATCATTTATAGTGGAAAATGCATCGATGTTCTTTTCCCAGTTTATGTGATGTTTTTAAACTTTTTATTTATTATGAGACTGCGTTTGTTAAAGTAGTTTATTTCATCAGAAAAACCAGTTTTATTTTAATGAAGCAGATTCTCAACCTTCCTAACCTCGATCTCCGATCATAGAGTGTCGATCTCAACTCAGAATAAATAATAAGGTAGATAATAGGAAAATATAGTACATATAATGTGCGTTTTGCACAAATGGACACGATGAAAAATACTTACCAGTAAGTAGAGCATGGCTAACATCTATATATAAGTACTAGTTGATACCCGCGACTACGTTCATGTACACCAATCATTTTATCACTGTAAAGCTCTGTCAATCGGTAATCCCTTGTTTCGTATAACAACTTTTAACAGAATTTTACTTCGACTAACAACGTTTCACTATGATGGTACTCACTTGCTTGGTATAATTGCAGTTCACATATTTTCCAAAAAAAAAAAATATTTTTCTGGCAATGAATGTTTTTACTGAAAAACGCAATATAAACCGTATTAAATATAACTAGGACCTACAAAATAAAAAAAGTTCAATTAATTAGTGGCAAATAATATTATTACAAATGAAAATTACATCAAACAAAAATATGTTAAGTGAATGTTTGTTTAAAAAAATAATAGAGAAAACAAATATTAGGTAAACTGAATACTTATGTTAACTAATTTTATACGAAATGAAATTATACGAAGAGAAATTATATTAAAAATTGTTATGCGAAACAAGGGTAAACCCTGTCAATCAACTTTTGTGTGATCTGAGTTTTTAAAATTATTCACAAATAGTACTACTAATACTAGAATAGTAGATTAGTAGTACTACAATAGTACTAGTAATAGCCTACGTTCATCACTTTATCCTCATGCTGTAACGTATCTCCTTGTCAAATTTCAGTAAGAGCGGATCGTCCGTTTAGGCATCATTAGGTAACAAACAGACAAAATTACAGAGTTACAAACGTTTTTATAACATTAGTCTGGATTGTGAACTATAAATAACAAAGGGTTGTAAAAAAATATGTACAGAAAATGAAATTGGTCAAGTGTGAAATGGACCCGCATAGATATTTCCATACAAAAAATATTTCACGCACCATTTGAACTCGCCACCTTCATCTTAGAAACAGAATGCAGAAAAGAGCCATGTAAACGCGTTTGGAATAAATTATTTTAAAAAAATTAAGCCGAATTCAAATCCACAATTATGCACTCAAAAGCGAAAAATAAATTAATATGATTATTATAAGCGCTACCCTCTCATCCATTTGAAGTCAGCCAAGTCAGGCGTCATTCACTCGAAGGTTTTTTCCTACCGCGTATCGTCCACGATACAACCGACACGACAGTTGTATTTTAAACGTTGTCGATGTTGTGACTAGGTTTAATCTCGCATGTTTGCTGTCACAGTTGCTGTTAGAGAGTGCATGTTCTGTCCGAAGGACTATTATATTTTCTGTGGCCAAGTTTAGCTAATATGTATGTAGATACTACCTACAAGTATCTACCTACTTACTACATACATAGTATGTATCTATCTACTGCCTAATAAACTTGAGTGGTAAGATGAGTGGGTAGCGCTTATAATAATTGTATTTCAGGCAAGCACGATTACATATTAAACATGAAACTGTGCACGTACAAGTACAAAATAATATAATAAAGATTGTTTAAAAACTAAAACAACTGACTTCCATGCCCCGCGAGTCAGTTTCAGGAGCAAGTTTGAGACAATTATCGTCATATCTCCGTCTCTGGAGATACTTATCAGATCTCTATGAAATTACAATGGGATCACCTCGGAAGGGATGGGACCACCCTACCCTACCTGTACATACCTTCAAAAAATAATCATTCGTATCGGTTCACAATTGACGGAGTAAACGCGTAACATAAATACAAAAATAAATAAAAAAACATACAGATGAACTGAGAACCTTCTCCTTTTTAGAAGTCGGTTGGTCGGCTTAAAATCCCTAATGAGAAGACAAGATGAATGAGAAGATAAAGGATTTCTGATTTTACGAAACCATATACAACCAACATTATGGTAGTACAGTATTGGATTCCTTAGGATTATAGTAGTAGCTTAGAAGTAATACAGTAAGATCATATTCGTAAATTCTTTACTTAATATTGAGGAAACAAGGCGCTTATCCTTATTCTTCATTTTTATAAGACTGTCAATACTAGCATGTTTGCTTATATTGCGGCATATTTTGTTTAACATAATGTAATGGATAAGCATATATATGTTTTTATAACATAAAGTAAGCAACAACAATGTACAAACACGACATTTAAATAACTTATTTGTTTTCATGATAGTCATTGTAATTTGACAACCCTAACTAACTTAATAGTATTACGCTGCAGTACGTTCTATTTCACTACTTACTTGCACACACCAGATACTTAAGCGGTTACGTTTTGGCAATAATTTGCATATATGACTTTGTTTCTCTTTAACTCGCCTCCTATTAAAAATAAATTCTTCAATTACATTATAGGGTTCAATGATGTTTATTGAGCAAATAAAATATACCTATTTATTAAAAAAACTCCACTCCACAAAACTTTAACAAAAAATTTATATAGGTACTTACTTATTTGAATTATTATACTATTATCTACTTAATAAGCTATTATTTTTCCGCGGTTGACTTAGTAATTTAGAAAGCAATACATTTTTAAAGGCGAATGCTATTAAAAAAAACTAACTTTAATTAACACCCATTATTATGTATACTATTTGATGACAATTTTAGTAAAATTTTTGTGATCAATTAATGTGGATGAGTTAAAGTTGTTTAAAGTTACTTAGTTAAAAAATTAGACGCTAATTCAATTTTTTTTTGACGTCACTACCTTAGATTTTCAAAAATGACCACGGTGCTGAGTTATATTTACAGTGGTTTACATAGAAGGTAACTAGTGGCTTAGATAGTATTATTCAGATGCTCTTTAATTGTGGCTGACTTATGGCCGGTTTCTGAGTACATATTTTTTTGAGAGTTTATATACTCAGAAACCGACTATTAGTAATATAAAAGGCAATGCATGATTTTTAAAGGCGAGTAATGCTGCTAAAAAGATGTCAGTTTAATTAACACCCAATATTAACCATTAAGTGCCGGCACAGAATAAATAATAGTACAAGTAGTACCGGTGAATATGTGCGAATGTAAAGAAACAGCACAATGAAAATCTGAAAAACATGCTATTTGCGTTCTCATCAAAATTCCACTGAAAATCTTCAGTTAATTCCATATCTTTAATAAGAGTATAACTTGGACTAGACTATGACTTAAACTTGACTTGAAATGTGACTTTGACTCAACTTTATGACTTGAATTTACGAAAATTTGAATAATTTTAATACTTGACACTGGCTAAATACACTCATCGTGTGAAGCCATATATGAAAGTAAAAAATACACGGTTAGGAGTTTTGGCGGAACTGTATCGTATAAAATCTTGCAAAACGGTAGTGACGGTTATTACGAAAGCAATTTTTAATATAAAATAATCATTATATATTCGAGTATCTCAAAGAACTCATTTGCTATGTGCATTGAAGAAAAATAAATAATAACAATACAATACAAAAACTTTAATCTTTATAGATCACCAAAGAAATTAAAAAGAAGAAGACGGAAGAGAAAAAAGACGGTAGAATTATAAGGCAATACAAATAAAGTGTTATTTCATTAACTTAAACTACCTACCTAGGTAGGTACTAGGTAGACTTTTCTACCACAGGTGATTTACTATGAATTTTTGTTTTCCTTATCCACAATTTTTTTCCTACTATAAAACATCATAAACCTATCTCACTGCCGGACGTTTCAGTAGATACAAATTAATTCGCTACTTGTATCAACAAGGCAGTTCCAGTTCCACGGAAAGAAAATGGCATTAAGATGTTACACTTAAAGCAGCAATAAACACGTAAGCTCCTCAAGATTAGAGACGTTCTTTATTTGTTATTAGTCGAGATACTTCTAAACTTATTTAATTGCTTCTTCACAAAGAGTGCAGGCCAGTGTTGGCTAAGCTCTGTTTCTTGACAGAGACAAATAATTTAGTGTGCTCTGTGCAAATATTTGGCTACGGAGCGCAAGCTGTTTGTTGTAACGGTCTTGGGGACCGTAATTAGGGAATTTTGGTTTGGTCTGTTGGGCCTGGCACCACTCAGAGTATTGGCTTAAGGGTGATTGTGTTTCGCAATTATTGGATAAGATCAGGCTTTTGTTTATAATTTAATGAGTGTTTTGCAGTAATTATAATAAAGTAATTAAAAAATAATTCTTGTCCGCTGAGATGTTATACGGCAAACATGAGGCCCAACCTAACGGATAAAGTATTTTATAACTATTAAACCTAGCCCTTTTCCTTTGGGTAAGAATATTGGAGCAATTGTTATTTAGGTTATAACGGTGACCCTTTTGCGTCCATGGCTTAAACCTTATCTTAGTAGATATTCTTTTAGACTTTTTCCCTGAGTAGTGCTTAAACTGGAATGAAAAAACTGGGATATATTTTTGGTGCTATTTCTTAAGATATCCAGAGTTATTTGATATCAATGACGAACGTATGTAATAATTGAAAACACATTAATAGATTTTTTATCGATGTAGAACACGTGTTGTGCATGTAGAAATATCGGAATAAATATCTAAGATAGCACTTTACAATTAGTTAGCTGACAGATCTCCTTTAATCTTCATGGCGTTGTTCAAAAATTCTGTCGCTGTGCTAGCGTATTGTAAAAATTCAATTTCATATAATATTTTCCCTAACGCACCATATAAAGTATAACTTAAAAATATAGTAGAATAGATAACCTCCTCATGTTTGGAAGTCTGTTTAAAATTCACTGCTATACTTAGTAATTACCAATGCAACGCTGGACTAAACGCCGTACGTGGTCGATTGCTAGCAAATGTGCAACCCGTTTCCATTAACTAATCCCAAGTGGTCAACATTATAATACCTACTATTTAATAATGTAGAGTAGGTATTCTAACATATTAATTTCAATTGCCTGTAAACTGTTTCCCAACTAAGCGTCTTGGACGATACATTTATGCAAATGCAAAATTGTCTTTCAACTAACTATGCACTAGCTTGAACAACAAGCAAGCTCCTTATCATCCACTTTGCAAAAGCTGGCTTGCAGTAGTTTGTTGTATACAAACTATAACAAACAAACATAAGTTAACTACGTAACTCTAAAGATAGAGGGCTAGTCTCAGGCAGTAATCACAAAGTTTACTAAACAATCTGATACTAGTCGAGTCCACCCATCATTCATTATTCTCATAAACAGTAGTAAGTGGTACTAGACCGTAATGCTTTGATTACACCTAACGAGTACAGCGGCAAGACAATAAAATAAACTAGGCCGAGAAAGTTGGGTGGGCAAGTAAGCAATCGCATCTTTGATTAGGCGAAAAGGGAGGATGCGGAACGAACTTTCAGCGCCTGATTCTGTTATAAGTAATGCGTGTCTTACTTAACTTAGACTCAGAAAATGTATTGTGTTTCATAAGCTTCGTGTAAAATTTAGTATTTAACTGACATAATTTGATTTGTATTAAAGTAAAAAAAGTAAGTAAAATTTAACGGAAGTGACATAGCGTCACGGTCCGAATGCAACGAAAGTGACGTATGCGTAAATCTAAATTGTGAATATTTTAATGAGAGGAAAGTTTCTCTTCTAACGTGTAGCTTTCTATGTACTTATTTTTAGGGATCCGTACCCAAAGGGGACCCTATTACTATGACTCCGCTGTCCGTCTGTTTGTCTGTCTGTTTGTCTGTCCGTCTGTCACCAGGCTGTATTTCATGAACCGTGATAGTTAGACAAAAGTCTTTGTCCAACAGCTGGGCCGAAGCCATCTGACGAAGTTGACCACTTCTAGCGGGAGTTTCGTCGCTTCTAAGCCGGAGATTCTTAGGGAAGTAAAAGACTTCTACAGCCAATTATACACCTCACAAGCGTCCCTTCCCCAACCCGGCATCGAGGATCCTAGAGCCACTCTGACCCGCCACTACACCGAAGATTTGCCAGAAATCAGCCTAGATGAAATTGTGGTGGCTCTCAGGCAGCTTAAAAACGGAAAAGCCCCCGGAGAGGATGGAATTACAACGGAGCTCTTAAAAGCCGGTGGAACTCCTACGCTACTACAGCTTCAGCGTATTTTCAATTCCGTCCTCTTTTCGGGGAGAACTCCGAAGACATGGAGTAAGAGTGTGGTTGTTATGTTCTTCAAAAAGGGAGACAAAACCCTTTTGAAGAACTATCGACCTATCTCGCTCTTAAGCCATGTCTATAAGTTGTTTTCTAGAGTCATCACAAATCGTCTCGCGCGTAGGCTCGACGAATTTCAACCCCCCGAGCAGGCTGGTTTTCGAGGAGGATACGGCACCATAGACCACATCCACACAGTGCGGCAGGTTATACAGAAGACTGAAGAGTATAACCAGCCCCTGTGCTTAGCGTTTGTGGACTATGAGAAAGCCTTTGACTCCATTGAAACCTGGTCTGTTCTGGAGTCTCTGCAACGGTGCCAAGTTGATTGGCGATACGTCCAAGTGTTGAGAGGTCTATATGACGCCGCGACTATGACCGTCCAAGTACAAAATCAGCAGACTGAACATATCCACTTACATCGAGGAGTGAGACAAGGGGACGTTATTTTCCCCAAATTATTCACAAACGCTCTAGAGGATATGTTCAAAACGCTGAACTGGAAAGGACGGGGAATAAATGTCAATGGCAATTACCTCTCACACTTGAGATTTTCGGACGACATCGTCATCATGGCTGAAACCGTGCAGGACCTGCAATACATGCTGACCACCCTCGCTGATTCTTTTGCACGCATCGGTCTCCGGATGAACTTGGATAAGACCAAGATCATGTTCAACGAACATGTTATTCCGGAACCGATTGCCTTAAATTAAGTCCCTCTCGAAGTTGTTGACGAATATGTCTACCTTGGGCAAATCTTGCAATTGGGCAGAAACAACTTCGAGAAGGAAGCTCGCAGAAGGATACAGCTTGGATGGGCAGCATTCGGAAAACTTCATCGAGTCTTTACATCGCCCATACCACAAAGCCTGAAGACGAAAGTCTTTAACGAGTGCGTCCTACCTGTTATTACCTACGGAGCCGAGACGTGGACACTGACAGTGCGACTAGTTCACCAATTCAAAGTCGCTCAGCGAGCTATGGAGAGGGCTATGCTCGGAGTTTCTCTGAAGGATCGAATTCGAAACGAAGTCATCCGTCAGAGAACCAAAGTAATCGACATAGCTCAGAGAATTAGCAAGCTGAAATGGCAGTGGGCCGGTCACATCTGTCGCAGAACCGATAACCGTTGGGGTAAACGAGTTCTAGAGTGGAGAGACCACGGCTCGGCAAACGTAGTGTGGGACGCCCTCCAACTAGATGGAGCGATGATATACGCAAGCTGGCTGGCAGCGGTTGGAAACGAATAGCTGAAGATCGAGCTCAGTGGCATGCCATAGGAGAGGCCTATGTCCAGCAGTGGACGGAAATTGGCTGATAATGATGATGATGATGATGATAGTTAGACCGTTGAAATTTTCACAGATGATGTATTTTTGTTGCCGCTATAACAACAAATACTAAAAACAGAATAAAGTTAAAAATAATAGAGGGTCCCCATACAAGAAACGTGTTTTCTTCGGTATTTCACGCCATCTATGAACGCTTAGTTAGGTAAACGTCCCATAGATGGCGTTATATTGAAATGTCGATCCCTAACTCCGTTGTTAGACGTTAGATGGCGTTATAAGATATAAAATGTTTATTAATTATTATTTTTTGCTGGCGAAAAATGATAGTGGTATTTTTTGCTCGATCTTATAAAATACTGTAGTGTGGTACGGAACCCTACTAGTGCGAGTCCGACTTGCACTTGGCCAGTTTTTATTTCCATATAAAATACATGCAAACTAGAAAACCTAGGAGACCTGCTCTCTACGAGACAATGATATATTCATTTTGCGATTCTTGTGCAATGAAATTGAGCACGCATACTCAGACTAACCTTAAATATTAATAGAGTAGTATATAGTACAAAATACGGATCCTACACACAAATTACCTTCTACGTTTTCTGTGCGTATGTATGCTTACAGTCAAAATTGTTATTTCATTGTATATTTTACAATTACGATTGTTTGTTGTTACACTCTCAGTGAAATCGACTTCAAAGGATAAAAAGAGGACGTTTCCATCTCAAATACATGTTTGTGTGTGTGCTCAAATTTGGGACAAAAAATGAAAATTTACATCATTTTATTTAAGCGAGAGAGATACGATGCTCGTTTTTCCCGACATGACGATTCACAAGTACGACGAAGTTGTGCGCTATGTTTTAGTGGTTGCGATGTTAAATTAAGTACACCTACCGTGTCTGACTTATTTCAGTCTTGTATATATTGTGTATAGCTTTGTAGACATATTAAAACTCAATGCATTTATTCAGTACTAGCTGACCCGGCAAACGTTGTTTTGCTAAAACCCAAATATCTTACGGAACCCTATTTTTTTTCCAAATAGCCTATGTTACTCGTGGATAATGTGGCTTTCGAATGGTGAAAGAATTTTTAAAAACGGTCTGTATATTTTGAGCCTATTCATTACAACCAAACAAACAAAGTTTTCCTCTTTATAATATTAGTGTAGATTATGAAGCAGAAAGGCAGAGTCTATTATATCCAATCTTACTTTTGTAAATGAGCAGACTTTGCGTTCATGTTCATGTAAACAATTAGGCGCGAATTCAATATTTCCCATGTTTCCATTCACATCAGACTACTAATAAAATTATAAAATTAAGTTTCATGAAAGTTAATAATGTAAGGTTGTCAAACGAGTAGTCCCGTGTTTTATTTAATATTTTATTAGGGTTCCGTAGTCAACACAACCTTTATAGTGTCGCCATGACCCCTAGACAAAATCCAATTCAATTAAAAACGATTGTTATAAATGTATAGGAATGACAACTTTGTTGCGGAAAAATAAATGTCATTCCATGCTTTTGAGTTAGCGTGAATGGAAACAGAAATTAGATTTTGTCTAGGGGCCCTGGTACGTCCCTCTGTTCTACCTACATAACATGCCGACTATATTAATTTAAAATCATACGTAATATACCTACTAACTTCAGCATCAAATGCTATTACACGCATAATTAAACGGGGCTTCATAAAGTATTATATATCAGACCGCCTGTACGCTATCATTTGAATAACCTATAATATAATCGCTTTACCCAGATGCGTCCGAATGGTCCGTCTTGTCCGATCCGGATCTCGTCTTGGCATGGACATTGTCGGCGGGCTGGGTGGTGAAACTGAAGGTGCTATAGCCGCTGAAGACGACACATGTGGAGTATTTGTCTCTGGAATCTCGATAGGTGGTGCCGCTTATGGAATGCTGCATAGAGGTGACAGGATACTCAGTGTCGATGGAAGAGACCTGTCCAGAGCTACGCATGAGCAAGCCGCTGCTGCATTGAAGGTATCTTCTACATAGTATAGTTTTGTATGATATGAGTCTGCTAGTCCGTAATGCATTTATCATATCATTGATATATCATCAGTCGTACAATAGAATATATTTATTTTCTTATAAGAAACTGGATTTAATGATATCAAATAAAGATTTTGCAATAATTACCTACTTTTTTGATGACTGTACTTCGTTTTACTGAAATTCTTCTTTTCAGACAGTATTTTATTGAAGTTCTTCTTAAGAAAGTTTTACTGGTGCTACAACAGAAGGAAAAAATAACTGCCTACCGTTCCCATCTTAAATTCCATCCTGTTGCAGGATTGTTACAAAATATGAAACATAGACTATTATTTAGTACCGTAGCCGGGTTACAACATTTCCGTTATATGGAATCTAGTTAGATTAAAATCTAGATCTAATTGCGAAAGATCTTCAGCAGTACTCCGGGACATCGGTGACGATAGCAGCACAGTACCAGCCGGAGCAGTACGAGCGGCTGCGAGCTAGGATCAGAGCCATCAATGCGGCAGCAGCCATGTCTCCGCACGCGAGGCACCAGACTCATGTCCCGGTGCATACGGATATGCATGCTATTTATCCAAGGTAACTTACTTTTCTCAGTCAATGTTTTTATATGGGAAATAAAAGTTGACGTCGGCGGTCTGTAGTTACTTGTCTATGCAGTGTTCGACAAACAATTCGTAGCGTAGCGTAATTTCAGGCCTGCAACGCTAGTTCGAGTCATAAGTCACTCTTTTATAATACGTGTTTATTTTTTTATGAGATTTCGTCCTCCGGGCGTCGTCCGGGCTAGAAATCAAGATAAAATATGTCTTTTACGCCAACAGGCCGCTCAAAATAGTGCTGAGACTTCATGCGTATGCGTTTAAGTATATGCATTTTCTGCATTACTTCATAGAAATTCACTAAGCAAACACTCTCACTAAAATAATTAGGCGCTAGTCTTCTGAACAGTGCTGTGCTCGACAGACTCGCGGAGAGATAAAATTAAGAGCATAGCGTGGCTTCCGTTGTGTTCAGTAACGATACTCCACTATATTCAATTAACCTGAAGTTAAGTAATTAACGAAACAAGATTCAGATGATAGTTTATGTAAATCTAGCCTCCAGGGATCTTCGGTATTAGAGCTCTACTTTGCAATAATCCCTCTAGACCTGTGTATGAACACGGCTTGTTAATTGTTAGGTATTATGCCTTGATCTTTCTCGGGTATTACAAAACGATACATGGATAAAGTAAGATCTTTAGGAACGCTGTAATTGATATAGGAAAACTTTATGTCTCATGAATTCTATTAAATTGTTAAAAATAAGATCGTTCACAAAACGAAATAATACTTTAATTTAAAACCACCTCCGACCGATCTATTTATATTCATGAATAATTAATTAAAGTAATAATTATGTTAAGGGCCACCGGTTTTACCGGTTCCTAATAGCCTTATTAGGAACTTATTTGATAGATTTTGACTCCTTTTATACGTTAGATCTGAAACTTTATCAGCAGCCGGAAAACTGGCATTTAGTGTCTTCTTCTTCTTCTTCTGAAACAACTTCACAGAAAATAAGTTATAATATAGAATAGTAAACTAAACAAGTACAATATGAAGTGCAAATGGCTCATTTTCAGCACTTAATGACTAGTAAATTTTATTAGTAACTTAATGACTAGCTTTCCTGGATCATAGACCCCAAAACCTAGAAACTGATATTCAGAAAGTTCTGAAACAAAAGTTGGGCTTACGCAGAAAATATACACATTTATGGGTAACATTGTCTAAGCAATTATTTAAATATGGATATTTTAATAATTTCGGAGGTAATTAAGTTTATTTTGTCATCCAGGCAGATTTATTTGCTTAAAATTAAAGGAGTCCGCCAAATAAATCAATCATAATATGCAGTGACTTAAACTATAATTGAATCAAGAAGCAAATATGCTAGATTCATATCTTTTTATTACACATAAAGAAGTTTAAATTAGGCTAGTTAGGGTTCCGTACCTAAAAAGGTAAAAAAAGGGAACCCTTATAAGATCACTTTCTTATCCGTCTGTCCGTCTTTCCGTCTGTCCGTCTATCCGTTTGTCCGTTTGTCCGTCTGTCCGTCTGTCCGTCTGTCCGTCTGTCCGTCTGTACGTCTGTATGTCTGTCTGTCCGTGTGTCACCACCGATTTTCTCAGGAAGGGGTGGACCTAGCAAGTTGAAATCTACACCAGATACTAAGGTCTATAGTCCCTATTAGGTGTATAAAAATCAAAGTCATGAGTCAACACGATAAAAAGATACTGGCAAATTTTGATTTTCGCGAAAACTTGTAAGTGCCAAATTTAACTTCATTTTCAACTTTTTTTATTTTTCGGAATTTGTCCTTTACTTGTGCTGTAAGAACTTGCTTTTGACTAAACTTTGACAGTTCTAGTTCAACCGGAAGTACCCTATAGGTTTTTGCTCGAAAACCTATTGGGTACTTTCCGTTGACCTAGAATCAGGAAATTTGCAAAGAAGCTAGGTCTTACAGCACAAATAAAGGAAAAGTTCCAAAAAATAAAATAAGTTAAAAATTAAAGGGTACATACATAGTTTCGCCAATTAAGATTAAATAAGGCCTCTGAGTTATATGAGCGCTCATACAATTTAGAGGTGTAGCTTAATTGGTACCACCAACGTTGGTATTCCGTACCAGCCTTGGTGGGCGAGTTCAACTCGACTAGGCCGGTTTTATTTATTTTATTTATAATTATCCTGTTTTGTGGTCAGTTGAAATAAAATAAGTTAATTTTGGTCTAAGATGCAATGGTCAAAAATGTACATTTGGTAATCAACACAACAAATAAAGGCGTAGCACGAATCTACCATGAAACAGTTCACTAAAGATAAATTGCACTTATGAGTCCCCATAGCTTCATCTGGAAAATATCCTGTAAACAAACTGTTCCCATAAATTATTACGAGAAAGTCTTGTTCCGCGTGATTTGTGACGCGTATTTCGTTCTACCCACATTTTTGTTTATCCACATTTTTTTTGTCATGCCTCCAATTCCGTCGTATTTAGCAAAACACGTTTCCTGTTTTATCATTTTAAGGTTGGGTGTTTTTTTTCAATGAAGAAAATATTAGGGAGAGAATTTTGAAATATTCGCGGTTGCCTGAGCTCGTATTTCAGAATCTGGTGTATTGTAGGTACCTCTCTAAACGCCTTTTAAAAACTACCGAGACATTAAAATTGTTGGTAATTCTTAATACACGATACTTATATAATATTTATTCCTGTTTAATTTAATGACAACATACATTTTGTCAAGATTTAAATTAGGTATCATAATTCATTAATTCATTCATTTATAATGAAGTAGGTTTAAGTATTAAAGTACATATACTTTGGACAGCTTTTAATTTCTTCTTAACATACATAAATGAACGTACCTTTATTAGATACGTTTATCCAATAAACTTATCATATTTTGTAATCCCCACGATGCCATATTCTTAGACGGTTTTATTTTAGTCAGACTTTATTTCGGTCAGCTTTGAACTAAAATTTTAAACAGCTATTAAAGTAACTGCATAGAATATAAAACTTGATCTCCGCATAAAGTTAAATCCAGTATTTCGTTTATATGTCTCGTGGCATTAATGACTTAATCAAGTCCATGTCTGAAACGCTTGGTATTTTGTTAGAAAACTTGATAGTTTCAGTTTTGGTGCTCATTGCTCGATTAAAAAAGAATTAAATCTGCCGAAAGTCTGTTTTGTCTGTTTGGGTGTACTATTAGCTGATGTGCAGTAATATTCTGATATAAGGACAAAGTAATCTAGATTTTTGTATCAATAAATTATATATATATATATATATATATATATATATAGCTTTATTATATTATGTATATATATATATATATATATATATTTATATATATATTATAGATAGCTTTCATAATTTCACAAAGAAAATAAATAATCTAATATCACTTAAGAAAACAGTGATATTGAATTTCATATGGAACAGAAACTTATTGAATTGCAAGGTTCAATTAAGGTTCACGAGAATCAATGCTTTGAATCTAATATTACTTTAGCACAATCGTAAATAATGCAGAATAAATACTCCTCTGGAGTGCAGCCAACATGAGTAAAGTTCACACAAGGCGTCGTTTGTCGTGATTCCGCATGCGCTACTACAAACCTCGCACGACTTGAATTGACGAAAACAGCAGCTGTTTGTGCTGAGACGAGGCATGAATTTGTGAACGTTGATTTATGAATTTTTGTTTGAAATTATGCTGCATGTGGCGTATCTTGGGAGAGGCCTACGTCCAGTAGTGGACTGACACCAGCTGATAATGATGATGCATTTGGTGTTAGATAAATTACATTGAATATTAATATGGAGCAAAATATTTTTTAACCTGACATCTACGCTTAAAAGTCACATAATTTACAGCCTCGGAATCTGTGATCCCATTGGTTGTCATTAATATACAGACATGCACGATTCCATCTTATATGAATCGTCTTGGTGGACTTTGCATCTGGAGGTCCCATCGTCAATTAGCATCAGATGATTAAAATGAACCATTGTGCTGAGATACTTACTACGTAATAAATTCATAGCTTATTGTTATTTTTTAACCAACTTCAAAAAAAGGAGGAGGATTCGAGAAGCCTCCTGGTATACATATATATATCATATATCAAAATCGGTCCATAAATGACGAAGTTGTCCGCGAACAAATATAATATATATATATAATGTTTGTTCGCGGATAACTTCGTCGTTTATGGACCGATTTTGATTATTCTTTTTTTGATGGAAAGAACTTATCTTAAGTGTGGTAAGTACCATGGTAATTTTATCGAGGTCTGATAAGTATCTCTACAGATATGGAGATAAACACCTCAAAATTGGTACTGAACATGAATAGCGCGGCATTGAAGTCGATTCTTTTTTAGTTTTTTACGGACTTATTTATATTTTCATTTTTCATTATATGTATCTAAGCTGTTATGTTATGTGTCTTAAGATTTCTAACTAAAAGCTTACGCTGAGATGAAAGCCCTGCCCCAAATCACGGTAAGTTGTATATTAAATACAACTGACCCTTATTTGTGTATTGCATAAAAACTTGGTAAATGTAAAAACCCTGTGAGCCTTTCGCAATAGATCTCTAAATGTAAATCCATTACAGCCACTATTTAAAAATACACTGAAAAATACTGCAATACTATATAAAATTGTGAATATAAAATCGTTTTCAATACTATTATAACTTGTTTGACGTCGTTCCCAATAGAGTGCCCGTCGAATTCAGACCCTGCATTAACTGTACGAATAATTGTACGAATCGATATGATTCGTGATTGCTTGCAATACGTTTCTAGATAATATCCTTTTTAATACGCTTTTATTAGCTTCAGACGTATGTATGTTTGTATGTTAGTATGTAACGGAATCTTTGAACATGATTTTAACCCCCTTCAAAACGTCGGATTAACTCGAAATTTGACATACTTATTAAAGACCGATGACAATAAATAAATTTAAAAAAAAAATGAAAAAAAGAATTCGACTACAAAATGAAAAATAAATAATAGTTTAAAAAAACTAAAAAAATACGCTTTTATAGAAAATCCAACTAAAAAATAGAAAATAAATTTTAATAATTTTGAATTAAAAATAGTGTAAGAAAAAATGATTTTATTGTAAAAAAAGCGTGGGGTGCTTTTCAGGATATTATCAAAATAACCCTTCTAGTCATATCTGTTCATAAAATATTTGGAACTATTGATACCATGCACCCCACGCTTTTTTTTTACAATAAAATCATTTTTTCTTGCACTATTTTTAATTCAAATTTATTAAAATTTATTTTCTATTTTTTAGTTGGATTTTCTATAAAAGCGTATTTTTTTAGTTTTTTAAACTATTATTTATTTGTTCTGAGTTATTACTGTTTGTATCTTGTTGTATTTATTTAGTAATTCATAATAATTAACGATACACAGAGTAGATATCAGGAAAATCGTTTAACTTGCTAATCTCTACTATAATATGCATACGGATGTTTGGGTACTAAGAAATGTATCCAAAAACTGAGCATACCTATATTTTTAAACCAACTTCCTAAAACAAAGGGGGTTCTCTTTTTTTCTTTTTTTTCTGTATGTGACGCAATTACTCCGTCAATTCTGAACCGATTCGAATGATTATTTTTGTTATCGGTAGGGTACGTTTTTGAGGTGGTTCTATTTTAATTTCATTGAGAATTGATAATTATCTCCAGAGATATGACGATAAACGTCTCAAACTTGCTACTGAAATTGACTCGCGGGGCATTGAAGTCGGTTGTTTTAGTTTTGAAACTATCTTAATTATTGATAAGTGCAATTACGTCTTATACTATAATATTATAATTATGCTCGGGACACCGTACATGTTCGATTTCTAAGATATTAAGCAATCATTTTACTTTGGACCGCCTGCTTACTGAATAGCCTTAGAAAATAAAATGTTTTGAATTATTCATGGGCATTTAAGGGTTATTTTACAACGATGTCTATTCACAAGTTAGCACCTCTGGCCTAAATCAATAATATAGTTTATTCTTAATCTTAATATAGGTACATATAAAATTATACCGTGACCGGCAACATTTTGTCGATGCTGGCAATGAGTTTTACTGTTAGTATATTTGAAAAGTATTCGTTTAGTTATTCTGATTTTCTTTTACAGGTAGCAGTAACGTGGTAACGAATACGACTATTGGAGAACTGAATGTAGTTAGCTAAACAATCATCTCACCTAATTTTATCAACAACTTTTCACGTGTTTATCGTTATATTCCTACCTTAATGAATAAAAGTAACCAATTATTAGTTACCGCTATGATAATATTAGTTTATGAAACGGTTGTATAATGAGGGGTATTTAAATATGAGTGTGTGTTTAAAAACTGAGCCGTAGGTGAAGTTTTTAATAGTGTCACACGAGTGTTTTAATACCTAGTTGTGTGCAATTTACACTAATTTGTCTACACTCATTTTATATACCCATTACAAAAAATTATCGAAGTTAGTAAAAAATTAAACAGAAAAATGTTATTTAATGTTTTGTTAAAAAATCTGTATCAAAATAAATCCATAAAGTCTGTCATCATGCTACTATTTTTAATTCATACTCGGAACTTTACGGAGTGCAGATACTTAATTTGTATATTTTAAAAATGTTTGGAGTTAACATAGTTTACTTACTTAGAGGTATACAATATCTTTTTTATGATAAAAGGTAACAGGATAAACATGACGCTCGCTTGATGGTAAGCGATGACGTCTACTTATTAAAGATAAAGTGGCATGCAAAATTCTGTCTTCGAGGTAATCATAGTTATTTTCAAATAAATTAATTGTATTATTTTCCGTTCCCTGAATGTTGTTGACTTTATTAGGTATAATTCGTGTAAAATACAATTAAGATATTGATATCAATTAAAATATGCATGTCTATTAATTATTTTATGAATTTTTAAATAAAACAATGGATTATCTTTAACATATTTTAAATTAAATGAACTTTGAATTAATTTTAGATTTTATGTTTTTATTTATGTATTCTAAGACTTGATTTAATAACAAATATTCGAGGCTAATTTGAACTATATTACGATCGTCATCTTGTAAATACTTTGACAATTCTGTTACTCGTATATTTTATTTTGTTTGAAAATGCATACTCAACAGGATAATTATAATGTAAAATGACACTCATAATTATTTACCATAATTATATTATTTTAATGTAATGTTTGTGGACTGTGATATTAAGATAATGTTAGTATTAATTACGACAAAATGAAATTTAATAAACGATACTAAGAATTGATTGTTTCTTATTCCCTCACTTAGGCTGAGTTGCACCATCGTACTTTAACTATAACAAACGTCAAAAATCTGTCAAAATTAATAGTTATAGTTACGGTTTAAGTAAGATGGTGCAACTCAGCTTTAGACTTTTGAAGGTTAACTAGTCTGAAGGCATCATATTTTACTTCTACTAGTTAGATAAATAGATTCTTTATTTTTAAACCTTATCAAAACTAAAATAAGTTATGTATCATGTGTTACAATATAGCGGTCTCTTTCAGAAAACTTTCGTATGGAGAGGATATAATATGACTATGGACGGGGTGTATTTAATAATTCTAAACGTTAATCACACATAACATCCAACTATGAACTCCAGTAATACCGTGCTGTATACACTAATAACCGGCCAAGTGCGTGTCGGGCCACGCGCAGTGTAGGGTTCCGTAGTAGCATGTTATTCAATGCAAGTCTTTACCAGTTATAAACAAGCAACTAGGTACTCCGTCTTTGTCACTTTAAGGGATTTAATCTAAGGATTTTGTATATGGTATAAAATTATCCAACACCCAAGTTCAGCGACTATTACTGCTAAACTAATAAAGTTATCTTAACCGCGATATTTTTCTTTTAAAGTTCATGAAATTCGCTACTATCACGAATTTTTCCAGATTTTTCAAGCCACCAGTTTAGCTTTTAGAGGGGGGGGGGGATGCCCTACTGGAACAAAAATTTGCATTTTAAAGTTTAATATTTCGTAAATGGAGCATTCAATCAAAAAATAGTATTAGTAACCTTAAAGTCATTTTATAAGACCTATTCAACGACACCCCACACGATGTGGTAGATGACGAAAAAAAATTTATCCCCAGTTGTCACGTAGAGGAGCTATGCTAAAAAATATTTTTCAAAATTTTATTTCACTACTTTGTCGGCGTAATTTATATACATACACCTACAAAATTACAGCTTTCTAGTATTAACGGTGTCTTAGCAAAACCTCGGACAGACAGACAGACAGACAGACAGACAGACGGACATGACGAAACTATAAGGGTTCCTTTTCAGGACTACGGAACCCTAAAAATGTGTTTACTCCAACTGTCATCAGTTCAACAGCTCATAGTTATAGGCCCATAATTGCCACTTTAGCCTGGTGATGATAGAGATGAGATAGTTTAGATGGATGATGACTTCGGTTAACTAGTTGAAGTCAATCCTTCGGTTGTCGCTCAAACCATCCACTAAACAATGATATATTTATCGGTGTGCCGAAATATGACATGAAAATAGAAGCACCAGTTCGGAAAACGGAGTGGAATAGCTATGCATGTAAGTTGTATTGTGTTATCATCGCTCACTGATACGGTAAGGAACTGTAGCAAATCCGCAGCGCCGGCAAATTCGCTGCAGTTGCGGCTGGGCAACGCCGCGCGATCGACAAGGTAACGCGTCGCGTCTGGCAACATCAATATAATCCGTTCGATTTAACCACATACCGTTTGAGGTTCGTGTGTTTATCCCGAGGCGAGGCGATTAAGTTGCGTATGTATGTGCGTTATTTCCAGTTGCCTAGTTACTTGTCTCATTGCCAGCTATTACTTCCTGTAAAGCAGGATTCTACCTAAGACCGCTTCGTCTAATACGAGTGATATTATATTCTGATATCACTTCAGATTACAAAGTTTTTTTTAATGATAGTCTAGCTAACGCTAATCACTATTTCGCCTGATGGTAAGCGGTGGTACTGTGGTCGAAGATGTTCAACACGTTAGGCCAAGAATATTCTGAAATCTCTCTTGTTAACTACGTCACGTCAAATAAAGTATGAGACGCTAAATTCAAATGTAAATTAATGATAGTATAAATTACGTTGCGTTTAATAACTTATAATTAATTGTAACTCTATGTAAATTAAGATAGAATAACGTTAGAATAAGATAAAATTGTACATAATTAATCATCCGAAAAGTGGTTTTAAATAAGGTAGGACACAAGAAAAATTGTAATTATTAGGTAGGGAAAACTTTCATTTAACACTCTCACATATTAGCGTCGAAATCAGGTAGGAAAATCTAAAGCAAAAATGTATGACCAGCCCGGTCTGATCATGTCCAGACTTGTTCACGATTTGACCTTGAAACGTAACTCGGATTGTAGAAAATTTAAGCACAAAGTACTGTGAACTCTATCGGTATACGCAATAGTTGAACGAGTTACTTTTGAATATAGGTAGGAACATTTGCTTGTAAAATCGAGAGTCGAGAAAGCAGTTGAAACAATAACGAAAACCATCCAAATGTCCCTCAAATCAGCCACAGTAACCACCACGTCAGGAGGAAGGATCAATCCACTCCCAACATGGATTAGGAAGCTAATTGATGAAAAGAGGAGCAAGCGGAGAGAATGGCAAAATACTCGCTGCCCAAGTTTAAAAACAGAGCTAAATAACCTTATCGAAAAGGTAAAAGACGCCCTCACAAACGATGCTGTCTTAAAATGGGAAGAACATATAGACAACATCGGAGACCATATCCATCCATGTCCACAGACTATGCAAGCGGATGTCGCAATCTACCCAACCAACAAGACCACTCGTTGACGAAGATGGACTCCTCAAGTTTGAAGCCAAAGACCGTTCTGAAATCTTCGCAAACTCCTTAATTAAGCAATTCACGCCAAACCCTGAAACCAAACCAGAACACGTCAAGGAAACAGAAGAAAGGCTCAACGCATACTTGTTGTCCGACGACGCAAATGATGATGCCCCATTCAGTCCTTTTAGAGTGAAGACGGCTATAAAAAGATTGAAGAACCGCAAAGCACCAGGCCTCGACAACATACCCAATGAAGCCCTAAAGAACATACCACCGAAAACGGTCGCCGCACTGACAAGAATCTACAATGGCATACTCCGCTGTGGCCATCTCCCCTCGAGCTGGAAAACTGGCAGGCAGGTGATGCTGCCCAAGCCTGGCCCATCACGCTGCTGAGCACCCTATCTAAATTATTCGAAAGACTGCTGCTCCAGCTAATGGTACCGCATATAACACCGAGCAGCGAGCAATTTGGCTTTAGGGCCGAACATTCCACCACCCTCCAAGTAGCAAGGATAGTAAATGAAATGGTCACACGGCATAACAAAAAGGAGTTCGTGGCGGCCGTTTTCCTAGACATGGAAAAAGCATTTGACAGGGAATGACATGAGGGACTTCTATTCAAGTTGTCGACATCACCGATGCCAAGAAAAATCGTCCAAATCATTGCATCCTTTTTGAAGGACAGAAGCTTTGTGGTTGCAGTAGAAGACGCGCACTCATCCAAGAAACCTGTAAAAGCCGGCGTCCCGCAGGGGAGCTGCCTGTCACCAGTGTGCTACGCCTGGTACACTGACGATATTCCAGTTGTCGGGCAGGAACAGCTCTATGCGGATGACGCCGCCTACTACACGAGTTCCATCAAACCAGCCCACGCAGTAAAGAAGCTACAACCGACACTGGACGCCCTCCCAGAATGGCTTGACACATGGAGGATGTCAGTAAATGCGGGGAAAACTCAAGCCATTCTGACAATTCCATTCAACCATGCACTTCCTCAAAAACTACGCCTCAAAGGAGAAGAAATCCCATGGGAGCGATCTGTCAAATACCTGGGAGTCAAGATTGACAGGCGCCTCCTATTCAACGAGCACCTCGAAGATATAATAGGGAAAGTGAAGATCGCAAGATCTAAACTAATGCCAGTACTAGCCTCCAAACTGCCGCTCCGGATCAAGCTGATGATCTATAAGACTTACGTAAGATCCCGTCTCACATACGCTGGTCCGGCGTGGCACATAAACTTGTCCAAGACAAATAAGAAAAGACTACAGGCGCAGGAGAACATCTGCTTAAGAAAAATTGTTGGTGCTCCGAGATATGTCCGAAACACCATCATCGCGAAAGACCTTAAGCTGGAAAACATAGAGGAGTTTATCAGAAGACTGGCGAAAAAGATGTTCCAGAAGGCGGACGCATCCGGACACCAGCACATTAGAGGAATAGCCCCACTGCACGCGCGGCCCCCCGACATCCCAGGCAAAACAAAAGCGAAGCCCTATCTATGAGAGATACTCCAATACGAAGCCGACGGAAAAGAAGAAGACGGAACAGAGAAGAAGAAAGAAGAAGAAGAAAGAGCTGTACAAGCGGGGGCCACTGTAGGGTGTACTGACGGGTTCGCTGGGCCTCCCCGAACGGGATCTCACCCGGCAGGGCCCTGTCTCAGGGGAGACAGGGCCCTGCCAGGTGAGACCACTATGTGTAGGGACACATAGTGTTTCCCAGCTATACAGCTCAAGAAGATCAGGAGGGACAACAGTCCCGAACAAGAGACGCGTCTATAGTGGTAGACGCAGAAGAGCCAGGGGCATAGGGTAGAACCCTGAACCGCTTTCCCCACACCAGAGGTGTGAGCGGATAATAACGCCGGATTGTAAAATCGTTCAGTACAGTTAAGTTCACTTCAAGCAGCTTTAGGAATAGGAACTAAAAATAAAAGAAGCCTCAAGAAAGAAAAAGTGTTTTAGAAGTGAAATCCCCTGCTAGGGCATATTTCAGGCAGAACCCGAACGCCCGTACCTTTTACCCCTATAATAGCTTCAGCTTCAATAAGAATTACGTTTCATGTTGCATTTTATGGGATATTTACTAAATGTGTAATTTGCCAGCTTCTTAAGACAATGTTTTCTCTGATATTTATTTACTTTAGTATCGCAAAAAAGAAACTATGCTATAGGTCAAATACATACTAAAAAGTTTCGATTGTAAAATGCGATTTATTTGCGAGTTTGCACGTATTAATAACAAAAACTACAATCACACATAGACAAAATAACTTTCCGAGAAACAAAAATATATATCCGGTGTACTCGTAATGTACCATTTCGCAGAAGGGCCGATTTACTCTAGGGAGTCCTTGAGTGGTTTTGAAGGCCAAAAACCCTACGTGTTTCTGTTCCCTGTAATAAATTATAATACGGGTCGGGCGGGCAGAAATAGCGAGCAAAAAGGTTAAACAAACTACTTAATCACGACCGGTCTTTAATGATGTTATAATTTATACCGATTAAACGCGTCTGGATCGTTTTATGACTTTGCATAAACTAATGTAGAATCCTGTATCATGTTAATGGTTCTGATTACTAGGCAAAAATAAATAAAATTAGGTTGGGGAGAAGGGCTTTGTTAGCTATAGATCTAGTTAATTTGTTTTTAAGGTGCGGCAGGAGTCTTTAATAGGTACAGCGTAATCACGACTCATCAATTGCGCATAAGGTCCATGATTACGCATCTTTCAAACAACAACAATTTCAAGCTGAATTTCAATACATAATTATTAAAATAAAAACTCGTAGAATAGAATAACTCTTTATTTAATTATACACCAAAAGAACTTAATTTATAGACAGCAGTAACTTAATTAGGTTTTACAATCGACGGTCTTTTTGACGTTCAGACAACCTAATTATGGACTTATGAATACATAAAGAGGTTGCCGAATGACGTAGAATTACTAAAAAGGCATTAGTGCTAACAATTAATCCCTAATATTGATACATTATTAAATATTGAGACTACTTTGAAAAATTAGGTATTGCTAGACATATTCTCATAGTCGTAAATACTTCACTCATAATTTTTGAGACGAGTTGTCTTCTGATTGTTAGACTACGTCTCGTTAAATTGTATACGAAGAGAAATCAGCGAGATAAAATTGAAATTGCATATGCTATAAAACAAATAATAATAATTGTTTTCCTAAGCCTATCCCACTTTATACTGTCAGTTTGCAAACGCCGTGCGTTTCCCCGTGCGAACGGAAGCAAGCGAGATGCGATAACGTCAGCCTGTTCGCAACTACGCTGTGAAGTCTACAGCATTGTTCGCTAAAAAGAATGCTGGCGTAAAATAAGCCTCTCTTTTTAAAATATTTCTCGACGGCCAGTTACGTGGGTGAAAAGAATTTACTTTCGGTTTGTTCAGGCTTTTTGGTGGAAATTTTGACGGTGACGATATTTTTTGCTGACGTGATGTTTTAGGGTAATGTTTGAAGTCCTTGATACTTTCAAATGCTGTCGTAGACCCTGCAAGTAAATTTCATCCTCGTTTTCGTTTCGTAAATGAGAATTATTTTTTTCCCCAAATAATAAGGCAACTTTATAAAAGTTGCCTTATGGATGTTTTTCTTAACGTCGGGCGCTTTTAGGTTAACATAAAAATGGGTTTATAAGAAGTACTGAGTGTAGATAACTTTGAAATACAATTGAAACTACATATATCTTAATACCTGTCATTCAGTAAGCTAATAATGCACTTATTAGATATGTCTTTTTCTAATACTATTTCAATAATCTTAATACTATTTCATCTACAGAGTAGATGCTAGACCATGGCTCGGCAAAAAGAAGCATTGGGCGCCCTCTGGCTAGGTGAAGCGATGATATATGCAAGCTGGATGGTAGCGGTTAGAAACAAAGAGCTCAGTGGCGTGCCATAGGAAAGGCCTAGGTATATATCCATAATTGGCTGTTAATAATTTCATCTATATTAAAATAAGAAAATTCTATCAATCAAAGTGGAACGAAAACATGAAGGTATAATATAATAATTGATCATCGTATTTTATTCGTATTTTGCCAAAATAAATTCCTTAATTATGTGTAATGATTTTCTAATGATTGGTTCATGTTAAGGTACGGACACACCGCAGGGTCCTGCGTGCGCGATCTAGGCGGCGATCAGATAGCGTAGTAGTATTTGTACCGACTGGTTCACACCAAACGCGATCAGAAAACAATTGAAAAGTACTGAGATCGCGCCCGCAGATCGCAGGACGCCGCGGTGTGTCCGTACCTTTACCTGATTACAATAAAAAAACTGGCCAAGGGCAAGTCGGACTCGCACTCGTAGGGTTCCGTACCATACTACAGTATTTTATAAGATCGAGCAAAAATACCATTATCATTTTTCGCCAGCAAAAAATAATAATTAATATCTTTTTAATTCTAATAACGCCATCTAACAAAGGTGTTAGGGATCGAAATTTCAATATAACGCCATCTATGGGACGTTTATCTAACTAAGCGTTCATAGATGGCGTCAATTGCCGAATAAAACACGTTTCTTGGATGGAGACCCTCTATTATTTTAAACTTTATTCTGTTTTTAGTATTTGTTGTTATAGCGGCAACAGAAATATCCTCCATCCTCTGTGAAAATTTCAACTGTCTAACCATCACGGTTTATGAGATACAGCCTGGTGACAGACGGATAGACAGACAGACAGACGGACAGACAGATAGACAGACAGACAGACGGACAGCGGAGTCTTAGTAATAGGGTCCCGTTTTACCTTTTGGGTACGGAACCCTAAAAATAGAAAAAATCCCACTAGTTGCGGCCCGTGGTGTTACCCCCGGTTTTCTGGAAGAAAAGGCATCTTTGATCTTGTTGTTTTGTAAATCCTTCAGGGTATGTCTATTCTTTTGGGATAATTTGTTTCTGAAGTTCTACCACAATACTTTAAGACCGTTTACAAAACGAGAAACAAATGCCGCATTTTTCATTTCCAGCACTTATTTCGAGGTGTTTATCTCCTTATATCTGGAAATATTTATCAGATCTTAATAGAATTACAATAGAACCAAACGGAAATAATTTTCTTTCAAACAAAAAAAATCTAATTTGGTAAGAAAACGGAAAAAATATATATACAGGCAAATTTTCATCCTTTTTTTGTGAAGTCGGTTAAAAAAAGTCACAAACATATTTAATCACAAATATACTTGCAAAATTTAGTGAAGGCTTCCACGATGTTTATTCTCAATTAGTTGCAAATTATAGAACCGTAATAGCATGCATTATCAAAGGAAACTCTATATTTTCTTACACCATATTTTGTTTGTAATCTATTACTTCCTTGTCTCGTCACAAGGGAGATATATCCTACACCATTCATATTAAGCTTAGCTGTGTTTGAACTTCAGAAGGAGTAAGCATAATAATGCGAATTCCCGTCGCCTTATATTCGTGGATATGCTAGTACTGACGTTGACGACTCAAGTAACGTTACTTGCTTTGACTTGTATTTAAATGCAGATTTGTGGCAAATGTACATAGATATTTGCTCACTAAATTTGCCTTGCGGCTTTGCCCGCGTCGAAAAGTATCCTTTGTGTTAATTCAGGATGTATACTTTTTGCGAAATTACGTTTTGCGTGAAAGATTAACAAACACCTATACTCACCCAACTTAACATATTAATTATAAAGCGTATACAGTATATTTTCCCTAAGTAGTAAATGGAACCAGGGAATACATTTTTCTATACAAATTTAATTTTTTACAAATTTTAGAGGTAGTTAGCAAAAAAAAAACACTTGTTTTATTTTTATTTTAAAGTTTATTTGTACCGACCTTTTAGTGAATCCAAACTAAGTAATAAAATTACTAGCCAGCATTGCATGTTTTTGTATTTTGTTGGCGTGAATTTTTCTGGCCTGTAAGGGGCTTCAGCCTATTTATTACTAGATTTTTTTATGGGATAACAGTGTTGTGATAAAAAAATAATATAAAAGTTAAAATCTTCTTAAATACAAGCTTATCATGTGTAATGAATATTCTGATAATAAAAATACATACAAGCTAATATTCGACTGTACTGCAATTTGCAATCACGAAGTTCCAGTCTTAAAGCCCGGATCCATCATCAGGTTAGCTCTAGGTTCTACTTTATTGCATTAAGTAATTAAATATATATATAAGTAGATATACAATATTTTACAGTTTACATTATTTTATTTAATTGAACGTCAGGAAGTGGTTCTAATTTAGCTTCCAAGATTTAATCCATTATACATAGGTACGTAATTATATATATTAACACGGCAAGTTTAGCACATGCTCGCCGCTAAACTTGCCGTGTTAATAGCCGCCTTCATACATATGAAGGCGTTCATGAAAGTAGAAGAAGCGAAAGAGGTATGTTAGGATCGTAGCATGTGGAAAGAAGTAGTGTCTGCCTACCCCAACGGGAAAAAGGCGTGATTGTATGTATTGTATGTATGTAAGTTTAGTAAAAGTTTTAAAAAATGTAAAAAATCCATTAAATCACGGTATTGTAATAACAACGACGACGTTGCTCAAGATGTAACAAGTAACAAAAGAAAAATTTTGAATAAACACCCATGACAATGTCCTTTAGAAAATTAACGTCATAACATCTATCTAAGAACCACCACTGATAAATTTCAAACCGTTTAAAGACAAAATCGAACTAGTTTTGAAAAAAAAATGGCAACATGGATTTGCACACACAAACAATCCTCTTACCCCAAACGTATATACAGTTTCCGTTCCTACGTGGGTAAAAATGCATACCTATAGTTATACTTTCCCGATATACATTTTTATTTAAAACGTTTCCCTTTCTACATCTGATGAAATATTTCTTTGAGGGGAAAATATATTTTAATTTCAATGTTTTTGTTTGTTTAGGATCATATTCTCAAACTTGTGGGTTCAGGTGGTTTCAGAACTTACAAAACTTCTTCAAGTACAGCTCTAATGAAATTTTCATTTTATTCCGAATGAATGATAAACTAAATTGATATGATATAACTGTGTTAAGTGCTATTCTGGTTTCAAAATGTATTTAATAATGCGAATTTAAAAATCATGTTTAAACACGTATTTTACTAATATAGATATTTAATATGTATTTATATAGATATATGATAGATGGTGTAAGGGTACGGCCACACCGCTGCGATCTGCAATTTGCGGGCACGATCTATATACTTTTCAATTATTTTCTGATCGCCTTTGGTGTGAACCAGTCGATACAAATACTACTGCGCTATCTGATCACCACCTAGATCGTGCACACAGGACGCAGCGGTGTGTTCGTACTTAAACTATGAAACTAGGTTTTTAAACATATGTACTCTATACGAAGCACTGAAGTCTTAATAAATATCAAGACTTTGGTGATACAAAGACTTTCTAACAAAAATTTACACATCTGTATACTGAATGCTGCAATAGAGTTTAATTTAGCTTGCTCGAAAAAATATACCACGTTGTGCCCCCGAGATACAATTAACTATTAAAGTGAATGATTTTACTGATAAGTTATTTACGCTGCGGTAATGGTAGCGTCTTCTAATTTAGAATTAATCGCTCAGTCGGACCCTTTCATAATAAAACGTGCTTAGCAAAGCCACCTTATTTAACGAGAAATGGAAAACAGGAACAAAAGGATAATTTAAACTTAATTGGAGATCATAAACGTGGCGTTAATGTTGTATGCATCGTTGTTTTAATTTTAGGTGTTTTTAAAGCTTGTGTGAAAAACGCTCTCGATAACAACTTGAGCCGACTGTGAGAAACCGTAATTCTATTGTGCCAAAAATGGAAAATTAAACTCTGTTTTCGAACCAATTTGGTAATAATCTATTACAAATATATAATCTATGTATACGAAATTTAAAAGTCCTGACTAACTTACTAAAGGTACGGCCACACCGCGGCGTCCTGCGATCTGCGGGCGAGATCTCAGTACTTTTCAATTATTTTCTGATAGTAGTCGGTACAAATACTATAATAACTACTGCGCTATCTGATCGCCGCCTAGATCGCGCACGCAGGACGCGGCGGTGTGCTTGTACCTTAACTTACTAACAGACTGACTGACTGACAGACTGACTAATATATAATAGCATAGCCTACACCGCTGGTCCCAAAGGCATGAATATTTTTTGTGGGATGTGATCTTTCTGAAGTGTAGGTATACACTAAATAAATTATAAGAAAAAAATATTTTTAAAAACAAGCTTAGGTAAGCACTACCCGTTTTTCAGCCTAGGTAATTACTACACTTCAGTGCGTCAAGCTTTTAAAAATATAGGTAAGTACCTACACGCCAAATACTTACTAGAATTTATTTTTAACATTTTAGTTCATTGTCCCAGATAAAAGCTTGTTTTTAAAAATATTTTTTACTTATAATTTATTGATTATTAAATGTATCGTGAGCATTACACATAATATTATTATTAATAACCGGCCAAGTGCGTGTCGGGCCACGCCCAGTGTGTAGGGTTCCGTAGTAGCTTGTTATTCAATGCAAGTCTTTACCCGTTATACACAAGCAACTAGGTACTCCGTCTTTGTCACTTTAAAGGATTTTGTATTTGGTACAAAATTATCCAACACCCAATTTCAATGACTATTACTGCTAAACTAATGAAGTTATCTTAACCGCTAGGGGGGGGGGGGGCGTCAGGACTACGGAACCCTAAAGACGGTTGTTCAGTTACGTGCCGAAGCTCGTTGCGTGAGGAGCTTGCGGTAGACGTGGCTCCCAGAAGAAGGACATCAAAAATGTCCAAAACTGGTTGGAGCAATTCCGATAAAAAAAACCCGTGAGTGTACAACCATTTTTAATAATAATTTTATAATTCATTTTTAACAGTTTAGTAGGTAGATATAGATACCTACTACCTAAGTATTTAAGAGAAGGCATGATGTTTTAAAATATTCCACGGATATTTGATGTGATTATGGGTAAAGTGCTCTTCAAGGAAAATCAATCGACTCGGTGGGGCTATGATGCTTTGTAACAGAAATGCCATGTCACAACTTCATCATCAGATCCTGGCTATCATTTGAGTGTAAAGTGATCATTTGAGCCCAAATTCACTGGGGTTAAGTTATTTTACCACAGAGATGCCGTGGCCACCTTTCAGCTTCATCATCAAACCCTGGATATCATCTAGGTGAAAAGTTCTCTTGAACACGAATCAATCGAGCCCAAACTCGGTAGGGTTATGTTGATTTATCACAGAGATGCCGTGGCCACCTTCCAGCTTCATCATCAGACCCTGGATATCATCTAGGCGTAAAGTTCTATTCAAACAAATCAATCGAGCCCAAACTCGGTGGGGATAACCCCACCGAGTGGGGTCCCCATCTCTGTGATAAAACGACATAAGTTGTTTTATCACAGAGATGCCGTGACCACCTTCCGTCTCCATCATCAGACCAGCTCCATGGTACCATATCATTGTATTGTCACCAAAGATACATAAGTACACCAAATTTGAATCCAATCGGATATCGGGAAGTGGGTCTAATTTAGCTTCCAAGATTCCACCTGAACATACAAAGGACATACATACCTACATACATACATACATAAATACATACATACATTGCAAGTTAAATAAAAGCTTGTAAAAAGGTTTTTTTTTGTTTAAATAATTAAGCATTTAAAAGACAATTCCCGCACTAAGAATATCCCTGTTCCGCGTGGGACTTCACATCATATCATGGAGACACTTGTTACACCCAGACTTGGAACGGATCACACACAGAATAGTGCATTGTAGGAATCGAACCCACGATTATCTGTTTGGTGGCCTGTGTCACTAACCACTAGACCAACTCGTCAATTAAATTCTGCAAATGTAGACGCAAGGAATCACAAAGTAACATAATTTCTCACAACCTTCACTACCACTTTAGATACTAATATCTAATCTCCTACAACTTTAATAAGTTGAAGGAGATTATATATTAGCTACTAAGCCACACACACATTAAGCCTAACAAATGGTTATACATAAGATACATAAATGTAATAAACGCTCTCATCATCACAAGACGTGACATAATTTTATGAGATGATTTTATTTGGTATCCGTGACTTCTGTCGACTCGAATATTACGGCAGAGACAAGAAAAAATAAATTGACACTTATAAGGTACGTACAATTTGGTGAAAACACAAATGGAGATGTCTAAGAGACAAATATAGAGTACGAAGGGAATATTATACCTATCATGTTCTCATTATTATTCCTGTATGTTTATTTATTTCGTGTAATATTTATGTCGATACATTTGCAGTAAGTAGAAATACTAAAATGTATCTATAATGTCTGTTTGTCAGTAAATCAGTTAATACACTAGTAATTATCAAGATCTTTTGTAAATAGTATTACTAATTAGTTATAAATATTAAAATACGGGACTTATCGCGCTAAACGCTTAATGTAACTTGGTCGAAACGTTGAGTTATATAAAAATTATTGTTTTAAGCGCGATAAAGCCCATATTTTAATATTTATAACTATGTGTTCAAATCGCGAATGTTTAAAGTTTACAATTACTAATTTACGTAGGTACTAATGCTACTTTCAAGAGATTTTTAATCAATGATTACAAGTAAATCTGTATAATATTTCACATTAGCTTGTTAATTAATCTACGCCCTTAGATTACGCTGAGGCTTTCTTAAGCCGCTGATCACAGCTGCAACATAAGAAGGAAAAGTAGGTGAACTACTAAAACATTTATCTAACAATTAACGTGAGGGGATGAAGAGAAAATGCGCGTAATTCTCTTGGTAAGTAAATTTGGTTTTTGGTTCAGAAAGCTGAGATAGAAGCTAGATTAAATTAAAACATAACCCTTGGCTCAAGAGTTAAAGTTTACAAGGTTATTGTTATTTTTTCCAAAAATTGCTAAATTCCAATTATATCGTAAACTATTAATTTTCGCTCATACATTGGGGGGTCTAAATATGTCGCATTTTAGCCCCCCTATCTGCTCCTGCCGGCAATACGTCGAATTACCAATAACCCTGTATAAAAACTATATTTCAAAAATACTTCGAAATACACATAAATGCTAAAAATCACGTTATAAAAGGCATTTTTTACAAGTTTTTATTTATTGTCTCCAGCCCCAGTGCATATTTTAATAGAATGACAATGCAATATAGTGGCACCATTGGGGTTGTGTGATGTTGGAGCCGGAAGGTGTCCTTAAGAATACCAGAACCCTTAGTACGAGTTTTATCGAAAATGCTTTTGACAGATCTCACATAGTTTTCGACTTATTCTGGCTCCCTGATTGGTCTGACTTTAATTAAGCATAGTAACCACTAGAAGCGCTGTACTGTTTTTCATACAAAATTTGCTCGATATACCTACGATATTGAGTTTGGTTTGAAACCTCGTACTGAGGGTACAGAAGTTCCTGAAAACTCCTAAATGCACGTGATACACCCAATGTGTGTTTTTTACACAAGTGTTTGGGCTCGTTGGATTTACTTTGACCTACTCTGGTCTTAAATTATTTAAAAATTAAACTATGTAAAATCTTTGTTTTTCAAATACTATATGTTCTTCTTAAACTAAAACAGTTATCTAAGTTCATCTTAAACTATTATAATTGTTGACAAACTTCAAAACAACTAAATTATAAGCCCTCAGTTAAATAATGAACAGGCTTTTTTATATAACTTTTCAAAGACGAGAGAAAAAATGATGTACACAAATAACTCAATGTTCCTGCAAAAAATATTCTAACGAGTATATCTGCTCCGTTGTAAGATGTTATTAAATTATTTATTGACATAAAATATGATTTATTTGAAATACGACGTTAAAATTATTGCTGAGCATATTTTACTGAACACAGGCATAAATAAAGAAACTTTAAAATTTTTATAAATATATTTTATTCGTTTTTTATTAACTCAAGGACCTTTCGGCGGTATTTTGTTGGGCTTTAATGGAGCCGTTGCCATAAGCCAACATTAAGGGGCCCCTTTATTAAAATACAATTATATTGAAATAGCAAGTATGATTTAAGTATTAGTTAATGTTTTATTAGTATATTAGCCCATATTATTATTCTTATTAAGTCATAGTAATAATTTATCGAAAAAAATAACATAAAATGAGGGTGCGTAGAAAGCTACGCGTCAGAAGTGACACTTCCAAGTTCATTCAATTTACTTCCCAACATCACTAATTATTTTCTGTACAACTTTATTTGTTGAATTTCAGCGAATTTGTATTTATCGTTACGCCGTTCTATAACAGAGGGCGTTTATAAATACAAAATATAACATGACGCTTACGTTACTTCCACTGCTTTCGGAACGTGAGGCTTCTCACTACCGTCAAGTTTTATCCCAGTGCGCCTAAAAAAGTTACACTTCAAAAAATAGGTAAGTACTCGTATATACAAACACTCACACACATACAAATCAATATCCGATAATACTCATGTACTGATTGGCATCATCTTAATTCCTTCATGTTATTAATGCCATTACATTATGAACGTAGCGTATTATTATAAACGTAGCGTAGGTAGCGCCCTGTGATTAGGTGGAGCGACGACATTCGCAAAGCGGTGGGCAGTGACTGAAAACAAAGAGCCGAAAATTAGGCTCAGTGGCGTGTCTCGGGGGAGGCCTACGTCCAGCAGTGGACTGATACCGGCTGATAATGATGATGATCATGATTAATGACATTCCACCCGAGTCAGTTTCAGTAGCGTTTGAGATGTTTATCACCATATCTATGGAGATATTAATCAGATCTTGATAAAACTTAAACGAGACTATGTACTATGTAGATGAATCCTACCAATGAAATTAAAAGTAATTCAAATCGGTTGACAATTGGCGAAGTAATCGCGTAACAATCATACAAAAAATACTCGTTTTTGGAAGTCGGTTGATAAGAACGCTATGGAATTGAATTATCCCAAGCAATGTAAAAATCAGTTTATTTTTATCCGGAAAAATATTAATGGTAAATAAGGACTGTCACACTCAGGCTTGCAACCTTAAATTATCAACAAAATTTGTAATTTCCAAACAATTGGTTGCTAACGAAGTTCTTAAAAGGAACGATTGGGGGACTTAGTTTCATTGTTTGTATCCGTGGGAGGACAAATATTTCAAAGTTTGCGTCCTAAGTTGTTTGCTGAGACAATAACTTGGACTTAATACCTTTTTGTACAGCCTCAGAAACCGCTGGGACAGCTTTGTTCCATATCTTTGCTTAGGTATATTAGACCTGCCTGTTTATTGCTGCTTTCGTTATACGGCGAAGGGTTCCCTACTATAAAGATAGTACTATATTGCTAAGCTTATGTTTGACGTCAGCCTTAACTTTATTGAACCGTATTTTTTTCCACAGGTGGCAAGAGAAATATATCGATGTTGCGTCTACATGCTTACCACCATCAAAGAAAATCTGCCACCATAATCTCACGGCGTTCCGGCAGCACACAGCCCTTGAATGTCGGACCATTCTAGGTTTAGCGTGTTTACCATCTTTGACCATATATTTGCTTACCACCAGGCGAGATATTGGTCAAACGCTGGCCTATCAGATATAAATAAACTGGCCAAGTGCGTATCAGACTCGCAGTCACGCACACGTAGGGTTCCGTACCACAGTCGTAGGACTAGTATCTATTCTGTGCCACAGTACAATACTAAACAATTAACAAAACCGAGTAGTAAGCCGCGTGCTTATTTACTATAACGCGTCTAACGCTATCTAAGTGAAAGTTAACACTAAGGTGTTACGGTATGTAAACGTTCAACAAAACGTTCATAGATGGCGTTATAGTGAAGTGCCAAAAAAAATAATTAATTTTAATTTTTAACTTTATTCTGTTATTTCTATTTGTTATTATAGCGGTAACAGAAATACATCACATGTGAAAATGTCAACTGTCTAACTATCACGGTTCATGAGATACAGCCTGCTGACAGACGGACAGACAGACAGCCAGACAGACAGACAGCCAGACAGACGGACGGCGGAGTCTTGGTAATAGGGTCCCGTTTTACCCTTGGGTGCGGAACCCTAAAAAGTAGTTAATTGACAGCAGTTCAGAAATTACATGTTTGCTTGTAGTGCTAATAATACCTAGAAATTACACAAATCATGTCTTATTATTAATGTTAAGTTTTATCTATTTATTTATACTTTTCTACACAAAAACTTGTAAACAAAAGACTTATTTCTAAAATAGCAATTTCGTTTTGTCACAGTTCGTTCACGGACATCTCGTAGCTCATGTTGCTACAAGGCTACGAAGCGACGTAACATTCTGAAAATCACGCGTAGTAAAATTTTCGAAGTCAGCAGTAAGTAGTATTATCATTTATACTGCATTAGCAGTTAACCGTAAGTCGTTTATTACCACCGTTATTAATTATGTATACGTCACTTTTTATTATAAAAAAATAATTTTATAAGTCCATCTTACAACTTCATGTAATCAGTCTCGATAGGTATACCTACGATCTCGAGTCTCACTAGGTATAACTCACTACGTTTTATTGTAATTTATTCTAAAAATAAAACTGGCAAAGTGCGAGTCAGACTTTTCTCGCACACGGAGGGTCCCGAACCGCAGTATATACCACGGTAATATTATGTTATATTATATTATCGTATCAATACTAAACATGCTTATTAACTACAACGCCATCTAACAAACTTCTAACACCAACTAAGTGAACGTTAACATAAAGGTGTTAGGGTAGGTAATTGATATTATTAATAAGGCAAACAATTGTTCATAGATGGCGCTATGGTAAATAACACGTTTTATATATGGGGGGACCGCCTTTAATTTTTTACTTTAACAAGTTTAACGGCAACAGAAATACATCATCTGTGAAAATTTCAACCGTTTAACTATCACGATTCATGAGATACAGCCTGTAGACAGACGGACAGACAGACAGACAGACAGACGGACAGCAGAGTCTCAGTAATAGGGTTCCGTTGGTACTCTTTGGGTTTGGAACCCTAAAAGGCATAATATAATTTCTCTTTTCAATAAGTACATCTTATAAAAAAATATGCACACAGTCTTGAACTCTTGAATAAATCCACATCTTCTAGAATATAACATCGTAAAATATATTACGTAATTGCCACGTAATATCTTCACATGTTCGCTTGACTACCAGATTTTGAGTTTAACGACACACATAAAATGACGATAACCTTCCAAAATTGTCACACGTATGTATTACAAAGAGCTTTTGTCTTATAAGCTAATGCACTTATTTTGTTTAATTTGTACTTGAACTTCTCCTGTAGTGGACATCGATAGAACTTTTACTTTACTAGGTAAACTTGAAACGATTAATTGATATGTAGTTCATTTTTACCCTCCTATTGCCAGTACATAGTTGTTTACTTAGAGCCTAGTTGGCGTAAAGGATAGATGGCTTGACTTCAATGCGAGAGGTTACCGGTTAAAACCCTAGCGGTACGTTCACACGGAGACACGATTTGCCGAATCTTATTTTCATCGGATCTGGAAAAACCGAATGTTGTATTCACACAGCACATCTTGCTTGGCCGTATCCGACGGCCTCGTATCGGGATCTCGTGTGAACTCACCATCCGGCTTCCTCACCATCCTTCCCAGCTTGTGCGACGCATTCGGTTTCAAGATCCGACAAAAAACCGAATCTACCCCTGCGTGTATCGTATGAACGCATGTATTGAATGCCCTATACCACTGAATCGGATCTGCATTTTGCAGTATCGCCGGATCGGTTTGTAGTCGCAAAATCGGATGTCAACTTCAGCAAGATTTGGTTTTTTTGTCGTGTCTTGAAACCGAATGCATGTGTGAACTCCTTCATTGAAATACTTATGCCACTAAACCGAATCCTGCAAAAAACCGATTCGGTAGAGAAACACTCGACGCCGTGTGAACCTTTCACACGGCAGTCCAGTTTTTAACAGGATCCCGTTTTCTGCAGGATCCCGTTTGATGGCGAATGTGTTTATATGCTAGCGTTCACACGAGCATTCCGCATGCGGGATCCTGCAAAAAACCGATCCGGTCGAATTGTGCCATTCGGTTTTGTCACTAGAAACTGGATCCGAAGTTCAGTAAAAAACGGGATCCCGTTTAATCACACATATATTTCAATAACAGTTTTCACACGGCAGTCTAGTTTTGCGGGACCAGCTTTTTACTGATTCCTGCAAAACTGAACTGCCATGTGAACACAGCGTCCAATTTAGCAGGATACCGTAAAAAGCCGATCCTGCAAAACTGGACTGCCGTGTGAAAGGGCTGTAAGGGTGTCCGTCCACAGGCGGTCGGAGTATATTATATCGATGTTTAATTTGCTAGGCTATTCTGTAAGCTATCTCGTCAGCGGAATCCGCGGTGAGATTCGAATTTTGTACTACGAAATTCAATCGTATCACGTTCGTAATACGGTTGAATTTCGTTATACGAAAATCAAAACTCACCGCGGATTCCGTTGTCGAGATAGCTTACAGAATAGCCTAGCAGGTCTGAATCGCACTTAGCTAGCATGTCAATAGCTTACTGAAAACTACCAAAGGCGGTAGTGCAGCTGGTTCGCTAGCTTATAAAATTGAGGCCCTGTTCAAATCATAAAAATAAAGACGTGTTTGTTTAACCAACTTCAAAAAAAGGAGGAAGTTTCTCAATTCGACCGTACATATAATATTTTTTATGTTTGATCGCAGATAACTACGTCGTTTATGATCCGATTTTGGTCTTTTTTGTTGGAAAAGAGATATCTCAAGGATGGTACTTTTGTAATTTCATCGAGATCTGATAAGTATCTCCAGAGATATGTCGATAAACGTCTCAAACTTGCAACTGATACTGACTCGCGCGTCATATGGAAGCCGATTGTTTTAGTTTTTAAACTTACAAATAATTTATTATCTCCTTTTAATTTATTATTAAATAAGTAATTAATAAAATAAGATCAATTTATATAATCGAATTACAAAATCAAGTAATGTCAACTTTAAATTAAAATATATATCTAGTTTTTAAACTATCTTATATTATTGTATTATTAATTACGTGTAAAAGATAGATAGATAGATAGATATACACTTTATTGAAACACCACTTAGGAAACAGAAAATACTTAGGAACTAGATAAATAAAACTAATAGGCTCAGTGGGCGGTCTTATCGCTCACGAAACTCAGAAATGTGGTCATACTTTTGCAGACCAAAAATAAACCTGATGCAAACATTTTGCAGGCGTTCGAGTTTATCTAGCTGCTCTTGAGTAAGATCGAGATAGCAGACGTCAGCGTTATCTAAAATAGGGAGAAGGAGAGACTGGGCAAGCGCAATCTTAGTGGTAATAGGCAAGAAATTGCGCAATTTGCGCAAGGATCCTGCAGATGCGAACATGTTGCGGCTGGTTTCCATCAATTGAGGACTCCATGATAGACAGCGATCTATAGTTATTCCCAGATTTCTTACAGTCTCACTAAATAGTATGTTGACACCTTCGAATATAACACTAGGAAGACTCTTCCAGTCGATTCGGCTGATATAACGGGAGCTACCGACGATTATGACCTGAGTTTTCAGGGCATTTATTATTAAGCCATAGGACTTGCTCCAATCAGATATGCGGCTCAGGTCATTGTTTGTGGCTGCTATCGCGTCAGACAGCTCATCCATAGATCGCGTAGAGATGGTAGGAAGAGGTGAGATTATTGGAGATAGAGTTTATAAAAATTGCAAAGAGAAGAGAAGATAAGACGCCACCTTGTGGTACACCAGCAGACGTATCGCACCAACTAGACAACCGATCTTCAAGACGGATTTGTTGCCGGTGACCGTAGAGGTAGCTATGAAACCAGTCAATTACTGCAGCGGACATGTTATAAGAGCGAATAATACCAATAAGGATGTCGAAATCAACAGTGTTAAAGGCATTGCTGAAATCTAGGAGTGACAGTACGGTTAACTGACCGTTATCCATCTCAAGACGAATGTCATCGGTGATTTTAACTAGTGCAGTAACCGTACTGTGCCCTGGGCGGAAGCCAGACTGAAAAGGATTAAGAAGGTTATGTCGGTTGAGAATAGAGCTGATCTGATTATGAACCAGTCGCTCAAGGACTTTGGATAGATAGGGAAGGATAGATATGGGACGGTATTCGGAATAAGACTTAGGATTGCACTTTTTTGGTAAAGGGATGATCTGCGCTTCCTTCCATGTGGAAGGATAGACACCATTGGAGATGGAGTAGTTAAAAATGTGACAAAGGACGGGAAGGATGTGGTAAGGGATCAGCATATTACGACTAATGCTATCGACGCCGACTGCTTTAGAAGTAATAGCGAGCATGCTCTTTCTAACTTCGCAAACAGTAAACTGACGAAAGATGAACGAGAGAAGAAGAAGACGTATTAGAGAGTAAGTTTAAGGTAGATGCTTTAGTAGAGATGTCCATTGTAGAAGATCTGAGAAGTGCAGGTTCAGGGAGTCAATATCTAAATTATTCGGAATAGTTTCCTGGCGCGATTTACCCACTTCCAATGACCTGAGAAACCTCCACACCTTAGCTGAGTCCTCATCCTGAACTGAGGCGTAGATATGGCGTCGCTGGGTATCCCTGCAGGCTAGGTAGCAGCGATTGCGGAGTTTAATGTAACGAGCCTTACTTGTGTCATTTGGTTTGATTTTGTATTTTGTTTTGGCTACGGATTTTTTGTGTTTAAGGGTCTTGATGTCATCAGTGAGCCATGGAGCAGGAGTGTGTTTAATTTTTATAGCCCTAACAGGAGCATGAACGTCGTATAGTTGCGTGATGAGGGTATTAAATACCGCGATTTGGTCATCAATGCTCTCAGAATTCACCACGGGTGACCAATCGACGGCTTCAGCATCTCGTAGGAAGGCTTCATGATTCATACCACTAAAATTGCGTTGCATGATGACAGTGGGTTTCGATTTTGGTGGACGGATTTAGATCCGTAGATCCGTAAGATAGGAAAATTAAATCATGGTTAGAAAATTCATCAGCAGAACACTGGCCATGCCTAGCAACATGCTGTAAGGAGGATACAAGTATGAGATCGAGAAGTGAAGGAGAAGAGTTTGGAAAATGGTGAGTAGCGTTTAGAGGAAGAATATGCATGTTGGTAGACGTAGCTAAAGTATCTAATGAATGAGAACGATGATCATGCTTCAAAAGACATGTGTTGAAATCACCCATGATTATAGTATGAGTATACAAGGGTCGAAGACTTACCAGAAGACTCTCTAAGGAGGAGAAATAATTATTTCGTGAAGAGAAGCTATAATAGACTCCGAGAAAAATTTTAGTGTGAGAAAGAAGAACCTCAATAAAAAGATGCATTTCCTGGTGGTGGCTGGGCGGATGTGCTTATAACGGAGAAAGGAATGTGTGAGCGCAAGTAGATAGCCACACCCCCACCGCCACCACCAGTCCGGTCATTACGAATCAGGTGAAAGCCAGGCAGATTATAGGAGATAGATGGAAGAGAAGGTTTAAGCCAAGATTCAGAGACTAGTATAGTTTGAATGTTTTTGTTATCAAGAGACGTCTGCATATCCAAAAAATGTGCCAGGATGCTTTGCGCGTTGATGTGAATGACATTGAAATTTTTAGGTACATAAGAGAAATTGCTATCTAAAGTGTCAGAGAGAGAAGGCAGACTTAGGAAACTAGCATTGCTACTACTATAGGAAGAAGAACAGGCTGAAAAATAATTATCGCTACTATTATTAAATACATTCAACATATCTAAACAAATACCTTACAAATATAAGATACAATATATAACTATTATGTATGTGTATTCTATATATATATATAAATATAAATAAATATTAATAAGTACCTACAATATTCTAACTACAAATTTAACCTAACAAAAGATTACTTTTTATTTTCATACACCTGCCGGATTATTAACAAAGTTCTATCACAAACAATAAGTAATTACTCAATAGTTGACCACAAAATGCAATATTCAATAACATACATTTATAATAATTTAAGTAAAATTATTACGGAAAACAGTGTAACACGCATGTTTTTATTACCTAAAACTAAGAATTTAACGAGCGGAAGAAACGTAACGTAATATTATTCTAGTTTGGTACTTGTTTACACTACACGATTACAAATATTTTTCAAATAGTCGTAGTATGCAAAAGAAAAAGGTAACGTAATATTATTCTAGTTTGGTACTTGTTTACACTACACGATTACAAATATTTTTCAAATAGTCGTAGTATGCATGCAAGTGTGTGTGTGTGGATTAATCAAAAAGTTATTGTCAGTTGTCACTATTCAGAAACATCAAACTTAGACGTCAAAAATTAAGAAAATTCAAATTAATTTAATCTGTGAAGTGTGATTATTTGTACATGTTTACCGTACACCGCACAATTTAGTATCTAAACTACTTTCAACAAGTAGTAATTAAACAGTAGTTGTGTAGGGTAACCTCGTTTTTACTTTGCCCTTGTGAAATCTCAGCCTCCTTAAACTTGAAAGTTTGAGTTAAGTTTAGTTGTTAAAGCTATAGCAACAAATACTAAACACAGAATAAACTTAAAAATTGTAGGGGGTTCGCATACATAAAACGTGATTTTCTCGTTGTTTTGGTCCATTTTATAAACCGTAATAGATAGATTCTTAAAATTTGCTCATAGTGTATATTAATTGCTATTATAGAAAATTAAATAATAAAAACTACATGAAATGAAAAATTAAAGGGAGAACTTACAAGAACGTTATTTTTCCGGCAATCTTTTCAATCTTATATAATTTTGTAGGTTTGTGGCACGGAACCCTACATGTGCGAGTCCGACTCGCACTTAGCCAGTTTTATTTTAAGTATATCGTCATATGTTAGACGTATTTGCAAACTTCTTTTTTTATTCGAAATAGAATTATTCAGAAATTGTTTCATTCAAATTTCGTATATATCTGATGAGTATCTAGAGAGATATGGAGATAAACACCTCAAACCCTTTTTTTAAGTTTTAAATTATCATCCTTTTTATTTTTAAGGTTTATTTATTAGCTATGAGTATTTACGAAATATTTAAATAACATTTTTCCTTTGAGTATTTACCTAATTTTTCTGTATTGATTCCTTCAAATAAGGAATAAAAGAAAAACTGAAAATCTCATCAGAATCAATGTATTGAAAAATAAAAAATAAGTGCAAAAACTAAAACCCGACTACTGAAAAATCACTCTCTAAAAAGTATGAAACAAGAAAATATTCTCATCTGAGATCGCTAAGTACAAACTAATCAATATGTATCGTGTATTATATTATACAAACAACTAACTTGTAATAAATATTTTATTGTATTTCATAAATATTCTTAGTGGTGTTCAGTGGATACCCGTGGTCGTATGTTACTTTGCAGAGTGTATTGTTTTGTTACGGTAGCGATCTCAGATGAGAATATTTTCTTGTTTCATACTTTTTAGAGGGTGATTTTTCAGTAGTCTGGTTTTAGTTTTTGAACTTATTTTTTATATAAAGCATTTTGGGGTTTTTTGATAAATGTATACATGTTAATGTACTTACATACATACATAGTGATCAACAAACACATAACCCTCCCAACTGCTTCTTTGCGACGCCGTGGGGTAAAAATTAGTTTTCGTGAATTCGGCGAGATATATCTCGCTAACGCTACGCCCTACAAAAATATGATGTATTAAACCCTATCTTCATTTTAAAATCCCTATTCAACGATACCACACATGATGGGGTGGCGTGAGATTTTTTTTTAGTTCTGGACTTCGTCCCCTCTAGGGGGCGCCACATTCAATTTGTTGTGACGTCACATAGCCTATAACCAGCAGACAAATAAGACGCGTCTAACGACATCTCATTTGTTAAATTATGATAAGTAATTTAGAAGTTATGAGGGAACAGATGAACATATATACAAACATACATATATACATACATACATACATACATACATACTTACATACATACATACCCACATACCCACATACCGGTCAAAAACATAACCCTCCTTTTTGCTTCGCCGTAGTCGGGTAAAAAATAACAGCTCTTGACAATTTATATTATTCACTTCACGTACAAGAAAAATAAGAATTCAATAGTAATATCTCGCTTCGAAGATAGTGTTAGCTAACACGTTCATATTCTTCATAGAACACTTTTCCTGAATGCTTAAACCTGGCCCAGTTCTAGAATAGGCATGACGACAGTATCAAAAATTCGAAGATTTGATGATTTTAGGGGAAAATATATATTAAAACAATTTAAAACACTAGTTTAGTTTTATATAAAAAATTGAGATTATTAAGATTTTCAATAAAACAAAACATTAAAATACTGCAATCGGCCATTTTGATTGAAACACCAATCACAGCGCATGACGTCACGCCTATGTCCTCTTATGAGGTTTTCTTGAAAATGTTATTAAATTTTGGAAAACCAATGTGTATTCATTGTCACAGATTATATTATAGTTACTACGTTAAATATGTCATTAACCTATACGTGACGTCACAACCGACGCCATGACACATGTGAGCTGTTTTTGCGCACTATTGAAAAAATATTAAAAAATTGTTTTAGACTTCGTTAAACTTAAGATAATTACCGACATATAGGTTTTTTCGTGAAAAATAATGTATTCCCATTGTATATGTGTTCCCACATTACGGAAGAGGATTTCAAAATCTTTCGTCACGCCTATTGGTTTAGGTAAAGAATACAAAGCTACATTGACAGCCAAAAATAAAATAAGCATGGAATTAATATAATATACCAATACATACATTTGGAATAATAATTTTAAAATGCAACTGTAGGAAGAGCTGCTATTTAATTAACTCTTCAAAATCTAGTTCAAAAAACATTTAAAGTTTAAATCTGTTCGATTGTTTGGCTTGTCTTAAGATCAGGAATTTGATAAGAACCGTTTTCATATCCGAAACATAATTTTCATGGCTTATTAAATTAATTAAAAATATGTTCAGTTTCCTTTTTGAAACGCCAGCACAAATTAATGTTAACGAGAAACAGAATGAAGTAATTTCAAAAACAAAACAAACGCTATTACTTCACAAAAATGAAGATAATTTTGTTCGTAGATATCTTTTTGTAGTCTGAAAAACGTAAAATGTTGTTCTTATTAGAATTGTTAGGGTTCGTCCATGATTTGTGCCTCAATTAGGTCGACTTTTCGGTTGTTGTCGACGGACAATTTTTGGCTTCGGCCCAAACGGTTTAATTGCTTTTTATACACATGGTCGTGACGTCTGACATTGCACAGATACGACTACATTTGGTTAAGACAAATAAACTGCGTAGTATGTTTTCGAGTTTAAGTGCAGTTTACATTTTTTGCAGCAACTTTCATCGCATTACTGGGACGTCAAACGGGAGCGTACAAACATGCAAATATTTGGACCGACGACCCGTGGATCGAGTTTTGCGTCGTAATTCATAATAATGTATTTGTAAAGTTTCCCCTTTAATTTGTCGTTAAAACTCGAATTGTTTCCTCAGAATTTTCGCGTTTAAAATAATATTACTGTCGTAGATTTGTCGCCGAGGGTTGATGAATAGCTCGGTGAGATTGACGTTGAAATATTCGTATTCGTCAATTTATTGGAATAATTTAGTTTTGGATTTGAAATGAGTTTTTCGGTGTTGCTATTTCATCAATTTCTGGCGTTTTTATCCTTCATATCAATATGGATACGTTTTATAAGTGAAATACTTCTTGGGTAACCAAACTTAACTTAACTAAAACTTAACCTATTAACTTAACTTAACGTAACTTAACCTATTTACATTCTACAACTCTATTTTGGGATGAAGTTTTTTTTTTTTTTTTAATGTATTATAGGCTAGCGTTTGACCACTATCTCACCTGTTGGTAAGTGGTGATGCGGTCGAAGATGGTAAATACGCTAGGCCTAGAATGGGAACTGGCTCTCAAGGAGAGCTGCCGGAACAAATTATATGTTTGGCGTCAGATTTTCTAACTTGAGGGTGTTGGCCAGGCGGACAATAGATAGTGTCCTAGCACCATGCGGCGGTTGTTGGTTTCTTAACGATGTTTTTCCTTCACCGGGGGGCCACTGTGAAAAACGCACATACATTTTTCGATAGAAAAATCCATTCGTGCACGGCTGTTTGAACTCGGTACCTCTGACATCAAAGCCAATCGTTCTCCCGATTACGCCACCGGGCCCTCGAAAAAGATAAACTTAAATTATTCTTGCAAAAGTGTAAATTTACTCATTTCCTCCTTAATGTATATTATTGCGTACAAAAATCACTTGATCACGAATGTTTAGTATATAATACGGTCTTAAATGATATCGTGCTCATCTGGGAGTGGAAGATATCAGAAGACGAGACGCTGGACAGTCAATTTATGACCGATACATCGAGCACAAATGTCTAAACCTGTCTTCCAAACTTTTGAAACTTGCCTTTCCAATCTATGGACTAATATTGAACTATGAGCGGCGAGGCGTACACTAAATTTGAACGAAAATGTAACCACAGAAAGTCAAATAAATGTGCGCGAAACCTTAACGATCGAAAGGGGAATATCAAAAGCCGTGGAGCAGTAACCCTCAGAAACGATTCCATTTCATCTTACGATCACTATCATTATCCTTGAGATCCTTCTATACCTCGCATTGAACTTTTTTTAATAAGACTCCAATCCCTTTACGGTGTATTCCCAACTTCCAAATTTGTATTTGATGATCCTTGTATGCTATTGAAAAGAACTTTAACGTAGAAGAAACATTATTAATTTAAGGGGTTTTGTTTGTATGTTGCGCATAGACTAGCGCTAGATCATTTTTTTTCTCAAAAGCTTAACTACTAGCAATGTGGGTTACACATTACTAGTAGTCTTATCAACCCCACCAACTAAGCTATATATGCTAATATCTTTGGAGTGGATTCACGTCAATAGTGCAATGGGTGGGGATCAATCTCACGACCTCTCGATTGCTAGGCCGACTGGTTGGGCTATTGCTGCTTTTTTAAATTAACCATAGCACTTCCATTTACCTCATAGTTGCGTAAAAAACGTATGAAATAAATTGTCAATAAGGATTTTATGGCGAAACTATACAACTTCCTCAAATAACCATGCGTTCCCTAACTCATAATCTCGTTAACTTAACCTCATAGAAACAGTGATTTGTTACACTTATAACCGTATTTACGAAAGTAACTTGTTCCCTCGACTCTCAAACATAACGCGAGTTAGCAAATTAATTTTGTTTACTATTAATATGACTATGCGAATTGGAACCTTATCCTATTGACACAAGGGTGGTAGAATTTATGAGAAGAATAAGTAAATGTCATTTAGAAGTAACTACGCGTGACAACGGCTCACCACATTAAGCTCTGATGTGGCTCAGGTAAGTAAGTAACCTGACATTTTATTATCATGACTATGAATAAGAAATAACTGGCGAATGATTTTGTTTAGAGTTTTTTATCTTGTGTTGTATATTTTCATGCGTTCTCTTTTTGACTTTTTATAAAAAGAGGCAATTAATCGTGGTCAGACATAATGTTAGTTTTTATGCGACCGCATATTTTCAATTGATAGAAGATTAAAATATCATTGAAATCGGTTCACATCAAATAACACACAAAAAACTTTAAATAGAGAACCTTCTTTTTAAAAAGTCGGTTAAAAACTGTACTGGAATAACTTTTATGCCTGAATAGCAACATAAGTTTACTCAGATCGTGAAATTATAACGAGACTTAAACCATATTCCATGTTTAATCTCACGACTACATTACTAAACCTCTCAACTCCAATATTCCACGTATGTAGACCATGAATATGTCAACTGTAACTAGTTTCAAGCAATCACAGGTTACTCCTGTATAGATGACTTATCACACCGCATGGAACGAAAAGCACTGCACATTAATGCGTACGCAGCAGCTGCTTAACCATTCCAGGAGTAAAACATCTGCGGAACAATCAATAACTACAGTTTTTTCGCTAATAAATTTAATTAAGTAAACTGCACGCGATGTAACTAATTATAATTATAATGTTAAACCTATAAGCGATATTGATATAAGAAATTGCAAAAAGAAATATATTTTTTGTCTTTTCTAGTACTCCAACATCAATTATTGGTCCCATATAGTGTTTTAATTTTAAAGTAACAGGAGCGATTGGCATCATAAAATACGTTTGCGAAAATCATTCATTTTTTCATCTGCTACTTCTGACTTTTGTAGTACCCTAACCTCGTTAGAATAAAACATGGTTTGATCCTTATAAGAAAACGGATCGGTTGGCATCAATATAAATGTTTGTATAAATGGCCCAATTTTCTTATGACCGTACATTTTTTTCAGTTCCGTAAATAGAATTAAACATCTAATGATTAAAATAAACTGGCCAAGTGCAAGTCGGACTCGCACTCGTAGGGTTCCGTAACACAGTAGAGTATTCTATAACTTTGATTTTTCGCAACTACAAAAATAACTTTGTTTTTCATAGTGTTTGTATGAAAAACAAAGTTATACTTGCGGTCGCTGTATCTCAACAACTACTCACTGTATCTCGTTCAAACCAATTTTCGTTGAAAGTTTTTATTGAGATCTACAGCGTATAGTTTTTTTAGATTTTTCACTCCCATACTTTATAAGTTAGAGGGCGGGGGACACACATTTTACCACTTTAGACGCGCCTATCTTTGAAATGATTGACTTTGAGAAAAAATGATTTTAGAAACCTCAATGTCATTTTTAAAGACCTATCCATAGATAACCCACACGTATAGGTTTGACGAAAAAAAAATTTTTTTTGTTCCAGTTCCATGTATGGGATATGCCCCTAAGAATCGGAAAGCGGTTTACAGAATACATCTACCTACCAAGTTTCAATTCTGTAGTCCTAATAGTTTCGGAATAAAATGGCTGTGACATACGGACGGACAGACAGACAGACAGACAGACAGACATGGCGAATCTATAAGGGTTCCGTTTTTGCCATTCGGCTACGGAACCCTAAAAAGAAGACCCTATGCTAGATGGGACGACGATGCCAAAAAAATATCTGGAAAAAAACGAGTTCCAAATAGCCCAATCTAGAGAAGATTGGGGATCTTTGGAGGAGGCCTACACCTGCAGAGGGGTGCTTGAAAACGAGATTTAACAGCTAAATATCAATTATAAGATTAATAATTTTAAATGTTAGCAAGAAATAAAAGGTTTTTTAGGGTTCCGTAGCCGAATGGCAAAAAACGGAACCCTTATAGATTCGTCATGTCTGTCTGTCTGTCTGTCCGTCCGTATGTTACAGCCATTTTATTCCGAAACTGTTAGGACTACAGAATTGAAACTTGGTAGGTAGATGTATTCTGTGAACCGCTTTCCGATTTTTATACAAAAATAAAAAAATAAAAGTTTAAGGGGGGGCATCCCATACATAGAACTGAAACAAAAAAAAATTTTTTCTTCTAACCTATGCGTGTGGGGTGGGGTGTCTATGGATAGGTCTTCAAAAATGACATCGAAGTTCCTAAAATCATTTATTCTCAAAGTCAATCATTTGAAAGATAGGCGCGTCTAAAGTGGTAAAATGTGTGTCTCCCTAACCTGTCTAACTTTTAAAGTATGGGAGTGAAAAATCTAAAAAAAATATATACTGTAGATCCCAATATAAACTAACAACAAAAATTGGTTTGAACGAGATACAGTCAGCAGTTTTAGAGATATGGCGACCGCAAAGATAACTTTGTTTTTCATACAAACACTATGAAAAACAAAGTTAATTTTGTAGTTGCGAAAAATCATAGTTATGGAATACTTAACTGTGTTACGGAACCCTACGAGTGCGAGTCCGACTTGCACTTGGCCAGTTTATTTATTTTAATTTTATTAATGGACAATCTCCGCTACTTGTTGTATTACCGCTTGATGTATTATAATACATTTATTCAAAAAAGTGTCCAAAGGCTTAATCCAAAGATTTGGGGATGATAACCTCAGATCATAACACCAACTCAAAATTGTGCGTCGCATTTGATATGTTCAGGTAATATTATATGGAGTTTGTGTGGTACATTTTCGTTGTTCTTCTTACGGAAACTTAAAGAAACTTATCTATGGAAACAGCAATATCAGTCATGTGACCTCTGCTCCGTATACCCAGGGCCACAAATGCAACCAAATGCTTCTAGCATCAAATGTTGACCAGCCATGTTTGTCTTACATGATCGATATTCTCGTCCCTCGGAAATATGATTACACACTTCGATCCTTGTACAAAGATGACCTTATCTTGAGATACATCGACAAAAAGGAGAGTCATTTAGGGTTTACCTTAGGTTTATATAATAAAGCCGGAAATTTATATAAGCTTTTGCAAAAAACGACATGTCACCCATCGGTTTGCCAAATGATGTTCGGTGGCAGACAAGACGGGTTATAATAGTTATGCTATGTGAATTGGACTAAAGACTACGAGTAATACTTAAATTTAAACTTTAAAAACACCCCCTCCCCTACTGATCTACTTATAATCTGTTCATTGAGACCATGCCAATTAGCCCAAACACAACATCTCTGCTGTAAGTCGGTGAGGAGTAAAGTATTCTGCAGATTCCAGGAGATGCCCCAGCATCAAGTCAATTCTACAATGTTTTTAAAATATCATTGAAGTGCCCAGTGGTAGTGGGAGAATGTTTGGCTTTGTCGCCAGAGGTACAGAGTTCAATCCCCGCCGTGCACCAATGGATTTTTTTATCGAAAAAAATATGGGCGCATTTGAAAGTGGCCCTCCGGTGAAGGAAAAACATCGTTAGGAAAACCCCCGCACGGTGGTAGGACACTATATAGTGTCCGCCTGGCCAGCCACCCTCAAGTTAGAAAAATCTGTCGCCAAAAGATCTAATGTGTTCCAGCAGCTATCCTTGAGAGCCAATTCCCATTTTGGGCCTAGCGTGCTACCATCCTCGACTGCATCATCACCTACCAATAGGTGAGATTGCTGTTAAACGCAAGCCTACAGGATATTAAAAAAAAACCGCCCATGTCGAGTTGGACTCGCCCACCGAGACTTCCGTACCAACGTTGGTTGGTACCAATTTAGCCTATTATTATATTTAGCTAGACCTCTAAATTGTATGAGCGTTCATGTAACACAGAGGCCTATCTTAACTGGCCATTACTATGTATGTATGGGGATGCCCTTTATTTTTTTTTAGTTTTTGGATTTTTTCCTTATTATGTGCTGTAAGATCTTGCTTACCTAAGGTACATTTTGGTACTTACAAGTTTTAGCGAAAATCTAAATTTGCCCATATCTTTTTATTGTGTTGACTCATCAGGACCTTGATTTTTATATGCCTAATAGTATTATATAGTAGATTTTAGTATCTGGTATAAATTTCAACTTGCTAGGTCCACCCATTTTTGAGAAAATTGGTGGTGACACACGGACAGACAGACAGACAGACTGACAGACGGACATAAAAGTGATATTATAAGGGATCGTTTTTATATTTTGTGGTACGGAACCCTAATGACAAATTGTTTGCCGTCAGGCTCCGAAAATGCATTAATTAATAGTCTTCCATGAACCACATGTTTGATAAGTGTAAGAATTAAATTGCCTGGTTAATTTCATTGGTGTTATGTGTTTAAGTACATATTAAAATGCCAATCTATTCCATACGTAGATTTTATTACAGGTCAGCCTTGGACCAAGGTGGCAAGGAAAGCACTTCCTTTTATCGAGAAAGAAACATCAGAGATAAGGAAATTTGAGTGCTACTAACATCTTGCAAGTCAGCTGTAACTAAATCGTTGACCCTTCAGTTAACACCGTACGCGGAAAATGCTAATTTTATTTTGGGTACCTTAATTCTGATTGCTTTTGGTTTAATAGAACTAATTTGTAAGGCCGCGCGCTGCATATACAAACCTACTAATGAAAAAACTTTGTAATTAGCTAACCGCTCAACGTTCTCAATTTCGCTCCTGGATTGGAAGCGGTTCTATTTTAAATTATCAATCCAATCAGACTTTCGGATTGAGGGACCAGAGCCTTCCTTTTTTTAAATTTAACAGTCTTAATTTCTTTTAAAGGAAGTAATAATAACTGTCTAAGATTGTATCCGCATTTGATCCATTTTAAAGGAAGGATTTTTATTACGTACGCCAAGCAGAGTTTTTGATAAGCTGTGTAGGTATTCGTATTAATAAGTGACTGGACTACGATTTAAATTTGAGAACTTTACTTCTTTTTATAACTAAGGCACTTTTATCATGTTTACATTAATTCTATCTCCCTTTAGTAAATAAATAATTTATATTTACCTGTGAAATAGAAATACTCGTATATTTCAGTAAGTGCAAAGTGTTCAATTAAAATTACAGGGCACGTGAGACCCATCACAGAGAAATATCTCAAGGTAACTAGCGAAATGCAGTGACACATAAACTTATGTCATACCTGTCAGTGTTTTTCGTGCCGCAGCAACTCTTATAGACAGTCATCACTTACCATCAGACGAAGGTCATGGGCAACTGGATAGTTGCCCATTATCATTTAAAAAAAACAGCATCGAATATCGAGTTGTTTTACTTAAACAATTTTCTTTAGTCCGTTTATCAGAGTCGATACAAGAACAGTTTTTACGGGACTGCTACAGGAGGGTATCCTTTCAAAGGAAATCAACTGGAGTGGTTGTTGACTAATCGAATTTGTAAGTGAACATTGCGAATTAACTTATGAGTGGCGCCAGAACGGGCCGGGACAGAGTGGGTCAAGGATCCGGCTTCTCGTGTTCTCGTTTACTTTGCTTGCAGATCTCTCTCGGAATTGGTATTTATTTTGGCAACAGTAAAATCCTTGAAATGAAATTAATATGATTTAGGAAAATAGGAATTCTACTCGAACATGATACTGAAGAAGCGACGGGGTAAATTAGATAGATAGATAGATAAAACTCTTTATTTGCACACCAAACAAAAAAACAGAAACAATTTACAATTTACATCAAACTAAAAGTAATGCAAAGGGCGGTCTTATCGCTTAAAGCGATTTCTTCCAGACAACCGAAATAGTAAAGAAGAAAAATTACGAGACTGTGAAGGACGGTGGTGTACCGATATAAACTCTAAAATTAATAAATATACTTACTTACATAATATTAACATATTATCATACCATACACTACTTAAAAACATATACATATATAATAATAATAATATAAAATACACTGTAAGATAAAGATTTCAATTAATTAGACTAGCAATAACTATAACACAACAAAGAATAATAATAATAAATAAATAGAAAAATAAAAATAATAATAATAAATAGTTCAGGCTAATAATAGTTCACTCGAGACGGGATAGATAGAATTTCAATAGCCGTTCTTTGAAAACGTGTGGAGATGGAGATTGTCTGATTTCCACTGGTATATCATTCCACATGCGCGCAGCCTGTACCGCAAACGATTTATCAAAAAAGGTGGTAGAATGAGCAGGTATTTGTAACGTTAGATTATCAGATGACCTCAACGTTAGTGAGTGCTGTGAATGTAGGAATTCAGAGCTTTCCTTAAGATAGCGCGGGGAAGCGGGATTAAAAAGTATATTATATAGGAGGGAAAGAATGTGAGTATTCCGGCGGAGTCGAATGGGAAGCCACTTGAGCTTGTGACGGAAATATGAGACGTGGTCATATTTGCGCAATCCAAATATGAACCTTATGCAAAAATTCTGAAGCCGCTCAAGTTTGTTTAGTTGGTCCTCCGTTAAATCTAGATAGCTAGCGTCAGCGTAATCAAGAATCGGAAGCAGAAGAGATTGTGCTAACGCAACTTTATGAGCAAATTAATGAGGGAAGAAAAGAGATATGTTTCATTTGGACAATATTTACAAGAAGAACTGTGCAATGCCATCCAGCGCTATCTAGATATTTTATATTTAGTTAAGTTAGTGCGTATATAGATAGACTAGAAGTGCCCCGCGGCTTCGCCGGCGTTAAAAACTTCTTTTATTTACTTAAAACTTTTCTTTTGTAAAAACGATTCTAGCATTATATACATAAAATAAGAATTAGCCAAATCGGTTCACCCGTTTTCATGTTATCTCGTGACTAAGGCAATTCGGGATTCATATTTATAAAAACCGAAAAACCCAAATTTTCAGACTTTGTTACCTACCCCATTTCAAAAAATCCTACAACACGTACTTTATCTCATCTTATTTCGCCATACAAACTTTGAATCCCCGTTCAGTATCCGGGAGGAATTTTTAGAAAATCCCTTCTCAGCTACGTCATAATAACTATCTGCATTCTAAATTTCTGCGCAATCCGAAACAATATTGATTTTTGGACTTTGTTACCCCAGTTTATCCTCTTAGGGTGGCATTTTGAAAAAGTCTGAAACTCGTATTTACTTTTTTTTTTAATTTTAAAATTATCGTGAATTTGTAACATTATTATTGTTATATACCGGCTGTAATTCACGTACCTTTAGTCGAATTTTCTCGACCTAGGTTTCGAGCGAGTCAGTCGCTCTTCCTCGGGAGTGAGGTCACGCGGTGAGATCGCGATGTTCACGCGAGAGTGAACATCGCGATCTCACCGCGTGACCTCACTCCCGAGGAAGAGCGACTGACTCGCTCGAAACCTAGGTCGAGAAAATTCGACTAAAGGTACGTGAATTACAGCCGGTATATAACAATAATAATCGTATTTACTTATTTATTTACTTAGAAGTACTTGTGTGAAATATCGAATAAAATGACTATCCAAACTTTGTACCCCCGCTTCATCCCCATGAAGAGTGAAATTTGAAAAATTCTTTCTTAGCGGATACCTAAGTCAAAATAACTATCTGCATACCAAATTTCAGCGCAATCCGAAACAATATTGATATCAGACTTTGTTACCCCACTTCACCCTTTTAGGGGTGGAATTTCGAAAGAGCCTGAAACACGTATTTACTTACTTAAGTATTTGTGTTAAGTTTCGAATAGAAAAGACTATCTAATCTTGTTTCTCCATACAAACTTTGAACCCCCGCTTCATCCCCATGAAGAGTGAAATTTGAAAAATTATTTCTTAGCGGATACCTATGTCAAAATAACTATCTGCATGCCAAATTTTAGCGCAATCTGACACAATATTGATTTTCACACGTTGTTACCCCATTTCACCCTCTTAGGGGTGGAATTTCAAAAAAACCTGAAACACGTATTTATATTTTTTTTACTGGAGCACTTGTATGAAGTTTCGAATAGAAAATACTACAAACTTTGGACCCGCGTTTCATCCCCTTCAGGGATGAATTTTGGAAAATCCCTTCTCAGAGGTAACTAACGTCGTAATAACTATCTGCATGCCAAATTTCAGCGCAATCCGAAACAATATTGAATTTCACACTTTGTTACCCCATTTCACCCTCTTAGAGATGGAATTTCGAAAAAACCTAAAACACGTGTTTACTTTACTTTACAAATCTATACGTGTTTACTTATTTATGTCCTGAAGCACTTGTGTGAAGTTTCGAATAGAAAAGACTATCTAATAATGTTTCTCCATAGAAACTTCGTACCCCCGCTTCATCCCCATGAAGAGTGAAATTTGAAAAATTCTTTCTTAGCGGATACCTAAGTCAAAATAACTATCAGCATGCCAAGTTTCAGCGCAATCCGAAACAATATTGATTTCAGACTTTGTAACCCCACTTCACCCTTTTAGGGGTGAAATTTCGAAAGAGCCTGAAACACGTATTTACTTACTTAAGTACTTGTGTTAAGTTTCGAATATAAAAGACTATCTAATCTTGTTTCTCCATACAAACTTTGAACCCCCGTTTCATCCCCTTCGGGGGTGAATTTTGGAAATACCTTTCTCAGAGGGATCTAACGTCGTAATAACTATCTGCATGCCAAATTTTAGCGCAATCCGACACAATATTGATTTTCACACTTTGTTACCCCATTTCACCCTCTTAGAGGTGGAATTTCGAAAAAACCTAAAACACGTGTTTACTTAACTTTACAAATCTATACGTGTTTACTTATTTATGTCCTGAAGCACTTGTGTGAAGTTTCGAATAGAAAAGACTATCTAATAATGTTTCTCCATAGAAACTTTGAACCCCTGTTTCATCTCCTTCAGGAGTGAAATTTGAAAAATCCTTTTTCAAAGGTAACTAACGCTGTAATGATTATCTGCATGCCAAGTTTTAGCGCAATCCGAAAAAATATTGATTTTCACACTTTGTTACCCCATTTCACCCTCTTAGAGGTGGAATTTCGAAAAAACCTAAAACACGTGTTTACTTATTTATGTTCTGAAGCACTTGTGTGAAGTTTCGAATAGAAAAGACTATCTAATAATGTTTCTCCATAGAAACTTTGAACCCCTGTTTCATCCCCTTCAGGAGTGAAATTTGAAAAATCCTTTTTCAAAGGTAACTAACGCTGTAATGATTATCTGCATGCCAAGTTTTAGCGCAATCCGAAAAAATATTGATTTTCACACTTTGTTACCCCATTTCGCCCTCTTAGGGGTGGAATTTCAAAAAAACCTGAAACACTTATTTAGTTATTTCTGTACTGAAGCACTTGTGTGAAGTTTCGGATAGAAAACACTATCTAATCTTGTTTCTCCATACAAACTTTGAACCCCCATTTCATCCCCTTAAGGGGTGAATTTTGAAAAATCCTTTCTTAGTACACCCCTACGTACTAAGACAAATACATCCTCCAAATTTCAAGTCTCTACGACCAGTGGTTTAGGCTGTGCGTTGTCTGTCAGTGAGTCAGTCAGTCAGTATGTCAGGACAAAGATTCTTATAGTATTAGAAGATGGATGGGTGTTTGTTACTCTTTTACGTAATTTTTTACGTACTGAACGTAATTGGACGAAATTTGGCATACAGAATCTTTTTAACGTGGATTAACAGTTAGAATACTTTTAATTGCGGGTGAAGCCACGGGGGACGTCTAGTGTAATATAAAGTCACATATAATAAGAATACTGTTTTATTATAGTACAGAAAAAAGTTTTTTGTTGTTGTAGTTACACATACATTTTCTAGCACAGCTTGTGTAATGTAATAATACCTCGAAACTGCAAAACTCAATTCCAGCTTTTCAAATTACCTGACTGCGATTCTGCGGACAGTTAAATACAAACTAAAAGAGAACTAGGTACGGGTCGTTTCCTGGGCGGAAACTGGAAGAAACAATCGCGGTTTTCATTAAACATTTTACTTCCGGTTTCAGTCTTCTTTGCTTAAGCTATGAGAAACGTCGGGATGTTTCAGAAAAGAGATAAGACAAAACTTTACAGTGATGTGTCGTGTGGTTTGAAAAATACAACGTACAACTACAACCCAATTTGAGGTTTAATCAACAATGTAATTATTAAAAACCGTAGGAAAAAATATCTTGAGAGAACACTGTTGGTGGAAAGGATTGATTGATGACTTGACTTCTAAGCGAGAAGTAGCCGGTTCAAATCCTAGTACGAGTGTTCATCTACAAGTTGTAGGAGCATAATTATTAAATGTATCGATTTTCCATGATGTACTTTCTACAAATAAAACCGGCTAAATTGAGTTGAACTCGCCCACCGAGGCTTCCGTACCAACCAATTAAGCTAGACCTCTAAGTTGTATCAGCGCTCATATAACTCAGAGGTCTACCTTAATTGGCGCAAATTATGTATGACCCTTTCATTTTCAACTTTTTTTATTTTTTGGAATTTTTCCTTAATTTGTGCTGTAAGACCTTGCTTCTTGCCAAATTTCATGATTTTAGTTCAACGGGAAGTACCCTATAGGTTATCGACCCCAAACCAATAGGATACTTCCGGTTTACCTAGAATTGTCAATTTTTGTTATAAGCAAGGTCTTAGAGCACAAGTAAAGGAAAAATTCCAAAAATAAAAAAGTTGAAAATTAAGGTACATTTTAGTACTAAAAGTTTTCGCGAAAATCTAAATTTGCCCATATCTTTTTATTGTGTTGACTTAAGACCTTGATTTTTATACACCTAATAGGGACGATAGACTTTAGTATCAGGTATAACTTTTAAACTTGCTAGGTCCACCCGTTCCTGAGAAAATCAGTGGTGACACACGGACAGACAGACGGACAGATAGACGGACAGACAGACAGACAGACAAGAATGTGATCTTATAAGGGTTCCTTTTTTTAGCTTTTGAGGTACGGAACCCTGAAAAGTAGCTTACATTAATCAAGGAGAAAATCTGCCGCCATAATATTACGGTATTTCGGCAGCACAAAGCCCTTGAGAGTCAGAGTATTCTAGGCCTAACGTGTTCGCCGCCTTTGACCATATCATTGCTTATAGCCTTTAAGATATGAAAAAAAAAATCTTTGTCTTACTTTCAATATGTGTTTTTCTGATGAACAGAGAATAGAATATAAAAAAAAACACATGAGTGGGTACTTCAGCTTTAGGTTTCCTCCAATAGCATTGCCGTCGTCCCGACACATACATATATGGAATTCCGTTGTAGATTTCCGAATCGAAATATCGAATCGGGATTCCGTTACCAGCCACATACATTCGGAATTCCGTGGGAAGAGAAAACTACCGTACGTATGTAGGTAGGTCCATAGATTTGGATGGATTTACTGCGTTACTACAACATTTGGACCAACAAAAAAAATGAATTTGTGAAAATAAACTCGAAACTCGAATGACGCGTTTATTTCAAAATGGCGTCCCGATAGTTTACAATCCCTGCGTCCGGTACCAAGAAACACAAACGATAGCGCTTTGCGTCGTTAAAATATGATCCGACTAAATTAAATAGGTTGTTACTTTCATATAACCCGTCTATATTTCATGTCGATTGAATATGGTCATTTTATTATTATCTCGCAGTATGAAATGTTCACTTAGTAAAAGATGTTTGTTTACATAATTTATAGCTTCTCGTGACGGGGACTTTAGTAAAGAAAGTGATTTATACAAATCTCTTATATTTGACGTTCCGGTGTACAAAAATAAACTGGCCAAGTGCAAGTCAGACTCGCACTAGTAGGGTTCCGTACCACACTACAGTATTTTATAAGATCGAGCTAAAAATACCACTATCATTTTTCGCCAGCAAAAAATAATAATTTATAAACATTTTATTTCTTATAACGCCATCTAACATCTAACAAAGGAGTTAGGGATCGACATTGCAATATAACGCCATCTATGGGACTTTTACCTAACTAAGTGTTCATAGACGGCGTGAAATGCCGAAAAAACACGATTATTGTATGGGGACCCTATATAATTTTAAACTTTATTCTGTTTTTTGTATTTGTTGTTATAGCGGCAACAGAAATAAATCATCTGTGAAAATTTCAACTGTCTAACTATCACGGTTCATGAGATACAGCCTAGTGACAGTCGGACAGACAGACAGACAGACGGACAGCGGAGTCTTAGTAATAGGGTCCCGTTTTACCCTTTGGGTACGGAACCCTAAAAAACGATCTCTAGGAAACCACGCCATCTTGTTTCTATAGCCAACGTTTCAGGGACATCAATCGACGCTTTAAAGCGATTGCTAAATGACGGCACCGCTATGGAGCAAGCCAAAGCTTATGGAAGGTAATAACAATCCGCCCGTGAATGACAACGACAAGACATTTTCTGATAAACAAAACCCACAAGAGAAATGAAAAAACAAAAAGTTAATATTGAGAATATTAATATTACTAATTTATTCATTTAACATCACGGGTGGTACACGCCCGGTCTTTTAGAGGGCATTGATGGAGCCGAAGCCAACATCAAGAGGCCCTTTACAATTTTTACTTAGTTATTACTATGGATGAGAAGGAGATACGGGAAACTATGTTATAAAAAGATGGTACATTATATTATGAGACTATTGAGTGAGCTGATTAATGTCGAATTGCTGGTCTATGGGATAAGGTACGGCACCCGCCAATTATGCTTCATTACAAATTATTGAAGCGGGTGGTGACTCTCTATACACTGAATGCCCACCCATAAAGGCGGACCGTTATGTCGGCGCCAAGGGGCAACATTGGTGTGGATAGCTAAGGGATGGTTGTGGATAGTTGAGAGGTGTGCTGCACTTTCACTAAACGCTACTAGCGGCTTTATGCCTTTAACACTTCCATCCTAGAGCTTAGCTCTTGCGATTCCCACCACCGGCTGGCCGGTCAAGGCAAGCCGGGGGTCAGAGGGTCTCATTTAGCCCTCACGGGATAGGGGTACGTGGTGTCACCACTCACCGTCGGCTCGCCACAAAGCCGCCCCAGCGACTCATATTATTAATGGTTTTAAGTATAACGATAAAATCCTTGAATGGCAAAATGCAAATCGAATAAATGCAATTTCAAGACAATCTAACCCCGAGGAAATAGGCAAAGAGGCCATTTTTTGTTACCATTTCTTATGGGTTGGACCCATTCTCTTATGCAATAAACACATATTTTATAGACACTTAGGGGGTTTAGTTTTCACCATCGCTTATTCCCTGGCGCATTTGTTCGCGATTTATCGGTTTCCGTTTCCATCCCCTCTACCCTTTCCCCTATTGACACGTATAGGTTCTTTCCCTTGCGTTATTACCCCAATTTCCGTTTTTCCACCCCTTGAGGCTTTCACTATATTTGGATAGAATCTTGCATCATGGCAGAAACTTTACAAGTATATCAATATTTTATGACAAGACACAACAAATAGTTTGTTTATAAAATCTACGCCGGTATATATACTCGTATCAGTAAACATCGTCTAGATCTAGAAGAAGTGAAAATCTTTGGATCCCTTTATATGAACATTGCGTGTACGGAGGAGTATTAGACTTGGCATAGTTAAAGTTTACAAGGAGAAGAAGTGCAGCTAGCATGTATATTTAAGTACAAATAAATAAACTTTAAAGGTACGGGCATACCACAGCGTCCTGCGTGCGCGATCTAGGCGGCGATCAGATAGCGTAGCAGTATGTGTACCGACTGGTTCACACCAAACGCGAACAGAAAACAAATGAAAAGTACTGAGATCGTGCCTGCAGATTGCAGGACGCCGCGTTGTGGCCGTGCCTTTAATAAATATTAAGGTCCTGACTATTTGTCACATGTCTTTAAAAAATCTTTTGGAACGCAGACAACATGGACAAACGGATAGACATATAGAAAGACGGACAACAAAGTGATCCTATAAGGGTTCCTTTTATTCCTTTTGAGGTACAAAACCCTAAAATACAGCTCAAACGATTCTTAAAACGGCACGTATCTAACTTTACCGACAGACTATGGTAATTTGAATTCCAACCCTATAGAATTATGAATATGTTTTATCACACGATTACCCGTAATTCAATACGCAATGCGCACCTTGTCAAAGGAACTTTATTGCAACTCTTTACTTCTTCATAACGTTGGTTACAAACGGCCCATATTTTATGCCTACGGTCGTGAATCCTGACATACGCTACCAGTCCATACGTTAACCCTATCTATGCTTGATAAAACAGTAAAGACTTGGTCTGTACATTGTAGATGGATAAATAAAAGTATTGCGCTGTTAAATAAGCTATAGGCAAGACATTTTGTTGTGTGTTGGCTGCTTTCCACACCAGTCTTGTAAGTAAGTGTAAGTGATGTACGGATGCTTACTGTTTCCTTTACTAGTGTGCGATACTGCTTTTAAATCTGTTGAATGGTAGACATCCGACTTGAGTTCACTCTGCAAAGAACATATATCATACAGGTTTTCTGATTTTATTTTCGTTTGAATGTAGATCCACGCAAAGTCAGGCGGTGTATCTAGTCAGTAATATGGGTATTCAATAAAAAGTCACCGTGAGCAGATGCGGGTGCCGTTGCCATAAACTGGGTCTAAGGAAGTTTTACGGCAAAACTGCGTAATTGATTTCCCTTGCTTTTATTGTTGTTTTCATACCTGTACATATCTGTTCCGTATACAATTTGTGGCGAAAGGTTAGACATACAGCGATGAAGGTAAATAAGTCGAACACCCTTGGTATAGTATATCAGGGTTTGTTTAAATGTTTTTACCTGAAGTACTATCATGGAGATCAAGTACCTACTCAATTCTAAACCTCAATAGCTGTTAGATATTTGAAACTTACTTCGATGGCATAACATTTTACTTACAACCATAGCTAAATAAAGTAGCTTGTAGCATCCCACATTGTTAAAAATACTCCACTAGTCTTTAGATCGCACCTCACTAGCAGTAGTTAGCTAATAGACTAGACAGAGCTTACAGGCGAGGGAGAAGGTAGGGACTTGTTATATAGTAGTTCAAAAATTTACAGATTTAAGCTACAGTACAGAAGTTATAATATTGACGTCTTGGAAAGTTTGTGAAATATTATTTGCTTAGACACATTCTAAAAAAATTATCGTATGTTTTATTATAGATTTCAAAGTTCACTTGGTAAGTGATTTTTAGAAGTACTTACATAGTATTTATCACAATTTAATGTTGCTTAAAATGTTCATTTCCAAGTCAATTTTCTTTTATATAATCTTCAAAAGATGTTCGGAAATTGCTCAGCGAGAGTATCATAAGTCTGGCATTTTCATTTCACTTTATTAGAGATTCACAAAAGCCTGTGAGAGCTCAAGTGAATATAAGTTAGAAATCACAAAGCCGTGTGTTGCTTAGTCAAGTGTAGTTTATGGTAAAAATATAAATAATTTAATGAAACGAATGCCTATGCTTGAAGAAACTTTGTTTTGTTTTTCTATTCTATAGAAAGCATATTCATCAGAAACAGCCTTTTGTAATAAATGGAAGAAATAAAATAATCTACGTGTTGTACATCGTCACTTAACATCGTTAGTGGTCAAACGCTTGCTTATCATATAGAATACTCTTTTGTTTTTAACAGAGTACTTTCTAATCAATAGTATCTACTAGAATTTGAATGAACTATGTTAAAATATTCTATGTTCCTTAAAATTTTCAGATAAAATTTTAACAACTTAACTTTAGTTCGATCCATAGAAAATATATTGCACCAACTTCACATAATAATTGTTTTAGTAAATTAACTTTTAGTTAATACACTACATCGGTTTTCAGATTTATTCCTGTACCACTGCTTTGAGACCTTGCTTCTTGCCAAATTCATGATTCTAGGGCAACGAGAAGGTTTTGATTCTTTTTTGAAATCGCACAAATATGCGAAAAAATCATTTTTATCATTGATATCTTTACGCATTCTGGAGATAATGGGTCTCGACAGACGGACAGACAGACGGACAACAAAGTGATCCTATAAGGGTTTCTTTTTTCTTTTAAGGTACGGACACACCGCAACGTCCAGCGTGCGTGATCAACTAAAAAGTACTGAGATTGCGCCCGCAGATCGCAGGACGACACGTGTGGCCGTACCTTTTGCAAAATAAACAAAAAATGTGCAATATTTTAAAGCGGCAAAGACGACCAAACAAACATTTGACATTTCAAATTTAAATCATTATTAGAGAATAATTACTAACACCTTCAATATTCTACCTAAAAGGCCTACAATCAAATTATATTCAAATCAAACGAGACCCTCGAGATAAACAATTGTATCAGCGAACTCAATAAGTAATGAAACAGTTTCGAACTATTGAAATACCTTCAGAGACTTTAAACTTTAGAGATCAAATACAGGCATTCTCTCTCTTATCCACACATACCGAGATTTAACCCAAAATATTCAACACATTTGACGTGACCCAAACCCCCTTTATAGATATTTGGGGCTTGTAATAGATATTATGAGATATTTCTTGTGTTATGAGTTTGCATGGCTTGACTGGACCCTCATCATATGGACAGTCAGCTGTAACATAAGACTTATGTTATTACTAGATACGATTTCTATATGAATTTGAGAAAATAATATCAAAAATGTACTTATCATTAAAATAATGTTATATGGAGAGATGCGAGCAGTAGAATGCGAGGTGGCTGAGGTGCATTCCTTGCCTCTCGCCACGCTGCTGCGGTCCACTATCCAACTACTAGAGATGCAGCGCTTAGCTCTAGTCGCACTTCTTTCTCGTACCTTGCACAGGGCATCTTACGTGCTTTGATAGTCTGCTTAAGTTTGATGCAAACGGTTAGGTTAGCTTTTACTTCGCTCGGTTACCTCGCAGATCTTTCGGGAAATTGCAGCCTTTACAATCTAGTCGTTAACACTTATTGACCAACTATGTCAATAGTTCATCAACTAGTGTCAAAGAGAGAGCAAATGTTTTAAATACATACATCTTTACCCGCAATTTGTTCTAAATAGAAGCTAGTAAGCTGCGCACTAAATTCTAAAAAAATGTTGTTCATACAACTTTGCTGTCCCGTTATTGTGTCTAATAGCTTTGATCTCGGCGGAATTGGTTTTCACAGAATAAGAACCAATAAACAATAAAGTTCAAAGTCCTGATAGACTGATATATTTTTCTTTACAATTCTTTTATGTCGACACCGTATAGCACAGTACAAAAACGCTCCTTTAGGGTTCCGTAGCCGAATGGCAAAAAACGGAACCCTTATAGATTCGTCATTTCTGTCTGTCTGTCTGTCTGTCTGTCCGTCCGTATGTCACAGCCATTTTATTCCGAAACTGTTAAGACTACAGAATTGAAACTTGGTAGGTAGATATATTCTGTGAACCGCTTTCCGATTTTTATACAAAAACAAAAAATATAAAAGTTTAAGGGGGGGCATCCCATACATAGAACTGAAACAAAAAAAAAAAAAAAGAAAAAATTTTGTATTCATTAAATTTTGTTTTCACACATATGTGTGGGGTGGGGTGTCTATGGATAGGTCTTTAAAAATGACATTGAAGTTCCTAAAATCATTTTTTCTCAAAGTCAATCATTTGAAAGATAGCGCGTCTAAAGTGGTAAAATGTGTGTCCCCTCCCCTCTAACTTTTAAAGTATGGGAGTGAAAAATAAAAAAATATATATATGCTGTAGATCTCAATAAAAACTAACAAAGAAAATTGGTTTGAATGAGATACAGTCAGCAGTTTTATAGATATGGCGACCGCAAAGATAACTTTGTTTTTCATACAAACACTATGAAAAACAAAGTTAATTTTGTAGTTGCGAAAAATCATAGTTATGTAATGCGTAACGGTGTTACGGAACCCTACGAGTGCGAGTCGAGATATCCAGATCTGTAAGATGTGAGGGTGAGCTTTTTGACGGTGCCGAGCAGAACGATAAAAGAACGGCGATGGTGGCATTGTGGATGATGGAGCATTCCCCATTATAGAGACGGTAAAAGATGGATAGCGCTCCGACGTCTCTACGGAGGCTGAGTGGCTCCAGTTTTTCACAGAGCTCGGGATCGTCGATAATTCTAGTGGCTCTTCGCTGTAAGGAGTCAAGAGGCTGAAGCTGGTAGCTCGGAGCGCCGTTCCAGAAGCGCGTGCAATATTCCATGTATGGTCGAATTTGTGCTTTGTAAAGCACAAGCCGTTGACCTGGTGTAAAATATCTCTTCGCTCTGTTAAGCACACCTAGCTTCCTGGATGCAAGTTTTGCTTTTGCTTCCAGGTGACTCTTAAATTAGACCTCACTAGAAATGTCGATGCTTAGGATCTCAAGACTGTTGGATATTGTAAGAGGAACGCCCTGAAATCGGAGAGCTACGGAAAAAGGAGTCTTTTTAGCAGTAAAAGCGCAAACTTGTGTCTTAGTAGGGTTAAATCGGACCAAATTACATTCATTTGGAACTTTCTCAAGATAGTTTTCTATTAGAGACACAAGTTTGTCTCTCCATTCCTGCACCTCGGAAAGAGAGGCGTTAACACGACCGGTAGTGTGCGTCACCCGTGCTATCGTCTGCATAGCAATGTATGTCGGCAATTTGCAACATATCATTGATATGTCCTTTTTAACCGACTTCACAAAAAAGGAGGAGGTTCTCAATTCGTCTGTATGTTTTTTTTTCTTTTTTGTGTGTTTGTTACGCGATTACTCCGTCACTTGGTAACGGATACAAATGATTATTTTTTTAATAGGTAGGGTACGTTTCCGATGTGGTCCTATTTTAATTTTATCGAGATCTGATTAGTATCTTCAGAGATATGGAGATAAATATCTCAAACATAGGAGAATGAACTGGTTTTAGAAGAAGAGTCCCCAAAAAGATTATACACAATGGAGGTTGCTATTGCATATACTTTTGAAGACTAAGAAATATGACCTTATTAATGTTTTTACATCTTTCTTCACATTGATTTTGGTTTTTAACCCTCGACGCAAAAAGAAGAGAATAAGATGTGCAGTACCCAAAAGACGAAAATACGTTGTCAAAGACTATTTAGACGCTAAAAGTAAATATGAAGAAAAAGCAATTCTACTTCAAACTAACAATTGGAAGGAATTCTGTACAAAGCAAGATAGGGAAACATTATGGGATGGAATCTACCGGGTCATAAAACAAACATCGAAGAGACAAGAAGATAAGCTACTGATTCAGGACGGATCTACACTAAGCCCATTAGAGTCAGCAAAATTACTTACAACTGTTTTTTATCCGGACGATACTACTGAAGAAGACTCACCGCACCACGCAGAGATTAGAAAACGAGCTACGAACGACGACTCTGAACGATGCTTCGAGGCAGATCCTTCTTTCACCTACGCTGAGCTGAAACAAGCAGTTAAAAGCTTTAATCCTAAAAAAGCACCTGGACCCGATGGCTTTTCTGCGGACATATGTGCATACGCCATCGGTGTCAATGTACATATATTCTTAGAGATAATGAATAAGTGCTTACGGCTCCAACATTTTCCCAAAATCTGGAAAAGAGCTGCAGTGATTATACTGAGGAAACCAGACAAAGACGATTACACAAATCCGAAGTCCTATAGGTCTGCTGCCGGTCCTAGGTAAAGTCTTAGAAAAAATGTTAGTCAATCGAATTAGATGGCACTTAAGGCTCAAAAGCAATGTATGGCAATACGGTTTTGTACCGCAGCGTTGTACAGAGGACGCTTTATATGATCTAGTTACATACATCCGACAAGAGATAAGAAACAAGAAGATTGCAGTTCTCGTCTCACTAGACATAGAGGGTGCATTTGACAGCGCTTGGTGGCCAGCCATTAAATGCCAACTTGCGGAAAAAGGCTGTCCGGGCAATTTGCGAAGTCTTGTCAGCAGCTACTTGAACGATAGAAAAGTCGATGTGAGGTATGCTGGTGAACGCACTATAAAACAAACTAGCAAAGGTTGTGTACAAGGCTCCATAACCGGTCCTACTTTCTGGAATATCCTTCTCGACCCACTTCTTGTTCAAATGGAGGAACACAACGTGTACTGTCAAGCATTTGCCGATGATGTGGCTCTGGTATTTTCTGGACAATCTGCGATGGACCTGGAAGAAAATATAAATAACGTTTTAGATTACATAAATAAATGGGGAAATAAAAATAAGCTAAAATTTGCAGCCCACAAAACGCACGCCATGCTTATGACTAAGAAATTAAAGTATGATATTCCAACGATATGTATGGGGGGAACACAAATAAACTTTACTGATTTAATAAGTGACTATTAAACTAACTTTAATACTTTAATAGTCACGTCTCAAAAATTACAAATAAATCAATAAATATATATAAACAACTTGCAAGATCAGCAAAAGTCTCATGGGGATTAAATCCTGAAGTTACGAGGATAATCTACACAGCAGTCATCGAGCAAACTATTCTATATGCAGCAAGTGTTTGGGCTCAAGCAGCCGCTAAAAGCTCAATCAAGAGAACCCTCAACTCTGTTCAGAGAGGATTTGCTCTCAAAATCTGTAAGGCATACCGAACAGTGTCGTTAAACGCAGCCCTGATCCTCTCTGGTTTAATTCCTATCGATTTAAGAATCCGAGAAGCGCTCAAACTATATGAAGCTAAGAGAGGAAAGCCAATAGACGAATATATAGCCGACCGACAATTAGAAACCAAAGAAAGTTTTATGAAAGCAATTGATCCACCTCAAAATCCTGACGTGACCTTCAGTTGCATAGAAAATTGGACTAGTGAGACTGTTGTAGAAAACAACATAGATGGACTTTTGGTTTTCACTGACGGAAGCAAAATTGAAGGCAAAGTGGGTGCTGCTTTGTCTTGGTGGAAAGAAGGCCGAGAAATCAAAACTAAAAAGCTGAAACTAGAAGACTTTTGCACCGTGTTTCAGGCAGAAATGTTCGCTCTTTATATAGCCACAGCACAAGCACTTCAAATCGGGGAACAAAAAATAACAATATTCAGTGACTCTAGTCTTCGTTGGAACTTCTGCAAAATGGGAATACATTTCATCCACTAGCTATTAAAATTAGGAAAAATTTGGTAAATTTAAAAAAGAAAGGCAAAATCATAAACCTTTTCTGGGTGAAAGCCCACGTAGGTGTGGAAGGGAATGAAAGAGCCGATGAGCTAGCAAAAGAAGCCGCTCTGAAACTAAAGACGGCAGCTCACTATGATAAATGCCCTATCTCTTATTAGAAGAGAGCATTTAGACGCGAGTCAATAGAAGAATGGCAAACAAGATACACCGAAGGGTGCACGGCCAGCGTCACAAAGCTGTTTTTTTTCTTACGTGCAGAATGCCTATAAACTCTTAAAAGCGATGAAACTTAGCCATCATGTGGTACAGGCAATTACAGGACATAGAGGTTTCGCACATTATTTACATAGGTTTAAAATAAAATCTTCACCTGAGTGTATCTGCGACCCCGAGAAGGAAGAAACCAGCATACATGTCATAACCGAGTGCCCTGTACATATCACTAAAAGAACTGAATTAGAATTAGAATTTGGGAGAGAACTTAGACGAGATAACTTACATGAATGGATACAGGATGACGAAAGTAGGGATAAGTTTGTCGAATACTGCTCAAATGTAACTGTTATATGTAATAGACGAAACAAATAACTAAATATAATTATGTAATTTAATAGCACGTAAGTAACATTTGTAAACTTTATAAAAACATTAAAATCCAGAGAATATTTCTATGGATTTTAATGTTTTTATAATTAGATTAGAAAGTAGTTTAAAGTGAATTCATTTTAGCATACACACACACAAAACACATTAATAATTAATTATGTATAAAATAAACATTTGAAAATAATTAAGAGACTGTTATCGAAATATTACGACATTAAAACTATATATAAGATATATTTATGTAAAATATATCACATTTATATAGGTCACTAAGAATTAAAATAGAAAATGTAAGAAGTAAGTAAGATGCTGTTAAAGAAAATTATTAGAAATACTCTTATTTGAATGAAAATGCAAAACAAGTAAATTAGGTTACCAAAATATAATTTTTAATTTTGATCCTAAAAATTAAACAGCCGTAATACCAAAATAAGTATTTATCCATGTTTGACATGGACAATCTTATTTAGGTTAAGAATTTTAGATTAATTGTATACAAAAGAGGAGAATAAAGGAAAAAAAAAGGAGAGAAAACAAAACAAAAGAAAAAAAAAATACAAATAAAATAATTTAAATGGCTTTGTATGATGTTAAGATTAATTAGTATGTAGAAATATTTTGTACAATGTGTGTGTGAAACGGATCACAGTGACCCGCTTCAAAGTAAAATCAATTAAACCGCGGAAGTAAAATGTAACGCCGAAAATAAGACTCCGACCTGCGTCGGGGGAAAAAAGGGCGGAACAGACAAAAAAAAAAAAAAAAAACCCTCGACGCAAAACGAAGGAGTATTATAAGTTTAACGTGTGTATCTGTGTGTCTGTCATCGTGGCATCGTAGCGCCCAAACGGATGAACCGATTTTGATTTAGTTTGTTTTGTTTGATAGGTGTCTTCGTCGAGAGTGTTCTTATTTTTATTTCATGGAAAATCTGTTCAGCTGTTTAAATATTATCAGCTCTTTTTTGGTTAAAAAAACGACGATAGCAACTTTCGTAAGCTCGTAGTACTTTGACCGCGCAGTATCTTATTACTTCAATGATATCGCAAAAATATGGTAAGCTTGATCTAATTCAGAGACATCTCCTTGGAATGGTCTCAATGTTACAAAGTTATACATATGCTTTGATTATAAACTCGGATTACATATACACATTAGTCGGAGGTGGTATTAATATTTGAATTTAAGTATTATTGACAGATATTCTTACGGTAACTGTGAGCGAGATAGAAACAAAGGCGGGGAGAATTAATTTGTCTTCACAAGAATGTTCTACCAGGCAAAGTCTTGTTCATCTGCAAAGTTTTTGAGCATACCTAATATTTTTTGACATGACATGACGTTTGGCGAAGATGGCGGCCATATCAGTCCCGCCCGCGACACTGCATACATAAATAACTCAGAATTATAAACGTACTTTGTATCAACCAAAACTGCAACTATCAAAATAAATTATAAGCATAATACCTTAGATTATATAATAGTTACTACGTAAATAATCCTTTTCGTTGTTAGGTTGGCTACATAGTGCTTTCATAATTCGGGTATTAACAATGTAAGGAAGTGCCAACTCTTATAACGTAGTAGAGTGATTCAGACTGTGTGGGCCATATGGCGGCAATTAATGTTAATAATCGCAAATAATACTTTTTAATATTCATTTTGGAATACAACTAGTCCGTGTTATAAACGTATTTGGAATTATTGTAATAAAATAGACAATTAATTATCGTGTGTGTCGATGCTTTTATTGCACAGGGCCATTTTGGACATTGTCCTTTGATACATTGATGTCATCATTATAACTAGTGAATATTTTCACTAGCGCGGCATTTTGGCAACCAACCCAATGGGTACCAAATGAACACTTTCTGAGACTTTGATGTCCGTTCGTCCGTCCGTCCGTCCGTCCGTGTGTCTATATGTGTGCACTTTACAGATGTACCTTCTTAACCGTAATAGGAACATACTTGAAATTTTCACAAAGTATATATCCGTCAGTTTATAACGGCCCAGACACGAAAATTTATAGATGCATGTAATTTAATTAAAACTTGTTTTGCACTAAAAAGGGTAAAATAAAATCTTTTTAAAATAAATAAAACCGAGGTCATTACCACAAATAGGCACTCAAAAGCGAAAAATAAATTACTTAATATATTTATTATAAGCGCTAGCCACTTATCTATTTGAAGTCGGTGCCAGCTAAGTCTAATAGGTAGTAGATAGATACTACCTACATGTATCTACCTACTTACTACTACTACATACATAGTATCTATCTACTATCCAATAGACTTGGCTGGCACCGACTTCAAGTAGATAAGTGGGTAGCGCTTATAATTATTATATTGAGTAATTTATTTTTCGCTTCTGAGTGCCTGTTTGTGGTAATGAAGTCGGTTTTATTTTTTTTGAAAAAGATTTTATTACTATCTTGCCTAAAGTTATGTGACGATGCGATCGACGATTAAGCATGCTCACTTAGAAGATTCCTTTAGAAGGAGAATAAGAGACGTATTCACTCGCGATTCCGCCGGGGTATAGTTATTTTTATTATCTCTTTGTATTGTAGTTTTTATAGGAACAATTAGGCGTATTCGTATCCAATTACATTTAAATGTTGTATCGAGACATACTCAAATATCTACTTACCTATCCACCGTTTGATGTTATAAATGCTTGCTCTGTGAAGGTTTCTAAACACAACATATCACATCGCACGGTGAAAAGCCACCCAACAGACGCAGGTACCACGTTCTTGGTTTGTTCGACTTCTTACATAAAAAATGATAAGCGCAAATCTTTTTATTTACGGTTTGGGCGACATTGTTGTAGGATATTAGGATTTAGCCATTTTGTTAGGTTTTGGCTGATCCTTAGTCTGGCTCTGAATTATTTTAAGGAATACAAATAGAACAATTTGCTTTTTTTGGGACGAAAGCTTTGTTGGAAGAGGATAAAAATATGTTCTTTTGTGTGTATGACATTATTTATTTTTATGATAGCCATTTATAAATTACACTTTTTAAATTGCTAGCTTCTTGTCAAATTTCGTAATTAACTATGTAGCTATTGATTTAATTGTGTGCTTCAAGACAGGCGGTCTAGATGTTTTTTTTTATTGCGTTAATTTAAGAGCTTCAATACTTTTACAGCTTCAAATAAATGTGAAAAATTGAATTTTGTTTTTGAACATTTTGTCAGCATCGTCACATAACGAGTTAGGTACACATACTAGTTATGATCAACTCTTTGTCCGATTCCTAAAAACCATCTAATCCAGTAAAAAATCTTATATGAACTAGGCATATTGATTAAATTAACTCTCATCATCATCAGCCGGTGTCAGTCCACTGCTGGACGTAGGCCTCGTCCCAAGATGCGCCACTCAGCCCGATCTCCGGCTCTTTTTTTCCAAATTGACTTTACCTAGTAAGTACTATCATAATGTGATACACAGATGCTTTTTTTTTTAGATTTATAGTTATTGTGAGTTTTAATCATGATTATAAAAAACCGACTATTATACTCACTACTGTTTGTTGTCGACTGTCTCGACCTAGTTCTCGTGCATGTCCGATGCACATCCTCGGGAGTTCACGCAGCGAGATAGCGACGAGCACTGTTCAGAATAAGAACCAAGAGCAAGAATAGTATATTATTTCTGCGGCCCGCAAATGCAGCTTAACCGGACGACGCGATCATGAGTAAGTATGCGGGCCAAAGCACGCATCACAGAGTCCGGTTATACTTAGTCGTGGCCAAGGCTTGTATAATAGTGCTTTACCTACTCAAAAACTCAGCAAATGCATTAAAACAATAACACAATAACATACATATTTATTTTAAAATACAATTAGAGTAGGTACAAGTTAATCAAAAATTGAAGTGGATTTCCCAGGAATAGTATTCGTTTGTGACATTTCCATAGATGTTGTGTTTCACTTATGTAGCCATTTTACCGAAATAAGCTAAGAAAACGTTTTCAGACAGCGAGTTAGATTTCCTTTCGTTTTTCCATTGAATAAAATTTGCATGTATCTTAAATGTCCAAAAATCAATATCGGTGGTAAAAAAAAAATCAATAATAGCTTCTGCAGCTTCATGTATTTTACAATCATACGCCTAGGCTAATCATAGGCCTAGAATATCCCGGCTCTCAAGTGATTTGTCCACAGAAATTTTGCAGAATATAAAAATCATACAATTACAGATACCGATATACATGTATTTTAAAAAGCGATTATGTCAGAAGCCATATGACAAAGTTTATCTAAGAAAAATAGTGTAAACTAACATTTTACGCCTTTACAAGCTGTGCTTTGTGAGCCAGACAAGTTGTTACCAACTAAATATTAAATAACGCTCTAGTTATAGTGGGAAGTGTTACAGTTTGTAACATTGTTGCTAAATTAGCTTTTGAAGTGCTAACAGCACTTTTCTTCTCAGTCTTGCAAATAGAAGATTTCTGAATCTATTTAAGTTAAAACGTTTGAAGAAACTAGGGATATATAGGTACTACGCATTTTGAAAAACGAAATTCTATACATATATACAGTACAACTGTTGTTCATCATCATCATCATCATCATCAGCCTGTATCAGTCCACTGCTGGACATAGGCCTCTCCCAAGATGCGCCACTGAGCCCGATCTTCGGCTCTTCTCTTCCAGTCACTGCCCACCGCTTTGCGTATGTCGTCGCTCCACTTGGTCACAGGACGTCCTACGCTACGTTTGCCGATTCGCGGTCTCCACTCTAGGACAAGTCTGCCCCAACGGTTATCAGTCCTGCGGCAGATATGACCAGCCCACTGCCACTTCAGTTTGCTAATCCGTTGAGCTATGTCGATAACTTTAGTTCTCTGGCGAATTACTTCGTTTCGGATTCGATCCCGCAGAGAAATACCGAGGATAGCTCTCTCCATAGCTCGCTGAGCGACTTTAAACTGGTGGACCAGTCGGACTGTGAGTGTCCACGTCTCGGCTCCGTATGTCATCACAGGTAGGACGCACTGGTTAAAGACTTTTGTCTTTAGACACTGTGGTATAGGCGACGAGAAGACTTGACGGAGTTTTCCGAATGCTGCCCAGCCCAGCTGATTCTTCTCTGGATTTCCTTCTCGAAGTTATGTTTGCCTAGTTGGAGCGTTTGCCCTAGGTAAACATACTTAGTGACAACTTCGAGTGGGATTCCATCTACGGCAATCGGTTCCGGAACAACGTGCTCGTTGTACATGACTTTGGTTTTGTCCAAATTCATCCGGAGACTGATGCTACGAGAAGAATCAGCTAGGCCATTCAACATCCTTTGTAGGTCCTGCAGCGTCTCTGCCATAATGACGATGTCATCTGCAAATTGTAAGTGAGAGATGTACCTGCCGTTGATGTTAATGCCACGATCTTTCCAGTCCAGCGTCTTAAACATATCCTCCAAGGCGTTAGTGAACAGTTTCGGGGATATGACGTCCCCCTGTCTCACTCCTCGATGCAGGTGGACGTGTTTAGTTCGCTGGTTCTGTACTTGTACAGTCATCGTTGCGGCATTATATAGACATCTCATCACTTCGATATATCGCCAGTCGACTTGGCAACGCTGCAAGGACTCGAGAACAGACCAGGTTTCGATTGAGTCAAAGGCCTTCTCATAGTCCACAAATGCTAAGCACAGGGGCCGATTATACTCTTCGGTCTTCTGTACAATCTGCCGCACCGTGTGGATGTGGTCTATGGTGCCGTAACCGCTTCGAAACTGTTGTTCACATTTTTTTATTTGTGAGACCTATAATTTGTAAGACCTCAACGTGTCAATCGTGTTGACCCTACAAAACTGACATGGCACCCGAGGATTGATTTTATAATTTAAATTTTTTAGTTTGGATATATCTGCAGTGCGGTATCATTTAAAAATTCTATCAAGGTAAATTATTTAAAATAAAATTAAACCGACTTCATAACGACAAACAGGCACTCAAAAGCGAAAAATAAATTAATATAATTATTATATGCGCTACCCACTCATATATTAGAAGTCGGTGCTAGCCAAGTCTATTGTGTAATAGATAGGTACTGCCTACAATCAACTATCTATTACCCAATAGACTTGGCTGGCACCAACTTCTAATATATGAGTGGGTAGCGCATATAATAATTATATTAATTTATTTTTCGCTTTTGAGTGCCTGTGTGTCGTTATGATGTCGGTTTAATTTTTTTTGAAAAATCATTTATTTTTCCCTTTTTAGTGCATATATAAAATGTCGTGTCTGGGCTGTTCAGCATTGAGGAGTATAGAACAGACTATTATGGTTAAAACCATTTAAAAAATTGTGTGTCTGTTGTGTCAACCCTGAGTGCAGCAGCCATGGCATGATGGAGTTTAGAACGGGCTATATTATAGTTAAATCTATTCACAAAATTTCGTGTCTTTGCTGTTCGCCGTTAAGGGGTTCCACTATCCACCTCCTGATTCTTGAGAGAGGATCCGGTGGCGTAATCGGGAGAACGGTCAGCTTTGATGCCAGAGGTACCGAGTTCAATCCCCGCCGTGCACCGATGGATTTTTTTATCGAAAAATGTATATGAGCTTTTCACAGTGACCCTCCGGTGAAGGAAAAACTTCGTTAATAAACCAACAACCCCCGCATAGTGGTAGTACACTATCTAGTGTCCGCCTTGCCAGCTACCACCCTCAAGTTCTGTCTGTCAAAATCTGTCGCCAAAAGATCTAGTGTGTTCCGGCATCTATACTTGAGAGCCAGTTCCCATTCTAGGCCTAGCATGCTTACCATGTTCGACCGCATTATCACTTACTAACAGGTGAGATAGTAGTTAAACGCTAGACTATAAAAAAAATACATCATCAGATCAGCTCAAAAGTACCAGACAATGCATTGTTACTAAACTTACACAAGTATGCAAAATATCAGCTCAATCGGAAGCCGGAAAGTGGGTCAAAATTGATTTGTAAGATATTATTACATTGATTATTGATAATGGTCAAACGTTAGCCTATATGATATAAAAAATATCGTATTACTACAAAGTAAAAAAAATAAACTGGCCAAGTGCAAGTCGGAGTCGCACTCGTAGGTTTCCGTACCACACTACAGTATTTTATAAGATCATAAATCATAAGAGCAAAATATACCACTATCATTTTTCGCCAGCAAAAAATAATGATTAATAAACATTTTATTTCTTACAACGCCATCTAACGTCTAACAAAGGTGTTAGGGAGCGACATTTCAATATAACGCCATCTATGGGACGTTTACTTAACTAAACGCTCATAGATGGCGTGAAATGCCGAAAAAAACACGTTTCTTGACCCTCCATAATTTTTAACTTTATTCTGTTTTTTAGTATTTGTTGTTATAGCGGTAACAGAAATACATCATCTGTGAAAATTTCAACTGTCTAACTATCACGGTTCATGAGATACAGCCTGGTGACAGACGGACAGACAGACAGACAGACAGACAGACAGACAGACAGACAGACAGACAGACAGACAGACAGACAGACGGACAGCGGAGTCTTAGTAATAGGGTCCCGTTTTACCCTTTGGGTACGGAACCCTAAAAACTAAATAAAAATCGGTTCATCCGCTTGGGCGCTACGATGCCACAACAGACAGACGCACAGATACACACGTCAAACTTATAACACCCCTTCTTTTTGCGTCGGGGGTTAAAAAGAACCGACACCAAACGTCGCGCTAGTCAAAGTAGCCAGTAGATGAAGTAACTATTACATAATCTGTGCCAGTAGTTAGTAGTACGAGTATGTTGTCGTGATAAGTAAATGCGTCGTAATACAAATGTTGATATATTAAAAACTGCTCGGCCGATTTCGTTAAAATTTAAATGGGACCACCTGGGAAGGGTACCCTTTGAAACAAAAAAGAATTTTCCAAATCAGTTCAGGCATCTTTGAGTAATCGGTGCACATAAATTTAAAAAAAAGATTCCGACGAATTGAGAACCTCCTCCTTTTTGTGAAGTCGGTTAATAATCCGGCAAACCTACAGGATATTTTCAAAACACCTCAATACACACTGACTCTGCCAAGTACTAGACTTAAAATCTGATTACGCCATTCTAAAATATATATTACTATGGCTCCATAACAAATGCTGATGCAAAAACGCGATAAAACCACCGCGCAATCAATCTCCGTGGAAAAATGTGCCTACTCTAAGCGTAACTTGTATCGAAGGCGGAACTTCTCCTACTATTTATGGGTCTTAAAAGTCTGCCGATACTGCTGGAATTCTGTGAAAGTGGCTCTTATCTGTCTCTTTGTGAGGAGTGTCATTTATAGGTGCACGATTATGAGTATGAGATAAACTGTGATTTGAGAGCTGCCGAATTTTTTACTAGGGTGTCGTATTATTATCTTTTCTATGGTGTCGTTAAAACTTCGGATGCTGCAACCTGGGCCAGTGAGAATATAGGGCATGTGACCGTCAATATCTAGATGCCTTAACTGGACTTTTAAAGTTTGCTCAAGTTACAGTTTAAGGTTTAAATTTTTTTTTGATAATTCAGGTCAAACAGTTAGTACTTCAGTCTTGTCGGAAACAGTGCAGTGACGTGCAAATATATGGCAATCCAAAATTATACTAAGCTTATGTTCTATGACAAAATAGCACAAGGCGATGCTCACCTGGTGGTAAGCGATGTGGCAAACCAAATCGCAAACATCGTTTTGCCATTATTATATTATAAGAAAAATGTCTTAGACCCATAGACATATAATATATTACTTGCTTACGGAACAGCCCGTAGTTGGTGCGCCCGCTAAGTTTTTACCCGACTGCGCGACGCAAAGGAGAGGTAATGTGTTTATCAGTCTATATATGTATGTATGTATGTATGTATGTATGTTTGTTCCTATGTGGCACACTAGAGACCAAACGCGTGGGCCGATTTTGATAATTGGCACGTCAATAGATTTGCCATGCTAGCGCGAGTGTCAACGAAAACATAAAAAAATTAAAAATTCAAAATGGCGGATTTCAGACGCCAAAATTTGGGGTTCAAAAAAAGTTTTTTTTTCAAAACCTATCGATTGGGGTATCGAATTAAAGGTCTTAAAATGAAGATTCAAAATATATTTATAACAAATAATTTATGATCGTACAAATCGAAAAAAAAAACGATTTTACATGCCGCGTTAGTCACTTTCAGTAACAAGTTTGCGGTGCTTATCTCTGAAGCTACTTATCAGATCTCAATAAAATTACAATGAGACCAAACGAAAATCATATTAACTCAAACAAAAAAAGAATTTTCTAAATCGATTAAGAATTGATGGAATTCTGAGGTAACAAACAACCTCTTCCTTTTGGTATAGTCGTTTAATAGTACAACTGTAAAGTAAGTAAGCTTAAAAAGCAATACTCTATTTATTTCACGCATTTCGGTTTTTGTTCTTTTTTCCATTAAGTTCACGCATTTTTGCGAAAGGTCAAGCCTATGTAGCATTGAGCCGGGTTAGATCTTTAGATGGACTAGTAATAAGTAGTTTAGATCCCCGGAAACTACTCGATAATCCACATGACATCAACTCTCTAAATGAAATGAGAAGATTACAGAATTTGCCGTCCTTTACTTAACTAAAAAGTGTAAAATAAAACATTAAATAAAAAAATCAAAAAACCCGACTGCGCAAAAAGTGAAGTGTTAAAAAACGAACTGAAAAGAAAAAAACAAGTAAGTCTAGTAGTTTAGACTTCTGTTTAGGGATATCAAAAAACTATACCATTTAAATTCTTTCTCGGTCGATACACTCATAAAATAAATTATACATTGTTATATGGAATATAGAGACAATAACAGTCCGGACACATTAATCCCCATTTGTTAAGCCATTAATGTGTCCCGACTGTTAAAGTCTCTACATTCCATATACCAAAGTATAATTTATTTTATGAGTGTATCGACCGAGAAAGAATTTAAATGGTATAGTTTTTTGATATGCCTAAACAGAAGTCTAAACTACTAGACTTACTTGTTTTTTTCTTTTCAGTTCGTTTTTTAACACTTCACTTTTTGCGCAGTCAGGTTTTTTGATTTTTTAATTTAATGTTTTATTATTTATGAAATAAGGTAACAGGACAAGCACGACGCTAGTTCTACTACTAAAAAAAACCTAAGGGGATGAAATGGGGGTTCAAAGTTTGTATGGAGAAACAAGATTAGATCGTCTTTTCTATCCGAAACTTCACATAAGTGCTTCAGTAAAAAAATAAGTAAAGACGTGTTTCAGGTTTTTTTGGAATTCCACCCCTAAGAGGGTGAAATGGGGTAATAAAGTGTGAAAATCTATATTATTTCGGATTGCGCTGAAATTTGGCACGCAGATAGTTATTAAGACGTTAGTTCCCACTGAGAAAGGATTTTCCAAAATTAACCCTCGAAGGGGATGAAACGGGGGTTCAAAGTTTGTATGGAGAAACAAGATTAGATAGTCTTTTCTATCTGAAACTCCACACAAGTGCTTCCGTAAAAAAATAAGTAAACACGTGTTTCAGGTTTTTTTTTAATTCCACCCCTAAGAGGGTGAAATTGGGTAATAAAGTGTGAAAATCAATATTGTTTCGGATTGCGCTGAAATTTGGCATGCAGATAGTTATTACGACGTTAGTTCCCTCTGAGAAAGGATTTTCCAAAATTAACCCTCGAAGGGGATGAAACGGGGGTTCAAAGTTTGTATGGAGAAACAAGATTAGATAGTCTTCTCTATCTGAAACTTCACACAAGTGCTTCAGTAAAAAATTAGGTAAACACGTGTTTCAGGTTTTTTTGAAATTCCACACCTGAGAGGGTGAAATGGGGTAATAAAGTGTGAAAATCTATATTATTTCGGATTGCGCTGAAATTTGGCACGCAGATAGTTATTAAGACGTTAGTTCCCTCTGAGAAAGGATTTTCCAAAATTAACCCTCGAAGGGGATGAAACGGGGGTTCAAAGTTTGTATGGAGAAACAAGATTAGATAGTCTTCTCTATCTGAAACTTCACACAAGTGCTTCAGTAAAAAATTAGGTAAACACGTGTTTCAGGTTTTTTTGAAATTCCACACCTGAGAGGGTGAAATGGGGTAATAAAGTGTGAAAATCTATATTATTTCGGATTGCGCTGAAATTTGGCACGCAGATAGTTATTAAGACGTTAGTTCCCTCTGAGAAAGGATTTTCCAAATTAACCCTCGCAGGGGATGAAACGGGGGTTCAAAGTTTGTATGGAGAAACAAGATTAGATAGTCTTTTCTATCCGAAACTCCACACAAGTGCTTCAGTAAAAAAATAAGTAAATACGTGTTTCAGGTTTTTTTGAAATTCCACCCTTAAGAGGGTGAAATGGGGTAATAAAGTGTAAAATCAATATTGTTTCGGATTACGCTGAAATTTGGCATGCAGATAGTTATTACGACGTTAATTCCCACTGAGAAAGGATTTTCCAAAATTAACCCTCTAAGGGGATGAAACGGGGGTTCAAAGTTTATATGGAGAAACAAGATTAGATAGTCTTTTCTATCCGAAACTTCACACAAGTGCTTCAGTAAAAAAATAAGTAAACACATGTTTCAGGTTTTTTTGAAATTCTACCCTTAAGAGGGTGAAATGGGGTAATAAAGTGTAAAATCAATATTGTTTCGGATTACGCTGAAATTTGGCACGCAGATAGTTATTACGACGTTAGATCCCTCTTTGAAAGGATTTCCCAAAATTAACCCTCGAAGGGGATGAAACGGGGGTTGAAAGTTTGTATGGAGAAACAAGATTAGATAGTCTTTTCTATCCGAAACTTCACACAAGTGCTTCAGTACAAAAATAAGTAAACACGTGTTTTAGGTTTTTTTGTAATTCCACCCCTAAGAGGGTGAAATGGGGTAATAAAGTGTAAAATCAATATTGTTTCGGATTACGCTGAAATTTGGCATGCAGATAGTTATTACGACGTTAGATCCCTCTTTGAAAGGATTTCCCAAAATTAACCCTCGAAGGGGATGAAACGGGGGTTGAAAGTTTGTATGGAGAAACAAGATTAGATAGTCTTTTCTATCCGAAACTTCACACAAGTGCTTCAGTACAAAAATAAGTAAACACGTGTTTTAGGTTTTTTTGTAATTCCACCCCTAAGAGGGTGAAATGGGGTAATAAAGTGTAAAAATCAATATTGTTTCGGATTGCGCTGAAATTTGGCATGCAGATAGTTATTAATTACGACGTTAGTTTCCAAAATTCATCCCTGAAGAGGATGAAACGAGGGTTCAAAGTTTGTATGGAGAAACAAGAATTGATTGTCTCTTTATTCGAAACTTTACACAAGTAGTTTAGTAAATAAATGAGTAAATACGTGTTTCAGGCTTTTTGAAATTCTATTCCTAAAAGGGTGAAGTGGAGTAACAATGTCTGAAATCAATATTGTTTCGGATTGCGCTGATATTTTGCATCCAGATAGAAATTTTGACGTAGGTATCCGCTGAGAAAGGATTTTTCAAAATTCACTCTTCAAGGGATGAAGCGGGGGTTCAAATTTTGGATAGTCATTTTATTCGACATTTCACACAAGTACTTCTGTAAATAAATAAGTAAATACGAGTTTCAGACTTTTTCAAAATGCCACCCTAAAAGAGTGAACTGGGGTAAAAAAGTCTGAAAATCAATATAGTTTCGGATTGCGCTTTATTGGGTTTTTCAGGTTTTAAAAATATGAATCCTGATTTGTCTTAGTCACGCGATAACATGAAAACAGGTGAACCAATTTGGCTAATTTTTATTTGATGTCTTTAATGATAGAATCGTTTTTACAAAAGAAAAGTTTTAAGTTAATAAAAGGAGTTTTTAACGCGGGCGTAGCCGCGGGGGACTTCTAGTTTCTTATAAAATTCTTTTCGGTCTAATATTAGTGGACCCCTCGGTCCTAGCGATCTCAGGCCCCATTCATTTATCAGTTGTTCACTGGACCACCGATTATATAATAGTTAGTTGTTGGCTAGATCCTTATGTTTAAATCATTGCTTCGGCCACAACACCTTACTCTATGACGCAGATAGCTCTTCTTTCTATACATGGATCTCCTTGAAGATAATTGCAGAAGCACCATATGTTACAAGAACCGGATTTGCGGTGAACGTGAGTACTATTTAGGGAAGCCACGGATGGGGTGGCAATGAAGTACCTATTATTTACACGCTGACAGTTATAATGACTCTATGGTTTTGTTCGGCAATTTAGTTTGTATTACAGTGCCTGCGGGGAAGTTTACTCGGTGTATATCTTACGAATAGTGTTGATGGTAGTAGTTAATTGAATGTTTTAATACAAAACAATGTTTTACAATACGTACTTGTATATGTATATACGTACTTTTTATTATATGATTTTGCACACAACACTAAATTATTTAAAAACTAGAAACAAATAAATGAAAGTTTAATAACATAATAAAACACACTCGAACGTATGTGAAATCTATTGGACTCATGAAAACAATTGAGGTACGACCACACCGCAGCGTCCTGCGTGCGCGATCTAGGTAGCGATCAGAAAACAATAAAAATTCAGATCGCGAACGCGCACGCAGATCGCAGGACGCCGTGGTTTGGTCATATGAGCCAAACTAGAGGGGTTTACTAGTACTTACTGACTATAGAGTTTCACGATTCATCTCCTGAATCCATCATGAAATCAGCTACAAAATGCCAAATTATAGTATTGTCATCCAAACTACAAATACACCCAAGATTGCATTTCGATATGACAAAAGAATAGAAAAATAAAGATTAAATTGTTTGTTAATTACAAGTGAAGCAATTTTAAACGTGTTAATAATAATTTAAGATCGTTTACAAAACGAAAAAACCGACTTCACATGCCGCAATAGTGAAAATATCCACTAGTCATAATGATGTCATCAAGGTATCAAAGGACAATGTCCAAAATGGCCCTGTGCAATAAAAGCATCTGGCACACACGATAGTTAATTGTCTATATAATTACAATAATTCCAAATACTTTTTTTTATAACACGGACTAGTTGTATTCGAAAATGAATATTAAAAAGAATTATTTGCGATTATTAACATTAATTGCCGCCATATGGCCGTCATCTTCGCCAAACGTCATGTCATGTCGAAAAATATTAGGTATGCTCAAAAACGTTGCACCCTAACAAGACTTTGCCCGGTAGAACATTCCTGTGAGGACAAATTAATTCTCCCCACCTTTGTTTCTATCTCGCACACAGTACCGTAAGAATATCTGAAAAAATAAATCAACGAGTAGAAAGATGTGAAAACATTATTCAAAGCATATTTTTTAGTCTTCAAAAGTATATGCAATAGCAACCTCCATTGTGTACAATCTTCTTGGGACTCTTCTTCTAAAACAATTACATTTTCCTAAGTTTGGGGTATTCATCTCCATATCTCTGGAGACACTAATCAGATCTCGATGAAATTACAATGGGACCACCCGGAAACGTACCCTAACTACTAAAAAAAGAATCATTTGAATCCGTTCACAATTGACGGAGTAATCGCGTAACATACAGACGAATTGAGAACCTCCTCCTTTTTCGTGAAGTCGGTTAAAAACAGTTATTTTTAACCGACTTCAAAAAAGGATGTTTCTCAATTCAACCGTATATATATATTATTGTTTTATGTTTGTTCGCGGATAACTTTGTTGTTTATAAACTGATTTTGATGATTATTTTTTGTTGGAAAGAAAAATTCCCAAGGATGGTACCATAGTAATTTCATCGAGATAAAATGAGTATCTCCAGAGATATGAAGATAAACACCTCAAACTTAGTACAGAAAAAAAAATTAATAACGCGGCATTTGAAGTCGGTTATTTTAATGCATCACAAATGGGTAGGCATATAATTATAAATATAGTATTTCGCTAGAAATATTTTTTTTATGTGAAATTAAAACAAAGTTATTTAAAGCGTACATTATTTAAAAAAAACATTATAGCGCCTCTAAGCCAGGAATTTTTGGAATGACAAACAAAACAATTGGATTACCCAAAATTCTAATAATAAGAAGAAATAAATAAGAAAGAAGATCTCTTTCTTTCTATTATAATATTACGGTATTACCTCAGCATATTACTGGTATTAAGGTAGTATTCTCAGAATTGCCGATTCATGTTAAACACAAAGGTTATTTATTACCACAGCCTAAAGGTTTTATGTTAATTTTTTCGAAACATTCAAGGTTAATTATATTGGCAATTATAGTGGACTTCTGCTAGTCCACCCGGTGCGGTACGACGACTTGGCCAATTGATTTAGCCGCAAAATATGAATGTTTTTCGGTTGGAATGGCAAAGTATCCACTGACATGACCGGGCATGTGAAACTTAACATCGTTATGTCTCAAGGTAACAGGCGCAGTATAGTGACATAATATATCTGTAATGAGTAGACGCTTTGAGTATTCCTGGCCGAATATTCAAAGGGTAGACGTCATCCCTTGCCATAAGGCGACCGTTGTACTTGTCCTGTAACCTTATATCATAAAAAATAAGCAGGAACAACGAGTAGCATCAAGAGTTCGAACAGCTAATGCAAATGAGGCGAATGTAGAAAGATTCGCAAGAAATTAAAATTTTAGCTATATCTACCCTCGTTTTATTCCAAAACGCCTAGTGAGATTATTCAGGCAATTATCGTTGAATAAAGAGAATTCCAGAATACTCCGCTAAGAAATACACAGATTACGATCGCAACTGTTCATCCCGCTCCTAATCCTAATTAGTTAGGTACAAAGTACCTACGAAGAGGATAAAAAACTAGTGCAATTTCAACCTTATCTGTTGATGAATATTATCTATGATTATACTCATAAGAGTATAATCATAGATAAGATTCATAAAGTCTCTATAAAGAGAGTTTTATTTTCATTAACTCCAAGAAAAGTTTTTAGTAGTTGTCTTACTGATGAAATGGATTAAAACGACGTTTATAATAAGTCTTGTTGTTGTATAATAAGTGTTGTTTGTTTGTTGCGTCCGAGCTATTCAATTTAGTGATTGGTATTTACGCAAAGCTGTGAGCAGTGACTGGAAAAATGAGCTGAAAATTGGGCTCAGTGGCGTATCTTGGGAGAGGCCTATATCCAGCAGTGGACTGACACCGACTGATAATTGATGGTTTTATGATTGTTTTTTTTTTTTGAAAAATTACTGGTTTAATATGTCCACAGGAATATGTAAAAACTTATGTCAAACTCGTAAAATAATCTAAAAAACCGAACACCACAACGGTATTTAATAAAAAAGGCTGCATGTATTAGGGTTATTCCTGGGATATATGCAGTTTTGATAAATTGAGAAAAATAAAATAAAAAAATGAGTAATTTTGTATGTTTTATGACTATATTGACAGATTTTAACATCTACATGAAGATTATACTTGAGGCCTAATGTTATTTCTATAAACGAAGGAGTTATACCTCCTCAAATTTTAAGAGACATGGTAATGACAATATACATCACGGTAATAACAATTAGGGTAATTCCTTAGAAATATACAGTTTTAATAAATTGATATAAATAATAAACAGATGAGTTATTTAGTATGTTTGATGACTTTATTGACAGTTTGTAACATCAAGTAGTTTTAGAAGACATGGTGATGACAATATGCATCACGTTATGACAATTTACTCCAAGGTAATGACAATTAGCATGCTTTTAAACCACGGTAATGATAATTCATCATTACCGTGGCTTAAATTTAATTTTAATTTAATTTAATTTAATTTAATTCGTTTAAATCGTACATTGGACAGACCAAGCGTACTATTGCAGAAAGGGTCAAAGAACACATCGCAGCTGTAAATAATATCGTTTAAAAACTAAAAAACAACCGACTTCAATGCCGCGCTATTAATGAATAGCGCGGCATTGAAGTCGGATTGATTGAAAATGTTCAGTACCAATTTTGAGATGTTTATCTCAATATCTCTGGAGATACTTATCATACCTCGATAAAATTACCATGGTACCACACTTGGGATATCTCCTTTCGAACAAAAAAAGAATAATCGAAATCGGTTCATAAACGACGAAGTTATACGCGAACAAACATAAAAAAAAAAAAAAAAAAAAAAAAACGGTCGAATTGAGAAACCTCCTCCTTTTTTTGAAGTCGGTTAAAAACAGCAATGGCATGTTTAGTGTAATTATACCTTTAAACAAAATGTTAGGATTTGCAGAAGATTATATAATATAATATCGTTTAAAAACTAAAAAAGAACCGACTTCAATGTTCATTTTCAGTACCAATTTTGAGATGTTTATCTCAATATCTCTGGAGATACATATCAGACCTCAATAAAATTACCATGGTACCACACTTGGGATATCTCCTTTAAAACAAAAAAAGAATAATCAAAATCGGTGCATAAATGACGAAGTTATCCCCGAACAAACATAAAAAAAAAAAAAAAAAAAAAAAAAAAAAAAAATATATATATATATATACGGTCGGATTGAGAAACCTCCTCCTTTTTTTGAAGTCGGTTAAAAACCGCCAGGTCAATAAATTGCTATCGCCGCGCACGTACTGGAATCCGGACCTAATCACTGGTTCGAACTTCATGACCCTAAGATCCTCTCGACCGACCGCTACTATTACTCCCGTATTGTGCGTGAAGCGGTAGAAATAAAAAAGCATCCCAATTTCAATCGGGAGGATGGATTTAGGTTGGCCGCAACTTGGAACCCAGTAATTAGCAAGTGTTCGAATCGAAAATCAAAGCAGCAAAAATCTGCCGATATTGTCAGTGTTGTGTGTCGCAATGGCAACTCTGATTAAATTAAAAATAAATTGAGGGTAGTTTCCAACGAACTCTCCTATACATAGCAGTGTGGAAACTCACAACATTCAGTCGTCTCGTGACCACAATCAATGCAACTTGGTCGAAACGTCGAGTTAAATAAAATTAATGTTTTAGGCGCGATAAGTCCCGTATTTTCATATTTATAACTATGTGTTCAAATCGCGAAAGATTAAAGTTTATAATTCGTTTAATTAACCGACTTCACAAAAAAGGAGGAGGTTCTCAATTCGTCTGTATGTTTTTTTTTTTTTTTTTCAGAATAAATTCCATGTTGTTAGTAAAAAAGTAATTAAATGCCACGGTAAAACATGGTAATTATGAACACGGTAATGACAATTTCTATGTTTTTCCCAATTGACTATGAAACACCTTTTACGAACATTATTTCATTTAAGGACTCTATGAACCATTGATATTTTATTGTAAATCAAATACGTTATGATTACGTCACTACTTACCGAGCACGGAGGTCCACGTAGATGACGCGTATCCGTGACAAACACAAAAACCCGGACAGATTTTTTTTTTTTTTTTTGGCGCGAACAGGTTACCTGTGCTATCACTGACGTGTCGATCTTAGCTGCCGGGGAGCAGGGGATGCAACAGTTTTTAAACAAAGTCTTTCTATTAAGTCGTGCGTGTCACAAGAGGTCATAACACGGTAATGATGATTTTTTCTTAGGACAAACCTTAAAATTATTTTTGTGTATTATATTTTCCGTTTTATTATATTTGATCGATGTATTTAGGTATATCAAGTATTGTATTATGATGATTATATGTTCAACTAGACATAGAAGTTACGAATTATTGTGAATCCTGTCAAAATAGTTCCATTTCGGGTTTTGGGACAGCCACGGTAATGATTTTTAACACTTTCAAATTAAAATATAAATATTAAATATTTTAAAATTCCACCTGTTGATTGTGGCAACATAAAGGAAAAGTCCATGTTATTACAATACATTTCCGAAAAACACAAAAAAAGCTTTAGATTTGGCATTTATTTGTCCGGACATCAAAATTGCATATTTCTCAGGAATTACCCATTACCTTACATAGTACAACATAATTTTACCAAACAGATTAATTAAGGAAGTTTTTATAGACGATAATTAGCACTGGCACTGGCAGCTTACGCTAATTCAGACTTCATCGCGTTTTTGCTGAGTATCTTTGCAGTCAACCCGTGAACGGTGTTTTTCAATTGCAACATGCAATTTGCTTCAAGCTTGCGTATGCATTTAGTGTACTTGGTAAAATTTTTGGACGGACTTTAAACATTGGTTTAAAACTTTGTTAAGCTGTTTGGCATCGTCCAGATAAATATAAATATAATTTTATGCTTTAATACAAACATTTCAGGGTCCTGCGATCGCCAACCCGCCTGCCCAGCGTTGCGATTAGGGCATATTCCTCCCAATGAGCCGAAGATCGGGCTCAGTGGCGTATCTTGGGAGAGGCCTACGTCCAGCAGTGGACTGAGACTGGCTGATTATGATGATGAATATTATGATCCTACTTCCTACTAATATTAAAAAGGCAAAATGTTGTGTGCATGTTTGTAACTTCTTCACGTTAGAACAACTCAACCGATTGTGTGAGCTGAAATTTGTTATCTGTCCGGTAGTCCGCCTTTTCGGCGGAATTTCTCAACCGATTCTCGTAAAATTTTGTGAGCAGTTTTGAATTTGAAAAAAACCCGAATTTACTATTACAAACTTATTATTTGCGGTTGGCGCATTAACAGACATTTTAGACGGTACTGATGCCTCCACTTTATTTACCTTCACCACATTTCTTAAGTGTCCTGCGTTGCTTAATTATGGACGCCAATGTCACACTTTGTTACATATATCTGTTAAATTAATTATCATAATTATCAGGTCACGTTGTAGCGATACATCGCGATATTTTCGTAGATATACCGTGTTTAGGCATTGATCTAGGGATCGAACTGCAAAATTAAGTTTTACTTTTAACCTAGTTTGAGACGTTGGTACGGCAGCCTCGGTGGGCGAGTCCTACACGCACTTGGCCGGGTTTATTATAAACAGAAATAGATAATAATATGACACGTGTGAAATGGCGAAGTGACACACTAATAAATACATGAATGATAAAAACAGTAAGTAACTTTCATATAATATAACTTTCATATAAATATTAAATATTAGAAAATAAGAGGGCAAGTTGTGTTAGCGGAATGGACATGAGTCAAGTTGCTCAGGGCACCAACTGCCGTTTTCTTTTACGAGGTATTACACTACACTGAATTAGGGTTCCTAATTAGGCACCCTAACACCCTAAGTGTAATTACACTGCACGTAATAATGTATTGGCCACATAAATATTAATTATTCATATTTCTGTGATATAGGCGGACCGGGTTTTCCCTTGATCCTCAATTAGGGATCCTTACTGCCTTACTTTTAATACACCTCCCTGGACCTTGATTCAGTGTGATGTAATAGACGAATTACCAGACGATCGATTACTAGACGAAAGATTCTATCTGACCACACCGCCACTTAACTGCTGGTGAAATTATTTTCCGATCAATGTTATGTATAATCTTCTTGGTCCTATATTTGTCGCTCCGACATAATTTATATTTTTTAAATATTGTATATGCTAGCGTTTGACCACTATCTCACCTGTTAGTAAGCGATAAAGTTATTAATTTTATTTTACTCTGTTATTAAGTCATAATGTTTTTATAATAGAATCAACAAAATATATTATGTCAAATGTATGGGTGCGATACGAGTTTTTGTCCCAAAGAAATTACCTGCTTGTTAAATAAAAAGAACATGATATCACGTTTTAGGTCCAATAAAGCTGATGAAAACAGTAATTTCTTAAGGGTCGAATCGTTAAGCACGTTTCGGCAGCGATGACGTCACGTCCTGCCAGCGACCCAAATGTGATCCAGGGGAATCACGGTTAAATGAAAAGAAAATATTGTTCTTCGTAGACTATCGAGAATTTAAAGGCATTGTTATTAAAAGCCTTTATTTAACTAGCCGTGTTAATATGTATGTATGTTCGTGTGGGTACAGAATAATGAATAGTACAAGTGTGGGTCAAATCTTGGGAACTAAAGCGCATTTCAGACTACGTTATAATATGCCGTTAATAGTATAGCATGATACGTCATCAAGCTATACTATACAGCATGGCGTTCACACTACGCGATATAATCGCAAGCAATTATGACATATGGTAAGCTCAGTTGACATTTTATCGAGCGTGCCATCTAATTGCACAAATTAGTCCCACCATCACCATGGTAGTGAGATATCTACGTCATGTACCTAGTTAAATTATTATAAGAAAATAAAAATGTAACAAAATTAAAATTTTAAATAAGCACCAACGACAATGTCTTTTAGAAAATTAACGTCATAACATCTATCTAAGAACCACCACTCATTAATTACGATCCGTTTAAAGACAAAATCGAACTAGTTTTTGAGAAAAATGGAAACATCGATTTGCACAAACAAATGTTTACTGCAGCACCCCCTGGTGAGTTTACACCATAACACCTAATTAAGAACATGCACCAAGCAAATACGAACACATAACTGGAAACTGCATCAAAATCGGACTAGTAATTTTGGAGAAAAATGGCAACATGGATTTGCACACACAAACAAATAAACAAACATCCTCTCACCCCAAACGCAAATACAGTCTCCGTTCCATCGTGGGTAAAAAAAGATTAAAATCCCCCAAATTTGGGTAAAACTCCCCAATCTGGCAGGTTCGCGATATAGCACAGCATATCACTCAATTTTTTACCGACTTCCAAAAAGGAGGAGGTTTCTCAATTCGACCGTATATATATTTTTTTTATGTTTGTTCGCGGATAACTTCGTCGTTTATGAACCGATTTTGATTATTATTTTTTTGTTGGAAAGGAAATATTTCAAGTATAGTACCATGTTAATTTTGTCGAGATCTGAGTAGTATATCTAGAGATATAGAGATAAACATCTCAAAATTGGTACTGAAAACTAATAACGCGGCATTGAAGTCGGTTATTTTTTAGTTTTTTAAACGATATTATATAGCTCATAGCCACCCAATAATATATAGTATAGCTTAGTGTAAACGTGTTCATAGTAAAACCGGCTTTTCACTGTGGGATATAATGTAAATTACATCTTGAACTATGTATTACATCCCGCGATTGCTGTTCATACATTAACTGTGTGGAGCCATAACAAAAATAAAAAACAAAAAAAAACTAAGGGCGAGGAAGGGGAACGCGCGGTGTCCGGGGACGTGAGGTAAAATATAAACCTTCAAATATCGCTCAGTCGGTCGAAAAAATAGTTATAGCAAATATATATAGGAAATATATAAATATACAGAATGTAATATATTAAAGCAAAGTATAAACGGTCTCATACAAAATGTATGACGAGCGATTATATTTTATAACTCAAGATATAATATAAATTATATTATATCCCATAGTGAAAAGCCGGCTTAAATGTGTGGTGAGCGATATTGTTGCGCTATAAACTATATGCTATGAAGCTATATATTACTAGCAGCCCGCCCCGGCTTCGCACGGGTAGAACATATATGCCTACAAAATTTGCATCAGTTTGTTGCATCGAATATAAAATATGAACATATTTAACAACCATCGTCATATTTCATCCAATTTACACAAAACCTTAACGAATTATGCACCTAAACCTCCCTCATAAACAGTCTGGCTATTGGTGAAAACCGCATGATAATTCGTTCAGCAGCTATTGAGATTATTGCGAACAGACAGACAGACGCAGTGATGAACTTTGTTTTATAATACTTACGTATTGATATTGGACGGCCCTTTGGCGTAAAGGATAGTTACCCTGATTCTGACCCGACAGTCGTTGGTTCTAATCCTAGCTATATACCTACCAATGAAAGTTTTATGTGCATTCATGAATCATGAGTTTTCGTACAGTGGTAGTGGAATCATTAAATCTACCAAAAAGTAGCTTACCACCAAGGAATACATCTGCCGCTGTAACCTTACGGCGTTCCCCGACGCAAAATGTAGGGGTAATATACGTTTAACGTGTGTATCTGTGTGTCTGTCTGTAGCATCTTAGCACCTAACCGGATGAACCGATTTTGTTTTTATTATTGTTTTTTTTGTTTGATAGATGTCTTCATCGAGAGTTTTCTTAGCTTTGATTCATGAAAATTCGTTCAATCGTTATAAAGTTATGAGTTTTTTTTCTAGTTAATTGCGCTATGAAATCAACTTTCATAGGTCTGATCAATTCGAAAATCTTCTTCTTCAACGATATTGTAAGAACATGGAAGCCTCCTGGACTCTACAGAATACTCAAATCCTCACCAACGTACAGCTCAGATTTTAATTGTCGTGTTTAAAGTCATTGGAAAAAGCTATTATACATAGATCAGTCGGGGTGGTTTAAAATATTATATTATATTATTATATATATAGATGAATATTATTTTATACAACAGATTATATTATTATACTATATTGATTTCAAATTAATTGTGATCGGTGGGGATCTACAGCATAGCTAAGCTTATAATAATATTTTCCCAGTAACTATGACCTAATCTGTGGTTTCACTGCAAATATTTTATTAATTTTGCGACGCGTGTTTGTGAAATTCGTGATATCTTCTAGAGTTTTCATTAGAATTATATACTGTAAAGGACAATTTTAATCTATAATATGTGGCCAAGCTAATTAACGTAACTATTTGGATAAGGATTTATACTATATACTTGAAAATAGCTTTGGAAGTTATGTAATATTTTTTACAAAAATTTTAAGATTAAAATGGTTCCTGTGAGTCAACCTTAAGAGATAGACATATGCTGTTGGGGACTTTTTTGTAGGTCTTATTAAGTTGTACAACTCTTGCATAGAAAATATTCTTCTATCTATTTTCAATTAAGCAGCGTTCGCAAGAAACGTGTTTTTTCGACCGTTTATTTAAAAAAATTTGCAAATTAGGTCTCCACGAATGTACCTTTGATTTTAACGGGATAATATATAGCCTATTTTCATTCCGAAAGTCCATTCTATGTGTTAGTGAAAGAATTTTTTAAATCGGTTCAGTAGTTTTTGAGCTTACTCATTACAAACATACAAAAATACAAAAATACAAATGTTCTCTCTTTATAATAGTAGTATAGATAGCGTAGTCTGAAATTAGCTTAAATTAGAATCACTCCCTGACGTTTGATTCGACACAAATTTGGTATACGTGCGCATCAGTGACAATGCAATGATATACAGGTTAGCAAAAACGTCTTGAAACGGAACTATTTTTTTCGGCCTGGCAATAATCTAATTTGTGATAAAATTTTCTATGTTAACTGTGGTCAGTGGTCAGTGACTGAAAATTTATGAACAAAGTTTTTTTGTGCAAATTAGAGATGTTTTAACATGAATAAGACTATCCGTAGTTCCACTAAAGAAGTAATTTTAAAGTTTACCGCCACTCTCTCTGCTATCGGGGCTACTAGTATATAGCAATAGTGTCTCCCCTATTTATTTCTACTCTATTTTGCCAACCTGTACCATGCTACCGAGCTGACCTGTTAATGAAGCCAAGCTGTAGGGGCTGGAGCTCCTTAATGGCACAGAATAATGAATTGTAATGGTAAAACGTAAGTACAGTCAAATTTAGGATAGTATATATTGGTATCAATAGAAACAAAAAAAAACAATTTTTATTACACATGATAACGACTTTACAAAATGCTTGTGTATAAAAAAGGTTTTTAACTTTTAATTATTTCTTTGCTAAAATGCTGCTATGGTCAAGCTTGATATATGATTTGTTGTTATTGAAATGGCTTGAGCAAAGTCTGAAATAATCGCCACTTCTTCATAACTTCATAACACAAACATACACTTCTTCATAACCGCCATTACCGTACCGCGATGCCAAAAATAAATAAAAAAATTTATTAAAAATTTATGTATCCTAAATATGAGTAAGTATAAACTAATGGATCATATTTAAAAACTTCTTATAGTTAGTAAGAACATTGTTACTATTTTGGTGTATGCATAACAACCCTGAAGTCAACTATACCGCGGGAAAGCCTGGTGACCTGTAATACAGGTTTTTACAAACCTACATCAGGCACCAGCTCTCACAAAGTAGCTCACTTACTTTCACACACATTAATACAATGTACTAATTTTAAGAATACTTTGTGAAGAGAAATAAAGGAATTTTATTATTATTATTTATTATTAATCGCCACTATGCCACTATTTAAACAGATGGGTGAGTTATAAATTTAATCTTAGTCATTATATCCTTAATTTTTATTTTGTATGACCCATCGAATTGCGTTCAAGGTAAGCGCGTTCATGAGTTAGACTTTCAATAAGCTCGATATATGGTTAACTTACCTCATGAATAAATTCAACGCTCATATTATACTAAGATTGCCTTGAATTAATATATTTTTTTTGTAAAATGCTTGCCAACTCTTGCATTAAAACTTCTGGGTAGAGCAGCGTCATGAAGAACACCTATCCGTTCTGAATTGAAAAGTTGTTTCGACCTGTCTACTTCGAATACAAAGAACATAGTTTCAATGCACTTTAAAGTTAGACGTTTGACAAACTACAAACTTCATTTTCCTTTTTTAACCAATTGCCCATTCAACTATAGACTTTACGAAAAGAGGGAGAAGGTCTATGCAGATTTCACCGTAACTTTAGGAAGCGTAATAGTTTTTGGATGTTGTAAACCGTCAGGCGCATATTAAGCTCAGGTGCCAAATCCAGACTTGTGTGGTATTTCGTGGCAAGCAAATAAACATAGCTATATAGGAGGTTGCCCACATATTGCTTGGATGGATATGAAACTTCGCATAGTGAGCGTATTTTTTAAATATCTTATAGGCTAGCGTTTGACCACTATCTCACCTGTTGGTAAATGATAATGCGGTCGACGATGGCAAGCACGCCAGGCCTAGAATGGGAACTGGCCCCCAATGATAGCTGCCGGAACACATTAGATGTTTGGCGACAGATTTCCTAACTTGAGGGTGGTAGCTGGCCAGGCGGACACCAGATAGTGTCCTACCACCGTGCAGGGGGGGTTGTTGGTTTCTTAACGATGTTTTCCTTTTACCGGAGGGCCACTGTGAAAAGCGCACATACATTTTTCGATAGAAAAATCCATTGGTGCACGACGGGGATTAAACTCGGTACCTCTGACATCAAAGCCGACTGTTCTCCCACTTACACCGGGCCCTCAAAAGTGAAGTTTTTACGAGTATCAAGTTTTTAGACAATTATTAAAACTCGCATTATGTACCAACATATTTATACAAGTTATATTTAGTTTTATTGAGTAGAGAAATTACATTGGCAAGCACCGCTAGAGACGCTCTTAGAATAGCTACCTATCCTAAGAGCGTCTCTTGTGGTATCTTGCGGTTTTATCTTTATTATATTTATTTGGTGGCTGGCTAAATATAGATGAGTCGGCTCCTAATATCGTGCGTAATGGTGTATTGTAAAAGAAGCCTGTATCCAGCAGTGAAATTATCAAATTATATTAGCTGTCATCAGATAAGTTCTGTTGTCATTGATTGATTAATGTTGTTTCATAAGCTGAACATAAGAGCACGAGTTCACGCCTACGCGTCACTTTGATCGTCAGCCGATATCTTACTGAGTAGAAGTTGAAACAAATCACACAATCAGAAAATATACGATGAAATTTCAGCTTTATGTCGCTAGAATAAATTATAATATATGATTTTCTGTGGCATTCACTTTCGTTATCACAAGAATAAATCTAATATCTCAAACGAAAAGAAAAGCCCGATTGTCAAGTATGTTTCCCATTACATGCGTACAAGGGATAGAATGAAAATGGGAATTTAATTTTACACTTGGCCGACCATTGAATGACGTGGGATGGGCGCAACATTATTACTGATTTAGCAGTATGGGCCCTTCTTCAAGCTAATAAATAATAATTATCATTATTATTATAAGTTATTTTATGAAATCAAAATTTTTGTGAAATAGAAATGTAAACTTGGCTGACCGCACAGAAATGTCTGTATTTTATCTATTGTACCAAACATAACGTAACTAAATGATTCGTCTTGCGATATGGTGTATGGGATTTGATGAATGTCTCACTTTTACATTAAAAAAAAAATAAATTATTATCATTTTACCCTTATTGTGTATAACTTTAAAATGTAGTACCTTTTTGCATAATTATATTTGGAAACAGTTGGATCTCTGTATATTTACTAAGTTCTATATTATAAGTTAACTCTATTATAACCATGAAAAGATTATGTATTAATAAAGGCGCTCATGAAAGTGGAAGAAGTGAAAGAGGTATGTCAGGATCATATCATCTGGAAATAAATTGGCCAAGTGCAAGTCGGTGCACGTGCAAGTGCACTCGCACTCGCAGAGTTCCGTACCACACTACAATATTTTATAAGATTGAGTTAAAAATACCACTGTCATTTTCACCAGAAAAAAATTAACATTGTTTTTTAGTGTTTGTATGAATGATAAAGTTATTTTAAAGATTTTTCTATAGACTCCCCCGCACGTATAGGTTTGATGATTTTTTTTAGTTTCAGTTCCAAGTACGGGGAGCCCTTCCTTAATCTTTATTTTTTAATTATTGTAAAATAATCGTAAAGCTGTTCACAGAATACTCAAGAGTTTCGGAATAAAGTGGCTGTGACATACGGGCGGATAGACAGACAGACATGACGAATCTATATTATGGGTTCCGTTTTTTCCATTCGGTTACGTAACCCTAAAAAGTAGTCTCTGCCTACCCTAACGGGAAAACGGCGTGATTTTATGTATGTATGTAATAGGGTTATTCGCAGAGCAATTTTAAATAATAAATTATATCGTCAACAAAACTAAACACATACAGTTTATTTTTATTTTTAAGCTATTATATCACGTTTTCCGAAGTTTGGGCTCAGTGGTGTATCTTAGGAGAAGCCTACGTCCAGCAGTGGACTGACACCGGCTGGTTATGGCGATGATGATGTGACGTTTAATACTTACAACAATTTACCCACATGCAAAATATAGAAACATTTTATCAAAAAATAATGACGTTCGCAAACTCGATCGTGAAACAAAAATATGTACACATTACACATACTGTCTGTATTATATTGAATGACATGGGTGAGTCTTGTGTGGACGTCTCACTCGTCCCGTTGGAGCTGATTCATTTGATATTAACAAATCACATTATGTCAACTTGAAGGTTTACTTGGCGTCGACGGCAATGCTAAATCTAGCTACTTTATACGAGGTGTTTGAGTAAGATAGGTTAGGATAGGTAAGATTTAGGTATCTTAGTTTTGCACAACAGTGACATCAGATCAAAATTTTGTAAAGTCAGCGCAACAAAGTTTCATATAATTAAGCAATAAAGTCGAACTCAATTTGACAAAAAAAGCACATATTGAAAAATCACATGAAATCTAGCATACGGGTCCTATCAAAGGGCCCTTGGGAAATACGCTAGTCTGTATCGTTTGGTTCGATCATTGCCCAAATTAAATTTACTGCCACAAACCCCAGATCGGGCGTAACGATATAACCACCATTTATTGGCAATAAATATTTTTTTACTAGCAGCTTTTACAGGGTCTTGTATCGTTTTTCACAAGGGCGACCTACATGCCACACCCTGTGTTATGGTGTAACGGGCAATTTTCCGTTTGATAACAAACTTGTGTAGCGATTAGGTTTTTTTTAAATTACTAATTAATACTGTAACTTCTGAAATTAGCAGTCACTTTTTGTTTTATATAACTTGCAGAAAGTACATCTGGTCCATCTTACCTGCTCTCTGGAATCGTGCGTTGAGAAGATGACATACTGCGTAGTCTGACAGTATTCTTCATCTGCGTGTAGTGAAAGGGTAAAGTTATGTCACCCTAGACGGAACTGGGCCAGTCTGAGAGTCCCATTCAAAGAGCAATAATTACTAAAGTACTTTAGTAATTATTGCTCTTTGGTCCCATTGCTTTGGATACGACTAAAGGGAAATGCTGATTCACAGATATCACCTTATTACGTATAACGATTTAATTAAACATTGATTCATATATACAAACTACGACCTTCGGACATTGCGGCGATATCCGCAAAGCGGTAGGCAGTGCCTAGAAAAGAAGAGCCGAAGATCGGGCTAAGTGGCGCATCTTAGGAGATGCCTACGTCCAGCAGTGGACTGACACCGGCTGATGATGATGATGATATTACGTAGGTAGTATTGTGTTATCATTGTGTAGCATCATTAGGATTAGTTACAGCGAATAGTCACGCTTTTAGATTTTTCAGACAACCTTTATATTAATAGTAGGTAGTAGATAGCGCCTTTACAAATATGCTGCTAATATGCTATCTTTGAAATTCCGCTTTAATACATATTGTAGTTCTACATAATAGAAATGTGTAGACTTTTGCACCGCTCCATACAAAGAATGCTACGCGCCTATTGAGACTAGTTCTCATAGTTCTCGTAGATTAATTCTCGTAGTATTTCACCGAGCATGCATGTCAGCGGTTTTTGATCGAGCACTAAACGTAGAAATATTTAGTATTCCAAGACTAAACATAGCTTCAGCCTGCTGAGTGTAAAAACTAGTGTTCGTTTCCTATTCTGGCTAGAAGCCATAATGGGGGTGCGGCGTCATTACTGCAACACTAGATAGCTCGGCGCGTAGGTACAGCAATTGGCTCGGCACGACGTATTTCTTCACAAAGATATAGTGTTATGATGTGCAACTGCTAAGATGCATATCTAGGATTCCAAAAAGGTGCTGCATAAATATAAAATAAAATAAAATATTGCCCTGCATTCTCAGATATTTTGCTTCAAGTTTGTGTGTTCATTAAAGTAAAACTTGATCTATTTTAGACCCACTTCAAAAAAGGAAGAACACGATTGGTATAAATGAAAAGTTACCTTCTCCTTGGTTAATTAAGTGATCCGTTTTATGTTCAAATAAATATATATATGTATATATATATACTAGCTGTCATCCGCGGCTTCGCTCGCGTTATTTGTGTCTTTGTGACCATTGAGGTCTAGATCGATCATCTCTTAGGCCAAGTAACCATAGATGACCCTCAAAGTCGAACTCAATATCCACTATTGTTATAGTCATTAATCATTTTGGTTAGGTATACGAAGTTGTGCTGTTTAAATGTTTGACTCAACACAACAGTTACTGAAACATTTCTTACAAAGAAAATAAGGTGAATAGCTGCGCGAGCGTAGCGAGCGCTATTATTGGGCGAGTGAACATTTTTTATGGCTTTTTATAACCCTGACAGTTTAATGACCTAATCATCAAGTCAATATAGATGACTCTTAGGTCGAACTCGATATCGTCTATTGTTAAAGTTATTAATCATTACTTGGTACTTGGTAAACCTAACCAAGGTTTACCAAGTTTTTCTGTTTAAGTATTTGAGTCAGTCTAATGAATGAGGCTGTTAAAACACGCTATTAAATGCTATGTAGCGTTATTACTGCGCAAGCGAAGTGAGAAACTTTTTTATGACTTTTTATGACCCTGAAAGTTTTTAAGATCTACTAAGTCAACACCGATGACCCTAAGGTTAAACTTGATATCCACTTATTTTAAGGTAAAAAATAATTATGAATATTGAAGGTTGTACTGTTTCAATTTATGACTCGTTTTGATGCATGTGGCTATTAAAATACAAAAGTTGCTGAAATGTTTCCTACAAAGTAGATATAACAAATGCTTGCGCGACCGGAGCGAGCGCTATTACTGCGCGAGCGTAGCAAGCCCTATGACTGCGCAAGCGAAGCGAGCGAGAAAATTTTTTACGACTTTTATGACCCTGACAGTTTTTATGACCCTGACAGTTTTTATGACCTACTAAGTCAACACCGATGACACAAAGGTTAAACTTGATATCTACTTATTTTAAGGTTTATAATCATTATGATTATTGAAGGTTGTACTGTTTCAATTTACAAACTCGTTTTGATACATGTGGCTATTAAAATACAAAAAATGCTGAAATATTACCTACAAAGTAGATAAAAAAAAGGTTTGCGCGAGGGCAGCGAGCGCGAAAATTTTTACGTCATTTTATGACCCTGTCAATTTTTATAAACTACTAAGTCAAGACCGATGACCCTAATGACCCTCGCTCGCGCAGCGATAGCGCGAGCGAAGCGATAGAACGAGCAAAGCGAGCGCGAAAAATTTTTACGACCTTTTATGACCCCGACAGTTTTTATGACCTACTAAATTAACACTGATGACACAAAGTTTAAACTTGATATCCACTTATTTTAAGGTTAAAAATCATTATGACTATTGAAGGTTGTACTGTTTCAATTTATGGACTCGTTCTGATGCATGTGGCTATTAAAATACAAAAGTTGCTGAAATATTACCTACAAAGTAGATTAAACAAAGATTTGCGCAAGCGCAGGGAGCGCTTTCAATGCGCAAGCGAAGTGAGCGCGAATATTTTTAACCTACTTAGTCAACACCGATGACCCTAAGGTTAATTGTGGCTGTTAAAACACGAATGCTTTTGAAATACTTCCCACAAAGCAGATAAAACACGTTGGGCAAGCAAAGCCATCGCGTAAATGTTGATGACTTTTAATGACCCTGACAGTTTAATGGCCTTATTAAGGCACTTATTAAGTTTAGTCATTATCTATGAACCTAAGCTCAAACTTTTATGATTATGCAAACTCTATGTAAAGTTAACAAAAAATATAGGCACCCACACTTAACTGCCGAAAAAAAGTATTCTTTGCCCTTTTATCTTATCCTATATCCTATTCTGCCCTATGACATGTATTCATACAAAATTTCAGGCAAATCGGTCAAGCCGTTTATTCGAGAGGAAGTCTTATATTTACAAAATTCAATTAAAAATATCTGAACCCCCTGACTCGATAGCCAAAAAAAAGTATCCCATATCCTATTCTACCCTATGAACTGTCTTTATACAACATTTCAGGTAAATCGGTCAAGCCGTTTATTCCAGAAGAGGTCTTATATTTACAAAATTCAATTAAAAATATCTGGACCTCCTGACTCGATAGCCAAATAAAAAGTATTCTATATTCTATTCTGCCCTATGAACTGTCTTTATACAACATGTCAGGCAAATCGGTCATGCCGTTTATTTGAGAAGAGATCTTATATTTACAAAATTCAATTAAACGTATTTGGACCCCCTGACTCGATAGCCAGAAAAAAAGTATTCTATATTCTTATCTGCCTTATGAACTGTCTTTATACAACATTTCAGGCAAATCGGTCAAGCTGTTTAGCTAATAAGAGGCCACACATTCAAAAAATTCAATAAAAAATATGTGGACCCCCTGACTCGACAGCCAGAAAAAAAGTATCCTATATCCTATTCTGCCCTATGACATGTATTCATACAAAATTTTAGGCAAATTGGCATTCCCTGAGGTTATGTAAAAAACGAAATCTCTAAAAACATGTATAATGCAATTGATGACTTGAAACGATCTGTGGAAAATATTCAAAATGTAATCAACAATATTGTAATACTTAATGCAGTGCAATACTTGAGATGACAAATCCAGCTATAAATATTAAAAACAATTATGGCCATCATTTTGAGCAAATAATGTGGTAGGTACCACAAAACCTAAAGAAACGTAAGAAAAATAAAACAGTATTTTGTTAGAAATGAGCGTATAATACAGGGAGTATTTTCTATTTAAAAAAAATTTAAATTAAAAAAAAACGGGTTCAATTCCTAGCTAGGAATATTTATTTTTCAAAGATCCAATGATGAAGTTTAGTTTTCATGGAAATCAGGCCTGAGACACCTTTGAGTACTTTTCGTTATTTCATATTTTTATATTTAATGACCTACTTAAACACCAATTCTTATCGCTTTATGATCAAAAACAATTAACTTTCCTACAAACGTTTTCACTTCATTTAACCCTCTTCGCGGTAGAATTTCTAAAAATCCGTTCTTAGTACACTCCTCGTACTAAGACATATATACCCTCTAAATTTCAAGTCTCTACGACCGGTGGTTTAGGCTGTTATCACAGTAGTACGTAGTAAGTATGTAGTAGTACATATATAAGTCACAGACAGAAGTGTCCCACGGCATCGCCCGCGTCATTTCGTTTACTTCGTTTTTTTTTCAGCCAAAATCAAAAAGTATTAGCCAATGTGGTCCACCCACTTTCAAGTTATCGCGTGACTAAGGGAATTAGGGGTGAAATTTTGAAAAATCCTGAAACTGTATATATTTATTTTCAGAAATACTTATGTATAGTTTCGAATAAATAAGATCGTTTAAAAAACTAAAAAGAACTGACTTCAATGCCGCGCTATTAATTTTGAGTACCAATTTTGAGGTGTTTATCTCCATATCTCTGGAGATACTTATCAGACCTCAATAAAATTACCATAGTATCACACTTGGGACATCTCCTTTCCAATAAAAAAATAATAATCAAAATCGGTTCATAAACAACGAAGTTATCCGCGAACACACATAAAAAAAAACATATATACGGTCGAATTGAGAAACCTCCTCCTTTCTTTTAAGTCGGTTAAAAAGACAATCTAATGTCGTTTCTTAAACTTTGAACACCCGTTTCACCCCCTTAAGGAGTAAACATTAAAAAAAAAAATTCTTAGCGGATACCAACGTCATAACCACCTGTATGCCAAATTTCAGCGCAATCCGAAACAATATTGATTTTCAGACTTTGTTACCATATTTCAGCCTCTTAGGGGTGGAATTTCGTAAAAGCCTAAAACACGTATTTACTTATTTATGTACTCAAGCACCTGTGTGAAGTTTCGAATAGAAAAGACTATCTAATGTTGTTTCTCCATAGAAACTTTGAACCCCCGTTTCATCCCTTAAAAGGGTGAATTTTAGAAAATCCTTTCTTAGCTGATACTAACGTCATAATAACCTCCTGTATGCCAAATTTCAGCGCAATCCAAAACAATATTGATTTTCAGACTTTGTTACCCCATTTCACCCTCTTAGGGGTAGAATTTCGAAAAAACCTAAAACACGTGTTTACTTATTTATGTCCTGAAGCACTTGTGTGATGTTTCGAATAGAAAAGACTATCTAATAATGTTTCTCCATAGAAACTTTGAACCCTCGTTTCATCCCCTTCAGGGGTGAAATTTGAAAAATCCTTTTTCAAAGGTAACTAACGTTGTAATAATTATCTGCATGCCAAGTTTTAGCGCAATCCGAAAAAATATTGATTTTCAGACTTTGTTACCCCATTTCACCCTCTTAGGGGTGGAATTTGAAAAAAACCTGAAACACGTATTTACTTATTTTTTGTACTGAAGCATTTGTGTGAAGTTTAGGATAGAAAAGACTATCTAATCTTGTTTATTCATAGAAACTTTGTACCCCCGTTTCATCCCTTTAAGGGGTGAATTTTAGAAAATCCTTTCTTAGTACACCCCTACGTACTAAGACAAATATACCCTCCAAATTTCAAGTCTCTACGACCACCGGTTTAGGCTGTGCGTTGTCTGTCAGTGAGTCAGTCAGTCAGTATGTCAGGACAAAGATTCTTATAGTATTAGATATCTATAATCTAATACTATAAGAATCTTTGTCCTGACATACTGACTGACTGACTGACTGACTGACTGACAGACAACGCACAGCCTGAACCGCTGGTTGTAGACACTTAAAATTTGGAGGGTATATTTGTCTTAGTACGTAAGTGTGTACTAAGAAAGGATTTTCCAAAATTCACCCCTAAAGGGGATGAAACGGGGGTTCAAAGTTTGTATGGAGAAACAAAATTAGATAGTCTTTTATATTCGAAACTTAACACAAGTACTTAAGTAAGTAAATACGTGTTTCAGGCTCTTTCGAAATGTCACACCTAAAAGGGTGAAGTGGGGTAACAAAGTCTGAAATCAATATTGTTTCGGATTGCGCTGAAATTTGGCATGTAGATAGTTATTTTGACTTAGGTATCCGCTAAGAAAGAATTTTTCAAAATTCACTTTTCAGGGCGATGAAGCGGGTGTTCAAAGTTTGGATAGTCATATTATTCGACATTTCATACGAGTATTTCTGTAAATAAATAAGAAAATACGAGTTTCAGACTTTTTTCAAAATGCCACCTTGGCATTTTTAGACTTTGTCACCCCAGTTAACCTCCTAAGAGGATAACAAAGTCTAAAAATCAACATTGTTTCGGATTGCGCTGAAATTTAGAATGCAGATAGTTATTATGACGTAGATATCCGTTCAGAAAGGATTTTCTAAAAATTTCTCCCGAATACGGAACAGGGATTCAAATTTTGTATGGCGAAACAAGATGAGTTACAGTACGTGTTGTAGGATTTTTCAAAAAAGGGTAGGTAACAAAGTCTAAAAATTTGGGTTTTTCGGGTTTTATATATATGAATCCCGAATTGCCTTAGTCACGCGATAACATGAAAACGGGTGAACCGTTTTGGCTAATTCTTATTTGATGTAAAGACATCATTAAATAATGATAGAATCGTTTTTACAAAAGAAAAGTTTTATGTAAATAAAAGAAGTTTTTAACGCGGGCGAAGCCGCGGGACACTTCTAGTATATATTTACTTGTAGGATGATCTCATATAAATGTCATTAAGATCCTATGTAAATCTTCTGAGATATGAAAGTTGTGTGTCTTCGGGATTAATTGGTAGCCTACAAGATTATTTATGGCAAATGTGATAAGGGTGAAGTCAATAGTGACTTGCGACCGGTTTCGGAGTGATCCGCACTCTCTCATCAACGGCGAGTACGCGTGCTCTCGGCTGGCACCACACTCGTACTAGCGTCAGTATCACGTGAGTAGTTTACCGGTCATATCGTTTATAATAAATTCTAATCACGATACTTTCAATAAAGCCAAAATTAAGATCTTAATATACCAACCATATACTAACTTGTGCTTCGCTAACAACAAACCACTTGCAAAAACTGTCATATATTCATAAGAAGTTTTAAAAACGCTCTCGCGGCACGCACCTCACTTTCTAACGATAAATTATAGCTCCTTGCCAACATTGTGACACTTTTATTGTGACCTTAAAGTTTCACCAAAGTTTGGTCGCCCCTCCGAAGTGTCATTTATAAATTTACGACGGTATTATTTCTTCCGTGTTCCACTTAACCGGAGACAAGTGATATAGGATTTAGTGATAGATACCCGGATATTATGGAAATGATATATCATCGCGGATTGGATAAGATAGCAAGGAAATATCGTTTGGAAATGAAAAAAACTAGATAGGTAGATATTCATATGCTTTAATGAATATAAATCCAATTAATGGTGGATAATAGTTATTATGATTAAAAATATACGATAAAAGAGATATTCTGATATCTTTTACATCGTAGTCCAAGTTGATAATCTGTTAAGTTCCCAGTTTTTAGCAGGATCGTAGCAGTATTAGCTTCCTCGACCACATTTTCACTTATGAACAGGTGATATGTTTGTCAAACGCAAGCCAGCTATTAAGAAATTAAGGATACGAATTTAAGTATATACTCGTATCTGTCGCGTTAACCAACCTCAGCCTCAGCCATCATATAAAGACTAAAGGTTTTTTCAGTAATCCCAAATCGACTGCCTGTTATGGCTGTGGCTCACGAATCCCTACTCCCACCCAATCGTACTGACTTTGACCCTTTTCGAAACTAACTACGCGTGACTCGACGTTTGCTGAATCACAAAACCTTGCCGTAAAAGTTTTAGCGGAATCTATCTTACCCTCTACGCATGAGACACGCATTCATTGAGGAAAGATTGATTTCACTACTTTCTTTTATATCTATCTATAGGCTACGTTTGACCACTATCTTACCTGTTGGTAAGTGATGATGCGGTCAAGGATGGTAGCACGCTATGTATAGAATACATGTATAAATTTCATTGTATTTTTTTAATGTTCATATATTAGGCATACCTATGTCCTGTAATTTCATCGGACATGTTATTTTAAAATTGTAAAAAACCTATTTTATGGTAAAATAACTGGGAAAACAACGGTGCCTCAGGTGCTCAGGTGGACTAACAGTATCTTGGAAGTCCAACAATTGACGAAATTGTATTATGTGTATTTAAAAATGTCAGCAAATGAGATTTTTGTCAGCTCAAATAAGGACTACTTATTTTATTAAACCTTATTTAGGAATTTCAAAACATCGCTGACTTCCTTGTTAACAAGTAAATGAGATGTAAAGTCAGCCAAGAGGATTAGCTGTACCAACCGCCGCTGTCATACATTGTATAGAGTTATTGTTTTATAAGTGATTGTTATCTCGAATTTTATTTTATTGCATATAGGATAACCTTTGATCACTGTATCATCTCACCTGTTCTTAGAGGTGGATCGGTACGCCATTTTGCAATAACGAAACGCGTTGAAGGTACCATTACCAAATACCGGGTTCCGAAACATGGTATTCTCAATAACTGGTTATTGCGGCATTGCGGTCGGTGTATGAAATTTGACAAAATCTGTTATCGGAGTACCATAAGTTATGGCGGCGAATTTTTTCTTTGATGGTGGTTAGATATTTTTTGATAGCAAGTCAGGCGGAATATCGATATAATATGCGGAAATGTGTTGATAGCTACAAACCGGGGTCATCAAATCGCAAGTGAACAAGTATCTATTTTTTTAATATGTTATAAAAAAATCATATATATATTGTTAGTATCTAAACGACATTAATTGGTGTTTTTATTGCATCGCGCGTCACCAATAACTTTGTCGGTTTCGATCGTCACATGCAACGCCTAGTGCTTGTATAGCATAGATATTGCAAATAAATACATAGTTACTATAATACCCAATCGGTTATTGCATCGACTGCAACGCTCGTAACAACGCTGTAAAACTGGTTTTTCCCGATAAACAGTTATCATGACGTCAAATATCATGTTTTCGGTATTGTACCAACATTTAGTTATTGAAACTATTGACAGATTGCAACGACCTCCTCTACCTGTTGTTAGTGACGATGTGGTTGAGATTACACTGGACCTGGAATGAGAACTGGCCGTCAAAGACACACATTCAAGTTTTTTTTTTAACGTTTTAGGTTGAAGACCTCGCGATATTAATGACCCAAATAATATTTATTACGGTGTTGGTAAGTAAACTAATTATTGACAATAACAGTTTCAATAAAATAATAATAATTTTATAACTGTGACGCCTGAAGGACAAGAAACACCTTATCATCTTACGATGATAAGGTGTCGTTTAGGTAAGCTTGCCACATCATCGAACGCAACACATACTGGTGCATAAGCAATGCTCATTTTACATAACATTTTTGGTATAACAGTGACGAAACTGTCGTCTCCTGATCATAAGATAAGACGAGCTGTGACTCGCGGCGTGCCCCACGAGCTTCCCGGTGCGACTGATTTCCGTGAGCGCAAGTGAAGGCCGGTGTATTATAACTAAATATAAATATAACTCGTGATAATTTCATAACTCAAACAATTAGAAGAACTAACAATATATATATATAATAGTCCTACAATCAGAATTAACGCTTCAATCAGGTACTTACCTAAATGCTTTATTATTTTTAACCGACTTCACAAAAAAGGAGGAGGTTCTCAATTCGTCTGTATGTTTTTTTTTTTTTTTTTTTTTGTGTATGTTACGCGATTTCTCCGTCAATAGTGAACGGATCCAAATGATTCTTTTTTTAATAGGTAGGATACGTTTCCGAGGTGGTCCCATTTTAATATTATCGAGATCTGATAAGTATCTCCAGAGATATGGAGATAAATACCTCAAACATAGGAGAATGTACTGGTTTTAGTAGAAGAGTCCCAAGAAGATTATACACAATGGAGGTTGCTATTGGATATACTTTTGAAGACGAAAAAATATGAACTTGAATAATGTTTTTACATATTTCTTCTCGTTGATTTTGGTTTTTGACAGATATTCTTACGGTAACTGTGAGCGAGATAGAAATAATGGTGGGGATAATATTTTTTTTTTTTTTTAAATATCTTATAGGCTAGCGTTTGACCACTATCTCACCTGTTGCTAAGTGATGATGCGGTCGAAGATAGAGAAGTGGACTAGAATGGGAACTGGCTCTCAAGGATAGCTGCCTGAACACATAAGATGTTTGGCGACAGATTTTCTAACTTGAGGGTGGTAGCTGGCCAGGTGGACACTAGATATGTCCTACCACTATGCGGGGGTTGTTGGTTTCTTAACGATGTTTTCCTTCACCGGAGGGCAACTGTGAGAAGCACACATATATTTTTCGATCAAAAAATTCATTGGTGCACGGCGGTTTGAACTCGGTACCACGGCATCAAAACTGACTATTCTCCCAATTACGCCACCGGGCCCTCAATAAATAATTATATATTAATAATTATAATAAATAATTATATATAAATATAAATAATTTGTCTTCACAAACTTCAAAACGTCAAACTTTTTTAAACATACCTAAGATTTTTTGACATGACATGACGTTTGCCGAAGATGGCGGCCATTTCAGTCCCACGACACTGCATACATTATTAAATAACTCAGAATTATGAACGTACTTTGTACCAACCAACACTGCAAAAAAAAAATTATAAGCATAATACCACAGATTATATAATAGTTACTACGTAAATAATACTTTCCGTTGTTAGGTTGGCTACACAGTGGTTTTATAATTCGGGTTTCAACAATATAGGGAAGTGCCTCTTATAACGTAGTAGAGTGATTCAGTACTCTGTTGGCCATATGGCGGCAAGTAATGTTAATAATCGCAAATAATACTTTTTTATATTCATTTTGGAATACAACTAGTCCGTGTTATAAAAGTATTTGGAATTATTGTAATAAAATAGACAATTAATTATCGTGTGTGTCAGTTGCTTTAATTGCACAGGGCCATTTTGGACATTGTCCTTTGATACCTTGATGACATAATTATTACTAGTGAATATTATCACTTTAGCAAGGCATTTAAAGTCAATTTTTTTAGGGTTCCGAACCCAAAGGGTACCAAATGAACACTTTCTGAGACTTTTTTGTCCGTTCGTTCGTCCGACCGTCCGTCCGTCTGTGTGTCTATACATATGTGTGCACTTTACAGATCTGTATCTTCTTAACTGTTATAGGTACATACTTGAAATTTTCAAAAAGTATATATCCGTCAGTGTATAACGGCCCAGACACCAAATGTAATATATGCATGTAATTTAATTAAAACTTGTTATGCACTAAAATGAGTAAAATAAGTTATTTTTCAAAAAAAATAAAACCGACTTCATAATCACAAACAGGCACTCAAAAGCGAAAAATAAATTACTTAAAATTATTATAAGCGCTACCCACTACTACTTATCTATTTGAAGTCGGTGCCAGCCAAGTCTATTGAATAGTAGATAGATACTATGTATGTAGTAGTAGTAAGTAGGTACATGTAGGTTAGTAAGTAGGTAGATACATGTAGGTATTATCTATCTACTACCTATTAGACTTGGCTAGCACCGACTTCAAATAGATAAGTAAGTGGGTAGCGCTTATAATAATTTTAAGTAATTTATTTTTCGCTTTTGAGTGCCTGTTTGTGATTATGAAGACGGTTTTTTTTTTTAAATAACTTATATTTGTAATCTTTTAATCCTGCGATTAAAAGTATGTTTGCAAAGTCAGATTAATGTTAAGAAACACAAAGAGACGATTTTTATTTAGACTACATTAAATTATATGACGTTAAGCCTTATATAAATACTTGCTGTGCCCGTGACTTCGTCCGCGTGGAAAAGTGTCTATGGGTAGCATTAACTAATAAGACACTTACATATCCCAAATACACCGCACCGCACCACGCCACGCTAATCCCCCTTCCCCCTCCCCTTGCTTCATTTTAATCGGTTCAGTAGTTTTGGCGTGAAAGCTGGACAGACAGGCAGACAGATACTTTCGCATTTAATAGTTAGTACAAATAAAACCCAGAGATGGCGTTAGTGTAGATTTTAAAAGCTCTCCTTTAAATATTGTCTAAATGTATGAGATCCTGCATCGCGCAAACGATATTTTCCGCGATATTGAAACTGATGCACTTGCTTCGTGATTAAACATCTCAAAAGTTGAAGTTTTTTCTTTATAATATTAGTGTGGATTGGAACTAACAATATTCCGCTATGAATATTTTCGTTAACTTAATGCAGATACTGTTAGGTATTACTTACTTCGGTTTGTGTTTTGTTGTTTTTTTCTTTTAAACTAGTAGTTTTGTGACTGTCACCCTATTTCTGTTACGCCATCAACTTGCGAATCACTTCTAAAATTATCATAAAAACTTATAAAAATCTTAATGTTCATTGCAACCTAGTTTGCACTTACTTGACAAAAGTTTCACAAGATATTCGCTTATGATTATTTACGTACCAGAAGTAGGGCGTGACCGAAGTAGTCGTATAGTAGTAGTATATTTACTACCCACGTCTCTTAGTCGTCTCTGCATGCATTTTTTTCTTTGATAACAGACTCAGTATAAGCAACAACTTTTGAGAAAGAAAATTTATAATACCTAAATATAACATTTAAAACCACCCCCGACTGATCTATTTATAATCTGTTTATTGAGAACAGTGACACAGATTATATAATAGTTACTACGTACATTGAGCCCAAACATAACATCTTTGCTGTAAGTTGGTAAGGAGTTAAGTATTATTTATAGATTTAAGACGGGAATTTAACGTAACTTACGCGACGTCGATATAGCGATCGACATTTACGAGTTAAGTATTGTATTGTTATGTTCTTACTAATTACAATGTACAAAGTAAGAGGATACAACATTTTCAATTGATCCGCAGACTTATTAAAGTGATTTCAGTATTCTTATTCAAGTCACCAGCATTAAATTTTAATCCTGAAAAAGTATACTTACTTCATGAATAACTGTCTAATATTTTTTGCCTTATGGATAAAACTGTATATGTACATACGGCACTCATAAATTGGCTATCACATTCTTGCATATTTCTGTATTTACCTACATTCTTACAAAATATAAAATTGATTAGGCATTGATTATTATTGTCTTGATTGCTTGTAAGCATACATTATTTTTAAATTTCATTATGGCTCCACACGATTAGTGTATTTAGCCAGTGTCAAGTATTAAAATTCTTCAAGTTTTTATCAATTTTAGTAGTAGAGAGATGGGTTAAAGTCACATTTCAGCTCAGTTTTCAAGTAAAATTCTAGTCTAAGTCATACCTTCAGTAAAAATGTGGTGTTTACTGAAGATTTTCAGTGGAGTTTTGGTGAGAACGCAAATAGCATGTTTTTCAACATTGTGCTGTTTCCCGACACTCGCACACATTCACCGGCACTTAATGGTTAATAATCCACATATATTACACATTAACACGCGGAAGAACACCAGTTTTAGGAAAAAATAAAATGAGATCACACGCACTTTTCCACGTTCCCGCCAAAAACTGGTAAGCATACATTTCTGAACGCACGCATATTTGACAATCAATAAATATGTCATACAATTGTCATTACTGACAGTATTTAAAACTAGCTAAACGCCGAGCTTTGTGAGGGCTCGCGTAGTTTTTTTTTGCCTGGTAATAATTTTTAAGGCAGTTTTTTTAAATATTAAATGGCCAATCTGCAAACATTTCTGCGATCCGTTACGTCGTCTGCATGATATTTTTATGTTGATTTATATCGACAGCGTTTTGTCTTTGTTGAAGTCGTTCTATGTAAGGCCTCTAAGACAGAATCTCGCAATATATTCTTGGTAAAGTCAGTACTAAGATTGATGTTAATCTTAAGTACGTCCCCATGTGACCTAGAATAATCTAGACAAACGAGTAAGGAATCAAGTTCTCAGTGATAAAGTGAGTAGCCGGCTTTGTGATAAGATTAGAATTCTACTAATCTGTTATTTGATATTATACCAATGAGACTGTGTAGCGAGAGAATTACTTTTAAGGGTAAACGAATGGAGTTTTTTGCTCAAAAAAGCACCAGAAAAGAAAATAAAACTCAAAAGAGTGATTGTTTTTGATTAGAGAGGCATGTCACACTCACAAAAACGGTATTCCTCGTGTTACCTACCATCATCTAATATTATAAAATAACTGATAAACTCGAGAAACAACTCAAAATCTCGAAGATAAGGCAGGGCCCTTTGAAATCTCTAAAAATGTTCTTGAGATTAAAAAAATATATCCGACACTGATTTGAATGAAATGCTTTTAGTATATTTATCAACGCACACCAGATGGATAGATAAAATGTTTAGTTCAAGTAAAAATATTATGTGATTTTTGTCATTTTCAAAAACAGACATTTTTTCAGGCGTTTTTTTGCAAGCGCCTTGCCCAGTTGTGTTACTTAATTGGCTAAAAAATTGAGTCTGAAATAGACCTCTCAAGCTTGAGGCATTATAATATCCTCTTCATGTAAACAGTGCGAATTTTCTTTGTTCATCCTGCCCTTAGCGAAAGGAAATCTGCGTTTAACAGTAAATATGACTGTCACGTTTGTCTTTTGCAGTAGCTAAGTATTTGTACCGTCTTTTGTTGTCTTTTGGAACAAAGCTTTGTCATCCGCATCCATTTAAATGTATTCATTGTCATGATTATGTTATTAGTGCCTACGTTTACTTCCTTGTTTGTGAATAGGCTTTTGTTTGGGAAAATTAAACTTTTAATTAGGGTAGATTTAGGTTACGGCAAAACGAGAGAGTTATGTTTTTTATATTTTATAGACAAGCGTTTAACCACTATCTCGTCTGGTGACAAGCGATAATGTTGTCGTAGGTGGTGAACCCGCTAGACCTAGAAATCTTTGACTCTCAAAGACTGTGTGCTGCCGGAACAACCTAAGGTAATGGCAGCAGATTTTCTCCTTGATGGTAGTGAGCTACTTTTTGGTAGTGATTCAGGCGAAACATCGATACATTATGCTCCTAAAATCTGTGGAAAAATGCGGGTATTTTTGCATTTGCGTATGTGATGTGCTAATCTATGTTCCAAAATAGTGTTTGAACTACTCATCTGATTTTAACTAATGGGCTGTCAATTGATTCGTTATAATGCTCTAGATTACATTAGATACATATTTTGTCGGTTTTTAGTTCTCCCGTTATGGAATATAAGTAATATGATATTTTATCATGCTTATATCAACACCAACATTATAAATGCGAAAGTCTGTTTATGACATCTTTATGGTTTGAGCGATTCAGATGAGTTTTTGAACAGAATCGGGAATAGCCGATGTGGTAATAGGATCATCAAACATATTTAATGTACAATTTTCTGTACAAGAGTACAAGCACCAAGAATTTGACATTTTTGCAGACAGAATAACTTACTATTTAATCTACGGACACACCGCAGCGTCCTGCGTGCGCGATCTAGGCGGCGATCAGATAGCGCAGTAGTATTTGTACCGACTGGTTCACACCAAATGCGATCAGAAAACAATTGAAAAGTACTGAGATCGCGCTTGCAGACCGCAGGACGCCGCTGTGTGGCCGTACCTTAACTATTTTATTTACTTAGTATACCTACACGAAGAAAAAGTGTCGTTTAAAAAAACTCATATACTTAACTCCAGAGATAGGACAAGGATAAGTTCTTTGTACTTCAAGTTTTGTTATCTTATGATGTAATGTAACAGAATAAATAATAGTACTGATAGTGTAAATCGTAGTGAAGTACCCACAAGTGACCCACAAGCTGAACAACGAATTGCACTGGAAAATAAACATAGCAAACAGTAAAAAAAGAGAAAACGTCGTGACACGGCGATGAAATATGATCACGGTGTCACAAAGCCTCATTCCCGGCCTCGCATTACCAACTGGGGTCTGGGGTCACAGTTTATGATGCAGAAACACAAAAGTAACGAGCGCATTATCTACGTATCATTGCACCCGGTCAGAAGCTTTATTTGAATCTCTTCTTGTCGTATACTCTGCTCAAGAGGTGATTATTTTTTATATGTGGTGGGCTAGAATTTGACCACTATCTCGCCAGGTGCTACGCACGTGTGGTTTAGGATACTAGGCCACATAATAATGAATAGTACAAGTAGCTAGGCCTAGAATTGTCTGCCACTCAAGGGCTGTGCTGAAAAATAAATGTGCCGGAAAACCGTAAGGGCAAACGGACACGTTCGAAATTAAGGTCGAAAAATTATTTTTGAGATACGCAAATAACCGTTAATATATAACTTTATTCAGGAAAGTCTAAAAAACGACTGTAAACAAATACAAATACAAATACAGATACAAATTGCTTTATTGCGAACAAATAAACATTTTACAATATAGTGTGAAACCCTGCTTTTTGCTTTAGTTTATAACTGTGTTGCAAAAAGCAGTGTCTTCCCAAGAATGAGAACAAAAATGAGTAAAAACTTGCTTATGAGTTAAGGATAATAAAACAATTTTAAAATAAACTAATTATGCTTAGATGTGTGTGTGTGTGTGTGTGCGTGCGTGTGTGTGTGTGTGTGTGTGTGTGTGTGTGTGTGTGTGTGTGTGTGTGTGTGTGTGTGTGTGTATGTGTGTGTGTGTGTGTTTGTGTGCGTGCATGTGTGTGTGCGCGCGTGCGGGTTAGTGTGTGTACGAGTCATTTTATATTGTATTATACGTATATGTGTTATACGTATGAGTGTATACGTAATATATTGTGTTATAGTTTGATTTGTGTAATATGTAATTAGTTTATTGTACTTTTAGATGATGTATGATATGTGTAGATGTACTTTTAGAAACAACTATAATCAACATTCTTTATCATATCGCTATTCTAAAAATACATTATCAAAATAAAATTTAACATTTACCTATCCGTCTTTGATTAGTCAAACCAGATTGCGCTTCCAAAGAAATAATGTATGAAGAATTCGAGACGTATTTTTGTAAAATTAAAAATTAAAGTAACGAACAATATTTCGCAAATATTAAATATGCATTTGGGTGTTTTGATATTAAAGATTAATATTAGCTAAAGTTTGTATAAAAATTCTACCGTTTATTATACAAATATGTAATAACAGTGAAATGCCATTTTCGGATAATATGTATAACTTTACGTTTTTTTCAAATAAAATGACACGTTATTATTTACTTTTGTTGTATGCACATTGTAAATGAGTTTTTTGCGATATATATTATGATTTTTAAGTCAAATATGCTAATAGTTATAATGCTTTCGCAATAACCGTGACTACCGTTTTGCATGATTTTAGACGATAGTCTTTAAAAAAACTGTGTATTTTATTTCATTGCACTGAAAAGTTTGCTCTATCTGCCTTTTCATGAAGACTAAAAAGTTCTTCTGCAACAAATCACCCACTAATGCTTCGTATCCGTTTTGTTCTAAAAATAATAACTTAAATCGTTTATTTTTCACCTCTATTAGTAGATAAATTTTGCACGTCTGACTCAATGGCCCCGGTACGTTTGCCGCGTTACCTTTTATGCTCTTCTCTTATCTTAAAGAACGCTTTGTATTCATTTTCCAGGTGAAATTGCTGGATGACACACTTGACTACGCTTTTTAATTTCAAGTACATCTTAAAAGGTACTTGATAATTCACATAGCATCACGAATTGTGAATCTATCTTATCTTTTTGTGATATTTGGAATATAAACAAGCGAAACGGATTACCTGATGAAATGTGAATTTCTAAAAACTGAAACATTATTATTACCTGCAACTGTATAGTACTATTTAAAGTCCTACCACAAAAGGTGCATACATTTCTAGCGTTGGTAAGTGATGATGCAGTCGAGGATGGTAGCACGGTACTCCTTGAATGTACACTGCCTCTCAATGACAGCCGCCGGAGCCCGGAGCACATTAGATGTTTGTAAAATATTGGCCAATACATAAATTAAATAATTATTTCTTTATGGACCTCTCATCGTATAGAGTCCTATTAATTTGACTCTGCTCTTCATATTTCGCCTAAAATTTCAAATAAGCCACCTACGTACTAGTCCATCCCCATACATCAGTCTTCGGCTTTGCGTCATTAAATTTACACGTTCTGCGTAATAATAATTATAATAAACCGAGAGGCCTTGAGAAGGCTTTGCTTATACCAACCCAATATATTTTATTGATTTGAGAATTTCACGGGCCTTTCCGCAACGCAAAGGTATGTAGTACGGTGAATATATAGGTGTGTTGTAGTCTTAAATTAAGGAAATCTTATTACGAAATTCCGACGTGTGTCGCCGACTAAAAGCCAGGGCGAGGGCCCCCATGTAGCCTAATGAACGTGCTCAAAATTTATAATACCTTTAACCTTTTAGTTACTTTGCGAGTAAATTGGACCTCAAACGCATTTCCCTAATAAGATGCTTGTATTTGTTCACGCGTCAAAACCATGAAATTAGTCAAATATATTATGATTACGTATAGAGGTCAGTATACTTTGGTGGGGACTGAATTTTAATAATAATGTGAAAATGTAAGTTACTACTGGCTTAAGATTTGGTACATTGAACTATTTTGTAACTTATACTACTTTGTTACATATAAGCTGTTGTTAGTATAGTTGGTGCCAATTTCTACCCACTGCTGGATATAGGAGTGGCCTATGTAGGCCTATGTCTACCAGTGGACGGAAATTGGTTATTAATGACGATGAAGTTGGTGTTTCAGAAACAACGGTATTGGTAGGACTTGATAATAAAAGTATATTAAATAAAATATCTCAGATACTACAAAATAATATATTTATTTATACTATATCTTAATCAAACAACGTCACATAACCCTTGAAGAAAGAAAAACTTCAACAACAGCATGTTTACAAACTAAGTTTACCTATATTTAACTTAAGCATTATCTTCAACTGAACATTTTTGCGCAGATCACAGCGACCAAAGCGATGAAACCAATTTCAGGTTTGAAGGTGGACGCTCCTCCAGTGTTTGCTCTGATCCAAGCCGTGTAGTTTGATAATCTAGTGTAGATTTCTGGATAAGCATCTGCTACACATCGTCGGCTGAGCGAGAGGATACCATTTAGCTGACCGTCACAAACCAAGGGATTTCCAATATCACCCTAGAAAAAGAAAACATTAAGATAGGGACGTTTTAGTTTTATCTTTTTTGTAGTTGTAACTTGATTCTCGATTATACTTTTCTTAGATATTTTTAACTGACTTCAGAAAAAGGAGTAGGTTCTTAAATCGACCGTATTTTTTAATATTTGTAAATTAACAAATATAATAACAATAACAAAAAAAATTCCAATTCCGATTTGGATTTTTTTGTGTTTGTATATGTATACCTACCTCTCGTTTGGTCTTTTTGTAATTTATTGAGATCTGATGAGTATTTGCTGAGATATGTAGAACCTAAAACCTGGTACTGAAAATGACTAGCGTGGTGGCATATGAAGTCAGTTTTTTGTAAACAATCTTAAAGATAATTAATTTAATAAGCGATTCTTAAGTTTGGTGCAAATGGGTTTAATGCATTAGCATAAGATCGAAGTCTAATAATAACTTACTTGATAGTACTAAAAACCAAAATAATAAATACACGTATGAAACTTACAGTACATCCTACGGAAAGGACGTCGTATGAGGCAGCACACATCATGTTCAAATGAATATTCGGGGAACCAGCTGATAGGCTGTACACTGTAGTGCACCGGTCATGGTTGTATATGTACTTGTTAGCGAATCTCAGCTGGTTGCTAGACTACAAATAGACGTAAAAAGTTTATTAGCACAATAATACTTTACATTTTAAATAATTTACACAAAAACCAATAAAACTCCTGGACTGAAACAGAAGCTTTCAGACCACAAGCGGTAGGAGTATTTTATATCGACATTCCGTCTGAATTGCTACCAAAAGTAGCTTACCACCATTAAGGAAAAATCTGCCGCCATAACCTTGCGGTGCTCTGGCAGCACACTGTTCTTGGAAGTCAGAGTTTTCTAGGTCTAGTGTGTTCACCATCTTTGACCAGTCTAGCCTAGACTAATGGTCAAACGCTATAGCCTGTGAGATATTTAAAAAAATACTTTATCAAAATACATACCGTAGCAATAGCATCAGATGCTCCCCAGCCAGCCACAGTACATACAGTGAAATCATTGGGTGTGAAGTTGTTGATCGCATAAGGAATTGGGATCACTGTTCCGTTCAAAAACGGGGACACCAGCTGTAAAAAAAAATAATTATGGTTAACCGTATCCTCGTTATGTCATGATAGGACTTTTGTTAGTCGTAGAAATACCACGACTTTACGGTACGATGAAATTTTGGATTGTGTTTAACAATTTACAAAAATATAAAGTGTGAGACACTTCAGAGAGACATAATATTTGATTTACGCAGTGCAACATCTCTCGTCGGATTTGAAAACTGTAATGATTTCTTCCGAATGATTAACTTACGTAATAAGTAGTCATAGATGGCGCCACCAATGCATAATTGGGTTAACAAAATGCAATCCACTAATTTCGTCGTATCGATGTATCGAACCGTGGCTTATTTGGCAGAGCACCTGGACGTGTAATCCGGGGGGTGCGGGTTCGAGTCCCGTCGGTACGATGAAATTTTGGATTGTGTTTAACAATTTACCACGACTTTGCCTGAACTAGGAATTTGAAATTAATTATTTTCGGCTTTAAGAACTAAATAATAAGTAAATTACAAAGCATGTAGTGTAGTGACTTCTGCTAGTCCGCCTGGGGCGGTACCACCACTTTGCCAATTAATTTTCAGCCGTGAAATAGGAATGTTTTTCGGTTGAAATGGCAAGGTGTCCAGTGAAATTACAGGACATGTGAGACTCAACATCTTTATGTCTCAAGGTAAAAGGCGCAGTGCAATGACATGCAAAATTCTGGCAGTTCAGAATTTTGCATGCCGCTGTATCTGTTATAGGTAGACGTCATCGCTTACCATCAGGCGAGCGTAGTGCTTGTCCTGTTACCTTTTACTAAAAAAAAAAGCATGTGACGCTCATAAAACTTGAAGAAGCAAAAGAGGTATGCCTGAATCGTAGCATGTTGAATGAAAAACGTTGGGGTAGGCCTCTGCCACAGATTATATGATAGTTTTATTATTTTTTTATTTTTTTATTTATTTATTTCAGAAAATAGTTAACTTACAGCATTACCATAGTTACTCCTCTGTCTACCCTATACTATACTATACTATACTATATACCTATAAAAAGACGTGATTTTATGTATGTATGTATGTGACGCTCAAAATCTAATGAAGTCAATGTTTACAGGCGTAATGCAATTTTTACCCAACATTTTGTGTTCTGCAGTTTCTGATAAAGGCAGACGTAATCGTTTCACAGAGGAGCTTTTTGCTTGTAGTAGGGGATCGATGCTTTTCAATATTTTGATCGACTGCCTTCGTCTTGCGGCTCTATATAGAGGACTTAAATTTGGTGGAGGTACTCAACAGGGTGCAAAGAATCCCGCCGTATATTAATCTGCCGCGTTTGCGTAAATCCTAAAATCCCCTATTGCGATCCCCTACTATTGTCCTGGCCACATTATACTATTAAAAAATAGGAGGGATCCCTGAGTGGTGCAATAAGTTACCATTGGTGATGATGGCCTTTCTCACTTTCTTGAACCACGAACAACTACCGAACCAAGCCATGATGTCACCAATCGATCCAAAGAGTATGTAAGATGTATGGAATTGATTGGCAAGATCAATTCTCGATTTTCACTCATTGTCATCTTTCATTTTCAGACATTATATATGTCTATATAATGTTCCACCTGACACCGCATCATCAAATATAAATACAAATAACTATATTCACTTCATTTTGGCGCATTATATATATATTATGTCACTTAAAGTGAAGTAAGATAATGGTCAAGTGCTTGTCAATCGGGAATAAAAATGATATGTGTGTGGTGTTAATAAAGGTAGAGATGATTATGATAAAAACGATATTTTTGTCTGTAGGGCTATTCTGTAAGCTATCTCAGAAGCGGAATCCGTGGTGAGATTTGAATTTCGTACTGCGAAATTCAACCGTATACAATCATGATACGATTGAATTTCGTAGTACGAACTTCGATTCTCACCTCAGATTCCGCTGTTGAGATAGCTTACAGAATAGCCCTACTGCTGCAAGAAATTTCAATATCGATAGATAATTTCAAACTTGTTTTGTCAAACATTTAAGTTGACACAAATATCAAAATATAATATTTGTTAGTATTAAAGCTTGGTTCGACATTTTCAAAGGTCCAGATTGATAACTGTTTCTTCAATATTTAATGAGCATTGCGTTAGATATGCTATCCTAATCTTTGCTTAACACCGTTATCTTTTACGAAATACTGAAATCGTGGCGCAAACAAATATATATCGAGCAGTTGGGTAATATTTTTGCTAATACAGCTGAGATTATGGCACCAAAATAAGACTGTAAATATACAGAGTTGATTAGCGCAAAAAAGAGACATTTTACTAATTGTCTGTTTATGTTTATGTTAACAACAAACATACAATAAAAAATCTATATTTACACGTCTCCCTCTAATAGAAAGTAAAAGAAGAAAGTAAAAATTAAAATTAACATTATTTTTTCAACATTTAGATAGCATATTTAATATTGTAATGTTATTTTAGTTCGGTCAGTAGTATCTCGATAAGAGGAGGTAATGTCTAAGTTATAGTGTAGATACAATATTTTGTATCTACAATCAAGTACAAGTATCTACAATCGTACAAATGTTAAATTTGAGAAAATAATCTATAGAATTATAGATTATTTGCACAAATTTTACATCAGGTTTATCTTATCATTTATAAAAAGGTGTTTTATACTTACAGTGACAACAGCGATGTCATTCAGGAGTGACGGATACGGTAAATGATCACTATGCATTGTGTAGTTGGCAATTTGCCTGATTCTTTCAGGTGTTGCCTGGTCTAAGAGCACACTGCCCGCAAATACCTGGTACAGTGTTGCGTTAATGGGCAGTATAGTTCTGAAAAAGTAATTTGACCTTACATCCATGTTGAAACTAAAGGTACGGACACATCGCAGCGTCCTGCGGGAGCGGTCTAGGCGGCGATCAGATAGCGCAGTAGTATTTGTACCGACTGGTTCACACCAAACGCGATCAGAAAACAATTGAAAAGTACTGAGATCGCGTCCCCAGATCGCAGGACGCTGCGGTGTGGCCGTACCTTTAAACGGAAACGGTGTATGAAAACAATAATTATCAACTAATTCACATAAAAATATTTTAAAAAATACCAAAATTGGTCCAGCAGTGTAGGAGGGTTCAGTGATATACACGCACAGAATTATTATTAAAACTATCCGAAAGCAGATGCTCTTGCATCAGTGTTCTAAAAACTTTACGGGCTTTTAAAAATCCCACTCATTGTATAGCATCAGTGAACAGGAAATATATTAATTAAGAAAATTAGTTTAACTATGAAATAGTAATAGTTAAGTGTCTGTAAATAATACATACCCTGTGGCGTTTACAGTGTAAGTACAAGTTGCTGCCGTCAAAGCATGCTGTAATGTGATCATTGCTCCACCGCATCTGTGAGTTGCTACAGTGTTAGGGGCAACCGGCAATTCTTGGATAGATATCTAAAAAGTACAACAATAATGAAATATAAAAAACGTTAGAGAAAAGAAGAGAAAAACAATATAGGATTAAAATATTTGCCTATAACAGACGTGATGTGTTTGCTGCTTCATTATTTGTAGCAAAAATATGTAGGTACCTTACATGTGAGAACTTCAATAAACTGGCCAAGTGCAAGTTGGACTCGCACTTGTAGGGTTCCGTAACACAGTAAATTATTCTATATCTATGATTTTTTGCAACTAAAAAAATAACTTTGTTTTTCATAGTGTTTGTATGAAAAACAAAGTTATCTTTGCGGTCGCCATATCTCAAAAACTGCTAACTGTATCTCGTTCAAACCAATTTTCTTCGTTAGTTTTTATTGAGATCTACAGCATATATTTTTTTTAGATTTTTCACTCCCATGCTTTAAAAGTTAGAGGGGGGGACACACATTTTACCACTTTAGACGCGCCTATCTTTTAAATGATTCTCTTTGAGAAAAAAATACTTTAGAAACCTCAATATCATTTTTAAAGACCTATCCATAAACACCCCACACGTTGTTTGAAGAAAAATTTTTATTTTGTTTCAGATCCATGTATGGGATGCCCCCCCTTAAACTTTTATATTTTTTATTTTTATAAGAAAACCGGAAAGCGGTATACAGAATACATTTACCTACCAAGTTTCAATTCTGTAGTCTTAACAGGTTGGGAATAAAACAGCTGTGACATACGGACGGACGGACAGACAGACAGACAGACAGATAGACACACATGACAAATCTATAAGGGTTCCGATTTTTGCCACTCGACAAAGGAACCCTAAAAAGCGAAAAGCAGTTTCAATAATTCAGCTGTGGTGCGTTTTTTAGGTGTGCTAGTTGGAAAGTGTGATCTAAGCAGAGAGTTTAACCTCAATGCATGTTTTAGCTAAACAATAATCATCATTAATAGTAAACTACTGAGGCTCGCCTGATGATAAGCGTAACGTTAATTTATAGAAAAAATTTAGATTGTCAGAATTTTGCACTTCACTTTCCAGTGTCAGTTACCCCGAGAAATCTAATTCAATAAAAAAAAATCATTTCAAGATTGCCTAACCGACCAAATAAAGTTATCAACTTTATTATTAAGATTTAAGATTTTATTTTATTTTAAGATGACTTTATTTTAAGATTTGCTTGTCCAAGCAAATCTTTTCGCATAGAACGTTATAAATAATATTATGTTGCTTTGAAGTGTTACACACTTTATATTTTTGTAAATTGTAAGTAGTCATAGATGGCGCCACCAATGCATAATTGGGTTAACAAATGCAATCCACTAATTTCGTCGTAACGATACTTCGCAACGTGGCTTAATTGGCAAAGCACCGGAACATGTTATTCCGGAGGTTGCGGGTTCAAGTCCCGTCGGTACGATGAAATTTTGGATTGTGTTTAACAAGTTATAAATAATTTAAAAAAAAAACAAGTAGTATTTAAATTATTTTACCGCATATAAGAACTGTCCTTGAGTAGCAGCGCTTCCAGCTGTTATTCTATTGGTTTGCTCACCAACATCTGCGATATGGATGGCGCTTGCACCTAAAACCGAAAATAGGACAAATTAATAAAGAAAGGTCTAAAAGCCTATATTTTAAGCCTAGTATTTTATATATTGGTAGGAGACTGTCCTAATTAATGTGTTAAGACAGCTGTTTTTTAGGGTTCCGTACCCAAAGGCTAAAACGGGACCCTATTACTAAGACTCCGCTGTCCGTCCGTCTGTCTGTTTGTCTGTCACCAGGCTGTATCTCATGAACCGTGATAGTTAGACAGTTGAAATTTTCACAGATGATGTATTTCTGTTGCCGCTATAACAACAAATACTAAAAACAGAATAAAGTTAAAAATAATAGAGGATCCCCATACAAGAAACGTTTTTTTTCGGCATTTCACGCCATCTATGAACGCTTAGTTAGGTAAACGTCCCAAAGATGGCGTTATATTGAAATGTCGATCCCTAACACCTCTGTTAGACGTTACATGGCGTTATAAGAAATAAAATGTTTATTTATTATTATATTTTGCTGGCGAAAAATAATAGTGGTATTTTTTGCTCGATCTTATAAAATACTGTAGTGTGGTACGGAACCCTACGAGTGCGAGTCCGACTTGCAGTCACACCGCGGCCTACTGAGATCTGCGGGCGCGATCTTTGTACATTTCAATTGTTTTCTGATCGCGTTTGGTGTGATCCAGTCGGTACAAATACTACTACGCTATCTGATCGCCGCCTAGATCGCGCACGCAGGACGCTGTGGTGTGTCCGTACCTTTAGAGCTAATTCCCAATTCGGGCCTAGCGTCCCACTATCCTCGGCCACTTCACCATCGGCTACATCCTAACCAACGGGTGAAATAGTGGTAAAATGCCTAATTATGTGACATGCATATTTATATTTATAATACTTAACCTTGGACAAAATGCCTAGTTTCTTTGCAGTTATTTTGGCTTTGGACAGGATATAAGAACCGAAGTTCAGTTGTGAGGAGAGTGTTACCCCTAGAAGCTCAAGATGGTCACCAATCGGTATTGCTGTATCTCGGAATTTGGGTTTAGGGAAACCTATTATACTGCTCTGATCTAAACGGCTACCAGACAAATTTGAAAGAGTTTTAAGACAAGGAAAATTATAGGAGCACGGATGCACTTATCTGCTAAAATTTTGTGCAAAAAATAATTTGATCGGATCAGTTTTCGAGGACAAAACAGAGGAATACAAAACCTTATTTTAGCCAATATTGCGATTGTCAATATTGAGTTGTTGTTGTCCCTATCGCACTCTTGTTAGTTGTTCCGGCATTGCGCGACGGCAATAGTTTATTAGAAATATTAATATTTCAAATTCCTCACGCCCCCGTTTCTTCTTAAATACAAAACACGACTGATCTATGTATAATCTACTCATTGACACCATTTCAATGAGCCCAAACTTGACTTCTCTGGGGCCTTATTCAGTATGACCAATAAGAAAACGCGTTCCTTAACGCGCCACGTCACGTTATTGAAAAATTGTATTCTGTATGCCACACGATAGGAAAATTATACAAAACGCGCGCGTTACACGTCCTCATATGTCACGATATTTTGACAGCTCAAAACGCGCTCATAACCTTACCCTACCGCAATTTATTGGCATAGAGAATACCATAACGTGGAGATTACGTAACACGGCACGGTAAGACTTTAAAATGGTCATACTGAATAAGGCCCCTGCTGTGAGTTAGTGAGGAGTTGAGTATTCTGCAGATTCCAAGAGATGTCCTAACATCGCGTCAATGCTACCATGTTCTTACAATATCGTTCAAGTGAGTGAGGATATATATTATTTATTATTGATCGTATTTATATTGACCGTATTTCTAATTGATCATACCTTTAAATGTCGATTTCATTGCGTCATGAACTACAAAAAAGCCCATAGTCTTAAAACAGCTGAACGGATTTTCATAAATCAAAGCTAAGAACACTCTCGATTAAGACAACTATCAAACAAATAAAATAAATTAAGTAAAACACACATACACAGATACACACGTCAAACGCATTGCATCAGGGGTTAAAAATAGAAAGAAAGGCTATAAGTATGTAAACATTAGATTTTTGTATCAAAATTCAATGACTTTTATTCAGGATAAAGGTTTATCATACAAAATCAATTTATATATTAGGTACTAGCTGATACTTGTACCCGCGACTTCGTTCACATACACTAATAATTTTATCGCTGTAATCTAATAATTTCTGTCAATCAAAATTTGTGTGATCTGAGTCATTTAAGTTATGTGTATAAATCAAAATTTTATTTTCACAAAAAGTAGCCTATGTTCATCCTCATGCTATAACGTATCTCCTTGTTAAATTTCAGTGAGATCGAATCTGTTAAGGCGTTTTTAGGTAACATACAGACAAAGTGACAGAGTAATAAACGTTTTTTTAGGGTTCCGTAGTCCTGACAAGGAACCCTTATAGTTTCGTCATGTCCGTCTGTCTGTCTGTCTGTCCGAGGTTTTTCTAAGAGACCGTTAATACTAGAAAGCTGTAATTTTGTAGGGGTATGTGTATAATAGGGTAGCTCCCCTACATGAGAAGTGCGGATTAATTTTTTTTTCGTCGTCTACCCTATCGTGTAGGGTATCTTTGAATAGGTCTTTTAAAATGAATTCAGAGTTGCTAATACCATTTTTCGATTGAATGCTCCATTTACGAAATATTAAACTTTAAAGTGCAAATTTTTGTTCCAGTAGGGCGCCCCCCCCCCCCTTCTAAAAGCTAAACTGCTGGCTTGAAAAATCTGGAAAAATTCGTGATAATACTGCATTTTATGAACTTTAAAGGAAAACTATTAGTTTAGCAGTAATAGTCGTTGAACTTGGGTGTTGGATATTTTTGTACCAAATACAAAATTCTTAGAATAAATCCTTTAAAGTGACAAAGATGAAGTACCTAGTAGCCTGTTTATAACGGGTAAAGACTTGCATTAAATAACGGGCTACTACGGAACCCTACACTGTGCGTGGCCCGACACGCACTTGGCCGGTTATTTAAATATTAATTTGGATGGTGTAACTACAGAAGGAATAAATGAAACTGACTGCTATTCCTACTAAAATGTTCAATTAAAACGTATAATATTTTATCAATATCATGTAATAAAGCAAAATTAATAATTTGCAATTTGAAATAAACTAATAGGCTAAATTAATTACTTACAGCAAAGCACGACCGCTACAACAAAAAAAAGTGATTTATCCATTTTTTTTTAATTACACGTTCACAACTGTAATTCGAACAACACTGACTAACATTTGAAAGTACTTCAGTGTTATATGGAACAAATACTGAATCAGTCGTTATCAATTCCAGGGACTTACTTATCTTACATTTTCGATCGCTGAAAGTATGACACATTTTTTGTGCAATATTTATTCATTATCAGATAAAACAACTCTTCATGTTGTATCAAAATGGATATCATGCACGTGTTAATTATTTTTGGAATGTTTTATTTTAGCTTTGAATATTTGAAATAAAATTTGTAAGTTATACCTACGGTTAGCTATAATTCCAACAACTGAATTCGCGTCAGTACAGATAAGATTTACAAAGATCTACCTACAGAAAAAGTAGACTTGTGTTATAAGTATAATCTTACAATATTATGGACACCTTATCAATAAAAAAAAAATTATAATAGGCTAACGTTTGACCCCTATCTCACCTGTTGGTAAGTGATGATGCGGTTGATTATGGTAAGCAGGCTAGGCCTAGAATGGGAGCTGTCGCTATAAATATGGAAATAATTTGAATCCCTAAAAAAATGATGATGGCTCATGATGATTGATGAGACGTCGGATGCGGCTTACAAGTGCAAATCCGCAAAGCGCTATCAGTGAATAATATGTATAAAAGTGGAAAATTTTAAATAATATCGAAAACATTTTATAATCAAATTTCCAATATAATTTACTACAGCAATAATCTGAACCTACAGTCCGAAACTCGAGTAAAAGCTCATTGCGCTTTTTTGTCCATTCATATGCTGATACGATGCCCTAATAAAAGCGAACAGGATCAAGTCCGATCTAAATATTAGGATACAAACGAGTTTCAGCTTATAGATCTTTTTTTGTTGAACATAAACTCCGTGAAAATGGCGGGAACGGTCTGTTAAGCTCTTTCTTTTAGTTCGCTGCCTCAGCTCGTTCGGATCGAGTTCATGGTTCCATATTATCATTTTCTGGGTTCCACAATCGAATAAAACAAGATATTATAATAATCTTATTAAATTCATTATTGTCAAGCTTCCATAACGATTATTTTCATTTCTGCTGAATCTGACTAGCCAAGTAGCAGTAGTAAAAATATAGTTAAACTACAAACTTATATTATATTTTTGGAGTTCCAAACAATTTGTTTGTATAGTATTCTATAGTAGGTTTTTTATAGTTTTAGACACTCATTACAAAAGTAAAGCGACAAAAAAATAGGTAGTAAATAGGTTACAAATGTAGGTATAGGTTATTGTATCACTATCACTATTGTACATATATTATAAAACAAAATCCCCGCAGTGTCTGTCTGTATGTTCGCGATAAACTCAAAAACTACTAAACAGATTTTTATGCGGTTTTCCCCAATATACGGAGTAATTCATGAGAAAAGTTTGATTGTATAATTAATTAAATATATAAATAAGGGACTTGGGATTAAATTTGGACATTGAGTTAACATTCAATAACCACATTCAGGACATTTGTAATAAAACCTATAAATCTCTGGGCTTCGTAATGCGACAAACGTCTCGTTTCCAAAACAGAAACGCAATCGTCTCTCTACTATGCATTTGTGCGTAGTAGACTGGAGTATAATTGTTTGGTTTGGGACTCACATGAAGCTAGATATAAGATTATGCTTGAGCGAGTGCAACGAAAGTTCGCTAGGTATTTATATAAAAAAATGTTCGGCTATTATCCGTATTTATATCCATCTCTGTTCGTTGCCGGAATGGTAGGTTTGAACACCCTGGAGTTAAGACGCAAGTGCGCGTTATTAACGCATTACTACTCCCTGCTGCACAACAGGATTGACAACCCTGCCGTTCTGGCGCGCATCTCCCTGTACGTGCCGGACCAGGGCCCTAGACAAAATCCAATTTCCTGTTTGCATTCACGCTATCGTTGAGAAGACTAACAGCCTGTTTTGTCGGGGCGAATTGGGCGGTCTGTGTTCGTGATGTTGGCGCTGTCAACAAACGACGCGCGCGCAGTCGCAGGTACTGGGCCCCTAGACAAAATCCAATTTCCTGTTTGCCTTCACGCTTCACGCCCATATTTTGTTCAAAATGTATGGGAATAACATTTTTGTTGCGGAAACAGAAATGTCATTCCATACATTTTGAACTTACGTTAGCGTGAAGGCAAACAGGAAATTGGATTTTGTCTAGGGGCCCAGTACCTGCGACTGCACGCGCGTCGTTTGTTGACAGCGCCAACATCATGAACACAGACTGCCCAATTCGCCCCGACAAAACAGGCTATTAGTCTTCTCAACGATCTGATTGCTAAGGAGCCTGATGTAGACTTATTTTTCTCCACATTAAATCTGTTTGTAAATAAATGTATACAATATTTTAGTTAGATTACAAAGTACGCATTGAGGTTGTAAGCTTTTACATTTTTTTCTTCATAATTTCTGTCTTTGTATATGTACCTATGTACTGGCCTGGTGCACGCTTTGGTGTATACTGTAAGTGTAGCATGCAATGTTTTAAATAAATAAATAAATTAAGGTTTTGTGTAAATTAGTTGAAATATGACAATTTTTGTTGAAGATGGTAATTCATACTAGATGCTGGAACTGGTGCATAAATGTAGGCATAAATGCTCTACCCTTGTCAAGCCGGGGCGGGATTCTAGTACAATATAGTTGCGGCTATAATTATTTTTGCTATACCGGTTAAACAAAATGCCCAATAAGGGCAGGTATTACTAAGCCACTCTTTAAGACTAGCTGATTTGTAAGTGGTGCCGCCTTATATTAAGTGCGTCTTCTGTCTGGTAGACTGCATCATCATTATTTAGGGCCAGTTTCACCGGTTCCAGATAGCTTTATCAGCAACATATCTGACAGACTTTTGACAGCTTTTGTATGGCGTCATCTGTCAGTTAACTATCTGACGCATTATCAGGGACCTGTAAAACTGGCCCTTACTGTATCAGATGAGACAGCGATATTGTATAGCAGACGCTTCCTTTTTAGAATAAAACAATAAAGAACAACTTATTCCTTTTTATTTAACTTATGCGTTTATAAAAATTGTGTACACCTAAATCTTAAAAAAAACACCATAACATTATACTTAAATTCAAAATTTAAGAAAATCATTAATAAATCAATCATCAATTAATAAAGTAAATCATCCCTGAGCACCCTACTGATCTATGTATGAGCCGTTCATTGAGACATGAGATATTAAGTCACCTATCAAACATAATAAACTAAATCAAAATCGGTTCATCGTTTGGCTCCTACAATCCCACAGATAAACACACACATACACACTTTAAGCTAATAACACCCCTTCTTTTTGCGTCGGGGGTTAAAAACAAGACTACTCTATTACATAATAGTTAATTTTTTTTGTAGGCGCGTGCCGACGAGATTTTTAATGGCGAGTTGTGTGTCTAACTTTTGATTATTTTTACCCATATTATTTTTTTTATCTGGTAGTATTTTTTTTTCTGGTTTTTTTCTTATTCTTATTTTTATCTGGGGCCTTATTCAGTATGACCATTTTAAAGTCTTACCGTGCCGTGTTACGTTATCTCCGCGTTATGGTTTTCTCTATGCCAATTAAAACGCGGTAGGGTAAGTTTATGAGCGCGTTTTGAGCTGTCAAAATATCGTGACATATGAGGATGTGTAACGCGCGCGTTTTGTATAATTTACGTATCGTGTGGCATACAGAATACAATTTTTCAATAACGTAACGTGGCGCGTTAAGGAACGCGTTATCTCATTGGTCATACTGAATAAGACCCCTGGTAAGTATCTGGAATCCCATATCATCAAACACTATATTTATTAAAATCACAGAACCCTTTGCCGCCCTGAATCAATTCGCTACTTAACACTTCAGCTCATTTTATTTCCTATTCATATAACTGAAGGAGTCATAAGGGAAACCGAGTGTGTAATAATTTCAATGCTTACGCTTTCAAATGATTGATTTAATAATTGTGGAATATATTTTGGATGATTTTAGAGACAGGATACAATGTTAGAATAATATTGTAGAATAAATTATAGGTTTTAAATTAAACACGCTTGACTCTTGCTAAACTCCTGGCTCCACCATCAGGAATTTGCTACTAAGCCCATATCTGCACGCTCCATCATCGATCGCATCATCACTTAACATCAGGTAAAACATTGGTCAACTGCTAACCAGTTAGTTGCATAAAAAAAGTGATAATGTGTTAGTATGGAGGCGGACCGGAAATAATTACCTCGTACTGGGTAAAAACGACTTCAATAACAATTTTATTATTAACTGACTTCAAAAAATGGAGAAGGTTTCTCAAGTAGTGTGGTACCATGGTAATTTTATCGAGGTCTGGTAAGTATCTCCAGAGATATGGAGATAAACACCTCAAAATTGGTACTGAAAATTAATAGCGCGGCATTGAAGTCGGTTCTTTTTAGTTTTTTAAACGATCTTATTTTATCGGTTATTATGCAAATCAAGTCAAGCAATCAAGCGACATTCTTTATTGTGGAGTATGCATATTTTCCAAAATTTAAGTTCACACTAGATACTGACTGTTGGTACATATGTGAAGTTATAGAATAAAATATATAATACTACTACGTACTTATAGCTGATGAAGTCGAAGTTTCGATCGAACGCGAAAGCCTGAGACAGTTTAGGCCCGCCACATACATTCGGAATTCCGAATCGAAATACCGAATCGCGATTCCGTTAGGCCGGCTACATAACAGAATTTTGTTTAGGAATTCCGAATCGAAATATCGAATCGGGATTCCGTTGCCAGCCACATAGGTACATTTGGATTTCAGTTTCAAAAAGAAAATTTCAAATGGAAAACTACCGTACTCTTGTGAAGGTCCATAGATTTGAACGGAATTACAACGTTAAAAATTTCGAAACGGGATCCCGTATGTACGAGTAATGTGTCCGGCCTTACCGGCTACAAATATTCGGAATTCCATTTCGAAGAGAAAACTTCAAGCGGAACACTACCGTACGTATTTGATAGGTCCATAAATTTGAAAATATTTACTGCGTTCGAAATTTCGAAATGGACAAATGTATAAAGAAGAACTACTTTTTCATCGGCTAAACTTCATGAGGTGTCGGAGGAGTGTTTATTCAGTTTTAATTTTCTTTTGTCGGGTTTTTTTTGTAAATATACTGTACAATGGCCATACTTTTGACACTGGCAGAAAAACGCCAAGCAGCGTTTAAAAGCCATAAGAAGAAGATAAAGAAGAAGAAGCCATGCAAAGACAAACCCGCGAAGTCTACAGCTCACACTAGTATTATTAGATGTTAATCTATAAAACTAAAGTTACCAAAATTTCAGATACGAATACATAGGTGAGTATTACATCATGAGTCATCACCATATGATTTGAATTTTACCGGGTATCCTGTTATTATCATGGCCTTTGGTTATCTATTTATATTGAACCAAATGTTATCAGAAAAGTGTACACTTTTGTACACAGATATTTAAAAGCGGACATCCACTATATACAGACAAGTAAATTTCTTTATTGAAAATTATGTTGAGAAATTGAGAGAAATTAAGAGAATTGAAATATTTTTTGTAAAAAATGTAAGATACCAGTGCCCTAACCTTGGAGTGTTCTGCACTTCATAACTCTAATAGTTTATAATAAATCCCTTTTGAAAATATACTCTGCCCTTGAGAGTCAGTCCTTTACCTATAGACCTAGCGTGCTCACCATTTTTGACCATATCATCGCTTACCACCAGGCGAGATAGTGTACATAACTATAATAAAAAATAAAAAACCTTTGCAAAATATTTAGGTATTTTTTAATTTTAGTTTGAAAGTTTTCGCGAAAATTATTCATTTTAATGTGAACGTACCGGCTTTTGTTCGTTAAAGGCACAGATATATTGTGGTTAAAGGTAACATGACAATCAAGACGCGCTTGCTTAATGGCACGCGAAACTCTGATTTGACAGAATTATGGGTATTGCATTGCACTAATGATTGGAAACAGCTTCGCTAGGAAAGATATTGAACACATTCCTTTCAGACCAAAAGAAACCATTCCTAGTTCCCGGCTGAATAAAGATAAAATCCGGTACAGGCAAACTAATAAAAGCCCAGCTACCACTAAATTTCGCAAACATAGTTTCAAACATTGTGTAAGAATCGTAATAACAAACATTTCAAGTACCCATATAGCAAAATGATACCTATTGCCTGCACTGCCATTAGTTGCAGACCATTCTCTATTTGATTAGGGTTTATTACCTCCAGTGTTTGCCTGTATTTGATTGAGTTTATTATCGTCAATGTATTTATCTTTCGCTAGAGAAAATAGCAATTAGTATCAGATTATTTGCTTTGTTTGCAATTGATAGCTTATATAAATGTTTTGATCGATAATTACAGAAACGGGTAGATAGAGATGATTATTTTGTTAATTAATTGAAAATTTTCAGATGAATAGCGGTATTAATTTTACAATACGCTAATCCTGAATAATGGATTTTTCTATCGTGATAAGACACTATCTAATGTCTGTCTGGGCAGCTACCACCCTCAAGTCAGAAAATCTGTTGTGTTCCGGCAGCTATCCTTGATAGCCAGTTCTCATTCTAGGCCTAGCGTGCTACCATCCTCGACCATATTATATATACATATATATATATATATATATAAATCATACGTTGTTATGCAACTTATGATTTAACATCAATCCACATAGAACAAATTATCTCTAAGCTGGCTAGCACAGAACATCATGCCGGCACGCGGCGTACCTATTGGCAACATGTCTATGTTGGGTGGGTAGTTCGAGCCCTTACCAAAGCCTACCACCAGCGGACAGCAATATAGCACACAGCATGTTCCTTATCTCCATTTTAATAAAATCCCCTGACAAACGATGTGCATAAGCAGTGCGGTAACGAAACAACAAAACTTGTTGGTATTTGCTGTTCCGTGGGTGTGGTATAAGCGCCACTCCATGTGAAAAGGGACTTTAAATATAATATCCAAAACTAGTCGTTACAATTTTAAGGGCTTGACGTCTAAGGGTCGGCTAAGACGGCGACGTGACGCGGCGCACACTTTTTAAGAGAGTAATACAAAAAATAACTTTATTTACTACACAAAAAGATAGTTTTTATTGTACTGGTGAAAAACGCTGAAGACGATGATGATAACTTGTAGCCTATGTGTTAATCCAGGATGTTAGCTACCTTCATACCAAATTGCATCAAAATTGGTCCAGCCGTTTGAGCGTGAAGAAGTAACAAACATACATTTCATTGAGTTAGTTCGGCAACTTCAGGCTACGCCGCGGCGTCGCGCTGCACCGCGCGGCGCAGCGGGAAGCCGCGTGATAAACAATTGTACTTTATTAACTACACAATAAGATACCTACACCTTGCATTGGGATAATTTTGGGGCAACGCGCGTTTTGCTGCGCCGCGCGGGGTCGGGCTGCGCCGCGCCACTTTTCGTTAATAAAGTTTTAATTGTTTATCAGGCGGCTTCCTGCAGCGCGACGCCGCGCGGCGAAGCCTGAAGTCGCCGCACTAACTCAATGAAATGTATATCTTTTTGTGTTATAAAATTCTTTTTGTATTACTCTCTTAATAAATACGCGCCGCGTCGCGTCGCGGTCTGAGCTGACCCTAAGTGCCTAACATTTTCTGTACTTTGCCTACCTAAATTTAGCGAAAAAATATCCGTTCGAATTCACAAGCATAGACAAAAATTTTAAAAATATTTCAGAACATCCATTTCCTTTATAAGATAAGAAGCATTCAAAAGCACTTCTAACGTTATAAGAGATCTAAGCGTTCCTATTTCTCCAGCACCACTCCATTGGGAGCTCAGCTTATCTCCGGCCGTCGTATTTCACGTCGAACGCACAAAAAGAAAATGTAAAGTAGCAATCGACAGAAGATAAATTAGCCAAGAAATGACGCTTCAGGAAGTGTGAATGTGTTCGCTTAACGAAGTTCGATAAATTGTGATTAATGCTGTTTATTTTAGTACGAAGGCATCTTTTTTATGATATTTAGTGAGTGATAGATAGTGAGTGATAGATAAAGATTGCTCTATGACTAATATTTCCTGCTAAGATTAGCTCATGCTACGATTACGTAGGTTTTCTGCTACGGCTTTGCGGCTATGTTAATTGAACTTTCTTTGAACTTCTTTGAACATTCGTAGAATAATATATAATTGACCTTACGCTTTGTAATGATTATCTTTATCGATGCTATAGTGACGTATACAACTTTGGCACGCGTGGACCAAAGACCAAATACTACACCAAATCTATGGCATGGACAACTTAGCTAGAAAAGTTTTAGACATGTAGCTGAAGTTTAATACAAAACAGCCCTGCTGAGTAACATTATCCTAATCTTATAACGTCAGAGTAAACGCTAAGCTTTGAATCAAATAATTTCGCGATAATTAACGATACGCCAGAAATTAATGAAACATTCTCGTAAACTGCCAGATTAAGGATTCGATTCGTCAGCTCAATACCAACGCTCTTTTAATTCTGACAATTTGTGGGGATTTACTGCAATGCGTCGCATCGCGGCTTTAGTTTTCGGACGAAAATTAAAAGTTTTCTGTATTTTTAATTGCTGCTACCTTTATTTTTATTTTGGAAATATGAAGCGTGAAAATCATAAAGGTTTGATGAATGCAAGTTGGTGACGTAAGAATTTTTTTTTACAATTAATTACGTACAAATTGAATTTAATACTTATTTAAATTTCTAGTTCAATTGATTTAGTCAATAAAGGTACGGCCATACCGTGGCGTCCTGCGATCTGCGGGCGCGATCTCAGTACTTTTTAATTGTTTTCTGATCGCGTTTGGTGTGAACCAATCGGTACAAATACTACTGCGCTATCTGATCGCCGATTAGATTGCGCTCACATGACGCTGCGGTGTGTGTATGTACAGTATCGGTCATAATTGGAGTAGCAGTCTCAAAAAGCAATAGCATGACAGCAAAATATGCACATACGACCTTCTTCTATAAGACGTTTCAAACGTAACATAATGAAAGAGAAAGATATACACCCATATATCGCACTCTATCATTATGAACCAATTAGAAAGAGCGCATGTATTAATTAGTAGAATAGCTAGACCAGATTTGCTTCTTTAGCAGTTATACAAATAATGAGGGTAGATTTGAAACAAAATGTATTGATGGCATAAATGAATGAACAAACATTGTCGGTTGGTGAACTTCGGTAGTGGTTGAAGTTTGGTTAATAAATAACTTAAAAAATCAAAATGCAAGCAAATATAATTATTAGAGACGGCGAATATTGAGGCATTGCATAGAAATGGACTAAATAAATTATATTATCTCAAATGTATAGTGAAAGTGGCATAAGTGTAAGTTATTGCTGTATTAAGTATGTTATATTAAGTGATGAGAAATCGTAGTTGTGAAAGTAAATTGTTAATAAAATGTGTTAATTAGATTTGGCGTTTTTCAGAAGAATTTGATACATCATTACGGAAAGTTCGTTCGTTCACACTCTATGGGGTTTAATAATGCAAAGGTGAGAAGTACGAGACGAGAGATGTCCTGAGCAGCTAAGCACCTGTAGTCTCCCTGAATGCAGTATGGGGAAATTAACGTGGCACCGACATAATATGCGCGAATATTGTGACTTCTTTGCTGCATCGAAAACAATAGAAGTCACACGAAATATTAATTTAAAAGTATCTAAAAACTAGGCGATGTACCGACTGTGATAATTTGTAATAAGTAATTATATAAGTTATGATTATAAAGGATTAAGCTTCAATCCTCTTTTCCTAGAGAAAATTAATAATTAAGCTTATAACCTAAAATAATCAATGGGTAGGTAAGAGCAGTTCTTAGATGCAACCAAAACAGTGATATTTTGTCAAAGTAGAAAATTGTCAATATAGGCGATTTCAATTTAATATAAGTATTATGAAATAAAAATTGTAATATAAGATATTTCGATTTATTGTAAATCAGTTTATTTAAAACATGATTTCTGTGTATTCTTATTATACAAATAAATATTTCCTCAAAAACTATTAAGATAACATCACCGTGTTATTTTTTTATTTCACATATAACATAGATCGTAAATTTACCTTTATTAGCTAAGTTTGTATTAACAGAAATAAAATAATACAAGCTATTAATAATTGATAAACAAAAATAATTCAGGTGATAGAGATTCGAACTCGGGCCTGCCGCTCCTAAAGCAATTTATCTAACCACTACACTAAGATGCTGATACGGTCTCATTCGAATTTAAGCATCCGTTACTTGTTGCGTGGCTTACTCTGCGTTATGTTAATTCAACAAAAAGAAAACGAGTATTCAGTGGAATATTGTTATTTTTATTTGATGTTTACCAAATGTATCTGACGCTACGTTTCACCTTTTTATTCATCTGCGGTCTGGCTAAGCATGCCATCTATGCAGTACGTGTTATTGTTTGCGTTGGAACATTTGACAGAAATATCGTGCAGACTACTATGAACATTGAGGTGCTACTGGACTATTGTCCCTCGATAGTACCTTAAAGCACCAAGTTACTTTAACTTCGTTAACAAGAACTAACTAAAATTTAATAAAAAGAACCGACTTCTAATGACGCGTGAGCCATTTTCAATAATAAATTTAAGGCGTGTATAAATACTCTATAGATACAATGTTTCAGCCATTTGAATTTTCTAACATGTGCATTAAAATTTTATCAAGGTTTTAAGATGTTTTTGGAAGAAAAATCCATTGGTGCACGGTGGGGATTGAACTCGCTGTTTCAGGCGTCTAAGCCAATCGTTCTGCCACTGCGCCAATGGGTCCTCAATTACAAGCAAGCATAGAAAAGGTACATTCACATACTACATACTATGTATACTTATGGCTAAAACTAAGAAATCCTATTGTAAAACCTATAAAAATTGAGCAAAACACAATTTTTTGTTTTGCAACATTGTTTTAGTTCAAAGGTGGTTTTTGTCTTATTATTTAATTGTATGAAAATAGAAGTTCTTCCTTCTTCGTAGCATAATAATATGCTTCAAACTTTACGGTACACACCAAGCAGATGGTAACCTCATAATAGTATATTTTGGTGCACTCCCAGTGCTTTCTGTTAGTTAATAACAAAACATTGTCCTCAAAAGTTTTTACTGCAAATGTAGATGTATGATGTTTTATACATAGATACGTCTTTAAACAAAATTTTAAATGTAATACTCCGTAGCAAATCTAGAAACAAGACCAGTAAATATCAACCTTTTTGAGTAGTTTTCCAATCTTTACCAATGTGCATGTGCATAAGGGATATGCACTATACTTTCGTTTTTAGCATACTATTATTGCTAAATTAGCATAAAATATATTTGTAGTTTCATAAAAGCTGTTATCTTCTGTATAATATTTAAGCGAAAATAGGCAATATGCAGTGTAGATATTTAAATATTTAGTATCTTCGCTTAAGTTTATCTACATTTTTGAGTATAGTGCTACTCGTATCTATTATATACATTATATATATATATATATAATATAATGTGTATATATATATATATATATATATATATATACATTATATTTTTTCCTATTGGCTTTGCTTTGTGGTTCTGCAGATAAGGAATGGCTGAAATCATATTTAGATTTAATACATATTTCCTTTGAGATTGTTAATAACTGAGTAATATCACTTCGACTGATGGAAGAGAGACGAACAGACCCTTTGTCAGCTTTGTCAATTAATCAGGTGCGCAACAAAACCATTAAGAAGCTGGTACGACAAGACCTCCGATCCTCTAACACGCTCTTGAATAAAGAATCAATTGAGCAGAATCGGGGGTCGAAAGTGTTCGCCCAGCCTCTGGGTAGAAGCCACCTCACAAAGCTGACAACGTCAACGGGGAACGTCGTCGCATCCAAGTCGGAGATTCTGTCAGAAGTTGAAGACTTCTACGGCAAGCTCTACGCATCGCATGCTTCAAGGCCCGTACCCGATACTGAGGATTGTAGAGCCACCTTGACCCGCCACTTCACAGAAGACCTGCCCGAAGTCAGCCGAGATGAGATCGTGATGGCCCTTAAACAGCTCAAAAATGGAAAGGCCCCAGGTGAAGACGGAATCACAACGGAGCTTCTAAAAGCTGGAGGAGCCCCAGCTGTAAGCCAGCTGCAACAGCTCTTCAATTCTGTTCTCTTTACTGGGAGAACTCCACAGGCATGGAACAGGAGCATGGTGGTTTTGTTTTTCAAAAAAGGAGACAAAACCCTCTTGAAAAACTACCGCCCGATTTCGCTTCTAAGCCATGTCTACAAACTGTTTTCAAGGGTCATCACGAACCGTCTTGCGCGAAGACTCGACGAGTTCCAACCTCCGGAACAGGCCGGATTTCGAAGCGGTTACAGCATCATGGACCACATCCACACAGTGCGGCAGATTGTACAGAAGACCGAAGAGTACAATCGGCCTCTGTGCTTAGCGTTTGTGGACTATGAGAAGGCCTTCGACTCAATCGAAACCTGGTCTGTTCTGGAGTCCTTGCAGCGTTGCCAAGTCGACTGGCAATATATCGAAGTGATGAGATGTCTGTATAATGCCGCAACGATGAGTGTACAAGTACAGAATCAGCGTACTAATCATATCCACCTGCGTCGAGGAGTGAGACAGGGGACGTCATATCCCCGAAACTGTTCACTAACGCCTTGGAGGATATGTTTAAGACGCTGGACTGGAAAGATTGTGGCATCAACATCAACGGCAGGTACATCTCTCACTTACGATTCGCAGATGACATCGTCATTATGGCAGAGACGCTGCAGGACTTACAGAGGATGTTGAATGGCCTAGCTGATTCTTCTCGTCGCATCGGTCTCCGGATGAATTTGGATAAAACCAAAGTCATGTACAACGAGCACGTTGTTCCGAAACCGATTGCCGTAGATGGAATCCCACTCGAAGTTGTCACTAAGTATGTTTACCTAGGGCAGACGCTCCAACTAGGTAAACATAACTTCGAAAAGGAAATCCAGAGAAGAATTCAGCTGGGCTAGGCAGCATTTGGAAAACTCCGTCGAGTCTTCTCGTCGCATATACCACAGTGCCTAAAGACAAAAGTCTTTAATCAGTGCGTCCTACCCGTCTTGACATACGGAGCCGAGACGTGGACACTCACGGTTCGACTGGTCCACCAATTTAAAGTCGCTCAGCGAGCTATGGAAAGAGCTAAGTTCGGTGTTTCTCTGCGGGATCGAATCCGGAACGAAGTAATTCGCCAGAGAACTAAAGTGATCGACATAGCTCATCGGATTAGCAAGCTGAAGTGGCAGTGGGCTGGTCATATCTGCCGTAGGACCGATAACCGTTGGGGTAGACTGATTCTAGAGTGGAGACCGCGAATCGGTAAACGTAGCGTAGGACGCCCTGTTACCAGGTGGAGCGACGACATTCGTAAAGCGGTGGGCAGTGACTGGAAACAAAGAGCCGAAGATCGGGCTCAGTGGCATGACTTGGGAGAGGCCTATGTCCAGCAGTGGATCCTAGTCCTGATACCGGCTGATTATGATGATGATGAGTAATACTAAGAACTTATGAGTAATAATAAGAACTTAGTTATTATATTTTTGATCGTCGAACCCAAAACGTAAGAATTTTTTAAAAATTAAAATGCCCTCTCTGTAAAATCCAAAGAAAATATCATAGGGCAACTCTACCATTTATGACTCCCGTGGCAACGTGGACGCTCATTACACATTTAGCTAATTTAGAGCTCGGTGAATGCCTTGTGTTAGTATTGTGGATTGAAGTAAATGTTGTTTGTTGGTTTCGAAATAGTTGTGTGCAACTTATGTTTGCTTGCTAAAGCAATTCACAGTTATTTATTGTTTGCATAGTTATTTCATTATATATAGTTATTTTCTTATTTCACCGAAGATAAAGTTTTATTCTCACAAATACGAATAATATAGGACGATCTCTCAAAATTGAAAATAGGTTAGTTGTGGTAAGTAACTATTATAAAGATAGACTATAAAGAAGGTGAAAAAAATATCATGATTGTTGCGGACGCGACGTAAGAATAACGAAAAACAATTATTCTCCTCTATATATTAGCATTTTATAGGATATCCATGTAAATAAAGTGTATAAATAAATATAAGTGAAAATTAATATGAACACACTTATATGTTATTAATTTTCTATTAAGTTAAATAATACACAGATCACAAGAAAGAGTATGATTCGATAACCTACCTAAATATATAGATTAGAGCAGTTATCATTCCAAGGCTGTCTACATTCAACTAAACTATAATACGAGCACACTTAGGCTGAGAACTAACACTGAAATATCTACACTGTTGATAATGTAGGTGAGCACTCAAGACTATATGTAAAGTTTATTATCTTCTAGAGTTTTCATTTTTATTTATAACACTCAATTTTATTATTCAATCAATAAAATATGTAAAGTAATAATAATTAATTTTGAGGTATAACTACTGCTAGTCTGCCTATGGTGGTACCGTATCTTTAAAATTTTTGTTGAATGGTAATTAAAATGATTTGCGGTGAAATTTCTAGTGAACTTTCAGACCGTGAAACTTAATATCTACTTTACATATAGCAACTTTTTTAGATGCCACATAGGATGCCACAAAGCAAAAGTCTTTACTTTGTGGCATCTGAAAAATTGCTATCGGTCCGGATATAGTCCAGAAATCCAGTGATATTTATTATTTACATTTTTAAGTCGAAGACTATTGATTGTATTGCTTGCCATGTTACCTTATTATTTTTGTAAATTGTTAAGCACAATCCAAAATTTCATCGTACCGACGGGACTTGAACCCGTAACTTCCGGAATAACATGTACCGGTCCTTTGCCAATTAAGCACAAATGCAATCCACTAATTTCGTCGTAACGATACTTCGCACCGTTGCTTAATTGGCAAAGCACCGGAACATGTTATTCCGGAGGTTGCGGGTTCAAGTCCCGTCGGTACGATGAAATTTTGGATTGTGTTTAACAATTTACAAAAATATAAAGTGTGAAACACTTCAAAGAAACATAATACCTTATTATTATGTAATAATATGGTAACATCAAGCTAAAACCTGAGCCGGGCTATACGGGTTAGGACTCCGTAATGGAAAATGGTTGGACAGTCATATTTGGGCTTATTATATATTGTTATCATTATAACTTTTCAAAGATTACGTTTTTACAACAAGCATGTGTTTAAATTATTTATAACTAGTAGTCATTTATCTCTAAAATATTTTCAACCTTATAATTTCACATAAAACTGTTAACTTCTGTAATAAATCTTCTTTTATCATAAAATTTCTGTTATTTTATGATAAATAGGTACGAGAATAAGTAACCAGCAAGTACGTAGAGCCTCGTATCCCAAGAGGCCGTCAGTCCGACGCCATATCAGAACCAGGATCAAATTACATATTTTATGAACCCACCGAGGGTTTAAGGTTGGACTAACAAGACGATTGCTTTATCACTTTCAGCCTTTATTGTTGTTTCCATAATTAGAAGCTGCTGGAATTGCGAACGTGCTAAGAGTATTATGGTAGTTGTCTTTTCTATAATTAACCTTGTATTATATTAGCACTGAAATACGATCTTAGCCATCGGATCTAGTATAATCTATATCTATCTATCTATCTATCAATATCTAGTATAATATATTAGACCACTTGTATATTAGACCATTGCTCGTGATTAAAATATGAAGAATAGATGAAGTCATCATAATTATCATCTTCGTACACCACTTAAGTGGGGTCTGTGTCAAAATGTCATTCTCTTCCATTTGGGTCTAACTTGAACTTCTTGTTGAACTTGAACTTATGTATGAAATGAATGTAGTAACGCATACGAGTTCTTGAGTGTATTTGAAACTATAATTGTGTCACGCCGGCATCCGTCGCAAAACCGTTTGGTTACTATTGAATTATATGTACATTTATATGGTTTTGAGGGCCCGGTGGCGTAATTGGGAGAACAGTCGGCGTTGATGCCAGAGGTACCGAGTTCAAACCCCGCCGTGCACCAATGGATTTTTCCATCGAAACATTTAATGTGCGCTTTTCACAGTGGCCCTCCGGTGAAGGAAAAACATCGTTAAGAAACCAGCAACCCCCGCATGATGGTGGCTATACTATCTAGTGTCCGCCTGGCTAGCTCAACCTCAAGTTAGAAAATCTGTCGCCAAAACATCTAATGTGTTCCGGCAGCTATCCTTGAGAGCCAGTTCCCATTCTAGGCCTATCGTACTTACCACCTTCGACCGCATCGTCACTTACCAACAGGTGATAGTGTCAAACGCTAGCTAATAATAAAAATAAATAATAATTCGCCAACAGTTGGGAAAGAGAGCAGAAAACGAGAGAGTGGCAATCTATTGTAAAAGGCGCTGCCTTCTATAAATCATCCTGCTGTGACTGAATCGCAAAACAGACAATGTTCTCATACAATTTCGCATCAAAGATCATCAATAGTCAAATAATTAAGATTGTTTAAAAACTAAAACAACCGACTTTCATGCCTCGCGAGTTAATTTCAGTAGTAAGTATGAGACGTTTATCGTCATATCTATGGAGATACTTATCAGATCTCAATTAAATTACAATGGGACCACCTCGGAAACGTATCCTATCGATTAAAAAATAATCATTCGAATCGGTCGAGTAACCGCGAAACATACATACAAAAAAAAAACATAATAACATAATAAAGACAAATTGAGAACCTCCTCCTTTTTGGAAGTCGGTTGATAAAATATATCGTAAGTTTTAATGAAAATTATAATCTATATTTAAACTAGACGTGCCCCGCGGCTTCGGCGGCGTTATACCCCTAAATCCATATTCATATTGAATAGTCTTAAATCGTCCATCACGATTAACGATATACCTAAGTATAAAATCTACGTATACGTACGTATTTCTAAGCAAGCAAGCGTGCTGCACAAATTGGTTACTTAAATTAAGGTGAGATTGGCCAAATGCTTGCCCATTAGGTATATAAAAATTATTTGCCGCAATAAACGCAAAATAAACACTATAGACTACAATTTCTCACAAATGTTTACGGTGACAGGATATGCGGCGTTGTTTGACGTGTGGTCATGCGCAAATTACAAGGAAAGTTTGCTTTGAAGAGAGAGATTCGAGCCAACGCGGCCGCCGTTAGCCCCTTTGGTCACTGTGATTACAGTTATAAACTTGCCTGGATTTTCAAAGCTTCGAAATAATCGCTTAGTCGACTTGTATTGACGATATTCTATTAGACTAAAGTTGTCTGGTGTTTAAAGCGTTATTTTTGTTATTATATAGATATATTAGATAATTTATTTGTAATTTTATCATCGGATAACATTTAGATTTATTAAAAACAAATTTTGATACACAAATCGATGCATTAGGTGTCCAATTAAATGTTTTACGAGTACTGTTTAACAAATAAATTATTAATTCTACTTGATTATTTATATTAACTGCAACTTTTACAAAACACTTACAATACGTTTTGTTAAAATAATAATATCTATACATAATAAAATATGGGTATATAAAAAACTGCAAAAGATTCCATTTACAATAGTTTACTTACACTTTTAACAATAGCAACAAAAAACTAATAACTGTGTATTTTTTGTTAGTATTCCAACAGTGACTTTTGTGAACTCATTTTCGGTTGTATTATATCCGGACTTCCAAGCTAGCTGAAGGTTTAGTGGTCACACCTTTGTGAACGCGGAATGAGCTTTACATCATGAGAAAAAAGTTTTGCTGCAGATTAGGTCGTGTACTTCTGACCAAGGTTGCTTTTTTTAGTCAATGTTAACTCATATAATTTCAGTCGGTAAAATACTTTTAAAATGTATATTTTATTTTCATCTACATTTTTTAAAGTGTTCAAATAATTTTAATCTCGTAGATACGTGTAAGCACCTCGCACTTAAGATCCTAGTGATGGCTTCCGAATGAAGTATGAAACATAATGTCGATCGCTATATTGACATCGCGAAAGTTACGGTAAATTCCAGTATTTAAATTAATAGATACGTTTAAATCAAAGTCGGTTATTCCGTTTGAGAGCTACGATGTGTATAAATGTCACACGTCAAGGTTATATTAACACCCCCCTTTTTACATCACGGATTAAAAACGATTGTTCACGGCTGTCATTTGTTTATCTGTTTATCTATGTATGAGTGCAGTCTGTTATCAAGCTATTGGAATGCTGAAGGTGTTGCCAGTGTTATTAATTTTGACTTGAGAACCGGTAATCTACCTACTCACGTACTTATGACGTTGAAAGTATATTTTTGACTTGCGACTGCTATCTGACTCGGACGTATTTAACCGATTTCAAAAAAGGAAGAGGTTTAATTTTTTGCGCCTGTATGTTTTTCCTATGAACACTTAAATAACTTTACTCTAATAAAAATGTCTTGTGACTAAATGCACTTACTTTTAATTATACCATATGCCGACGAAACGTAGTCAATTATATTATGATACCTATCGTAAGCCAAACCAGAATAAAAAGCAAACAAGCCATAAAGGAACACACAAAAAAGAGCCACGAGAAAACATCTCCGAAACGTTCAAAGAGTACTCCATACCATCCAAGAGCCAGCAGAAATAAATAGAATAAAAAGCAGGTGTTTAGCGTCACCGCTTACCAGCACCCAATATTTGAAAATTTGTAAGGTTCCATAAGAAGCCAAATTTGAATAACGCACACTAACAAAACATTTTACAGGGCTGATTGGCTTGATAAGCCATACGGTTATAATTTTAAGCAATAAATTTATTATTGACTGGCTAATAACTGGTTTATTACGGAATTTAGTAATGCATTAGAAATGGATAAATATTCAAAGTCATAGTCCAGTAAAGGGAAACATCGCGAGCGTTTGCAAGCAATGTTTTCGTATTATTTAGTTATATAAAAGTAATATTATAACAACACTACCACTAGTGGCTCTATGAGCTATAAACCTCGTGAGTCTGTCTTGGTATATCTTAAAACTGAATAATAGACCTCCGGCCCCTTAAAGTTTACCGCGTAGACAGGAGGTTAAGCGGATGATAAAGTTGATCAGACATACATTATTTTTCAAAAAAATAAAACCGGCTTCATAACCACAAACAGGCACTCAAAAGCGAAAAATAATTTACTTAATATAATTATTATAAGCGCTACCCACTTATCTATTTGAAGTCGGTGCCAGTCAAGTCTATTAGATAGTAGATAGATACTATGTATGTAGTAGTAGTAAGTAGGTAGATACATGTAGGTAGTATCTATCTACTACCTATTAGACTTGGCTGGCACCGACTTCAAATAGATAAGTGGGTAGCGCTTATAATAATTATATTAAGTAATTTATTTTTCGCTTTTGAGTGCCTGTTTGTAGTTATGAAGTCGGTTTTATTTTTTTTGAAAAATAATTTATTTTACCCATTTTAGTGCAAAACAAGTTTTAATTAAACTACATGCATCTATAAAATTTCGTGTCTGGGCCGTTATACACTGTCGGATATATACTTTGTGAAAATTTCAAGTATGTACCTATTACGGTTAAGAAGATCTGTAAAGTGCGCACATATAGACACACGGACGGATGGACAAACGGACAACAAAGTCTCAGAAAGTGTTCATTTGGTACCCTTTGGGTTCGGAACCCACTTTTTGCCCACTTTTTCACACACCCACAATTGACATTAAATGCTGCGCTAGTAAAAATATTCACTAGTCATAATTATGTCATCAAGGTATCAAAAGGACAATGTTCAAAATGGCCCTGTGCAATAAACGTTATTAACCCCATTTTACGTTTGTAACCCCATTTCTCCGCCATTCATCCGCCAAAAATCATATAAATATCGAACCTACTTAAAAAATTTTTACGATAATAGGTTGAGAAAAGCGATCCGTAGAGGAGAACAGATATCCGGACATCCGGACAGAAGAAAGCATTTTCTCCAAACTGAAACGGAAACATACGCTTCACTCGGTCAATAATATTACACTACTTTAGCAGAAGCAATGAAAGTATGGCCACAGTAACAATTATATACTCTGTGGTATGGCAAAGGCCATAATACCATCTTGTGCTACTATAACAAAATCGTGCAAACTATAGCACTGTCTGTATTTTTACGATACAACCTTCTTTTATTGGCTGCCTTAAGCCCATTTAAGATGCGGTACTTACGTATATCGCTAGAATGCGAAAGAATCGTAAAATGCTGCCGCGATGTGTTCAAATTGAAAATTTAGAAGAAACAAAAGGGAATTTTCTTAGAACGCTTTGTGTGAAGTCATCGTTTTCCTGGAAACTCGTTCAGGAATCCGTTGTCGTTTTATTACTGTGTTAGATACTAGCTAAGTTAATTAATTTACTAACTATATTATGTTGATTTATTGTTGATTTTAGAAATGTATATATTGCTTTGTTTAAAATAAGTTCGTATATTTTTTATTATTACATTGTTTTTTAAGCTTATTGTACACACGGGGAAGTATAAGATTGGAAAATGTATGTGTAGTTTTATTTAAAATTAAAAATAAATTGAATTACGGTCAAATGTCGTAAGGGCAAGAGGGATAATTGTGTTTAAAAATAAACATTCAAGTAATTTTATTAATTAACAACTTGACCATAATATGCAATAAGCACTTAAATTAATTTTAACTTTATACTAGTGACGCCCTGCATATAACAAGAGAATCCTTTTGAACGAACTTTACAAAAAGCTGTGCTTAATTTAAAAAAGTCAGCTTAATGCACTGTTTGCCGAAAAGTGCCCGATTGCGAAAAACTCGCCACAGAGCAAAAGCCAGCTGCTTGACATGCACAAACCCGAGGCCAGAGTCGCAAACACGAATTTCCTAAAAGACCAACTCTCATTTTGTCGGAAACCCTAATTGGAAAAGTAAACTTTTCATATCCGCAATTCTCCTCACGTACGCAGTTTAAGTTCAGTTGAGTGTGTTTGTTTATGGAGTTTATCCACATTCCAATATCAGATGCGTATCTTTAGGACTCATTAGGGAGTTTCCTTATTCTCCCGCATCGGGATTGCCCTTTTGTTGTTGACGCCGCTTTGTCGCTTTGATTTAAGGGTTAAGTTTTCTCGTTCCGAAATTTGAATAAGTAAATTACCTAAGGGAAGGTGTTTATTTTGTCTGGTAAAAAAGTTTTCTTAGTGGTTTGTTAAAAATGAAGGGGGGGAAATATATTTTTACCGACTTCAAAAAAGGAGGAGGTTTCCAATTCGTCGGAATCTTTTCTTTTATGTATGTTCCTTGATTACTGAAAGACGCCTGGACGGATTTGAAAAAATATCCTTATATTTGAAAGGGTATTTTAAAATAAATCTCCAGAGATATAGACATAAAAACTTGGTACTGAAAATGAAAAAAGACTGGCGCAGAATTTAAAGTCGGTTCTTTTAGTGTTTAAATAGTTTAGTAGTTTATTTTGTGTTTTTTATTGCTTATTTTCTGTATTATTTGTGACGCCTTTATTCGGGCAAATCAGAAAAGCAGACATTTGGAATTAATTTTTTCTTACATAATTTTATCTTAAATCCTACATCATTAATATGCTTTGCATTGACGCTATGATCACCAGGTATTGAACTCTTGGACACTACCAATTTATCTTACACTGTAGATTGTAGGGCTTTTTTCAGTCTGTTCTAATGCTTTACTAGATGATAACATTGACATGACCAATCAGTATAAAAGCAATAATTTAAATAACACAGATAGGCACCTATGTGCTATAGAGAAAGTGGGTTAAAAGCACTCGGGGATCCCTTACCTTATTAGTGGCCTACCTGAAGAAAGGTTGAGATCTGAATATGCTTTTAAGAGACCCTTTCAGATTTGTTCTTATGGCTGAACATTTTATTCACAGGTATCTAAGGGTACATCTTTTCTGTACCTTTTATTTACGTATTTGTATTTGTAAAGATTTGCGAATCGAGCAATCGATCACTCGCTTATCGATTCTTAATAAGCGAGTGTTTACCTTTTTAGGGTTCTGTAGCTGAAAGGCAAAAAACGGAACCCTTATAGATTCGTCAAGTCTGTCTGTCTGTCCGTCCGCCCGTATATCACAGCCACATGATTCCGAAACTATTAAGACCACACAATTGAAGTAACTGTATTTTGACTGGAAGAGATCGCTCTTAGCGATAAGTCCGCCCATTGTACTATAGTTTTTATGAGTTAACTGTTTCGTAAGTTACTTTAAGTGGTGTACAATAAAGTATTTTGTATTGTATTGTATTTTGTAAACCGCCTTACGTTTTTATACAAAAAAAAAGATTAAGGAGGGGCAGGGGGGGAGGTCTGACTTGCACTTGGCCACTTTATTTATATCTTATATGCTAGCGTTTAACCACTGCTTCACCTGGTGGTAAGCGATGGTGTGATCAAAGATGGTGAACACGCTAGGCCTAGAATACTCTGACTTTCTGTATCAGGGCTGTATGCTGCCGAAACAACGTAAGGATATAGCGGCAGAATTTCCGCTTTATGGTGGTAAGCTTAAATAAAAGCTTGTAAAATACAAGCTTTTATTTAACTTGCAATGTATGTATGTATGTATGTATGTATGTATGTATGTATGTAACTACGTATGTTCGGGTGGAATCTTGGAAGCTAAATTAGACCCACTTCCCGATTTCCGATTGAACTCAAATTTGGTGTACTTATGTATCTTCGGTGACAATACAATGATATGGTACCGTGGAGCTGGTCTGATGATGGAGACGGAAGGTGACCACGGCATCTCTGTGATAAAACAACATAACCCCACCGAGTTTGGGCTCGATCGATTTGTCTTGAAGAGAACTTTACGCCTAGATGATATTCAGGGTCTGATGATGAAGCTGGAAGGTGGCCACGGCATCTTTGTGATAAATCAACATAACCCTACCGAGTTTGGGCTCGATTGTTTCGTCTTGAAGATAACTTTTCACCTAGATGATATCCAGGATCTGATGATGAAGCTGGAAGGTGGCCACGGCATCTCTGTGATAAATCAACGTAACTCTACCGAGTTTGGGCTCGATTGATTTTTTATGAAGAGAACTTTACCCCTAGATAATATCCAGGGTCTGATGATGAAGCTGGAAGGTGGCCACGGCATCTCTGTGATAAATCAACGTAACTCTACCGAGTTTGGGCTCGATTGATTCGTCTTGAAGAGAACTTACACCTAGATGCTATTTAGCGACTGGTGATGAAGCTGGAAGGTGGCCACGGCATCCCTGTGATAAAATAACGCAACCCCAATGAATTTGGGCTCAAATGATTCGTCTTGAGAAGCACTTTACTTTTAAATGATAGCCAGGATCTAATGATGAAGCTGTAAGGTGGCCATGGCATTTCTGTTATAAAGCAACATAGCCCCACCGAGTCGATTGATTTTCCTTGAAGAGCATTTTACCCATAATCACATCAAATATCCGTGGAATATTTTAAAACATCATGCCTTCTCTTAAATACTTAGGTAGTAGGTAGGTAGTCGATATCTTTACCTACATACTAAAAAGTTAAAAATAAATTATAAGTAAAAAATATTTTTAAAAACAAGATTTTATCTGGGACAATGAACTAAAATGTTAAAAATAATTTCTAGTAAGTATTGGGCGTGTAGGTACTTACCTATATTTTTAAAAGCTTAAGGCACTGAAGTATAGTAATTACCTTGCCTGAAAAACGGGTAGTGCTTCAAGCTTTTAAGAATATAGGTAAGTACCTACACGCCAAATACTTACTACTAGAATTTATTTTTAATATTTTAGTTCATTGTCCCAGATAAAAGCTTGTTTTAAAAAATATTTTTACTTATAATTTATTTATTATTAAAACAGGCAGAACATCGATATAATAATTATGTTCTTACAACCATAGAAATGTATCTTTCTAATACCGTTTTCTAATTCCATACCAGCACGATTCTATTCCACAAGTTGTATTTGCACCTAATATCAGGCAAGGTCGTGATCAAGTGCTTGTGTGTCTCACATAAAATATAATCCGTTCAGTTTAAATATTTGCAAAGATAGTTAAGCCAACAAACTATATTATTTAGTTAAATATAACAAATAGTTGGGAAAAAAAGTATGTTGTTTAATACTAAATATAGTATTGTTTTACTTACTTTGTAAAAATTCCTAGTGTTTACCTCTATCTACCTATTATAGTTCAGAAGATACAGCCCTGTAACAGACGAACTGACGGACAGACGGACAGTGGAGTCTCGGTAATAGGGTCCTGTTAGCACCCTTTGGGTACGGATCCCGAAAAAGTAATTTAGCGATTAATAATGACTCTCGACGAATGACTTAGGTATAGTAAAACAGAAAACATAATGCTTATCATAATGCAACCCCTAATTATAATTAGACTCAAGCTCATTTTATGGTACGCTAATGAAATCTCGAATTAGCTGAAAATGTTCTGTTCAAAGTAATAAAATCTCAATAAAATAAAATTCTGCATGTTATGCTTAATTGTGCGTAACACTTTGTGTGCGATTCCGTTTCCCAATTGGCCGTTTATTAAATACTTTTGGCTAACAGAAACCAGGACTGCTATTAATATTAGTTTAATTTTATTACTGAATTCTGACATAGATATTTACGTTGGCACTGAAATGCTAATTAAACATGAACTTACGGTTCAAAGTTCGGATGAGAAGCGCTTCGAGATTCCTAGTAAACTATATTTAACAGATTCTGATTAATACAAGTTTGACAACTCACAAGGTACTGTTCTACCATCCCCAGCAAGTTAGAACAGTCTAGTGTCCGCCTGGCCAGCTACCACCCTCAAGATGGAAAATCTGTCGCCAAACATCTAATGAATTCGGGCAGCTGTCCTTGAGATAAAGTTTACGTTCTAGGTGTAGCGTGCTACCAGCCTCGACCGCATCATAATTTACCAATACATGAGATAGTGCCCAAACGCTATGTGCTATTATTTATTCTATCTAAATTATTCCACCTATCAAAAGATACATTATCAATAAGTAACATGGGCCAAATTCCGCGGGTGAAGCCGCGAAAGGCTTAGCTAGTATGTCATAAAATCAGGCACTTTTATGCTATACTATCATCAACAAACGCAATTTTCTGTCGTTTAATGGAAAAGAAAAATGTACTGAGAGCTAAATGTAGTGCAACGCTTTTCAGCCCAGTTTACTTTAGCAAAGTAATTATTTCACGGAGAGTCTCACTATGGTTTTATCCTTAGGAAATGAAAGTTTATAATTTTTTGAAAAGGTTTTCGTAGAACAGTTATGCTTTTTATTTTAAGGACACGTTTAAAGGGGTGATATTTTAAGTAAACACTAGAACATGAAGCTAGCTTCTGTTAACAGAAATGAAATACTATAGTTAATGCTGGATAAATTCAACCAATTATCATGATATTTTTTTCATTATATATATCTTTAGAGATACGCGTCAGTTAAAGGAAGGTAATATAAAACTCCGTAAGAAATGACTGCTTAGATTTTTCTTTATATCTCATAGGCTAGCGTTTGACCACTATCTCGCATGCTCCCCTAGACAAAATCCAATTTCTGTCTCCATTCACGTTATCGCTAGTTCAAAATGTATGGGAATGACATTTATTTTCCGCAACAAAGTTGTGATTTTGTAGTTTCGTTAGCGTGAATGTAAACATAAATTGGTTTTGTCTAGGGGACCTGCCGGGAAGCGAATAGTTCACGGCTAGGAATAGCCCAAATCTTAAAGATTGTGTGCTGCCCAACACCGTAAGGTTACAGATTTTCTCTTTGATGGTGGTAAGCTATTTTGCATAGCAAGTCATATATCATAATGTCATATAATCATATATAATGCTCGTATACGTGAATATTTGTATCCTAAAGCAGTAAAACAATCTAGTCTAGAATTTTCCTCAAACATTAGAGACGCTATATAGAAGAGACACTTGTATACGGTGAAGAGAGCAAGATGAGAGCTATTATACAGTTTCAGGCAACATCATGCTTTCTCTAATGGTATGATGAATATAAGAATATTCAGGACCCGTATTTCTACGTTATCAAATAAAATCCAATTTATCCTAATAATGGGAGACGTGACTATATTTTTTTACAGAAAACTTAGGTAGGTATGTAAAATATGGGCTTTCCTATTGGATTTATCGGGATTGCCTGGTTGTTACAATTTTAACCTTCAGTACCTACATTTAGAGCCGCTAATTAACTACACTTAGGCCAACTTCGCCGGTTTCTGATAGCGCTAATATGAAGAAATCTGACAGATTTTGACAGCTTTTATATGGCGACATGTGTCAGATAACTATCTAACGAATCATCAGGAAACAGTGAAACTGCAGCCCTTACTCTAATTAAAAACTGTCAACAGCGCGATTGTTTACAAATTCCAAGTTTGAAAATTCCGTGCTTTTACTAAAACCACCTAAAACTGTGTCGAAATCACAAGAAAATTTCCTAGCGAAAGCGATATCCGATATTTAACCCGTAGATGGCAAAATACGAGAACGTAATGGCAAACTACAATAGCTGGTGTTTTGTAAAGCTAAGTAATGAGGTCAGACGCGTGTTTTGGGCGATATTAGCCCTCAAAAGGGTGCCATTGTGCGACAAAATTATGAGATTAGCCTCCTTTATGTCTAAGGGCTCGGGACAAGTTTGAGGTTCGAGGATCTGACCCCAGGTGCTAAGGTTATTTGGTAATAGATTATTTGAGTTCATATATGCTGTGTTGGCTAGTTTTGTCAATATTAAACATAAATATATCAATATTAATTTATTAATTTTCAATTATTATTGGTGGTCCATTTCTACACAGTAAACCAGTGATTGAGGGGCAGGAACAAAACCCTCGGTCCTTTTTGTCTTCAACACTTCCTGTTATTGTTACATTCCGGCTATAATTAACGTACCTTTAGTCGAATTTTCTTGACCTAGGACGGACTTGCTCGAAAGCGAGTCCGTCGCTATTCCTCGGGAGTCCTTAAGCATCAATGTCTGAACAAACTTCTGAATATAAGATATAATTTATATTTCGATCGTTAAAGAGGACTCATATACATTTGAATGTTGATTTAAATTGTCAACCGACTTCCAAAAAAGGAGGAGGTTCTGATTCGTCTATATGTTTTTTTGTATGTTACGTGATTACTCCGTCAATTGTGAATCGATTTGAATAATCGGTAGGGTACGTTTCCGAGGTGGTCCCATCGTAATTTCATTGAGATCTGATAAGTATCTCCAGAGATATGACGATAAACGTCTCAAACTTGCTACTGAAATTGACTTGCGGGGCATCGAAGTCGGTTGTTTTCGTTTTTAAACTATCTTAATCATTGATATCATTAAACTATCTTACTAGGAGTGTTCGTAGTGTGAGTTAGAGTTTGAAGACCAATACATAACACGATGACGATACAATTAGAACCAGACATAAACATAACATACGCAATACTTTTGTACGTGTTTTGGGCGATAGTAGTTTTTACATATTATATTTTCTTCAGAAGTGAATGGGATTTATTTGCTTTGTTACCAAATACCTAGATTGCAGTTTTTAAATGCATACTACGGCAGTTCCAGTCACTCAGCACTCATTATTGAGCCTGAGCAAAAGTAACAAAGCAAAAATTCCATCGGCAGCAAATGTATTCATGCACTCCATTGAGCAAAAATCCCACAAGTGGCAAATTTTACTATTTTATACCTATGTTTTCAAGTTAAACTGACAGCGGCAGAGGTCGGAAGTTTTTTCATTAGCGCTGTCGCCAGGATTAGTGATTCTCTTCGTGTGACTTACTAATTGCACTCGGTTGATACTCGCTGTGTTAAATTGAGGTTACGCGTGCTGGTGGAGTGATGAGAGCAACTCGTTTTGCTCGTTTCGCTATTATTTTGCATATGTAAAGAATTCTGCGTAGCTCAGTATTTTCTCAGGCATGTTACAAAGATGTTAAAACAGCTAAATAACTATTTTCAGTTTAGGATTATTAGGATTTTGAGAGGAGATAGTTGGGGAAATCAGCATGCTTAGGTATATTAAGTTAAGTAAGGAAGTTTAGATTCAGCACGTACATGATTAAATTTAGCTTTAGTATGCTCAGAAGTAAAATTATGCTAACTATCCATTTAGTTATTATATTAAGCTTATCAAGTATGTCGAATCGAATTAAAATATACTCATATATTTATTTACCTAAATAATTATGTTATATTATAGTCTCGGGTTATAATACTCTACTTCTGTCACCATAACACCATCATAACCTAAATTTAATTTAATCTTGAATACTGTACAAAATAATGTCACGTCTTTATACATTTGCAACTCGTCATCCTTCCAATGATAGGTAAAGCCCTTTTACAAGCTTTTATTTAGTTTAACCTGTCCCGATGTTTGTCATCAAGTTTTGCAAATTAAATTTGATCCACTTCCCGGTTACCGATTGAGCTGAAATTTTGCATACATGTGTAAATGGCGTGACAATGCAATATTATGATGACATGGTGCTGATCTGATGATGAAGCTGGAAGCTGTCCCGATGTTTGTCATCAAATCATGCAAATTAAATTTTATCCACTTCCCGGTTACCGATGCAGCTGAGATTTTGCATACATGTGTAAAATCGCATGACAATGCAATATTAAGATGACATGGTGCTAATCTAATGATGGAGCTGGATGGTGGCCAAAAGAACTAAACCACACATGGTATACCCATCGTGTTTGGGTTCGTTGGATTTGTCTTGACTTACTCTGGTCCTAGGTTATATAAAAGCTTGTGTTTAAAAAGGTTTATTAAAATATTACTTGTTTCACTTCTCATTATTCATAAACTATTCTGACATCAAATGTTATTAATATTGCTGTGACTCCAAATCATTTGAGACGTAAGAGCACGTTAAATAATATTTTATTAAAACAATACGCTACCATTCATATAGACTTGCCTTGAGGTAAGTACTCTTACGTACTAGTATAGCTTTACTAATTCTATTTTATTCTATTCTAACCACAAATTGTTATTAAAAAGCTGACATTACCCGTCGCCATCTATCTTTCACTACTATGATTCCTAGTAGTGGTCAAATCGGCTTAGCCTGGGATTTTGAAGCGTGTCTATTGGCATTGGTGCATCCGGCTCTCACTATAATTTTTTTATGATTTTGTGGCTTTACTCGTCACCGATGGTAAATTTGGTTTCAATATTGAATCGTAAAGTCTCCTTCTTTCTCTCTGCAGATTAATTTCATTCCTATCAATTATAAAAATATATTGTTTTAATTTCAATAAATAGTTGTTAAATGTAGATGAAACTGTCTATTTCGATGTTATCAACCGACTTCCAAAAAGAAGGAGGTTCTCAATTCGTCTGTATGTTTATTTTTATGTATGTTACGCTATTTCTCCGTCAATTGTGAACCGATTCGAACTGTTCTTTTTTAATCGGTAGAGTACATTTCCGTGGTAGTTCCATTGTAATTTCATGGAGATTTGATGAGTATCTCCAGAGATATGACGATAAACGTCTCAAACTTGCCACTGAAACTGACTCGCGCGGCATGGAAGTCGGTTGTTTTAATTTTTACACTTCTCTTAATTATCTTAATTATTCTATCACTATCTTAAGATAGTGATAGAATAATTAACAGTCTTTATAAGGATTTTAATTAAAATAATAATTAATTATTATTTTAATTAAAATCCTTATAAAGACTGTTAATCATGCCTGGCGTACGAACTAACTTTGATACGGTTTTTAGTGAAACATGAACCTTTTTTTTAGCTAGCGTTTGACAACTATCTCACCTGATGTTAAGTAAAGATTTGATACACGATGTAGAACGCTTGCCTAGAAGAATAAGAATTAAATAAAAACCGGCCAAGTCGAGTTGCACTCGCCCACCGATGCTTCCGTCCCAACGTTGGTGGTACCAATTAAGCTAGACCTCTAAATTGTATGAGCGCTCATATACCTCAGAAGCCTATCTTAATTGGCGGAAGATGTATGAACACTCTTTAATTTTATTTTTTGGAATATTTCCGTTATTTGTACTGTAAGACTTTGCTTCTTTCCAAATTTCATGATTCTAGGTCAACGGGAAGTACCCTATAGGTTTTCGACCCAAAACCTTTAGAGTACTTCCGGTTGACCTAGAATTGTCAATTTTGGTTAAAAGCAAGGTCTTACAGCACAAGTAAAGTAAAAAATCCGAAAAATAAAAAAGTTATAAATTGAGGTTAATAATAATACCTTAAAATAAAGTCGCAATTCTGTAAAACATCATCTTATACTTACGGCTATTCGTCACAAAAGTATTTGTGTTCGACGAACAAAATAAGAGCTCACCGCCCGGTGTGAGCTCTTATTCGTCGGGACATTCTTTTTGCGTCGACCTTATATCTATAGATTCTTGATCGAAGGAATAGATATAATCATAGAAATAGGAATAATTTATTATTCCTATTTCTGTGGATATACTAAATATTTTTTTTTTTTAGATTTAAAATAAAATTCTAAATAAGCTGGAAAATATTGGCATTCGAGGCTCCCCTCTCGAACTTTTCCGTGACTACTTATCTCATAGAAGCCAAAGAGTCATAATCGATGGCATGGCATGGCATCACCACTGAATGGCAAAATTTTTACCTTTGCCGATGATACCGCCCTCATTTTCGAAGGTGATAGTTGGGAGCAAGTTCGATGTTTCGCTGAAAATGGCCTCAGAAACGTAATCCTCTGGCTACAAAAAACCTTTTGACATTAAATTTTGGCAAAAGCAAATTCATTGCTTTTGGTATACTAAAATCTTCTATTCCTGATTGTCTGAAAATCCAAGCCCACACATGCAACTCACGCTCAGCAACCTGCGACTGTGTCACTCTACAACAGGCAGAGTCAATTAAATATCTCGGTATGTTAATTGACCAAAAACTTTCCTGGATACCTCACATAACATTTACAATGTCTCGTGTCAGGAAACTCATATGGATATTTAAAAACCTACGCCATGTGGCATCAGTCGATTTACTTAAACTGGTATTTTATACTCTGTGCAAGAAAATCATTCAGAAATGGCTTCTAGGCAAAAATTACTCAGAAACTGAATCCTTAATAACTTTTATATCATAACTAGCTGACCCGGCAAACGTTGTTTTGCCATATAAATAATTTCCGGCTATTAAAAAATAAGGGTTGATCGTAGAAAGGTGAAAATTGAGGATTGTATGTATTTTTGTATGTTGTATCATAAAAAAATAGAAATTAAAAATTTTGTCTAAAAAATAAAAAAAAAAATTTAGTGGTGGACTACCCCTAACATTTAGGGGGATGAAAAATAGATGTTGGCCGATTCTCATAGATACCGGATAAGCACAAAAAAATTCATCAAAATCGGTCAAGCCGTTTCGGAGGAGTATGGCAACGAAAACTGTGACACGAGAATTTTATATATTAGATATATAACACTTTTATATCCTCAATAGATCATTTGATGAATATAATGTACCTACAATGTTTTTAAACTTTCCCCACCTTTCTGATTTAATGTAGTAATGATTAAATATTGTATACTTACTTAACTTTATTTACATACTTTTACATTTTTTTTACATTCATATACATTTCGATTGTTATTTTATACATTTTATATCATATAACTTTTTATACAATTACATAATACTGATACATATACATTTACAAATATACACACATATACGCTCACACACACACACACACACACACACACACACACACACACACACACACACACACACACACACACACACACACATATACACACCACTTTTCGGAGTATTTAGTTTAGTACGATGTTGTTATGTTTAAGTACTTCTTTTAATCAAACTTAATCTTAAATTTACTTCTTATTAAGATTACTTGGTATTGTCTGACGAGGGGGCATTGATACACCATCACACAGGTTAATCCTAGTTTGGGTGTCAATGTTAAACTAGTCTAGATTATAAATACTTCTTGTATATAAGCTAGTACATAAGTTTATGTTTAAGAAAAGTTTGTTACATTAATAAATATCATTCATTCATTCAATATCATTCATTCATTCATACATACTTAAAGTACGTATTGTGAATCGTATTATAAAAACCCGCTTTATTTTCAGGGATTGAACAAAAACCGCAAGTCATAGCAAGCCGTACCGAGTCAGACTGCGCGGTATCTTACTTTGACAGAGTTTTTAAAATACCCGAAATAGCGTTGACCGTAAAACAATGAGATAGAAACCTTTGACGATTTCCCCGTTTTATATAGAACCCCATTTGATTTACACCCCTGATAAATTAATCCTGGCTTCTATTCACTCCATACATTTTTACACCCTCTATGAGTGACTGGACCATTGCGATAACGAAGGTCTATAAATTGAAGGCGCTGGTCACAGTTCATAGTTAAGTGTATGGTAAATAAACATAGATATAAAGTAAGTGCAGCAACTCAAAGTCAGACTCTAGTAACTATTATATAATCTGTGGTCAGACTTAGCAAACCCTTTATTACTTTCCTTTATTACTTTACCCCTTATTACTTTACTTTATTATTTACCTTCATTTTATTTTCCTCAGTTTTTTATGCTGGACACAAAATAATTGACCACTATTTTTTAAAATATCTTATAGGCTAGATTTTGACCACTATTTCACCTGGTGGTAAGCGATGATGTGGTTGAAGATGGAGAACAAGCCAACTGACGCTCAAGAGCTGTGTGCTGCCGTAACACCGTAAGGTCATGGCGGCAGATTTTATATGTTCATCGTAAGACTCGGCATCTATAATAATACTAGCTGCGCCCCGCGGCTTTGCTCGCGTTTTAAAGTATCTTATATCTTATTCTACCTTATTAGCTATCTATACTCAAAATTTGAGTCTAATCAGTTCAATCAACCCTTTGGCCGTGAAGAGATCAGAAACTAAATTTACAAACTGACTTTCGCATGTAAATAGTGTTGTTGATCTATTTACATTGAAATTTCTCACGATAATAATTATCTTCTACTATAAGTGTTCTAGTTTTAGTATATACTGTAAGAATATCATTAATATGCATAAATAATTTGCCTGTCACATACATTATTAAAAAGTACACCTATGTCTATTTGTGTATCAGTTCGACGTGATAGAAGAAGGACGTGAAGGGACAGTATTGATTTCGGAGGTGTATAAAACAGCATTAATTACTTATTCCTCTAAGTTTTTCTTCATTAGCTAAACGGATCCAATCAATCACGGCTACTGAATTAGGTCAACCCACAAATCGACCGATTTGTTTATATCTCTGTAGTATTTAACGCTTAGACACGTCTAAACTTTTCTTATACCGTTTAAATTGATTTTTTTATATTGATTTATCATTTTTAGTATTTCAAATATGGTAGACTAGCGTTGGACCACTTATTCATTTTTTTATTTTGTATGGTGGTAAGCGATGATGATGAACACGCAAATCGTAGAATGGTCTGACTCTCAAGGGCTGTGCTGCTTGAACATACATACATATACACAATCACGCGTTTTTCCCATTGGGGTAGGCAGAGACTACTTCTTTTCAGATGCTACGAGCATGACACACCTCTTTAGCTTTTTCCACTTTCATGAGCGCCATCATACATGCTCGCCGGTCATAAGTACTTTTGACTTGGCCTTTCTTTCAAACATCGCGATTCGCTTAGGTTGGCCTCTACAAGCAGGCACATTCACACTCATCTCATAAATCTGTTTCTTTAATCTTTCTTCATCAATCCTCTCTAGATGTCCAACTATCTAAACATCCCATAAAAAAACCCTCTCTTTGTCTTTGTCACAACATTTTCTATCACACCACAACATTCCCTTATCACGCTGTTCTCCAACTTATCTATTTAAGCCACTCCAATCATACTTCTCAAATTTCTCATCTCTACAACATTAATTTTACCTTCATGCTTCTTCCGCCATACCCAGCATGCACTACCATACAGGAGTGTGGGAACCAACAATCTTCTATGTACAGCCAGTCGTGCTTTTAAAAGCACGACTGGCTGTACATAGAAGTCAGGACATGTCTTAAGACATGTCCTGACTTCTCATAAATTTATGCAGTGCCCCACTCACCTGGTTTCCTGCCTAAACTCTTCACTCAATATCACTTTTATACTTACTATCTCTTAACTTAGAAACTCTTCCACTTCTTCTTCTCTCTCTCCTTCAATCGTAAACTGACAATCGGTCATTCTTTCTTCTCTTTCTAAATCCATTAATTTTGTCTTACTTACATTCACTTTCATCCCTTTCCTGCTCGAACAACCTGCATAAATAATAAATATATATAATAAGGCAAAAACAAACAACGTCCAAAAACACACTTTGAAACACAATAAACCTTCCTTACAGATTTAAGCCTCATTTTGCATTTAAGACTTAGATAAAAGTCTGAAATGGATTCTTCTCTATCTACAAGAAATAAAGTAATTACGTACATAGGTATACCTAGATAGATACAGTGGACTTCATTTGTAGTCAAAGCTGCATCTCAGTTACGCAACGACTTCGGAAAAAGCAATTTTTCTCCAATCAATCGACATGGAGGTAATTTCAGGACTATTTGTCTTTGTCTGAAGACGGATTGAACCGCGCTCAGAATATACTTACTATATTCAATAATATGTAGCCAGTGCATATACGAATGAAAGGAAATTCCCTGAGCTACTTCGATCAGTTTGATTGATAACGCTGCCAATAATAGAAAATTGGCCGCTTATTATATTTTGACGTGAACTGGCATAATCTATTATTTTTATTTTACTACAATAAAACAGTAACTAAGCGAAAACTGTACATTGAATATTTTTTTGAAATTTAAATTAGGGGACGCATGATGAACGCTATAGATGGCGAAAATATAATTTTTAAAATGTTTGTCTGTATGTATGTCCGTTTGAAAAATCATCACGCCGAAACTACTGGACGGATTTTAATGAAACTTAAAGTAAGCATAGCTTATACTATGGAATAACTTTTAGAATATTGGTTATCCTGAAAAACATAAAGGTTTTGGTGGGACACGGGAAAAACAGAATATTTTTATGTAAATGTTATGGAATCTATTAGGTAAACACTTCTCAAATGATACGTTGATCAAAATGTATATGTACAACAAATTTTTCATGAAAAAAAAAAAAAAACAGGATACGGGAATCGTTTCTGGTTCCGTAATCATACGTGCAGATTTACATTGTTATTCTTAAATTCGCCAAACTGCATATGTTAATGATGGATCAGGTGGAACAGAGCTTGCTTTAAGAAGCAAAGGCTGTAGGTTCGAATCTCAACACGTGAGAAGTTTTGTCGAAAATGAAATGTTTTTATAGTTAGTTTGCGCTTATTCTCAATCATTCGACAACATATTCGGATTCGGAAGCTTCATTTTTAATTTTATTCTTTTTTTGATCCCTGAGCTGTTTTGCGCGGAAACCTTTCCAATAAATCACTGATTTTTTCTAATTGAAATATCAAAATTAACCGATCGGAGCATTGTGAATTGTAAAGATCCAAGTCGCAGTAAAGGCAGTTTCCGAATTCGAATTTGCTTTCGAATGATTGAGAATAACCCTGCTGATAGGCTTAACGTTTGACTACTATCTCGCCTGGTGCTAAGCGAAAGTCATCGAAGATAGTGAATCCGCTAGGCCTAAAATGAACCTGAATACCAAGGGCTTTTTGTTGCTGGACACCGTAAGGATACGCCGGCAGATGTTCTCCTGGATGGTAAAAAGCTATTTTATGTCAACAAATCAGGCGGAACATCGATATAATGCTCCTACTACGTGTAGCAAAAGGTGGTTTGAGTTGTGACTCGCACGAACCAGCCATCAATCGAATAAAAGCATGTCGCTAATCGATTCGCTCTCAAGAAATAACATTATTAAAGTAATAAATCTTTGAGAAAAATATTCGGATGATGGTGGCATACGCACTCTCTTTTTTTAAGGAGATCAGCTGAGTTCGGCAAACGTCATTCGATCGTACTTCTGCCGATGACGGATTAAACACAGCTAGGCTATTCTGTAAGCTATCTCGACAGCGGAATTCAACAATCAATTCAACCGTATTACGAACGTGATACGATTGAATTTCGTAGTACGAAATTCAAATCTCACCGCGGATTCCACTGACGAGACAGCTTACAGAATAGCCTAGCAGGCCTCATTGGAATATAAGCGAAACGAAACTAGCGCCCAACTATCTCTGAGTTACTCAAAGCCAACTATGTATGAGTTAACTAGCGACCCGCCCCGGCTTCGCACATATGCCTGGGTAGAGCATATATGCCTGTATCTGTTTGCATCACTTGGTGGCGTCGAGTATGAATTAAACTTTACATAAAACCTTAACGAATTATACACATAAACCTTCCTCATGAATCACTCTATCATTTGGTAAAAAACCGCAAATTCTGTAGTTTACCGCAAACTGACAGACAGACGCGGCAGGGGACTTTGTTTTTAACCGACTTCAAAAAAAGGAGGAGGTTTCTCAATTCGACCGTATATATATATATATATATATATTTTTTTTTTTTTTATGTTTGTTCGCGGATAACTTCGTCGTTTATGAACCGATTTCGATTACTCTTTTTTTGTTCGAAAGGAGATATCCCAAGTGTGGTACCATGGTAATTTTATCGAGGTATAATAAGTATCTCCAGAGATATTGAGATAAACATCTCAAAATTGGTACTGAAAATGAATAGCGCGGCATTGAAGTCGGTTGTTTTTTAGTTTTTAAACGATATTATTTTATATATTATGTAGTGATATAAAAGTAAAATAAAGAGTTGATGCTTAATGAGATGCTGAGAATATCAAGGCGGTTAGTAATTGTCGTTATAGGTATACCTATAAATGTAGGAGATCAAACGTTGGACGAGCGCTTCTCTATGAGGCTGGATTTTTGTGCGGCTAGATACATTATAACGATGCTGTGCTACCAAAGTACAATATTTGCCAAATTTTCGTTAGACAATATATGTAATAATATATGCAATTAAAAATTGTTTAAGTATTCCATTTAAAATACATTTTCATTAAAATTGTAACCCTATCTACCAAACTGGGCAATGCAATAGTGCCCATGTATATATATGATATAGGATAGTGTGGATTATTTAATTTAAGACATGAATAGTTACATTAAAAAAAAATTACAGCGTAGCAAATATAACTTCTCTTAGCCTAATCATAATGTAAGGCATAGATTTGAACCTTAATGAGACGAATAAAAAATTAAATGTAGCCACACTAACGTTAAAGTTTTATTACGTTTTTTGTAGGAATCGCGAACGAAGTCGCGGGTACAGCTAGTAGAGTAACTGAAATCAATGATGATATTAAAAGAGGCAGATGTGAATAACGCTAATAATTTCACTGAAAATGTTAGGACTCAGGTCAAAATTGTATTTACTCAAAAATACACATAAATCTTGTGAACGTACGAATAACAAAAACTCGTTATATTAAACACGGCTAAATATAACTCAACATTCTGTTGACAGTAAAATTTTACATTATTCGTAGAACGTCCAAGAACGTCAATAAATATTAATGGCCGTTTTCAATAGCTAAGGTAACCTACTTTAATTAACAATTGCTATGTCTACCTTTCAGTAACCAAAGTTCCTACCACTGACAGTTACCTACTGCCATTTCAATAACAAAATATTCAAATACTTTAGTCCTCTATGGTAAGAAAAACATTTAGGGCCAGTTTCACCGGTTCATGACAGCTCTAGTAGGAACTAATCTGACAGAGTTTTGAAATCTTTTATACTGCGTCATATGTCAGATAACTATCTGAAACTTTATCAGGCAGGTTATCCTTGTCATTTCTTGCTTATTAACCCCTAACGCAAAAAGAAGGGTTGTTACGAAATTCAAATCTCACCGCGGATTCCACTGACGAGACAGCTTACAGAATAGCCTAGCAGGCCTCATTGGAATATAAGCGAAACGAAACTAGCGCCCAACTATCTCTGAGTTACTCAAAGCCAACTATGTATGAGTTAACTAGCGACCCGCCCCAGCTTCGCACATATGCCTGGGTAGAGCATATGTGCATGTGTTTGACGTGTGTATCTGTTTATGTGTGTGTCTGTCTGTGGCATCGCAGCGCCCAAACGGATGAACCGATCTTTATTTAGTTTTTTTTTGTTTGTTAGGTGACTTAATCTAGAGAGGAGGAGGAGGAAATCCGTGAGCTTTTTTCTAGTTGATGAATGCCTATCACTCGTAGCTATCTTCATATTAATCAATAATATTTAAAATTAAAATTTAAAACTACTCCCGACTGATCTATGTATAATCAGTTCATTGAGATCTTTATAATGAGCCTTAACATGACTATGTCGACGACATGCTACTTAGCAAGGAGTTGAATATTATGCAGATTACAGGAGATGCCCCAGAATTAGATCAAGGTTATTTATTATGTTGTTGTTAAAATAATTATCATTGAAGTAACAAGTTACCGAATTTCACATTGATCAGGCCTATGAAAGATGCTCTCATAGCCTGATCATCGAAAAGAGCTCTTAGTGTTAAAACGGCTGAACGTATTTTCTTAAAACAAAACTAAGACTAAACACTCTCGATGAAATCATCAAGCTCAGATGCACATATACATGCACGCGTCAAACTTATAACACCCCTCTTTTTGAGTCGGGGTTTAAAATCCAAACGAAAACTTGTCCATTCACGGAAAAATATAAAGAATTTTTCTAGCACAGGAAGATCTTGCATTGACAGCCTTTTATGGTGTCATGGTTCATTTATCAAAGGGCAATGACTCATCCGGAATGGTTTGGGGAAACCTGTTGTGTTTAGTAAGTAAACAAAATAAGGGTGCTGAAGTATAGCACGTCATCGTCCTTTACGAGTATCCATTTTTTATGAGAGGCTAAACCATAAACTCAGTTCTGTAATAAGCCGGGTAATGAAGAAAATTTTGAGGTTTTTACTTGGGTTGAGCTGGTGCTAATGTAAAATTGCTTGTAAAAGCCGATATTTTTTATATTTATTTTTAACTTCGGACGCAAAAAGAAGAGGTGTTTTAAGTTTGACGAGTGTATATGTGTATGTATGTGTGTCTGTCTGTGGCAACGTAGCACCCAAACGGATGAACCGATTTTGAATTAGTTTTTGTGTTTGATAGATATCTTAATTCATGAATTAAAGCTAAGAACACTTTTAGCTTTCATCATCATCAGACGGTGTCAGTCCACTGCTGGACGTAGGCCTCTCCCAAGATGCGCCACTGAGCCCAATCTTCGGCTACCTTCCATCTTACCACGCATCCCTTGGAAGGGTATGCCCTAATCACCACGCTGGGCAGGCGGATTGGCGATCGCAGGCCGTAGCATCTCGCACCGGTGACGCTGCTGCCCGTCGTACGCTATGATTTTGAAATGGTTATAAGTACCGCCATTTTAGATTTATAGTTATATTGAGTTTGAATCATGGTTATAAAAATACCGACTATTATACTCACTAAGATTTGATTCGAGATTCGAAGACATTCGACATCAAATCTTAGTGAGTATAATAGTCGGTATTTTTATAATCACATACTGCCATTTGTCGGTCGCCAGAGCCCCGTTTGTTGGTCAGCAGGATGCACCACAGGCAGGTGAGGTTGGCTGGGAGCACTGAGGTAGTATTTGTGCTCCCTTACGTCCCGTGACTCTTAGCTCATACAACATATCTTAGCTCATACGTGACTCTAGCTTTAATTCATAAAAATCCGTTCAGCAAAATATGAGCTTTTTTCTAGATTATGTCACTTTGAAATCTATTTTCATAGGTCTGATAACTCAAAATTCGGTATCCTCTTACTTCAATGATTTTGTAAGAACATATTAAATGTTGACTAAAATTTTAAATGTATGTTATTTATTTTTATATCTTTTGGTAGCATTTGACCTCTATTTTTAATTTAATTTAATAAGGCGATCGACGGTGATAGCACGCTGGGCTTATAATGGGAACTGCTTCTCAAGGACAGCTGCCGGGATAAATTAGATTTTGAGGGTTCGGTGACGTAATCGAGAGAACGGTCGACTTTGATGCCAGATGTACCGAGTTCAAACCCCGCCGTGCACCAATGAATTTTACTATCGAAAACTGTATGTGCGCTTTTCACAGTAGCCCTCCGGTGAAGGAAAAACATCGTTAATAAACCAACAACCCCCGCATGGTGGTAGGACACTATCTAGTGTCCGCTTCTACCACTCTCCAGTTAGAAAATCTGTCGCCAAAACATCTAATGTGTTCCGGCAACTATCCTTGAGAGACAGTTCCCATTCTAGGCCTAGCGTGCTTACCATCTTCAACCGCATCATCACTTACCAAAAGGTGAGATAGTGGTCAAACTAGCGTTTGATAAAAGCCTATAAGATAAAAAAAAAGATTTAATTGATCGAGCAAAGCGAAGGTTTTCATTTCAGCTTGGTAAAAAATGCTTTCGTATGTCTGTCCTGATATCTATTCTCATCTACAGGTCGGATTTCTCAACCAATTCTCGTAAAGTTTTGTGAGCAGGAAAAAGAAAATCATACAAGTAAAATCATTAAGCAATCTCAGAGATATGGAGTGTAACATCAGATCACTTACTGAAATATCACGTGAAGTTTCTATTGTTTGTGTATTTTTTATTATTCTTTAAAAATAAATCTACTTACAGTTAGTCGTATAGCTACCATGGAGATAATTGCAAAAAGTTTTAATACGTGGATATAAAAACCTTTTAGATTCAAACCAGCTTTTCTGTATTTAAAAGCCAAACGCACAACATATAAATACGATGCTCAGTTTCTACGTGATATTGACCACTGACATGATATTTTTTACCCACCAGGTTCCGTAGGGTTGAACCTAAATCCTACACGCGATCCCTGGGTGGTGTTCAAAAGTTGTCCTGCCCCGAAGAGGGAACGCAGGGTGCACTTTTCCTAACAAATGTGTTTTTGAGCAACCAATCGCAAATAGAAATATAACTCTTCTAAAATCTTAAAGATGAGATTTAAAGGCTTATATTTATTTTTGCAATTGGTTGGTCAAAAAAAGCAAATAATAGGTGCGTAGCTACAGCAGACCTTGAATGTTTGTAGAAACAAATTTTGCTTTAGAAGCATTTTCCAGGGAGGAAACGGGGGAATACATTTGTATGGAATAGTGCACCCCGCGTTCCCTCTTAAAAGATAAGTATGATTCCATCTGAGAACAAATGATAACATCAGGAAAAAATACTCGTAGATCAGTGAAGTGCTTGTCTGTCAGCAAAAAAAATAACTAACACACCGATCCCTTGGCGCCAGACGTAGATTTGTGATACTCACTTGAGAGCCCTGTTGGCGCAAAGGATAAATGGCTTAACTTCTAAGCATGAGGTTGGCGGTTCAAATCCTAGCATGTGTGTTCGTCAGCAGGTGGTAGGAGCATATTATATAGATGTTTCGCCTTACTCTCTACCAAAAAGTAGCTTAACACCATCAAGCAAAAAATCTGCCACCATTTTACGGTGTTCCGGCAGCACACAGTCCTTGAGAGTATTCTAAGTCTAGTATGTTTACAATCTTCGACCACACCACCGGTTACCGGCGAAGACATAGTGGTCAAACGCAAGCCTATAAGATATAAAAAAAAATAATAGACTACCTACCTACCTTATGATAGACCCTCAGTACTCAGCCTCCTACTCATTTGTTTCTCCTGTAACAGCATGTAACTGCAACAATACTTAAACAATCCGAAGATATCCGATAATTTCGTTTAGTTTTTTCCTATCTTTAGAGACTATCGTATTCCTTTACGTACAGTGTTACTACGATTAAGGATATTTTGGAATTTCAGTGTCATATATACTTCTGTGTTGCTACGGTTTGTTATTTATCCCCGTAACTTTATTTCCAACAAACACAGCAGTGATAAACTTAAATTGCATCGTCGAAGCTCAGTATTAAATCGAGAACGAATAGGAACCTATATTGATGTTAGCGGTATAACAGTTTCAATGGATTTCATTCATGTGTTTTTGCATATTTATTTTATGCACATTATTAGCAATGTTGGTGGATAGGATTAAAACTTTCTTTTTTTTACCCCGACGCAATAAGAATGGTTTTTGTAAGTTTGTCGAGTGTGTCTGTGGCATCGTAGCGTCCAAACGGCTAAACCGATTTTGATTTTTTTTGTTTGATAGGTCTATATAGGTCTTGATTGAGAGTGTTCTTAGTTTTGATTCATGAAAATCCATTCAGTCGTTGGAAGACTATGACCATTATTTTAAATGATGACGCTAAGAAATATACTGTACTAGTTCTGAATAATTCGAAATTTGTATACTCTTACTTCAACGATATTGTAATAACCTTTTTTTTTAAATATGTATTATAGCTATATATATATATATATATACAGGGTTATTGGTAATTCGACATATTCACGGGAGAAGCAGATAGGGGGGCTAAATTGCGACATATTTAGCTCCCACAATGTATGACCAAAAATTAATAGTTCACGAGATATTTGGAAATTAGCAATTTTTGGAAAAATTGCCAATATTGGAGGTTGCCAATATAGGATTAACAAAATAAAAAAAAATTGGCTAATTAAATGTTATTCAATATTTTTCTCATCAGTAGGGAACTTTATGATAAAGCTTGAGAAGTAATAGTGGATTCATGAAAATTCGTTCAGCCGTTTTAAAATTAAGTTGTTGAGAGAGAGTTTTTTACCTCAAAAGAAAAAAAGAAACCCTTTTAAATTTTGAATTTAAGTATTATTAATCCACTTAACAGAGAAGGTGTACTTTCTATTTTTAACCGACTCCAATTTTTTGGAGCGACTCCGATTTTTTTCGACCGTATAAATATATTTATGTTTTTTTATGTTTGTTTGCGTCGTTTATGAACCGATTTTGATGATTATTTCTTTGGTGGATAGGAAATATCCCAGAGGTGGTACCATAGTAATTTCATTGAGATCTGAAAGGTACCTCTTAGAGATATGGATAAACATGATATGATAAACACCTCAAACTTGTAACTGAAAATTAATAGCGCGGCATTTGAAGTCGGTTATTTTAGTTTTTTAAACGAGCTTATTTATTTTATTTTTGTTGATAAGCAAGTCTCACCTGATGTCAAGTGATCGACGATGTAGCACGCTTCCCTAGAAGATACCTGTTCACTCACGATTGTCTCGCATTGTCTCTAGGAAACATTGCTTTGCATTTGGTGAATGAATTCCATGTAGTCATTGGTTTAAATTATACCGACAAGAAAGTTAAAATAAAACATTTGTTTAAATATTGTAGAATCAGAAATAAAGTTCGTTGTACTATCAAAACGTTAACAATATCGTCTTACCAAACTATTATAACATGCAGCGCTAGATCGCTTATTCATATGACCGCTACAGTTTACTTATTCTCGCACTGTCTTTCTAATTTAGCCCTTACTGGTTTTAGTTAACGGTATAAATACATTTAGGTACTATGTCGAAACTTCGTACGTCAGTGAACGTATCATAAATCGTTAAAAGTTTATCAAAAGCGGTGCAGTTATTCATACGTGACGGTAGTTTTGTGGCTTTCAGTTCGGCAAACCAGTTTGGTAAATAACCTTTTGAGGGAATGGAACATGTTCCTTGAATTATAGCAAAATTCCATAAGTTTTGAGGCGTATTTACACCATACCAGACGGACGGTTACGATGCTACAAGACAATTCATGCCTAGTAAAGAATTTGATGAAGACGCCGAGCCCGCTAACTACATAATTACATAATACAGTCCACCGACCCATGTTTCTCCTGAACAAAATTGATCAAGAGATTTTCTGGGAGTGTGACGAAAGCATCCATGATCTAGACAATAATGTTGCAGTTATTCAAGATTGAAAAAAATAAATAAATGTGTGACTCGTAGGTTTCAGCCATGAAACTGATCAAAACTACCGTCGTCTAATAATATTTCGGAAGGAAGTTTCGGTAAGAATGCCAGATAATTCCAAAAATTCGAAGGATAGCTTCAGGTTAGTAGTGTGTCGTTACGCGTTTTTCAGAAAACATAACGCAACGTTATCTGCATTACAATAACGTTGCCAAAACCGTCTATTTCACAACGATCTATTTCGCAACCATCGTTTAATAGATGTATACGTTTTAACAATGTTAATAGATAGTTGCTTAAATGCATACATCTATTAAATGGTGTTTGCTTTGCGAAATAGATATTTATGTATAGGTAGTATTAGGTAGATACAATGTGAAAGTCTGTAAATGTTTATTTTTCAAATCGTCCTAATTATTTTACTTCTATTTACATCTACATTTTACCGTCCGACCCAAATTTATTTAACCTGGCAAGGCTTACAAACAGTAGTAGACACTAGAAAAAGTATTCCTTTCTCCCTCTATCGATATTTCAAACGAAGTGTGACGTGACGTTGCCGCCGCAACGGTCCGCAACAACAGTCTAAGTCTAAATAGACGGTTTTGATAAATAGACGATTATGAAATTCGTCCATAACGTTTGCGTTGTCGATCTGTGACAACGTTGTGGAAACGATCTATGCTACATAACACCCACTCCTACTTCAGGTATGTTCTATGTAGATAAAACTTAAGTTGGTTGTCCAGTGGCTCTTCTCTCTGCTGTCTTCCATTTCCAGCTAATAATAACTCCATCAACGCATCGAACAATATCTTGGAATTCACTTGTGTGAGAGGTGATTATGTGCATTTAAATCTTTTTGTAAAAATTATACATTATTATTTTACTACATTTTAATACAGAGCTAAGAACTAGGAATTCAGTGAAAACTGAATTTTAGTTTTCAGCTCAGTACCAAACATCCTTTTGTCTATAAAGTTATACAAAATATATAGTAAACAAACCATGCAGCCCCCTGATTCTCTATCATTCGAAAACTTATTCGGATAAGGTCACTTCATTTTTAATTTTGAATGTTGAGAAATCCGTGAGCTATTTTGTCGCGGAAACCTTTCCAATTACAATCACTGATTTTAAAAAATGGATATATCAAAAGTAACCGATCGAAGCATTGTGGATTGCAAAGATTGGAGTCTCAGGAGAGACAGTTTCCGAATCCGTATTTGGTTTCGAATGATTGTGAATAACCCTGCAGTTACATCTTTCATTTACGTTTGATATTCATTTACGATTCATAAACAATAACCCAAAAGCTCTCCAGAGAGAGCCGAATGATTCACATTCACAATTGTACTCAAAACAGCATAACATCGAATGGAATACCACAAAACCACTTGCACAACATAAAGACAAGAATTTATATCAACTATTTTGTTGCTGGCGTCGGTTTAAATTTCAACTTTTATGTGTAAACTAGAGCGTGTTTCTCACTATGTTATATAAAATGAATACTTTTAGATAACCAAGCAAATAGGCTAGTTTACTAAAAAAATTTTTTGTCCGTCAATCAAAAAATATTGGAAACGTATTTTTCAACCGACTTCCAAAAAAAGGAGGTTTTCAATTCGTCTGTATGTTTTTTTTTTAATTTTATTGTAGAACGATTCGAATGATTTTTTAATCGGTAGGGTACGTTACCAAGGTGGTCCCATTGTAATTTCATAGAGATATGTTAAGTATCTCCAGAGATATGTCGATAAACGTCTGAAACTTGCTACTGAAATTGACGCGCGCGGCATGGAAGTCGGTTGTTATAGTTTTTAAACTATCTCAATTATTACTTTTTCAATTAAACAAAAAATGACGTAGATATAGAGCGTTGAAATTCCACGAGACGTCACAAACCGCTAAAAAGTGTACTACTTTCTAGCGGTTAGTGACGTCACGAGCCCCCACTCCCGAACTTTGACGCTCCTTATCTTAATCAATTTCTATTGATTTGTAAAATAAAAAAATACGTGTCCAATATTTTATTATAATCCAACTGACGGCTTATTAGAATCACTATTTTTTGACCCAGGCAACATCCCTATGGAAACTGTCATTTTATGTACAAGAAAGTTATTCTAAAACTTGATAATAGGTAATTTTAGAAAAGCTAAGTTTTGGGCCCTTGGGGACTGCATTTGCTGCATTGTTTCATGTTTGATACACACCGGGCCGAACAAACGATAACGAACGCTAAATAGAGAGACATGGAGCTATACGCATGTAGATCTTCTTCCATTTGCGATTCGTTCCCTCGGTCTGGACCCGGTATCACAAATAAAAAAATAATTGGGCACTAACTGCAACACATCACCTAACCATGCAGATTAACTAAGCTTTGTTTTGTATAAAAATGCACTATATAATATACCCGTAGCGCTAGGTCGTATCCCGTAACTTTTATCTCGTAGCATCTTCGTAGTATCTTCGTAGTGGCTACAATATGCTTTGATAGTCTCTTCATAGACTAAAATGTTCTGGCACCGCAAACGTCTCATAGAAACTGATGCAGCTAAACATCTGTATAGCTGCATCTCATTCTATACAACTAACACCGATCGCATAGTCCTCTCTATCAATGTAAAAAGACCGAAGCGTTGCGACGTTATTGATGCACATGTAGCTGAGAGCGTAGCTAAGGCGTCGCCCATGTTTCATTATTTGAAAGCAAAGAATCTGAATCATTTTAATTTCCTTAAATGCCACTGCTTTTCGAATCATTGGCAAAGAAAAACAACTCCTCTTGCTAATTCTATCACAAAGTAACTAATGTTTATAAACACTGCCCCAATACGTTATTAGTTTCATTTTGCACGTTTTTATACTAACTTTTTAGTACCTACCTCATACCGTTGACGGTGATAGGTGGATACAAAAAAGTTGTTAGTGTTTATTGAATAACGCCATCAACACCAACATCTGAAATACAAAAGTCAGTTTGTTTTATTTTTCTGTTTGTTAACTCTTCAAGGTCAAATGGCGCAACTGATTCGGCTAAAAATTTCGCATCGATAGTCAGTAGGGTAAAATAGGGCATATGATATTTCTTTATTATCACCAAAACATACCAATCGAGTGTAGCATTTAAAGAGACAATGAGAAAATACTTCAACTAGATAGGTATGTAGAAATGCGAAAGTTCGCTGCGGCTGTCTCCCAACTCTAGAAATATTTATGTTCTAGGTAGGTACGTAAGAGCCAGATGGGTGGTGTAAATAAGTAAACGGGTACATCCACCTCCTATTTCATTAAAACTTTAGAAACTTGTCGCGTGATGTGTACGAGTATTGTTGGAGCATGCACAATGTGCGAGGTACTCGGGACTCGTACTAGAATGGATAGGATGAATGCATTTAAATTCATACAACTTTTTTGCTTTGGACTAAATTTCACTTCAAACTTACTTTGATATTTTAGTGGTCTCAAGCGCATTTCAGACTACGCTATACTATTCCGCTATTGAGTACAGCATGCCAAGCAAATTACAAACAAACCGGCTCAATTATAGTATGGCTAAGTGTGAACTGTATAGTTGTGAGCAATATTGTTGTGCTATATATACTACTAGCAGCCCGCCCCGGCTTCGCACGGGTAGAAAATACCTATGCCTACAAAATTTGCATCAGTTTGTTGCATCGAATATAAAATATGAACATATTTAACAATCATCGTCATATTCCAACAAATTTACACAAAACCTTAACGAATAATGTACCTAAACCTTCCTCATAAACACTCTGGCTATTGGTGAAAACCGCAGGAAAATCCGTTCAGTAGCTATTGAGATTATTGCGAACAGACAGACAGACGCAGTGATGGACTTTGTTTTATAATACTTACGTAGTGATATTGGACGGCCCTTTGGCGTAAAGGATAGTTACCCTGATTCTAACCCGAAGGTCGTTGGTTCTGATCCTACCAATGAAAGTTTTATGTGCATTCATGAATCATGAGTTTTCGTACAGTGGTAGTGGGATCATTAAATCTACCAAAAAGTAGCTTATCACCAAGGAGAACATCTGCCGCCTTAACCTTACGGCGTTCCCCGACGCAAAAAGTAGAGGTAATATACGCTTAATGTGTGTATCTGTGTGTCTGTCTGTAGCATCTTAGCACCTAACCGGATGAACCGATTTTGTTTTTATTATTGATAGTTTTTTTTTTGATAGATGTCTTCATCGAGAGTGTTCTTAGCTTTGATTCATGAAAATTCGTTCAATCGTTATAAAACTATGAGCTTTTTTCTAGTTAATTGCGCTATGAAATCAACTTTCATAGGTCTGATCAATTCGAAAATCTTCTTCTTCAACGATATTGTAAGAACATGGAAGCATTGACCTAATACTGGGACATCTCCTGGACTCTACAGAATACTCAAATCCTCACCAACTTACAGCTCAGATTTTAAATGTCATGTTTACAGTCATTGGAATGCTTTTCTGCCGTGTTACTGAAAAAGGGCACAACTAACATTTTTTGTGAAATTGAGTTATATATATATTCAGAATCAGGAAAAAAAGGCCTAACTGCCTTTATTTTTTGTGGATTTATAGCTACAAAATTAACATAGATAGTATAAGCTTAAAGGGCACAACTGCACCATTTTTTGAGTTTTATTACAAGAAAAGGGCATATTGTGAGATATGACTTTTAGTTTTACCTTTTTACTTTTATATATTTAATTGAATGGGCATAACTGACGTTCATCAAGTATAAACGGCTCATGTGGCAATTGTGCTTATTTTTTATACCGATACTTAAGCAATATTAACGTAGAAAGAAAGGTCACAACTGTTAGTTATACCTTTTCTTTTTAGCCCTTACACCTTAAAATGTTAAATAAAAAGGCACATTGACGTTTGTGCCTTTACCACTTAACATTTCTGAACGGAGATGAAGTGAGCGGGGCGAGGTGAGCAGGGAATGCCGTCAGTTGTGCCTGACTTATTTTTTTTCTCAAAATTTTACATTGATAAGGCATATTTGGTTATATGTGCCTTTTAAACGTAATATTGCTCTAGTAATGTAATTTTTTATGTTAAGTTAAAAATTAATAAGGTAATTATTAATTATATACATTAAAATAAATATATAGTAATTTCTGTCGTTATATACATACTAATCATAGTCAACTTTTAACATTCACACAAGTTTGAAAATCACACTTCAAAGGTATTTTTTTTAAGAAAATTCCCAAAATATTTTAATCTCGATTTTCTCAACATTTGCAAAATGTTAATTGTGCCTTTTTAAATTGTGACGGCAGTTTTAATGAAAAGATTATACATAGATCAGTCGGGGTGGTTTAAAATATTATATTATTATATATATATATATATATATATATATAGATGAATATTATTTTATACAATAGATCATATTATTATACCATATTGACTTCAAATTGATTGTGATCGATGGGGATCTACAGCATAGCTAAGCTTATAATAATATTTTTGTAGTAACTATGACCTAATCTGTGGTTTCACTGCAAATATTTTATTAATTTTGCGATGCGTGTATGTGAAATTCGTGATATCTTCTAGAGTTTTCATTTGAATTATATACTGTACTAGGACAATTTTAATCTATAATATGTGGCCAAGCTAATTAACGTAATAATTTGGATAAGGATTAATACAATATACTTGAAAATAGCCTTGGAAGTTATGTAATATTTTTTAACAAAAATTTTAAGATTAAAAAGGTTACTGTGAGTCAACCTTAAGAGATAGACATATGCTGTCGCGGACTTTTTTGTAGGTCTTATTAAGTTGTAAAACTCTTCCATAGAAAATATTCTTCTATTTTCAATTGAGCAGCGTTCGTAAGAAACGTGTTTTTTCGACCGTTTTTTTGCCGACTTAGGTTGCAAATTAGGTCTCCACGAATGTACCTTTGAATTAAACGGGATAATATATAGCCTATTTTCATTCCGAAAGTCCGTTCTGTGTATTAGTGAAAGAATTTTTTAAATCGGTTCAGTAGTTTTTGAGCAAAATCATTACAAACATACAAAAATACAAAAATACAAATGTTCTCTCTTTATAATATTAGTATAGAAGTAAAGATTAGCTATTATATTATAGCGTATTGTGAAATGCGCTACAATTGTTTCGGCTTGATCTGCAAATCATTACAAGGCATTTAAAGTTGAAAAAAGTTTTGATCATTACGTCGACAAGTAATGCAGGCGTAAGTTTAGGTCAATATTACATAATTATATACCCAAGGTGGCTGGCAAGAGCTGGATGAGAGTATCCCAGGATCGTACTCAGCGGCGTCAAATTGGAGAGGCCTATGTCCAGCAGTGGACTAGTAGTATAGGCTCATAGGCTTATGATGAATAGAAAAATTCATATAAATATGTATAAGGCGCGTCAATGAAACAAATAAATGTACTTCCTACTAAGGTAGAAATAGTTACCGAGTATAGTGCCTGAAACAAAAACAAATATCGAAGGAAGTTTCCCATACAAATCATCTCCTTTTGCGTCGTCTAAAGGTCGAGAAAGGTTCTTCAATTTCTGAATAGTCAAAATCATAGCAGGTATATACGTCTCTGTACGTGAATAAAGGGCTAAATTAGGGTCACAATAACTTCATTAAAGGCTCTTCGTTAGGGAACTGATCTCTAATTAACTAGTGAAATGTTAAGTGAGTGTAGAGCGGCGTCGATAAAAAGGGGTCAACCCTTTGAACCACGCTTTAGAGCACAGTCGGCCTTAATTGTTCGGTTGTAGTTCTCACTGTATTCATTATTTATTTTCGTTTAAAATGTTTGAGTTCAGGCAATGTTGATTTATAGGCCGGCATTTTATCATTAGGGTGGGAGTTCCTAATTGACGTCGCTCATCACGCGCAGTAGCGAGCTGACGCGGTGAGGATGCCACAGGAAGTAGATTTATTTTTCCGCTAGCTATTATAGACGATAATGCGACATCACCACGTCAGAAAATTTAGACCTACCTAGACGTGGAAATAAATTAAATGTTAAAAACTTTGCTATGTACAAGCTTTTTGTAAAGATGTTGCATCATGGTGTAATGAAAAGTACTGGTAAGTATAGTAATCATACATACAAGCCCAAATTCGACTGTCCTATCCTTTGCCATTACGAAGTTCCAGTCCCTACATCCCGGCTCTATCATCAGGTCAGTTCGATGGTACCGTATTATTGTATTATCACCGCAAGATACGCAAGTATACCAAATTTTAGTCAATTGGACGTCAGAAAGTGGTTCTAATTTGACTTCCAAGATTTGACCCACACAAACGGTACATACGAGTACATATCTACATTCTTAGCACGTGCGTAGCTACGCACTTATACTTCTTTATCACATTATTTTAATACAATTTCCTATACGTAAAGCATTGCAATTGAAATAAATTGCAGCGGTAACGTTACCAATTTTTCATCTCGATAGTCGATTTGCTGGTGCCCGAACTGCATTTGCGGTAAAGGTAGAATAGACCATTGATCAACGTCGCCGAAAACACGATTAAAAGAAAAATATCACGTTTCCGGAAGAATAAATCTTTTTCAGAAAATAACGTTGAGTTTTCGAGAGCTAATAGCTAGATAGAGTTTAATACCTTACGTACATAAGTAGTACCTAAGTATAGATGTTTGTAATTTTTTGAATAAGGATTTACTTAGAGAGGTTGTAACAATACAGATTTATTAATTAAATCAAATCTACTTACCTCAAATCGTTTTGCGTGTAATTTTTAGGGTTCCGTATCCGAATGGCAAAAACCGGAACCCTCATAGATTCTTCATGTCTGTCAGTCTGTCTGTCCGTCCATATGTCACAGCCACTTTTCTCCGAAGGACTGCACAGTTAAAACTTGGGAAGTAGATGTATTCTGTGAACCACTTTACAATTTTTGTGCAAATATATAAAATAAATAAGAGTAAAGGGGAGGGCTCCCCATACATGGAACTGAGACTAAAAAATAAATCATCAAACCTATACGTATAAAAATTACATTGAGGTTCCTAAAACACGTTTTTCTCAAAGTCAACTGTTTAAAGGTAATCATTTTTAAAGTGGTAAAATTTGTGTGTCCCCCTCTAACTTTTAAAATATGGGAGTGAAAAATAAAAACATATATAAATGATCTCAATAAACACATTTAAAAAAAAATGGTTTGAACGAGATACAGTCACAATTTTTTGGGATAGAGCACATTTTCAAAACTGCAAATTTAAATTTTTAAAGTCAAATTTTTGCTGGCGAAAAATGATAGTTATAAAATACTCTACTGTGTTACGGAACCCTACGAGTGCGAGTCTGACTTGCACTTGGCCAGTTTATTTTACTTACTGAAAAAATATAATATCATCAACAACCATAACTTTGTTTGCCATAACATTATAAACACTTAATCATAACATTCAAAATTCAATTTCAGATACTTTGCCTAGTGTAAAAATCTTCAAAACTCAGTACTCTATACATAATTACACTTTTATTGAAACATAATTTAAACAGTCGTCAGATTCAAAGATCTCGTCTATTAATGTTTAATTCCGAAAGCCAAATTTCTAATAATTGTAACGTAGTTTAAAATTACCTTTCAGTATTCGTTTAATTAAATATTAAATTTCGAATTAAACGAATACTGAAACTGAATACGATTTCTAGCAAAAATACGAGCTGATAGATTGATGATTTCATCTCTAACAATGAATTCATCAATAAGCAAATCGAGTAGGATTGCGGACTTTGACAACGAAAATGCAAACCCAATACTGTGATAATGTTTGGCGGTGACGGATGGAAACCCAGATAGTTGGCAGTATAGTGATTGAACTAGCTGTTTTGTTAATGACTATTACTCGATTGTTTATGTCATTGATTGTGTTCATTGGAATTGTTTTGTTTTGTTAAGCCATGAAGCAGATATTTAATTTTAATTATTTGGGAACAGACAAGTAATTCAATTTCTCTGCTGTTATTCAGCCACTACATGGTCTAAAATTGGTGTTACTTGGATTCATCATCATCATTAGCCTATACTAGTCCACAGCTGGTCAAATAGTACGCTACTGAGCATGATCTTCGGCTACACTTTTTTTTTTAAACCAGGAAAACCCTTTATGGATACCACTCGCCCGGGGGAGCGAGATGGTTATGTGGTAGTCACTGCCAGAAGGGCAGTATATCCACTAAAAACCTGTGGTGAGCAGTCCTCCGCCAAGATGGGGCAAGATGGGGCCGCGCTAGTATTCGCCATCTTGCCCCGGCGGTAGGCTTGGATCAAAATTCCAGGCGCCGGCACAAGGAGGGGTGACCTTGCTCACCAAGGCCATCCCTCAGACGTGTGGGATCGTGCAAGCCGGCCGAAAGTCCCCCGACCTTCGGCCAGTGACCTCACTTTGAGTGAGGGGGGAGGAGGCGGACAAACCACCTCCTCCTTCCCTCCGTACGTCTGCGCCGGATCGGGTCAGAAGAGGCGTCATCCTCTCTGGCCCGATCCGCGGTCTCTTCTGCGTCATCACCTCTTTGCAGAAGGAGACCACTGCCTGCCACGATCTCTCACTGTCGAGCATGGCGTTTACCACGCTCGGCAGTCAGAGATCCTGACCTATGACCGCTGAAAGCGTGTGCCGCTGCGGGCTCCATGCGGTACACGCCCCCAGCGTGTGGAGCGCCGTATCCTCTGGCGCTCCACACTCGTGGCAGGCAGGGGTCGCCTCCCGTCTCGCGTTTTTGTGCAGGTACTTACCGTAACATCCATGCCCGGAAACCACCTGCACCAATCGGAAGGTCAGCGACCCGACCCGCCGCCTCACCCACCTCCGAAGGACCGGCCTAACCGTATCCACCGTCCACTGTCCAGAGACCGGTGGGGCCAGGTCCTCCGTCTACCGTCGCAACAGGGCGCCCTGTGCCTGCCTACGCATGCTTGCAACCTCCTCCCACGCTGGGGGCTCTCCTCGAGATCTCGTCGCCGCCACGAAGTGGTAAACTTCGGCGAGGATCTCCGCTTGGAGCTCCCAGGGGGGATCACTAGTCAGCAAGCACGCCGCCGTCCAGGACACCGTCCGGTATCCGCGGATTGCCCTCGTCGCTACAACCCACTGCGGAGGTCGCAGCAGGGTTTTGTTGCCGCGACTGAGGGCGTCCACCCATACAGGTAGCCCATACATAGCCATACTCTGGATGACTCCGGAGTTCAGATCCTCGGCTACCCTCATCCAGCTCTTGCCTACCACCTTTCGAATATCATCGCTCCAGCTAGTCTAATAAATATTATTACTTATTTATTCATATACATGTCTCGTGTCGTAACACGCCCGGTTCTTGAACGATAAGGCATTGACAGAGCTGAAACCAACATCAAGAGGCCTTTACAGTGTTAAACTAGGTACCTCCTGTTATCTGTGGATGGAGGGGATAAGTATGGAAAACTATAAAAAATTTGGTAGAAACTATTATTATCCTGACTATTGGTTTCAGCTAATTGATGTCGGATTTATGGTCATATGACAATTATGATGACAATTATGCCTTTTTAGGGTTCCGTAGCCGAATGGCAAAAAACGGAACCCTTATAGATTCGTCATGTCTGTCTGTCTGTCTGTCTGTCTGTATGTCTGTCTGTCTGTCTGTCTGTCTGCCTGTCTGTCTGTCTGTCTGTCCGTCCGTATGTCACAGACATTTTATTCCGAAACTGTTAGGACTACAGAATTGAAACTTGGTAGGTAGATGTATTCTGTGAACCGTTTTCCTATTTTTATACAAAAATAAAAAATATAAAAGTTTAAGGGATGAAGAAATTTTTTTTATTTGTTTCTATATATATTCTATATTAGTTCTATATATGGGATGGGTGATAAAGGTGATGAAGGGGGGGCGTCCCCTTCATCACCTTTATCACCCATCCCATATATAGAACTGAAACAAATAAAAAAAATTTCTTCAAACCTATACGTGTGTATGTCTATGGTGTGGGGTGGTTATGGATAGGTCTTCAAAAATGACGTTGAGGTTTCTAAAATCATTTTTTCTCAAAGTCAATCATTTGAAAGATAGGCGCGTCTAAAGTGGTAAAATGTGTCCCCCCCCCTCTAACTTTTAAAGTATGGGAGTGAAAAATCTAAAAAAAGTATATGCTGTAGATCTCAATAAAAACTAACAACGAAAATTGGTTTGAACGAGATACAGTCAGCAGTTTTTGAGATATGGCGACCGCAAAGATAACTTTGTTTTTCATACAAACACTATGAAAAACAAAGTTAATTTTGTAGTTGCGAAAAATCATAGTTATGGAATACTTAACTGTGTTACGGAACCCTACGAGTGCGAGTCCGACTTGCACTTGGCCAGTTATTATAAAATACTAGCAGCCCGCCCCGGCTTCGCACGGGTAGAACATATATGCCTACAAAATTTGCATCAGTTTGTTGCATCAAATATAAAATATTAACATATTTAACAATCATCGTCATATATCATCCAATTTACACAAAACCTTAACGAATTATGCACCTAAACCTTCCTCATAAACACTCTGGCGAATGGTGAAAAGCGCATGATAATCCGTTCAGTAGCTATTGAGATTATTGCGAACAGACAGACAGACGCAGTGATGGACTTTGTTTTATAATACTTACGTAGTGATATTGGACGGCCCTTTTGGCGTAAAGGATAGTTACCCTGATTCTGACCCGACGGTCGTTGGTTCTAATCCTAGCTATATACCTACCAATGAAAGTTTTATGTGCATTCATGAATCATGAGTTTTCGTACAGTGGTAGTGGGATCATTAAATCTACCAAAAAGTTTTTTGCCGTGTGGTCCCGGCCTATATTTGCCGTGTGGTCCCGGCCTATATAATAGGGTCACCCCATCTCATCCCGTGGGTGCTGTGAAAACCAGCAGTGGGAAACCAGGGTATCAACAACAGTTGGATAAGCGTGGAGGCGTACCCGCCGTATCCTTCGTTAATCTTTTTTAGATTATAACTCCACTTAAATCTTAGGTGGTAGGGTCTCTGTAGGGACTCGCCTGGGTTTTTGTTAACAAATTACCACCACCTTGGTAAACTATACCGCTTAAATGTTATTAATTTAATAGCGTGTTCCGGTGCTAGTCCAAGGGATCCAGCTCCCCTTTCCCTGATGCTGTGCTACACCAATAAACACTTCAAGTCCCTTAATGTGTATAAAGGATGCACTGGGGTGTTTGATGTGGTACATCGTCGTGGGGTCCAGGGAGACCCGGTGAAACGGCTGTCCGCTGGCCGCCCGCGGGTCAGTAGGAGACCCGAACCCAGGGATTACTCTAATCTCCGCCCTGGGAGGCTGTCTCGCCAACCCGTGCATAATCCTGTAGAGTAGCTGTCGTGCCGGAGAAGGAGACCGGAGTGGATCCCGGCAGCTACTTCCAGGGGGGACCGGGGGCCCTTCCGTACCCCACGCCGATGACTCACTACTTTTACAACTCGGTCTATCTTGAACATAATTTTTATATATATTGCCTTGAAGCTTTTTCATTGGAAGTGCACATCAACCCCAACTCTCATATCAATAATGGAAATAAAAACTAAAAGAAATAAAGCAAAACCAGCGGCTTTGCAATCCACTCTTGACGTTGATTTCTGCAATATCCGAGGTATACATTCTAACATTAATGCCGTGCACCACCATCTCGAGACAGCCAAACCCGCTCTCCTGTTTCTGACGGAGACGCAAATATCTTCTCCGGCGGATACTTCATACCTCCACTACCCCGGCTACAAACTCGAGCATAGTTTTGTGCGTCGAGCTGGAGTATGCCTTTTTGTCCGAGAGGATATTTGTTGTCGCCGTCTTAACGGTTTTGAGGTCTCAGACTTATCTATGCTTTGGGTGCGAGTTGACTACGGTGGAGAAACTCGAATATACGCTTGCCTGTATCGATCCCATTCTGGTGACGCAGAGACAACTCGTCTTTTCGAACACATCTCTAATGGATTTGATATGGCATTGGAGCAATACCCCGCTGCGGAAATGATACTCTTAGGTGACTTTAACGGCCATAATGCCGAATGGTTGGGATCTCGTACAACAGACCACGCTGGCCGGACTGTTCACGAATTTGCTGTTACATATGGTCTTTCTCAGTTAGTCACTGAACCAACAAGAGTGCCAGATATTGTCGACCATGTACCTTCATTACTGGACCTTATGATGACTTCCAACCCATCCAACTATCATGTGCAGGTTGATGCGCCTATTGGTTCGTCTGACCATTGTTTGGTAAAATCCAGAGTGAAAGTTCAGCGCCCCGAGCGCTTGTCTCCTTCGGGCCAACGTAAGGTTTGGCATTTTCGTTCAGCTGACTGGGATGGTCTGCGCGAATTTTATGCCTCGTATCCTTGGGGACAGGTTTGTTTCTTGTCGGGTGAACCATCAGCTTGTGCCGATCTCGTGGCTGATGTCGTGTTGCAGGGTATGGAATGCTTCATTCCGTATTCGAATATACGCATTGGTGGTCGGAGTCGGCCCTGGTTCGATAAGACCTGCGCCGTAGCGGCTAATCTAAAGCTAGCAGCCTACAAAAACTGGACTGAGGCTCTCAGGCTTAAGGATCCTAATATTGCTGACTACAAAAAGAAATTCAATCATGCCTCCAGGTGCGCAAAGAAAGCTGCAGCAAAGGCAAGATGTTCCCATATAAGTCGGATTGGCGATCAATTAATTAGCTACCCGTCTGGCAGTCGTGCTTTTTGGTCGCTTGCTAAAGCTGCCGAGGGAAATTTTTGCCAATCCATGTTCCCATCCTTACGTAAATCCGATGACACTCTGGCCCACAGTGCGAAGGAGAAGGCAGATTTGCTGGGTTCTCTATTCGCCTCTAACTCGACTCTCGACGATGGAGATGCAGTTCCTTATTTACTTCCGTACTGTAAAAATATTATGCGTGAATTACGCATATCGCAGCGTGCAGTACGGAAGGAGCTGTTATCTCTTGATGTGCGAAAATCGAGTGGGCCTGATGGCATCCCAGCAATCGTGCTTAAAGTTTGTGCCCCTGAATTGACACCTATACTCACGCGTCTTTTCTCATTATCATATGAAAAAAGCATCGTACCGTCATGCTGGAAGGTAGCCCACGTCCATCCAGTCCCCAAGAAGGGAGACCGAACTGACCCATCAAACTACAGACCTATTGCGATAACCTCACTTCTTTCCAAGGTTATGGAACGGGTCATAAACTCACAGCTCTTAGGATACTTACAGGAACACCAGCTGATTAGTGACCATCAGTACGGATTCCGTCATGGACGATCAGCTGGTGATCTTCTAGCCTTCCTCACACATCGCTGGGGAGAGACCGTTGAAAGCAGAGGTGAAACTCTCGCTGTCAGCTTGGATATCGCTAAAGCGTTTGATCGGGTATGGCATAAGGCCCTTCTTGCTAAGCTACCTTCTTACGGACTTCCTGAGAGGCTTTGTATGTGGATTGGCAATTTTCTGTATGGTCGAAGCATAAAAGCCGTCGTTGATGGTGCTTGTTCTGAGACCATGCCGATTAACGCCGGAGTTCCACAGGGATCTGTGCTATCCCCAACGCTGTTCATCTTGCATATCAATGACCTATTGCAAATCAGTAATATTCATTGCTATGCGGATGACAGCACGGGTGATGCTCATTACACAGGTCAAGCAAATGCCTCCAAGGCGGACATCGATGCTAGGAGATCAGAGCTAGTGTCTAAGGTGGAGCGTTCCCTAGAAAATGTTTCGGCCTGGGGTTTACGAAACATAGTACAATTTAACCCTACTAAAACACAGGCTATCGTTTTCTCGGCCAAAAAGTCACAATTTCCTGTTGCCCCGCTTTTTCAGAACATTCCCCTTACCTTGTCGAAGTCAATTAGCATATTGGGTGTCGACATATCTAACGAGGTCCAGTTTGGGAGTCACTTGGAATGCAAAGCAAAACTTACTGCTAAAAAACTCGGTGTACTAAATAGAGCCAAACAGTACTTCACCCCGAGCCAACGTCTGTTGTTATATAAGGCGCAAGTTCGGCCACACATTGAGTACTGTTCTCATCTATGGAGTGGTGCACCGAAATATCAACTGCAACCACTTGACTCCCTTCAGAGAAGAGCTATTAGACTTGTCGACGACCCCAAGCTAACTGATAAATTGGAACCTTTGAGTCTTCGTCGCGACGTTGGCTCTCTTAGCATTTTCTATAGGTACTATCACGGGGAATGTTCTGAAGAGCTTTTTAACATCATTCCTCTGTCCCGTTTCTACCATCGGAACTCCCGACACCGTCAAAAAGCACATCCGCACATTATAGATACGTGGGCATCACATACTACTCGTTTCACACGACTGTTCTTTCCACGTACCTGTAAGATGTGGAATGATCTCCCACCTGAAACTTTCCCTGAAACCTTCAACCTTGGTAGCTTCAAACGAAGAGTAATGAGAGTGCTCACTAATAAGGGTAGGCAACACACCGGCAATACCTCTGGTTTTGCAGATGTCAATAGGCGGCGGTGACCACTTACCATCAGGTGGGCCGCTTGCCTGTTTGCCGATCTATATTATATAAAAAAAAAAAAAAAAAAAAAAAGTAGCGTACCAGCAAAGAGAACATCTGCCGCCGTAACCTTACGGCGGTCCCCGACGCAAAATGTAGGGGTAATATACGTTTAACGTGTGTATCTGTCTGTGTATCTGTCTGTAGCATCTTAGCACCTAACCGTATGAACCGATTTTGTTTTTATTATTGATAGTTTTTTTTGTTTCATAGATGTCTTCATCGAGAGTTTTCTTAGCTTTGATTCATGAAAATTCGTTCAATCGTTATAAAACTATGAGCTTTTTTCTAGTTAATTGCGCTATGAAATCAACTTTCATAGGTCTGATCTGATCAATTCGAAAATCTTCTTCTTCAACGATATTGTGATGGAAGCATTGACCTGATGCTGGGACATCTCAAATCTCAATCTCAAATCTCTTTAAATGTCGTTTTTAGAGTCATTCGAATGCTTTTAATGAAAAGATTATACATAGATCAGTCGGGGTGGTTTAAAATATTATATTATTATATATTAAATATTATATAATAATAGATCATATTATTATACCATATTGACTTCAAATTGATTGTGATCGGTGGGGATCTACAGCATAGCTGAGCTTAAAAAAATATTTTTGCAGTAACTATGACCTAATCTGTGGTATCACTGCAAATATTTTATTAATTTTGCAATGCGTGTATGTGAAATTCGTGATATCTTCTAGAGTTTTCATTTGAATTATATACTGTAAAGTACCGTAATCTATAATATGTGGCCAAGCTAATTAACGTAATTATTTGGATAAGGATTAATACTATATACTTGAAAATAGCCTTGGAAGTTATGTAATATTTTTTAACAAAAATTTTAAGATTAAAATGGTTACTGTGAGTCAACCTTAAGAGATAGACATATGCTGTCGCGGACTTTTTTGTAGGTCTTATTAAGTTGTACAACTCTTGCATAGAAAATATTGTTCTATCTATTTTCAATTAAGCAGCGTTCGTAAGAAATGTGTTTTTCGACCGTTTTTTTGCCGACTTAGGTTGCAAATTAGGTCTCTACGAATGTACCTTTGGTTTAAACGGGATAATATATAGCCTATTTTCATTCCGAAAGTCCATTCTACATACTAGTGAAAGAATTTTTTAAATCGGTTCAGTAGTTTTTAATCCAAATCATTACAAAAATACAAAAATACAAATGTTCTCTCTTTATAATATTAGTATAGATATGGGCGGGTGATGACTTGCTATCTACTGAATGGGCGACACCCATAAAGGCGAACCGTTATAGGCGCCGAGGGGCAAAATTGGCGAAAATTGTGTGTGGAGACTGTCGAGCGGTGTGCTGCACTTTCAGTAAACGCTACTAGCGGCCTTTTGCTAGCCTTTAACACTTCCATGCTGAAGCTTAGCTCTTGTAATTCCTGCTTCTTCGTGAATTTGTTTTCACAGCAATCTTTTACCGTTCAAAGTTCAGGTAGAGTGCATCGTTTTTAGTATTACCCCAGACAAACAGGTAGCAGAAATCTTTCCACTACAATCCAGACTAATATTATAAAGAGAAAATGTTTTTAAACGAGTTCAACTTTTGAGATGTTTAATCACAAAGCAACTGCATCAGTTTCAATATCGCGGAAAATATCGTTTGCGCGATGCAGGATCTCATAAATTTAGGCAATATTTAAAGGAGAGCTATTAAAGTGCGGTGTATTTGGGATACGTATGTGTCTTATTAGTTAATGCTACCCATTGACACTATTCCACGCGGATGAAGTCGCGGGTACAGCTAGTATACTTATATATAATCAACCTACCATAACGTTCAATGAGCCAACGCTACTTTATCTACTTAAAAAAAAACATTATTTTTATTTGTATAAAAAATAACACTGAATATGACCTGGCGAGGCAAGTTATTTATAGCCGACCACTGACAGCCGCAGATAAGGCCGCCCTGTATAATAAGGGTCGAAAGAATGGTAGGTATATTACCTAATTATCGTTAGGCCCTCCGAGGGCAGAGGATATTGTGCTCAAACTTTTTGGTTATCAACAGGCAGAGTAATGTTATGGTTCTCATAAAAGTATAATTAAATATTACATCATACTTTACTGGTCTACGTGAGGTGTTTTAAAGGAACCTCATTTTACGACAGTTAAACATTGGAAATGATAAAACTAATCTTAATCTTTAGAATGTTTAAAAACAAATTCATGTACTTATTTTTGTTCATAATCGTAGAATTTAGAAACCTTTGAAATAATAACGGGCAGAATCACATAACGGAATTGACGAACATAAAATAAGCGTTCCTTGTTGTACAACGGAAACCCTAAAAAAGTTTAGTGTATATCGCTTATTGCCAGCAACCTAACTATAGTTAGATTGTATAATTTTATTAACTAGGGATTTATTGAAATAAGTTCAAAAATGTTCTATTAACAGATTTAAAATGAGGGCAAAATTAATCATGTAACAAATTACATTATTTAATGTTAGTCCCTAATAGTAAAATAATCTTTGCACAATATAAAAATGCATGAAAATACTATTCGAATTATGTAGTTAGTACCTAATTTTATGAAAAGAGACCGCAACTCTCTTTATTGTGTATAATGAATTAAGTATCTACTAACCATTAAAATAACACCGTTACAGTTCCTGGAACTTAAAATATAGAAAGGGCTTTGAAATGTCCCCTTCAAATTCCTTTATTAGGAAGGACCCCGCCATAATTGAATCATAAGGTGTAAAACTTCTAGGTTAATTAAACACACTGTTTTAGGGGTCTAACGAATTAACTTCCACCATTGAAAGTTTGAATGCTTAAAACTAATCTACCGATTAATGAGAGGTATGGAAACCTTCCAGGTGAAACTTTTACTAACAATGGTCACGATCATAACTTGAGATGAGATAAAACCCCTTGAGTTATAAAGGTAACTGGGTGTAGATTTCGGTACACATTTGTACGAACAACTAAACATTACTCGCATAGCATGTAAAGTCGGTCGTTTTTAACCGACTTTACAAAAAAGAGAATGTGCTTAATTAGCTTATGTTTGTTATTTCTGAACTCCGTAATTTTTTTACAGATTTGGAAAAGCTATTTTCGTTAAGATTATACTGCATAAAAGATAGGTTGATCTCTGCGACAGTGACATTTACATAGAAGATTGACATTTTTAGAGTTGGGATAGTGGCGGAAAAAATCGACTATCAAACAATGTTGTAATGAAATCGAATGAGTAGTTGTAGGTGAGAAATTGGATTTTACGTAAGTAAATAAAAACAAATTTCTCACCTACAACTACTACTATTTAAGATATAGTATGTAAACATATAAATAATATTAATTAAATAAATTATAATAATGATACGATAGTACTTATCGACGTTTTTCACTATTATCGATGCTAATGTAACATATAATTGGGTTTAATTTAATTACATATATAAAAAATTATAAATTAAGTTTTATTTAAAATATCGTTAGTATAAACTATCGCTATTTTAAATAAAACCTAGGATGATGGATTACAATGGATGGAGCCATGTCAGCCATGTGACGTTGTCACATCGGCATTCATTCTATCAACACATTGTCCTACCCTTTCTATCACAGGGATCGCGAGATAAGAGTAAACGAGAAAGCTAATATCAAATTGACAACCTCGCGCATGGGTGATCGTGTCCATTTTTGACCGGCTAGCAGGCCATAATATAGCGACGCATCATACTTATTAATTAAAAATTAAATAGAAACATAGCTTTAAAGACTGAAACCCTGTTACATGGTTAAATTATGTCGTGTTGTGCTGTGTTTTATCCATCAAGAACAACTAAAGGAGGCGTAAAAGATCCAGAATTATCATTACACACGTAAGTCTTTGTGGGCATTTATTCTCATATATAACCACTTTTTGAATCAAAATATTTATTTTGCTTACATTATATACATCTTTTTCGTCATATAACTACCGAGGTGGTAAATGGTTATCATTTGAAAGCTTTAATTTATGTAAATAACAAACATTATTTTACGCCGCCCGGCTAGTGATGTACGAGAACCCTCCAAAACTTTGTCGATAAATATAGTCGATACCCTTATAAAAAGGAATATATAAATTCCTTTAAGTGTAATATTATAATATTACACTTAAAACTTCAAATATATAAATCGTTTATATACATTTTACACTAAATCTATACATGTAAAAAAATTGAAGTGTCTGTTTGTAATTCCAAATTAACAGCTTTCCACTAAATGCATATGAAAGAATATACGGTACTTACATAAAAAACAAAATTTTAAATGTTTGTCTGTCTGTCTGTTTGTTCCGGTTTATCTCTGAAATGACTGGACCAATTTAACGGGACTTTCACTAGCAGAATGCTGATGTTAAAATATTAACTACCAAGTAACTTGGCTACTTTTATTTTAGAATAAAATAAAGTTCCGCGAAATCAACATTGAAGCTAATGAAATAGGGAACAATATCTGATACAAATAGGGAAGGTTAATGTGCAAATTAAGCAGTGTTTTCTACCGCGCACAGCCCACGCGCATGTTGCCGCTGTCATTAAACGCGGACAAAGCCGCGGGACCCAGCTAGTTGATTTATAATATGAAGATTTTTTTAAAGGATGGAACGGTTAGCTTATGGCCTTGCTTAGAACGAAATTTGAATATTTTTAACCGACTTCACAATAAAAAGATGAGGTTCTCAGTTCGCCTTTTTTATGTTTGTTATCTCATAACTCCGTAAGTTCTTAACCGGATTGGAAATTTTTTTTCGAGAGTTTATTCTGCCCGTTTGGTCCCATTGTACATTTTTTGAAATCTGATAAGTATCTCCAGAGATATGGACATAAACATCTCCAACTTTAACTTTATACTGAAAATGGATAGCGTGGCATTTGAAGTTGGTTTTTTCGTTTTGTGAACGATCTTAAAATATTATAAAAAGTGATCAAAGTAATGTCGCGCAAAATTAGTAGTAACTAGGTACCTAATTATATTATTATCATCAGCACTTATACTTACTCGTATTCAATCTATTATTACTTATGATAATGCTATTATATATATTTTTATGAAGAATGTGTGACAGTTTACCACATTAATATATTATATCATTTTGTTGTAGGTTTCCAAAATGTGCGAAAATCCAATCAAGTGGATAAAGGCAGTAAGGCGTAGGATCCAACGAAACACTTCAGACTTTGTTCTAAACATTTTGATAAATCAATTTTGTACCTACTAGATTATCAATCAAGCTGGAACTGACACCGAGGAAACGGAAAAAAATAGAAGCTATTTTGATTTTAAAATTATCGTGAATTTGTAACATTATTATAGTTATATACCGGCTGTAATTCACGTACCTTTAGTCGAATTTACTGGTGAACATCGCGATCTCACCGCGTGACCTCACTCCCGAGGAAGAGCGACTGACTCGCTCGAAACCCAGGTCGATAAAATTCGACTAATGGTACGTGAATTACAGCCGGTATACAACAATAAGAATAGAAGCTAGTGGAGTCAAGATAGAAAATCTTCCTGTAAGTCTTCCTATAATCTTCCTCTGCGAGCAATGAAGGATGATGAAACGGTTTTCAAAGTGTTTTAGTCGAAAGTGTTATTAGCTCTGATTCATGAAAATCTGTTTAGCCGTTGTAAAACTATGAGCATTTTTCTAGTTGATGGCGCTATGAAATCAACTTTCATAGTGATTAATTCGAAATTCGGTATCCTTTTCTTCAACGACAAAGGACACTGAAGCATTGACATGATGCTGGGACATCTTCTGGAATCTGCTGAATACTCAACTCCTCGCCAACTTACAGGTGAGATGTCGTGTTCAGACTCATTGGAATATTTTTATTTTCATTATAGATTATACATAGATCAGTCGGGGTGATTTCAAATTTTGAGTTTTGGAGAGTGGAGAGCGACGGCATACGCAATGCGGTGGGCAGTGATTGAAAAAAAAGATCTGAAAATCGGGCTCAGTAGCGCATCTTGGGAGAGGCCTACAGTCCAGCAGTGGACTGACACTGGCTGATGATGATGATGATACAATAGATCATACTATATTGACATCAAATTACTTTATATCGTTAGCATTTACAAAAAAATGAGCTAATTTTTCTGAAGTGGTAGGACTTCTGCTAGTCCGCCTGGGCCGACCACTTTGCCAATTAATTTTTATAGGAATGTTTTTCCAGTCCAGTGAAATTACGGGGCATGTAAAACTTAACATCTTTATGTCTCAAGATAACAGGCGCAGTGGAGTGACATGCAAAATTCTGGACTGCCAGAATTTTCCTGTATCGCTGTATCTGTAATAGGTAGACGTCATCGCTTACCATCAAGTGAGAGTCATGCTTGTCCTGTTACCTTACAATTAAAAATCTGATTAATGTTTACAAAGTAAGTATGGCCTAATTTGTGGTTTCACTGCATTTTTTTTATTATTTGCGATGCGCGTAATTTTATATGATAATTTATCTAATACTATAAGAATCTTTGTCCTGACATACTGACTGCCTGACAGACAACGCACAGCCTAAACCGCTGGTCGTAGAGACTTGAAATTTAAAGAGTATATTTGTCTTAGTACGCAAGGGTGTAATAAGAAAGGATTTTTCAAAATTCACCCCGTTAGGGGGTGAAATGGAGGTTCAAAGTTTGTACGGATAAACAAGATTAGATAGTCTTTTCTATTCGAAACTTCATACAAGTGCTTCAGTAAAAAAAAATTTAAATACGTGTTTCAGGCTTTTTCAAAATTCCACCCCTAAAAGAGTGAAATGAGGTAACAAAGTCTGAAAATCAATATTGTTTCGGGTTGCGCTTAAATTTGGCATCCAGTTGTTTTAACATAAGTATCCGTTAAGAAAAGATTTTTCAAAATTCACTCTTTAAGGGGATGAAACGGGGGTTCAAAGTTTGGATAGTCATTTTATTCGACCTTCACGCAAACCATACTTCTGTAAATAAATAAGTAAACACGAGTTTCAGGCTTTTTAAAAATGCCACCCTAAGTGGGGTAACAAAGTCTGAAAATCAATATTGTTTCGGATTGGGCTGAAATTTAAAATGCAGATAGTTGTTATCACGTAGGTTTCCGCTGAGAAAGCATTTTGTAAAAATTCCCCACGGATATTACTTATAATTTATAATGAAAAAAATATATATATGAAAACTTATAGATTTACGTAAGTACTTCTATAAATAAATAAGTAAGTACGTATGTTGCAAGATTTTTGCAAGGGGTTGGTAAAAAAAAGTCTGACAGTCAATATGGTTTTTTGGGTTTTATAAATATGAATCCCTATTTCCCTTAGTCACGCAATAACTTGAAAACGGGTGAACCGATTTGGCTTTTACTTCTTTGATGTCTTTTATGATAGAAAGGTTTCACAAAATAAAAGTTTTAAGTCAATAAAAGAAGTCTTTAACGCGACCGAAACCGCAGGGCACTTCTAGTATTTTCATATAAATTATATACTGTAAAGGACAATTTTAATCTATGATATTGGGCCAAGATAATTAGCGTAATTATTTAAATAAGGATTAATACGGTATAGAAGAAAATAGCCTTGAAAGTTCTGTAACATTTTTTATTAAAAAATAAAGATTAAAATAGTTACTGTGAGTCTGTGCGATAGACATATGTTATCGCGGACTTTTTTGTAGGTCTTATTAAGTTGTACTACTCTTCGATACATACTTTCTTACATCTATTTCAGATTAATCATCTTTCGTAAAAAACGTGTTTTCTCGACCGTTTTATTGGCGACTTAAGTTGCAAAATAGGTCTTCACGAATATACCTATCTTTTAAACAGGATAATATATAGCCTATGTTAATTCTAAAAGACCATTCATATATTTATATATGAGAGAAAAAATAATCGATCAAAAACTACAGGGTTTTTGAGCACTCAATACAAACATACATTTTATCTCTTTATAATATTAGTATAGAAGTATAGATTCTTTGTAGCTCAAAATTGTAATATTTAATTGACGTATTGAAAACGCAAAAACATTTAAGATTTGTGTTATAGAAAAGCTAAGAAATCTATACCGCCAGATTTAAGGTTGCCTAATTACAGTTAAGTACTGTAGCATTTTTTAACAATAACTAATTTCCATAAGTTCAGTAAAGAAACTACGTATTTTATCACATAAATTGTTTTCTTTTTACATAAGTTTTAGTTTTCTACATTTATCACCTTTTTATCGATATGTTCTACACTAGTGATCACTTCCCTACTCACGCACACTCTAGCAGTTCTAGACACTAACACAAACAGAAAATGGACATGCTGCCAAAGTTTTGACGCCATCCATTGTAATCCATCATCCTAGAATAAAACTCTATCTAAAACTCTGTGGTCGCGATCATTCGTCGCCCATCACTAATCGGCATGCCCATAAAGTATGACATTGACAGGTACGGACTGTACTATTAAGAAATTCAGTACTTCATGGGCGTGATTTTTCTGACAGCTGTCACAGAGATCAAGCTATATTTTATGGATTATTATGTTATTTTCGTTTGGTCTCATTATAATTTTATCGGGATCTAATGAGTATCTTCAGAAATATGGAGATTCTCAAACTTCGTACTGAAAATGACTAGCGTGGTATTTGAAATCGCTGTTTTTCGATTACTACAACTATTATTTATTATGTGCTGTTAGTTACTAACGTCTCAGTGTCATATTTCAAATATAAGTTCTCGTAGAAATACATATAGCCTACTATATCCCTGATATAGACGTGTAGTTTAATATATTTATTAATGCTGTTTTAAAATCCACCAAAATATGTTACATACCTGAAAATCTAAAGGTCTTAACCGTGCCCACCGTTTAGCCAGATTTTGAGGTCACGTCACCGACCCAACGTAAGCGTTCTTTGTGAAATAAACACATTGTTTATTTAAACGTTGCGTTACACATTCATGTGAAAGGGAACGAAAGGGAGGTTGTGTGTAAACGAATTTAAAAAGGGTTAGTAGCACCCGTGTATGGTTAGAAAATTATGAAATAATTGCACGTTTTGAAAAGGAAATGGACACTGTGTAAAAATGTTTGTGAGCTTGCACTGAGATATTTCATCCAGCGATTTAAAGTGATCGGCACAGCAAAAGGTAATCCTTGTGCTGTGCCAACCACTCTGGATAGTTTGTAATACAAGCTAAAGAGACTAGAGAGACTAAGAGGCAGCGGGGTCATATATATGTCGTAAAACCTTTGCATTGGCATATACTGGTTTCGGAGTGGATACCTTGAATCAGTAAGCGTAGCGTAGGATAAGATGGTACAGTAAGCATTGGAAAAGGAGAACTAAAGATAGGACTCAGTGGCGTGTTTTGGGAGAGGTTTGTCTATAAAATATCCAATAGTATTTTTTCTGACCTATCAGGCATATTATGTTTGTTAAAAGAAGACTGCATTCAATTTTTCTATACTTCAATAGCATCAGCAATGCCGATTCGGCATGGTCCCTCTCAAAAAGTATCAATCTATCATTTTGGTTACAAATTTTTCCATTTTAACCCGTTTTGATGGATTATTCTGTATACTCATAGCAATATCATCTTTTTTTTACGACGGCAATTTTCGAAGTCGTATAGCTAAAACGCGTTGAATGGTAAAAGTATGTAAAAGTATGTTTGACGATTTCCACATCTAAAACTAAATTAGATTTATTATATACAATCATCAGTAAAAAAAACTCAATATAAGTAAGTAAAAACAATATTTGGGTGATGTTTTTTCAACTTTATACGCGTTCTATTGTTTTTCTTTTTCAAACAATTTTTTTTTAAACAACTGATACGAACTCTTTTAAAAAGAACTGACAATTACTATTACAAATATTAACCAACCATTTTTTCTGTATTCACTGCAAAAAAAGTATACATAGTATACTTATAAGTTAGTAAACTCTTTCTTACGTCGGTTTGATTTTAATAGCCACTCAAAACTTAAATCTTTCCGAAAAATTACTGACGAGCAATGTTTTGGAAAATCCAAGACGTTCGATCGCATCAAACTTCAGCAAGTTAAACTAAGAACGAATCTTATATAGGGTGATCGATCAACACCTCAGGCGAAACTTTGCCGGACGATTGACAAGTTCAGGGCTTCGGCTTCAAAGCAAAACTTGCGATCTTCGGTTCGCCTCCACTTACACAGTTTGAAGTTTGACTCGTGCGAAGAATACAGCCACCTCAAATGGTTTTGATCCTTCTTTATTGACAGCTTGTGGTAAATGATCCTTTTGGAAGTTGTGCTAGTTTCTTTGTTACGGTATCTGTTAGGTTGGGTCGGTATTCGGAATACAAGTGTTTGTTGAAAGTATTTTCGAATAGTATTTTATGTTTAGCCCCATTCAAGAAATTATGGGACTGAAGGAGTATCCCTCTATTTAAGTAAGTACCTATAACTTGTTAAAGTACAAGTACAACTTTTTTTTCTGCTGTATTTTATTTTGTTTGACGCTTGTGATAGCAGGCATCATTTTTGTAAACTTTAAACTTTCGCAATTTGAACACAGTTATAAATATTAAAATACGGGACTTATCGCGCCTAAAACATAAATCTTATTTACTCGACGTTTCGACCTAGTTACATTGATCGTGGTCACGAGACGACAATCAATACAACGTAATATTAAAAAAAAAAAAAAGAAACAGACTTATTGAGAACCTTCTTCATTTTGGAATTCGGTTGAAGAAGGAATATGTCATGTTCGATACGAATATATTGTCTTTAATAACTTGTCAATAATTACTGAATGTTTTGTACTATGTGATTAAGCTAGTTCTAGTTTCGGGCGGCTTTTAAAGGTAGTATTTTGTAGTTATATTACAATTTTTATCAACATTTTATAAAATAAATTATACGTGGTGACGTTGCCAGCATTTTGTGAACATTACCGGCAGGTGGTTCTCTTAATACAGCATTTTATAGTTGGTTATTAAAAATGTTGACGTACTTAACATATATATAAAAACAGTTTAATCAAAGATGAAAGCAACATCGTAATAAGAGCAATAAATTACGCATAAAATAGGTAGTATCCAAAATCTTGCAGAATTTCAAAGATAATTTTATCCCATTTTCATTACCATCATCAATTTATTGTCATAAAATTCGGATTAAATTCATAAATCTACCGTTTCCCAAACTTTATGGGCCTTTTAAAAACAATGGCTTTTTGATTGCAGGTACATCTGTTCCCTTGTAATACGTGAGTCACAGCCACGGCATTTTAATTAATCAATTTTGAATTTTAATCAGCTAAAATGTATCAAAAAGTAACTTTAATGATAATTTTGTTCGAAAGTAATTCAAAAAAATGTAGTCGATCATAAAATGTGATGTTAGCTTTAGTTTTTCCAACTTGAGGGTATCTGGTTAGACGGACGGACACTTGACAATGTCCTACCACCATGCGAGGGTATTGACGAAAGCTTGCCTAACACGTGTATCCTGCCAATTTACTAACCCGGATATAATTTCTTTATATAGAAAAATCAACAACCTCTGACATCAAAGCTAAGCTAAAGCGATACAAAAGGCAATACATTTTTTCTGTAGTCTCAATCACAAAATAGGAAAATACTTTTGGATCAACTTACGAGTATTTGTTATATTATTTGTTCCTTCGTGTTTGTCATAAAACCTCTCGATGAATCATGTGAGCCTGGTATTTCAAAAGCTTGTCAAACAATTTTCACTATCAATCGGTCTACATCACAGAACAGGGAAATACTTATTTTTCTGTGGTCTCAATATTTTAAATCTATTCGTCGATTTCCTGCACCTGGAGATGATAATTTTACTTCTTAACGTGGCATTGCCGCTTTTAAAAGTGAAGGCCCAATGGTGTAGTAGGAGTATGGTCGACTTTGACGCCAGAAGTACCGAGTTCAATCCCCGTCGTGCACCAATAGATTTTCCTATCGAAAAATGTATGTACTCTTTTCACAGAGGCCCTCCGGTGAAGGAAAACATCGTTGAGAAATCCCCTACCCCCCCACAAGGTGGCAGGACACTATCCAGTGTCCGCCTCGCCAGCTACCATCCTCAAGTTAGAAAATCTGTTGCCAAACATCTAATGTGTTCCAGCAGCTATCCTTGAGAGCCAGTTCCCATTCCAGGCCTACCATCCCCGACCGCATCATCATTTACCAACAGGTGAGATAGTAGTCGTTAGTCTATATGATATAAAAAAAGTTCTCTTCCCCAACATTCCTGTTCGAAATTTTAGCCTCAGTCCAACCGTTTAACTGTAAAAAGTAAAGGTGTGTTAGAATTACTTTCTCATTGATAATGTAACTACGTGGCATTGCCCGCGTTAAAAAATCCTATGTCCTAATCCACTATACTGAAATTTTACACAGAAATTGCCTCTGTGTAAAATTACAGCCAAATCGGTCGAACCATTTGACCGTTGAGGTCCCAAACAAACAAATATACAAACTGACGTTCGCATTTATAATATTGGTTTTAATGGTGCTGAAGTTGATATAAATCGCTTGAAATTAAGATTATGAATGTAGAAACGTATGTAACTAAAATGCAATCTTTATGTCTAAAATTGACTTGAACCACAGTCACGAGAAAGATAAATAAACTGGCCAAGTGCAAGTCGGACTCGAACTCGTAGGGTTCTGTACCACCCTACAGATTTTTATAAGATCGGGCAAAAAATACTACTATCATCTTTCACCAGCAAAAATTAATAATTCATTAACATTTTATTTCTTATAACGCCATCTAACGTATAACAAAGGTGTTAGGAATCGGCATTTCAATATAACGCCATCTATGGACGCTTAGGTAAAGTGTCCATAGATAGCGTTATATTCAAATGCCGAAAAAAACACGTTTCTTGTATTACGAACCCTATTATTTTTAACTTTATTCGGTTTTAGCCACGACGGAACGGAGACTGTATATGCGTTTGGGGGGAGAGGATGTTTGTTTGTTTGTGTGTGCATATCCATGTTGCCATTTTTCTCCAAACCCAGCTCGATTTTGTCTTTAAACGGTGCGTAATAAATCAGTGGTGGTTCTTAGATAGATGTTATGACATTAATTTTCTTAAGGACATTGTCGTGGGTGTTTATTCAAAATTTGATTTTGTTACTTGTTAGTATTTGTTGTTATAGCGGCAACAGAAATAAATCATCTGTGAAAATTTCAACTGTCTAGCTATTACGATTCATGAGATACAGCCTGGTGACAGACGGACAGACAGACAGACAGACAGACAGATAAACGGACAGCGGAGTCTTAGTAATAGGGTCCCCTTTTTTACCCTTTGGGTACGGAACCCTAAAAAAGCAAAGTTTATAATGGATAAGAAACGTGACCCTGCCAACATTTCTGCGAATTATTCCCTCGAGTGTCATAACGGCTGCGAATTCCATTTAGCCGAATGAAAGAGTTAGAAAAATAAACTAAATTGCTCGTTTTACTCACTTTACATATTTTAGTGTGAAGTCTTACTCAGTATTACTTTTTTGTTTAGTTTTCTTTAATATACAGAACTTTCTCAGCTACAAGCCCCAAACTTTTAAAATGTTTGATTGAACTTTATATTCTGCCGTCGTGTTTATAAGGATACCTGAAGATGAGTTCAATGGCATTCAATGGTTGGTTTGTGTAAGTCCTATGTTCATTGAGAAACTAGAACAAACGCGAAGATAATGTGTAATCATGATGTGTGCGTATGATATTGGGTTATGGAATCGTCTTTATATTTTAACCATAATATCTAAGTAATCATTATTACTTTTCTGTAATCTGTGGTATGCACCAAATAAATAAACAAACAAATTATTTGTGTAATAATAATAATAAATGCGACACCGCGTACCCCTATCCCGTGAGAGCTAAAAATCCCTCTGAACTCCGGCTTGACTTGATCGGCCGGCCGGTGGTGGAAATCGCAAGAGCTAAGACCTAAGATCCAGGGTGGAAGTGTTAAAGGCATAAAGCCGCTAGTAGCGTTTAGTAAAAGTGCAGCACACCTCGACACCCTAAGCTATTCACGCCAATGTTGCCCCTCAGCGCCAATATAACGGTTGGCCTTTTTGGGGGACAGTGTATAGCAAGTCTCCACCCGCCTAAATAATTTGTAATAAGACATATTTGGCCGGTGCCGTACCTCATCCCATAAACTAGGAACCAGAAATCAATCATGATACAATGTACCATCTTTTTATAGTTCTCCGTATCTTTTCATCCACTATCCATAGTTAAGTAACAGTTGTAAAGAGCCTCTTGATGTTGGCTTTGGCTCCATAAATGCCTTCTAAACAACCGGGCGTGTACGACCTTTGAAATGTAACGAATAAAAGATAATAATTAGTGCTGTGTGTCGCGCTCGAGATTTAACGATAATCTAGTAGGGGTTCCGATCGTCCGAAGCAAGAGCGAAAGTGGTTAGACCGCTTTATTTGATCGTAACCATACTTCTACCCGCAACTTGCAGTTCATTCGTGATCATGGTACTTGCACAGAGCCGAATTATCAGAAACTGATATATTATCAAAAACATGATAAATATCCCTAATCAAATTAAAGTCAAGTCTAGTCAATATCTATTTGATATTTTGGTATCAGCCAAAACAACAATAAACAGGTTAGGATATAGTTGCGCGATATTGATATTGTCGATTAAACCAAAGGCAGTTTTTTATCTGCTACCGAATTTTGTTAAGATTAAATATATATTGTTCATTTTCAACCCCAAATCCAATGAAATTAAATTATTCTTCAAAAATTTCTCCCATTACAATAATATATTTACAGGTAAAAAGCCTTCTCATATTTCGTTAAAACAAAAATAATATTGTGTTTTCATTTTGTTTCTGAGTAACGAACGAATGGGCTCAGGTAGCAATTATTCTGATCATAGGTATATCATGGATACACATGTTGATGAAAGCAAACTTAAGCACTCGACATGCTGGCAGCTGCCGGAAACAAACAGGTGAAGCGTATGTATAGTAGTTGACAGAGATAGTCTGATGATAATGATGATGATAAGAAGACTTAGAACCCTTTTTATGATTTCGTACCCAAAGACAACCAACGGTCCCAAAGGGTACCAAATGTCCGTCCGTCTATCAGAGGGATGTATCTCCATAACCTTAATAGGTCATCATTATCAGCCGGTATCAGTCTACTGCTGGACGTAGGCCTCCCCCAAGACATGCCACTGAGCCCGGTCTTCGGCTCTTTGTTTCCAGTCACTGCCCACTGCTTTGCGAATGTCGTCGCTCCACCTAGTCACAGAGCGTCCTATTCTACGTATGCCGATTCGCGGACTTTTCTCTAGAACCAGTCTGCCCCAACGGTTATCGGTCAGATACTACCAGCCCACTGCCACTTCAGTTTGCTAACCCGCTGAGCTATGTCGATCACTTTAGTTCTCTGGCGAATTACTTCGTTCCGGATTCGATCCCGCAGAGAAACACCGAGCATAGCTCTCTCCATAGCTCGCTGAGCGACTTTAAACTGGCGGACTAATCGAACCGTGAGTGTCCACGTCTCAGCTCCGTATGTCATGACAGGTAGGACGCACTGATTAAAGACTTTGTCTTTAGGCACTGTGGTATAGGAGACGAGAAGACTCGACGGAGTTTCCCGACGGAGTTTCCCAAATGCTGCCCAGCCCAGCTGAATTCTTCTCTGGATTTCCTGCTTGAAGTTGTGTTTGCCTAGTTGGAGCGTTTGCCCTAGATAAACATACTGTGTGACAACTTCGAGTGGGGTTTCCATTTACGGCAATCAGTTCCGGAACAACGTGACTTTGGTTTTATACAAATTCATCCGGAGACCGATGCGACGAGAAAAATCAGCTAGGTCATTCAACATCCTTTGTAGTCCTGCAGCGTCTCTGCCATAATGACGATGTCATCTGCGAATCGTAAGTGAGAGATGTACTTGCCGTTAATGTTGATGCACACAATTTTCCAATTTTAATTAGAATATTTCAGACCCAACAACGGTTTGGAGTAGGTTTGGTCGGAGCGTGGACTTCATCAATCGGAATCTCATGGCTTTGAAGTCGATATCCAGAGAGCCTCGTACAAATCGGTGATCACTTCCAGTATTGAACCTAGTGATCACAGAGACGTTTTTGAATATGCGCCGTTTGTCCGTAATGATGAAGTCAATCTCGTTTTTAGTCACAGTGTCGGGGCTTTGCCACGCCCACTTCCTTTGGGGCTGATTCTTGAGTTCATCAAGAAAAGCCCCTCTTTTTCGAGGAAATTGACTAGCATTTGCTCCCTGTGATTCCTATTCCCAAATCCGTGTGGTCCTATAGTCGATTCACTGCAGGTCTGTACTCCCACTTTGGCGTTAAAGTCTCCCATGACAACGTTGTAGTGAGCCTTAGCGGTGGTATGTAAGGCTCTGGAGATGTCTTCGTACATACTTTCCACCTCTTTATCCAAGTGTGCCGAGGTCGGTGCGTAGACCTGGATAACCTCGAGGCTGAACCTCTTGGTTAACCTTATTGTAAGGTACGCAACCCTGGTCGACACACTGGAAATTTCTACAACGTCGTCACTGAGAGCCTTGTTGACCAGAAACTTGACGCCGCCTTGGGATGGCTGGTCACCTTCTCTGTAATACATAAGATGGCCTGATTGTAGAGTTATGGTGTCCTCTCCCTGTCTTCGGACTTCACATAACCCCAGAATGTGCCATCTTATGTGTCCCAGCTCCTCCTCCAGCTGCGTCAGAAATGAGTAAATTTAAAATTTAAGGGGTACGAGAAACCTGTTTTTTCGGCCTTTCTACTGGATCTTATGAACGGTAAATAAAAGATAGAAGACACTTTAATATTTTAACAGACTGTGTATTATTATGGCCACTATTACAACACATGATAAAAATAAAACAATAAATTGGGATTTTTTCGGCTGTGGCTCGAACAATTCACCGAACAGAGATGTCGCCAATTGGTCTGCCGAGTTCCGCTATAATATTTTGTACTATCCGGCTTAGAATATTTGCACTATCATAGAATGGACTAAAGTCAGTTTTCTCATTGCCGTCTTTTATTTCCAGACAATCGTGATTCTATTTAAGATCGCATCGTCACTTAACATCAGGTGAGTTTGCGCTTTTGTTACTAATAATTTATGGAATTAAAAAAGAAAGGTTGTATTTAGGAAATCACTTAAATCTACGCCTTGTAAGATCGTAATTTGAAACTGTTATGTTGATTTTTGTGTTGTAACAAAAGTAATTGTTTATCTATCTCTCTTGTGTCAAAACAAAATAATATTTCTGTAAACATTTATTGTAACATTTAAACAAAAACTTTTGAACGAGATATAGACAGCAGTTTTTGAAATAATAATAAAATAATAACAAAAATAAAAATCATTTATTTATCTCAAACACGAATAAAAAATTTACAAGAATTGCCAAATATTATGTAATGAGACTGGTGCCTGTGATAAGTTTAATAAAACCTGTAATACAGGTCACCAAGACTCTCCCGCATAATAAGGTACCTAAAATTATTTGCATGACTTTATAAGTTTGAGTTTCATAATTATTATAACATTACATTTTAGAATAACACATTTCATCGTAGCTAAATATTGTTATACAGAAATCATGAGTATATTTATAACATCTTAACATTTTAATAAATTTACATACGAAATATAAGTAATGTACGCTTGTACATGTGTGCGTGTAAGTGTGTGAGTGTGTGTGTGTGTGCGTATGTGGATGTGTGTGTGTGTGTGCGTATGTGTGTGTGTTTGTGTCTTTCAGTTGATGCCTTCTCCCCCGGACCCCTGACCAGTGCAGACGTGTTAAAACTAGTCCCATATCTCGATTTTATCTCATTTTTATATTTATAAATAACTATTTCAATTATTATTATTTTTTATTAAATAATGAATATTAAATACAATGGGATGTAAGGGAGCACAAATACGACCTCGGTGCTCCCAGCCAACCTCACCTGCCCGTGGTGCATCCTGCTGACCAACAGACGGGGCTCTGGCGACCGACAAATGTCGGTATAACCATTTCATATCTATGGCGTAGCTAAATTCTACAGGCCGGTGACGGGCAGCAGCGTCACCGGTGCGAGAAGCTACGTCCTGCGATCGCCAACACGCCTGCCCAGCGTGGCGATTAGGGCATATCCCTCCCAAGGGATGCAAAAACCTATGGAAAAATTATGGAAGGACACCTAAAGCCAAGGCCCCCAGTTCCCGGCCGCCCTGCTATTCCTGACCACGGCGGCGGTCACGGTAACGGCAGGGCAGGGGGTGCTAAGAATCCCCGGGCTACGGTAGGCCGCCAGAAAAAACTGACCCTCGCAACCTATAATGGACGCACGATTCGGCTGGACGATCATCTGGCGCAGCTGGAGGAGGAGCTGAAACACATAAGATGGCACATACTGGGGCTATGTGAAGTCCGAAGACAGGGAGAGGACACCATAACCTTAGAATCGGGCCATCTTATGTACTACAGAGAAGGAGATCAGCCATCCCAAGGCGGCGTCGGGTTTCTGGTCAACAAGGTTCTCAGTGACAACGTTGTAGAAATCTCCAGTGTGTCGACCAGGGTAGCGTACCTCATAATTAAGTTAACCAAGAGGTACAGCCTCAAGGTTATCCAGGTCTACGCACCGACCTCGTCACACTTGGATGATGAGGTGGAGAGCATGTATGAAGATATCTCCAGAGCTCTACACACCACCTCCAAGGCTCACTACAACGTTGTCATGGGAGACTTTAACGCCAAAGTGGGAGTACAAACTTGCGGCGAATCGTCTATAGGACCACACGGATTTGGGAGTAGGAATCACAGGGGACAAATGCTCGTCAATTTCCTCGAGAGAGAGAGGGGCTTTTCTTGATGAACTCGTTCTTCAAGAAACAGCCCCAAAGGAAATGGACGTGGCAAAGCCCCGACTTTGTTACTAAAAACGAGATTGACTTCATCATTACGGACAAACGGCGCATATTCAGAGACGTCTCAGTGATCACTAGGTTTAATACTGGAAGTGATCACCGACTGGTACGAGGCACTCTGGATATCGACTTTAAAGCCGAGAGATTCCGATTGATGAAGTCTACGCTCCGTCCGAACCTACTCCAAACCGTTGTTGGGTCCGAAACATTCCAATTAAAATTGGAAAATCGATTCGCTGCCTTGGAAACCACAGATGACGTAGACCAGAAACTCGAAGAAGTGGTGGAAATCCTCAGGGATGAAGGGACGAAGTTTTGCGAGAGCAAGCGTACGGGCAAAAAGTCCAAACTCTCGGCAGAAACACTTCGGCTAATGGAAGAGAGACGAACAGATCCTTTGTCAGCTTTGTCAACTAACCTGGTGCGCAACAAATCCATAAAGAAGCTGGTACGACGCGACCTCCGATCCTCTAACACGCTCTTGATTAAAGAATCAATTGAGCAGAATCGGGGGTCGAAAGTGTTCGTCCAGCCTCTGGGTAGAAGCCACCTCACAAAGCTGACAACGTCAACGGGGAACGTCGTCGCATCCAAGCCGGAGATTCTGTCAGAAGTTGAAGACTTCTACGGCAAGCTCTATGCATCGCATGCTTCAAGGCCCGAACCCGATACTGAGGATTCTAGAGCCACCTTAACCCGCCACTTCACAGAAGATCTGCCCGAAATTAGCCGAGACGAAATCGTGATGGCCCTTAAACAACTCAAAAATGGAAAAGCCCCAGGAGAAGACGGAATCACAACGGAGCTTTTAAAAGCCGGAGGAGCTCCAGCAGTTCAACAGCTTCAGCAGCTATTTAATTCCGTTCTTTTTACTGGGAGAACTCCACAGGCATGGAACAGAAGCATGGTGGTTTTGTTTTTCAAAAAAGGAGACAAAACCCTATTGATAAACTATCGCCCGATTTTGCTTCTGAGCCATGTCTACAAGCTGTTTTCAAGGGTCATCACGAACCGTCTTGCGCGAAGACTTGACGAGTTTCAACCTCCGGCACAGGCCGGGTTTCGAAGCGGTTACGGCACCATAGACCACATCCACACGGTGCGGCAGATTGTACAGAAGACCGAAGAGTACAATCGGCCCCTGTGCTTAGCATTTGTGGACTATGAGAAGACCTTTGACTCAATCGAAACCTGGTCTGTTCTCGAGTCCTTGCAGCGTTGCCAAGTCGACTGGCGATATATCGAAGTGATGAGATGTCTATATAATGCCGCAACGATGACTGTACAAGTACAGAACCAGCGAACTAAACATGTCCACCTGCGTCGAGGAGTGAGACAGGGGGACGTCATATCCCCGAAACTGTTCACTAACGCCTTGGAGGATATGTTTAAGACGCTGGACTGGAAAGATCGTGGCATTAACATCAACGGCAGGTACATCTCTCACTTACGATTCGCAGATGACATCGTTATTATGGCAGAGACGCTGCAGGACCTACAAAGGATGTTGAATGACCTAGCTGATTCTTCTCGTAGCATCGGTCTCCGGATGAATTTGGACAAAGCCAAAGTCATGTACAACGAGCACGTTGTTCCGGAACCGATTGCCGTAGATGGAATCCCATTCGAAGTTGTCACTAAGTATGTTTACCTAGGGCAAACGCTCCAACTAGGCAAACATAACTTCGAGAAGGAAATCCAGAGAAGAATTCAGCTGGGCTGGGCAGCATTCGGAAAACTCCGTCGAGTCTTCTCGTCGCCTATACCACAGTGTCTAAAGACAAAAGTCTTTAACCAGTGCGTCCTACCTGTGATGACATACGGAGCCGAGACGTGGACACTCACAGTCCGACTGGTCCACCAGTTTAAAGTCGCTCAGCGAGCTATGGAGAGAGCTATGCTCGGTATTTCTCTGCGGGATCGAATCCGGAACGAAGTAATTCGCCAGAGAACTAAAGTTATCGACATAGCTCAACGGATTAGCAAGCTGAAGTGGCAGTGGGCTGGTCATATCTGCCGCAGGACTGATAACCGTTGGGGCAGACTTGTCCTAGAGTGGAGACCGCGAATCGGCAAACGTAGCGTAGGACGTCCTGTGACCAGGTGGAGCGACGACATACGCAAAGCGGTGGGCAGTGACTGGAAGAGAAGAGCCGAAGATCGGGCTCAGTGGCGCATCTTGGGAGAGGCCTATCTTCAGCAGTGGACTGATACAGGCTGATGATGATGATGATGATTAAATACACGAAAACAGTGCTAGAAATTCATTTAAAATAATAGGAGCGCATAGCCATATAGAAGATCGACCGCTCCGAGCCTCATTGCTTCACTGTGTGTCGCTTGGTGAGTCTACAATCATACCGTACGCTCACATTGAAAAGTGAAAGGGATCTGCGCTTGTAACTACGGGCGGCCTATAAACACCAACAACGGATTTTTGTCACTGCGCACTGTACAGTGTATTTATCTGGAAAGTAGTGTGCGTGCTAATACGTGTACGATACACCGGAGCAGCTCGCACTCGTTAGCTTACTGAGTACTACAACGCACCGCTTACTGCGTTCTAATTGCCTAGTACCCGATACGTAAATCTTTACGATGCCAATCAGACGTACGCCACCTTCCGCTACCCCCGCACCACAGCATACGCTGCCTCCCCCTACTTTGCCACAGCTTGCTCACTGTAGATCGGACCCTAACCTCCCCACAAATGAGTCAATAGCTGTGCCTACGATATCACGGGAATATACTACCAGCGACCCCAATATAACGTTAAGGAAGCGTAAAAGAGATGAGGGAATGAGTAGAGAGGATGTTTTCAAAATGTTTGCGGATTTAAAAAGGGACGAAGATGAAAAAAATTTAGAATTAATGAACAAGGCGGAGCCCTCATCGCTGCACCGTTTTGAGCATAACAAGGCTGAGAGTGATCTTTTAACGATATTCGCTGAGCTCAAGAAGGATCAAAATGATAAGTTCGAGATTCTTACAAATAATGTCCAGAAAGGCATACAGGCGCATATAGAGCAAAACTCAGCCATATTAAGTTCTGTCGATTTTCTGGGACAGAAATATGATGAGGTGTTGAGCATAATGAGCTGGCAATCTTTAAATCATACTTGGATAATAGAACCCAAATAACGGAATTAAATGGCTGCAGATCAAATTTCCAATCATTGCTATTAGGAGTGCCACAAGGGTCAATTTTGGGACCACTATTATTTCTTATATATGTAAATGATATCTCATCGGTCCTAGAAAATGTTGACGTCATCCTCTTTGCAGATGATACTACTCTAGTTGTTAAGGATAAATGCTACCAAAATGTCAGTGATAACATATCAAGATCAATGCATAACATTAAACACTGGTTTTCTACTAATAATATGTTATTAAATGTAGATAAAACTCATGTAATTAATTTTTCCCTAGGATGTCGTAACAAAAAAACCACAAATGATACAAATGTTAATAAAACTATTGATAATCTTAAATTAAATCCATCAAAAACTGTTAAATTCTTAGGTGTAATATTAGATGAAAAAATTACATGGGAAGCTCATATCAATGAGATTACAAAAAAATTGTGTTCGGCTACTTATGCCATTAAAAAAATTAAAGAGCTAGGAGGTGAAGCAGCTGCAAGAGAAGTGTATTTTTCATACTTTCACTATTATGACGTATGGAATTATGTTTTGGGGTACGGCTGCAGGAGCAAACAGGGTGTTTATGCTACAGAAGCGTGCTGTTAGATATATTTTAGGTATCAATAAGATGGAAACATGTAGAGACAAATTTCAAAACCTCAACATTATGACAATTACTAGTGAATATATTTTCCAGACTTTGAAATATGTGAGGGAAAATATTGGTAAACTGACAAGACATCTAGACATTCACAACTACAACACTAGACATAAAGATAAAATAATCGGCCCCCAAACAAGATTAGCAAAAATTTCAAAGAGTTTCTACTGCCATGGCATAAAACTGTATAATAAAATTCCAACTTACGTTAGGGATATGAGTAATAATGACTTTTATAACTTTCTTAAAAAACATCTGATTAAAAGAACCTACTATAAAATAAATGACGCTTTGGAAGATAAAACAATATTCATTGATTGAATGTTATAATTTATAATCTTTATAATGATTAACTTATTATATTACTTATTACCTTGACGATGCTGGAACTGATACAAATTGTATTAAACTATTTATATTGAAGTTTCCTTTATTGACATATTTTATCAATACTGACGATGCTTTTGCAGATACATATTTTCTTGTTTTGCTATTATGTTAATTACTCATTTGTATTTATTGTCGGATCATATAATATTAACTAATGTAAAATGACTTATCTAAGTGCATAAAAAATGCCTAGAGATGAATAAATGAATTGAATTGAATTGAATTGAATGAGATGTTGTCAAGAATTAACACCCTGGAAGAAGAAAAAGCGGTTGACAGAAAATACATCAAATCCCTTGAGACCCGCCTAGACCACATGGACAGGTTTATACAGAGCTCGACTATTGAGGTTCGTAATGTACCTTAGAAGAATGGCGAAACAAAGGAAGACTTGGTTAACTTGGTCGAAGCAATTGGTAAAGCTCTCAATCTACCAATACAGCCGATAGAAGTGCGCGACGTTTATAGACAATAATAAACACTAAAAATGATCAAAATCAGCCTATCGTAGCGCAGCTCTCTACTGTGATCCTAAGAGACAAAATAATTGGTTCTGTCAAGACATACAATAAGAAATACGCCACCTCGAAGTTTAGCACCTCTAACTTAAAACTGGAAGGCCCACCTAAGCCAATCTTTGTCTCAGAAGGGCTTACTCCCCAGACTAAAATACTTTTCTTCCTGGCAAGAGAATTTGCCAAGAACAATGGCATAAAATATTGCTGGACCTCACGAGGCAGGGTCTATATGAGGCGTACCGATGGAGCTGCGCTGCTGAAAATTAACGGTGAAGAAGACCTAGAACAGCCAAAATGTACGTGACTATTTACTCTCTTCTTTGCGATAACTATTTTGTACGAGATATCTTACCCTATTGTTATTGTTTATGTGTCACGCGCTCGTTTCTAAAATACCGAAAAAACTTATGAAAAAATACGCATTATACCTTGCTCTCCAATTGAATACTTATACTACACTTTACAATAGACTCAACAATTACCTCACTACACAAACATAAACACTAATTATTTATTCAGAAAAAACACACATTCTCAAAAACTTACGCAGAAACAATATAGATTCACACTCTTTTTTACACATTCTTTTCACTCTGTCTGTTTTATTACGTTTATCTTCTTTATATATTCTCAAAGTGAAATGTTATCGCACTCTATTACTTACTATAATTATAATAATGGATAATAACTCCTATTTAACTCAAGAAGTAGACTCCACGGGGAATATAGAATGTCACTCAGTAAATGATTCCAAACAGTGTCTTAAATTACTTAACGATGACATAAATAGCAAAACAATTAGTTCGCTTACCATTATAACAGTCAATATACGGAGTATAAACTGTAATTTTGACCTGTTCCTTGCATTTGTTTCAAGCCTGTAGATATCAGTTGACCTATTTGTATTGACAGAATGTTGGTTGAATCCTCATACATCCATTCCCAGTTTAGAAAATTATAACGTATTTTGGACACATTATAATCTCAACCAAAATGATGGAGTGGTCACTTACGTCAAGCATGATATCAATGTAACTTCACGTGAACCTAAAGTCTCTGAAGGGAATTGTTTAATCCTAGACATAAGTAATGAATATACAATAATATTTTCTTATCGTCCTCCCAGTTTTCGTAATGTAAGTAATTATTTAGAATCCATTGACTTAATCTTATCCAATATTAGTACAAAAACTATAATACTTACGGGAGATATTAATATTGACATCTTGCCCAACAACAACACGGCTTCTTTACAGGACTACTTGAACTTGATGGCAATGCATTGACTTAGACCAGGAATAAACCTTCCCACGCGAGTTACCACATGCATAGACCATTTCATGGTCAAAACACCCTACAAATACAAAACTATTGTATTTGAACAACAATTAACTGATCATTCTCCAATATTAATCTGTATAAAAAATATCCCATTACATAAACAGCCCATAGCCTATAATAAACTACACATAAATTATGAAGACATAAGAAAACTACTCCGCGAAGAAAAATGGATTGAGTTATTCAAATTAGAGTATGTAAATTTGGCAACTGAGTTATTTACGACAAAATTTTTAAATATTTTAGCTATTAATTCACAAATGAGAACTATTTCTAAGAGAAATCAACCATTAAAGCCGTGGATTACGAGAAGAGTTGTCAGATCAATTAGGAAACGAGACAGGCTCCATTTAAAAGTTAAAAAGACACCTGATGACACAATAATTAAACAGAAATACATTAACTATAGAAATACGTGTAACATAATTATCAAAAATTTAAAGCGAGATTATTATAAATCAAAGTTGAATAAAAATATAGGTAACATAAAAGAAACGTGGAATATTATAAAAGAAGTGTGTAACATCAAAAAATCAAAATCACCTGCAAAAGATTTATTAAACATAACCAATAATCCAATCCAGTCACTTAATGTAGTTAATAAGTACTTTACATCTATAGGAAAATCATTAGCAGATAAAACACTGAATACACTAGATAAGTCTGAACGTGAGCTAGCTTCACTAGCAAAATCCACTTATCAAGCACCTCATACAATGGCACTACTTCCTACTGATGTAAATGAAGTAATAGGCGTGATACTTAGCCTTAAGACACATAGTGCACCAGGGTGGGACAAGATCACAACAGACATTTTAAAGAAGTTTCATCCCTACCTGGCAGAGCCTATTACATTTATTTGCAACCTTAGCTTTAACACAGGCGTATTTCCTGCTTCTTTTAAGAAAGCCGTAGTTTGCCCTATTTTTAAAGCTGGCGATAAAAGTAGTCCATCCAACTATAGGCCGATTTCTCTTCTTTCAACTCTTTCGAAAATACTCGAAAAACTAATGAAGCAAAGAGTAATTAAGTTTCTAGAAAAAAACCATCTACTTAGTCATAATCAATACGGTTTCAGAGAAGGTAAATCAACTGAGGATGCAGTCTTGAAATTGACATCTCTAATCACTGAGTATTTGGACAATGGTGACAAGTGTATAGGGGTTTTTCCGGATCTCCAAAAAGCCTTTTATACTGTATCCATTCCCATCTTACTTACGAGGTTACAAAACATAGGCATAAGAGGTTTAGTACTCGAGTGTTTTACGGACTACTTAACTCAAAGATCTCAGAGTGTGCGTGTTGAAAACTATGAGAGTGAGAGTGAAGTATGCACCTTTGGGGTACCACAAGGCAGTACTCTAGGACCAACCCTATTTCTCATTTATATAAACAGTTTATGTTGTACTTCCCCGCCCGGCTTAGACTTATTAATGTTTGCTGATGATACTGTTACTGCTGCATGACAAGACCTGGGAGAAGGTGACGAAATTGACTGAAAGATGTTTTGCTCTTGTATCACAATGGCTTGAAAACAGTCTTTTGACATTAAATACGAGTAAAACAAACTACATGTGCTACAGTATGACGTCATCAGGCAGCACTAAATCAGATCCAAGAGTAAGAATTCATACCTTCCCATGCAATAAAAATTGCATCATTCCTACCACGTGCAGTTGCGAAAAATTATCCCGTGTCAATAAAATTAAATACCTTGGGATTTTAATCGACGAAAATATTAACTGGAATGAACACATTAAATTGATTTCTTCAAGAATCAGAAAACTAATCTACATATTTAAAACTATTAGGACAGTAGCTGATATAGATCTAGTAATACATACCTACAAAGCGTTATGTGAGTGCCTCATAAGGTATTGTATATGTGCATGGGGAAGTGCAGCAAAAACTCACATAATAACAGCAGAGCGGGCACAACGTGCTGTCTTAATAGTTCTTTCTTATCTGCCCTATAGACATCCCACATCTGCTGTTTATGAAAAAACCAACGTTCTAACAGTTAGGAAGGTATTCATCTATGAAAGTCTACGCAGATACCACCAACTGTGCCAAATTTACCCGAGCAAAAAAGTAGGAGAAAGCAATGTCCAGTTTCCAGTACCAGTACTAGATTTGCTCAAAAGAAATTTGACGTTCTTGTTCCACATCTTTACAATAAGCTATACAAAAAATACAATATTAAAAATATTAATAACTATAACATAAAAAATATTATTCTTAAGTACCTAAAAACATTCGACTACGATGGAATTGAAACACATATTACAAGTTTTTATTTCTAATTTCATTTTTGAACTACACAAACAGACAACACTCAACATTTTTACATATAATCATACATACACCTAACACAAACACACAGTAACACACCCCCTACATTTATTTATCATCTCCCACACAAACAAACATTTCACACACCCATACAAAAACACACATTTATACTTAGTACTTAGTTTATACTTACAGTAATATCTACTAATTACTATTACTTGAAGGTTTTTCAGTCATTTATTGACATCATTTAAATAAGTTAGATAAGAATAATGGGAGAAGCCACTGGCTCCTGAAACACAGTTATTCTAGTTCGGGAGCCTATGGATTTAAAAATTTGAATGTACACTAAATTATGTCAATAAATTATTTGTATTTGATGTCTAAAAGTCTTATCTGAGAACATTCAGCAGAGATTCTGTTGATTCATAATTGTGGTTAAGCATAACATTTGTGATACACTTTTTTATTTGATTAGTATTTAATTCCTTGAGAGTTACGTTTTTACTAATTTTGTTATAAATTAAGGCACCGAGGAAATCTTTTGATAAAGCTAGTATTAGGTTTAGGTACTAAGTACACTTTATCTTTCCACCGTTTGTTACTTAACCTTTCTTCCGCCCTCGAGAGCTCTTTATGCTTTCTTAAAATTATTATAAAAATAAATAGCTGCCGAAACGTCAAAATTTTACACTACTTGTAAAGTGTTTGGGTAGGATATCTGTATGCAAATTATTTTATAACTTTTAGTACCGCGCGTTGTGCTCTTTCCAGTGGAAGCAGATGACTTTTGGCACATCCTCCCCAGTTTTTCACACAATAGAGTAGAAAGATTGACATAAAGTGAAATATAATGTCATTAATATTTTATTATCTGCAGAATACCGAATATTTTAAAAAATTGCTATTAATTTTCGAATTCTAGACGTAAGTATTATAAGATGGGATTTAAATGTTAAATTACTATCAAGCGTGACACCGAGATCCTTTACTAATTCAGTTCTTTCTAATTTGGTGCATTCGCAAGAGTTAGTCAGGCAAAGCATCATTTCAGAATTAGTGCTAGGTTGGTGAACGGCAAGGTTTAATTGAAAATTGGGCTGAGATGTAATTGTTATAGAAAATGTCATATGTTTTAGTAGCATTAAGACTTAGTAAATGTTGTCCAAGCCAATGTCTAATACTATCAAAGCCTGTTTGAGACTCTTTAAACACCTAGTCCCGACTCTTTCCCCGGAATACGAGAGCAGTATCGTCTGCGAATGTAAATATTTTGCCATTATGCAACTTCATATTGCATAACTCATTTATGTAAACCAGAAAGAGAGTCGGGCCAAGTATGCTACCTTGCGGTACGCCACACGTCATTTGTTTAGGGCTACTAATATCTGAACCAAATTTGACACATTGGAATCTGTTACTCAGGTAGTGTTCGAAAAATTGTAATTGATGACCTCGAATTCCCACATCCTCTAATTTGCGCAGGAGCATTTGGAATCGACACCGTGTCGAATGCATTCGCAAGGTCCAAGAATATTGCGAGGCATTTCTCACCATTATCTAGTCCTATAGCGATATGATCCGTAAGATCTGATACAGCATCAGCAGATGAACGGTGTTTTCGGAAGCCATATTGACTGTTTGATAAAATATTGTTATTTTCTAGGTAATTTGTTAACCTTTTACTGATGAGACGCTCTAATATTTTTGACATAGATGGTAAAATCGATATAAGTTGGTAATTGCTTATAACATTCTTAGGTCCGCTCTTATAGATTGGAGTAATTGACAAGGTTTTAAGAACAGTAGGGAAAACTCCTGAGTTAATAGATAAATTACAGATGTGCGTGATGAGACCTGCTAGAATAAATTTATTTTCATGGAGATATTGTCGTGGCCCGCAGTCAATTTGCTCTTATATTAATTCAGAACTGTGACAATTTCTGTTAGATCTGTATCAAGTAGACTAAACGAATTTATTTTTGTGTTTCTGGAAGTTGTGAGGTGATGCCCAACATTATTTAGATTGGAATATTGGTTAGTTAAAATATGTTGTGCTAGTGATTCACCGATATTGACAAAGCACAATTAAAAATTAAAAAAATGAACAAATATAACAAAATAATAGCACATTTCCAAAACCGAAAATATATTTTTTATTGTATGAAAAACAAAGTTAATTTTTTGTTGGCGAAAAATGCTACTTATAAAATATTTTACTGTGTTACGGAACCCAGCTAGTGCGAGTCCGACTTGCGCTTGGCCAGTTTTTTATCTATTGACTGTGGTCATAAATCACATTATCTTAGGACTTCGATCAGTGTCATACATATAGTAAAACGTAGAGTTTATAACAATAATGTTTTCAGCGTGAAATAGCTCGTATTACAATATGATTTACAACGTCATTTGTTTACTTTAAATTTCAAGCAAGACGCTTATCTAGTGGAAAGCGATGGTTTCTGCTATAATCTAAATAAATATAAAATAATATATAAATATAATATAAATATAATATAAATAATATATAAAAATATATCACCATGGCGTGAAAATTCTGATCACCGGATTTTGTGTTCCATTTAACCGTACTCGTATCATTATTAAGCTCCTGATATTAATAATCTCAATTAATTTAATTATTTCTTAATTCTCTTATAATTTATAAATTTCAAGATTATTCTCACTGATTGATTTACGAACAAAACTGTGGTTAAACTTGATGGTAAAGCTACGTGAAAAAAATCATATAAAATGTGTTTGATAACAGTTAACTCAACGTCTATAATATTTTACCAATAACTGACAAGACTATTTCACGGCTCTACCACAACTATGTAGTTCACTAGACAGTAAAGCAAAATGAGAGAAAGTCGATTTTCCTACTATCGTGAAAATCCCGGCTTAAGGGTACCCCCCCTTCTACTGTAGAATTTTGAAAAAATCAATTTTTTTTTTTCATATTTTCAAAGTTTAGATATTCAAAAATATTATACGGTCGTAGTTCGTACTACGATAACAACTTTTAGGTCAAAAGTCAAAAGTCAAAGCATTTATTTAGTATATGGGCAAATTAAAAAACTTCACTTACACACGTCAAATAACATTAAATAGATCATATCAATAATTATTATTCTAAGATAGGTTCTAAGGTTCTATAAAATGAATAGTACAGTAAATAGTACTTCAAGTAGTCATGAATTCAAGTTTCTAGTTCGCAGTTCTGTTATTTGCGCAGGTATTCGTTAGTCAATCATTTCATTTTGCCACGTAGGTTGAAATATTACACTTACAATGGAATCGAATATCCACAACCCAAAAAAAAACAAGCATCGAATGAAAATCAATTTTATCAGTGGCATAGATTTATGCAACTTGATGATGATCAAGATGATCACTGTTACGGTGCACTGTTTAACGTGAGGAAAGTGATGATGCGGTCTTGAATAAAAAGCGGCTGAAACCTAACACAAAACGCCTCTTTATAAAATGTTCTCCAACAGTTTTTATATTACGTAACTACAAAAGTAGGGACCGCAGCGTTGCTATACTTGGTGTTCGTAACTGATCACCGATGATAAGCAACGGACAATCAAGTCAGTATTTGGATGGGTGACCGTGAGTGGCATTTAATATTAAGCGTTGCCGTGGTTTCGTATGAGACGTCAAATCGTTGGTCCCAATTGTTTGTTCATGTACAAACTCTGATAACAGTCTAGCCACATAGCATAAAACTATGAAATCTATGATAGTTTATCAACACCAATCAACACCGATATTATAAATGCGAAAGTCAGTTTGTTTATTTGTTTGTTTGTTTGTTTGTTTATTTGTTTGTTTGGGACTTCTTCACGGTCAAACGGCTTGACCGATTTGGCTGAAATTTTGTACAAAGATAGAACATACGGCAGAATAGGATATAGAATACTTTTTTTTTGGCTATTGAGTCAGGGGGTCCAGATATTTAAATTTGAATTTTGTAAATAAAAGACTAGATAAGACTTCTTCTCAAATAAACCGATTTGCCTGAAATTTTGTATGAATACATGTCATAGGACAGAATAGGATATAGGATACTTTTTTTCTGACTGTCGAGTCAGGGGGTCTTAATATGTTTAATTGAATTTTGTAAATATAAGACTTCTTCTCAAATAAACGGCTTAACCGATTTGCCTGAAATTTTGTATAAAGACAGTTCATAGGGTAGAATAGGATATAAGATACTTTTTTTCTGGCTGTCGAGTCAGGAAATCTAAATATGTTTAATTGAATTTTGTAAATATAAGACTTCTTCTTAAATAAACGGCTTAACCGATTTGCCTGAAATTTTGTATGAATACATGTCAGAAGGCAAAATAAGACATTGGATACTTTTTTTCTGGCTGTCGAGTCATGGGGTCAAGATATTTTAAATTGAATTTTGTAAATATAAAACCTCTTCTCGAATAAACGGCTTGACCGATTTGCCTGAAATGTTCTATAAAGACAGTTCATAGGGTAGAGTAGGATATAAGACACTTTTTTCTGGCTGTCGAGTCAGGGGGTCTAAATATGTTTAATTGAATTTTGTAAATATAAGACTTCTTCTCAAATAAACAGCTTAACCGATTTGCCTGAAATGTTGTACGAATACATGTCTTAGAGCAGAATAGAATATAGGATACTTTTTTTCTGGCTGTCGAGTCAGGGGGTCCAGATATTTAAAATTGAATTTTCTAAATATAAGACCTCTTATCGAATAAACGGCTTGACCGATTTGCCTGAAATTTTGTATGAATACATGTCATAGGGCAAAATAAGACATAGGATATTTTTTTCTGGCTGTCGAGTCAGGGGGTCAAGATATTATAAATTGAATTTCGTAAATATAAAACCTCTTCTCGAATAAACGGCTTGACCGATATGCCTGAAATAAACACCAATATTATAAATGCGAAAGTCAGTTTGTTTATTTGTTTGTTTGTTTGTTTGGGACTTCTTCACGGTCAAACGGCTTGACCGATTTGGCTGAAATTTTGTACAAAGATAGAACATATGGCAGAATAGGATATAAATTACTTTTTTTTTGGCTATCAAGTCAGAGTCAGAGTCATCGAGTCGAGGAGGTCCAGATATTATTAATTGAATTTTGTAAATATAAGACTTCTTCTCGAATAAACGGCTTGACCGATTTGCCTGAAATGCTGTATGAATACATGCTGTAGGACAAAATAGGATATAGGATCCTTTTTTTCTGGCTGTCGAGTCAGGAGGTCCAGATATTTTTAATTGAATTTTGTAACTAAAGGACCTCTTTTCGAATAAACGGCTTGACCGATTTGCCTAAAATGTTGTATAAAGACAGTTCATAAGGCAGAAAATAATATAGAATAATTTTTTTTGGCTATCGAGGCAGGGGGTCCAGATATTTTCAATTGAATTTTGTAAATATAAGACTTCTTCTCTAATAAACGGCTTGACCGATTTGCCTGAAATTTTGTATGAATACATGTCATAGGACAGAATAGGATATAGGATACTTTTTTCTGGCTATCGAGTCAGGGGGTACAAATATTTTTAATTGAATTTTGTAAATATAAGATCTCTTCTCGAATAAACGGCTTGACCGATTTTCCTGAAATGTTGTATAAAGACAGTTCATAGGGTAGAATAGGATAAAGGATACTTTTTTTTTGGCTTTCGAGTCAGGGAGTCCAGATATTTTTAATTTAATTTTGTAAATATAAGACCGATTCAGCTGAAATTTAATACTATCATTGTCGATTATTTATGTGTCAGTTGATATTGCACAGAATTACATAGGATACTTTTTTTCTGGCAGTCGAGCCCAGGTGTCTAGAATTTTTAAATTGATTTTTGTAAATGTGTGGCCTACTCTCGGTCAAACGGGTTAACCATTTAAGCTGAAATTTTGTACACAGACAGTCAAAAAGACATAGAAGGGCAACGAATATTTTTTTTTGGGTGGTCATTTCGACTGTATATATTTTTATTGTGGAATTATGTAAATGAATGGCCTCTTTTCGGCCAAACGGCTTGACCGATTCAGATGAAATTTTGTACAAAGACATTTAATAGGACATAAAAGGGCAAAGAATCCTTTTATTCGGCAGTTAAGTGTGGGTGCCTATATTTTTTGTTAACTTTACATAGAAATTGCATAATCATATCAATGCTTTGCTTGCCCAACGTGTTTTATCTGCTTTGTGGGAAGTATTTCAAAAGCATTCGTGTTTTAACAGCCACATTTAACCTTTGTGTCAACGGTCTTGACTTAGTAGGTCATAAAAAACTGTCAGGGTCAAAAAATGAGGTAAACATTTTCGCATTGATGGCCCTCGCTACGCTCGCGCAAACATTTGTTTTATCAACTTTGCAGGTAATATTTCAGCATTTTTGTATTGTAATAGCCACATGCATCAGAACGAGTCCATAAATTGAAACAGTATAACCTTCAATAATCATAATTATTATTAAGCTTAAAATAAGTGGATATTGAGTTTAACCTTTGTGTCATCAGTGTTAACTAAGTAGGTCATAAAAGGTCGTAAAAATGTTTCGTCAGGTCGTAAAAAAATTCAAGTAGATAATCTAACTCCAAACAGTATTTTCATTGTCAAGTTTGTACTTTGTAAAGAGTTGATGATACCAAAGCATGCACGATAACATGTTACTCTAAAAACGATTTTACATTGCTTATCTAGAAGCCTTTACTTTGCCTTTGTTACTTCTCTAAAATACCTTCAAAGAGTACCTAGAGATAAGAGAGCTCTACAATATTACACATTGATAAGCGATGTAAACTTGACAACATTCTGAAATGTTTGAATAGCTCAACAAAAGGTCTTGTTAAGTTATTCAGTTATCTGCTATAGTACAGAAAACCATAGTTCTACTAAATATTTTTTTGAAAACAAATGTTGAATAGACTCATGCCGCCGTAGCTATTAAGGGTTGCCAACTTTTCTATTACACGCACCCTTATATTTCAAGTATCACTCACTGTCTGTCATGGCCATATTCTTTTGGAACGCGAAGTATCAAGTTACTATCCCATAGAGTCAACGAATAAAAAAACCCTTATGAGCTGTTTTAAATACCGTTAACGCTAACCTAATGCTAACCTAACCTAACCGTTGACTTAGAATTTATCAAATTACACAAGAAACAAGGTTTCATACAATAGGTCCGTGTTTTTCAACGTGTGGGTCGTGACCCCCTGAGGGGTTGCAAAGCCTCTATAAGGGGATCGCGGGGGATCGCGAAGCCTCAGTAAAAGAAAAAAAATTAAAAATATACTTTTATTAGGAAAATATTAATTTAAGAGCATTTGTAGGTGTTGTAATTGAGAGGGAGTAAGAGCGCATATAATATTTGTTTCTGATGAAAATATGTTTTTTTCCTGTAAGCCACACGAACGAAGCCGGCAGAAGCTAGTAATATAATAAAAAAAATATATAATAAAATACAGATTATAAACAGAGCAGGTCGCGAAATTTTTTTTTCATACTAAGGGGCTCGCGTCATGAAAAAAGTTAAAAAACACTGCAATTGGTAAAAGAAACATCCGAAAATCGTAATGTATATTATCTTTAATAATATAACATTTAAAGCGTGAATGAGACTCGCATACTTGTTCAGTGCTATTGTTATAAAAAGTTTGCCCAAACTTTGTTGTAAAGAAATCAAAGCCGCTATTTACATGTAGATTGTTCCTCCTCCCGAGTAACGTCTCTGTTATATCTAGCTAAGTGGTTAATATAAACTGGGGTAAAGTTAAGCCAGTTACATAAAGCTTAGCCTGTGGTGGCAGAACAGGTCGTGGCTTATTTTTGCAGGTTATATAGATACCCTTTTATATTCATTCTTGATAATATGATGTACTTTGTTAAAGCCTTTCTTTATATCTTATAGACTAGCGTTTGACTACTATATAGCCTGGTGGTAAGCAATGATGTGGTCCAAGATGGTGAACACGCTAGGCCTAGAATACTCTGACTCTTAAAGGCTGGTTGCAGCCGGGACGCCGTAAGGTTATGGCGGCAGATTTTCTTCTATATGGTGGTAAGTTATTTTTGGTAGCAACTCAGGTGGAACATCGATATAAAAAGCTCCTACTACTTTTAACACCCGTGCTAGGATTTGAACCGGTCTCTTGCTTAGAAATCAAGCCATATATCCTTTTCGCCAACAAATATTACTATACCCTATGTACTATCGAGGGACAATAGTCCAGTAGCACCTCAATGTTCATAGTAGCCTGCACGATATTTCTGTCGAATGTTCCAACGCAAACAATAACACGTAAGTACGGCATAGATGGCATGCTTAGCCATACCACAGACGAATAAAAAGGTGAAACATAGCGTCAGATACATTTGGTAAACATCAAATAAAGATAACAATATTCCACTGTATACTCGTTTTCTTTTTGTTGAGTTAACATAACGTCGAGTAAGATACGCAACAAGTAACGGATGCCTACGGATGCTTAAATTCTAATGAGTCATTAATATCATCTTGGTCGAGTGGTAAGGTGAACTGATAGGGAAGCAGAAGGCCAGAGTTCGAACCTCCATGCATTGCGTGATTTTGATATAATTTTGAGGGCCCGGTGGCGTAATCGGGAGAACGTTTGGTTGAACTTTGATGCCAGAGGTACCGAGTTCAAACCGCCGCGCAACAATGGATTTTTCTATCGAAAAATGTATATGCGCTTTTGAAGGTTTCTTTTGGTTTGAAGGAAAACATCGTTAAGAAACCAACAAACCCCGCATGGTGGTAGGACACTATCTAGTGTCCGCCTGGCCAGCTACCACCCTCAAGTTAAAAAATCTGTCGTCAAACATCTAATGTGTTCCGCCAGCTATCCTTGAGGGCCAGTTGCTATTCTAGGCCTAGCATGCTTACCATCTTCGACCGCATCATCACTTACCAACAGGTGAGATAGTGGTCAAACGCTAGCCTATAAAATATTTAAAAAAAAAACAGCTATTAATAGCTTGTATTATTTTAAAACTTTACTTATAAAGGTAAATTGGTGATCTATGTTATTATGTGAAATAAAATAAATAGCACGGTGATGTTATTGTAATAGTTTTTGAGGAAATATTTATTTGTATAACTTGAAGAATACACAGCAAAAAAGTTTTTAAATAAACTTACTTACAACATATCGAAATATCATAAACTACTATTTTATATAATATTATATTAAATTGAAACCGTCTTCATTGACGATTTTCTACTTTGACAAAATAACACTTTTTTGGTTGCATCTAAGAATTGCTCTTACCTATTGATTATTTAAGGTTATAAGCTTAATTATTCATTTTCTCTAGGAAAAGAGGATTGAAGCTGAATCCTTTACAATCATAACTTACACAATTACTTATTACAAATTATCACAGCCGGCGCATCGCCTAGTTTTTATATACTTTTAAATTAATATTTCGTGTGACTTCTATTGTTTTCGATACATATAAGAAGCCTTGGAGTATTCAACCAAGAAGCCTTCGTTATCCACTATATTCGCACATATTATATCTGTCACGTAAATTTTCTCCAAACTAGATCCAGCCTACAGCCAAGTAACTATTATATAATCTGTGCTACAGCTGCTCAGGACATCTCTCGTCTTGCGCTTCTCACCTTTGCATTATTAAACCCCATGGCATAGAAAAGATAATAATATGCCCATGAAGTGCGCGACCAACATTCCATAATCGCGTATAAAATCCGTCTGAAAACACCAAATCTTATTAACACACGTTATTAACAATTTACTTTTACAACTACGATTTCTTAACACTTATCACTCAGCAATAACTTACACTTATGCCGCTTTCACTAAACATTTGAGATAATATAATTTATTTAGTCCATTTCTATGCAATGCCTCAACATTCACCGTCTTTAATAATTATATTTGCTTGCATTTTGATTTTTTAAGTTATTTATTAACCAAACTTCAACCACCACCGAAGTTCACCAACCGACAATGTTATCTTCATACATTTATGCCATCAATACATTTTGTTTCAAATCTACCCTCATTATTTGTAAAACTGATAAAAGAAGCAAAACTGGTCTAGCTATTCTACTAATTAATACATGCGCTCTTTCTAATGGGTTCATAATGAAAGAGTGCGATATATGGGTCTTTCTATCTCTTCTATCTTTCTCTTTCATTATGTTACTTTCAAAACGTCGTATAGAAGAAGGTCGTATGTGCGTATTTTGCTGTCATGCTATTGCTTTTTGAGACTGCTACTCCAATTATGACCGATACTGTACAGCCACGTTGAATCGAAACAGATTAAATACTGACGGTAGCGTAGCATTTTGCCTTCCTGAAAAAATAATAAAGCAACAAATTACTAAACATCGACTAAAGAAAATAATGGATGATAAATAGAACGTCAAAACAAATTAAATAATCTTAATACTTAGAGGAAAAATTCAGTGAATGAACGCCTCATTTCTATGAATGAATATTTTTTCGCAGTTTTGGATGATTTATACTTAAGATCACGATGATTTAATAGTAACTAATATCTAATTCTGATTACTTGAAAGTAGCTCATATTGTACGATTTGTATAGAGAGTGAAAAAAATGTTTTGCTTAGTTTTCGAGATATTGATACTAAAAATCGTGGAACCGTAGAAACCGTACATTCCCCATATCATATTTAAAACACTAGAAATAATGCCGAAAAGCTATCCTTCCTTAATTATTACGTATTCATAGAAAGTAAATTAAATGACCCACAATAATCAACAAAGTGCTTAAATCCTATAAAAGATTTTAACATGTAGGCACAGAATAATGTATAGTACATGTAGGTTAAGCCAATGTATCAAGCTACATACCACATTGTAGTACGTATTGTTACGTATAGTATCAAACGCGCTGCTAATCTCGTCACTCTTACATTATTCCGGCTTATGTTATCCATCGCAAAGCGCGGCTGTGTGCCAAAGGTTTAATCTAACCCTGCGAAGAATTATTACGCTCGCACCTGCGGGTAAACTTACCACTTTGTGCGTTAACTGTCTACGGTGAGGGTACTACAACTTTCAGTAATTTCCATATGCATTTGAATAATTTGGTGAGATGAGGCGCGTGAACTTGTTACGAGAGTAATTTGAAATTGATACGAAAAACCTTGAGCGGGGTATTGGGTTTTACATATTACTTTGTGAGTCAATGTGTGAACTAACAATATTTTAGATGAAAGCTGAAAATAACATCTAAAATTCGTTCGCTATATTTTGGAAATTGATTTTCAATTAAGATCCTGAAACTTGATTGAGACCCTTTTAGGCCCCGAACGATTTTATTTTATTTTTCATGCTCACATTTCATATGACATTCTAATGCACTTTGTGTAAAGACACTCAATTGCCTATTTTAGTGTAACTTAAGGTACGTCCACACCGGGGCGTCCTGCGATCTGCGGGTGCGATCTCAGTACTTTTCAATTTTTTTCTGATCGCGTTTGGTGTGAACCAGTCGGTACTAATACTACTGCGTCTGATCGCCGCCTAGATCGCGCACGCAGGACGCTGCGGTGTGTCCGTACCTTTACTTAGGTAAGGTCTGGAATGCTATTTTCTGTGCTAAAAATATATTGTTAGAGCTATGAAGTAAGAAATAGGAGTAGTGGACTTTTGGGGTAGAGTGTAGACATTAATGTATACATTATGTATTTGCGATTAAAATACTCAACATTATCATAGCTACAAAATAAAAATATGATTCCTATCAGAAGCTATTATCATGGAAGCCTTTAAAGGAAATCAAATCTATTTCCCATAATATCGGAAAATAAACATATATTATATTTTTCACAATGAAAAAGGATCAAAAGTAATCCAGATTAATAACCGCTTCTTTCAGGAGATAAAAGATATTTAGCAAGATACCATTAAAAATGTATTTCATCTTTTAACAGACTTCAAAAAAGGAGGAGGTTCTCAATTCGGATGTTTTTAGGGTTCCGTACCTCAAAAGGTAAAAACGCAACCCTTATAAGATCACTTTCTTGTCCGTCTGTCCGTCTGTCCGTCTGTCCGTCTGTCCGTCTGTCCGTCTGTCCGTCTGTCCGTCTGTCCGTCTGTCCGTCTGTCCGTCTGTCCATCTGTCTATCTGTCCGTCTATACGTCAGTCCGTCTGTCCGTCTGTCTGTCTGTCTGTCCGTGTGTCACTTTTGTGTGTGTGATTTTCTCAAGAACGGGTAGACCTAGCGAGTTTGAATTTATAACATATCTATATCTGTAGTCCCTTTTAGGTGTATAAAAATCAAGGTCTTGAGTTAACATGATAAAAAAATATGGGCAAATTTTCATTTTCGCGAAAACTTGTAAGTACCAAAATTTTCCTTAATTTTCAACTTGTTTTATTTTTCGGAATTTTTCCTTTACTTATGCTGTAAGACCTTACTTTTGACCAAAATTAACAATTCTAGGTGAACCGGAAGTACCCTATAGGTCGAAAACCTATAGGGTACTTCCCATTGATCTAGAATCATGAAATTTGGCAAGAAGCAAGGTCTTACAGCACAAATAAAGGAAAAATCCAAAAAATAAAAAAGTGTTTAACCGACTTCAAAAAAAGGAGGAGGTTTCTCAATTCGACCGTATATATATTTTTTTTTTTTTTTTTTTTTTTTTTTTTTATGTTTGTTCGCGGATAACTTCTGAACCGATGAACCGATTTCGATTATTCTTTTTTTGTTCGAAAGGAAATATCCCAAGTGTAGTACCATGGTAATTTTATCGAGGTATGATAAGTATCTCCAGAGATATTGAGATAAACATCTCAAAATTGGCACTGAAAATGAATAGCGCGGCATTCATCATCATCAGCCTGTATCAGTCCACTGCTGGACATAGGCCTCTCCCAAGATGCGCCACTGAGCCCGATCTTCGGCTCTTCTCTTCCAGTCACTGCCCACCGCTTTGCGTATGTCGTCGCTCCACCTGGTCACAGGACGTCCTACGCTACGTTTGCCGATTCGCGGTCTCCACTCTAGGACATGTCTGCCCCAACGGTTATCAGTCTTGCGGCAGATATGACCAGCCCACTGCCACTTCAGCTTGCTAATCCGTTGAGCTATGTCGATAACTTTAGTTCTCTGGCGAATTACTTCGTTCCGGATTCGATCCCGCAGAGAAATACCGAGCATAGCTCTCTCCATAGCTCGCTGAGCGACTTTAAACTGATGGACCAGTCGGACTGTGAGTGTCCACGTCTCGGCTCCGTATGTCATCACAGGTAGGACGCACTGGTTAAAGACTTTTGTCTTTAGACACTGTGGTATCGGCGACGAGAAGACTCGACGGAGTTTTCCGAATGCTGCCCAGCCCAGCTGAATTCTTCTCTGGATTTCCTTTTCGAAGTTATGTTTGCCTAGTTGGAGCGTTTGCCCTAGGTAAACATACTTAGTGACAACTTCGAGTGGGATTCCATCTACGGCAATCGGTTCCGGAACAACGTGCTCGTTGTACATGACTTTGGTTTTGTCCAAATTCATCCGGAGACCGATGCTACGAGAAGAATCAGCTAGGCCATTCAACATCCTTTGTAGGTCCTGCAGCGTCTCTGCCATAATGACGATGTCATCTGCGAATCGTAAGTGAGAGATGTACCTGCCGTTGATGTTAATGCCACGATCTTTCCAGTCCAGCGTCTTAAACATATCCTCCAATGCGTTAGTGAACAGTTTCGGGGATATGACGTCCCCCTGTCTCACTCCTCGACGCAGGTGGACATGTTTAGTTCGCTGGTTCTGTACTTATACAGTCATCGTTGCGGCATTATATAGACATCTCATCACTTCGATATATCGCCAGTCGACTTGGCAACGCTGCAAGGACTCGAGAACAGACCAGGTTTCGATTGAGTCAAAGGCCTTCTCATAGTCCACAAATGCTAAGCACAGGGGCCGATTGTACTCTTCGGTCTTCTGTACAATCTGCCGCACCGTGTGGATGTGGTCTATGGTGCCGTAGCCGCTTCGAAACCCGGCCTGTTCCGGAGGTTGAAACTCGTCGAGTCTTCGCGCAAGACGGTTCGTGATGACCCTTGAAAACAGCTTGTAGACATGGCTCAGAAGCGAAATTGGGCGATAGTTTTTCAATAGGGTTTTGTCTCCTTTTTTGAAAAAAACAAAACCACCATGCTTCTGTTCCATGCCTGTGGAGTTCTCCCAGTAAAAAGAACGGAATTAAATAGCTGCTGAAGATGTTGAACTGCTGGAGCTCCTCCGGCTTTTAAAAGCTCCGTTGTGATTCCGTCTTCTCCTGGGGCTTTTCCATTTTTGAGTTGTTTAAGGGCCATCACGATTTCGTCTCGGCTAATTTCGGGCAGATCTTCTGTGAAGTGGCGGGTTAAGGTGGCTCTAGAATCCTCAGTATCGGGTTCGGGCCTTGAAGCATGCGATGCGTAGAGCTTGCCGTAGAAGTCTTCGACTTCCGACAGAATCTCCGGCTTGGATGCGACGACGTTCCCCGTTGACGTTGTCAGCTTTGTGAGGTGGCTTCTACCCAGAGGCTGGACGAACACTTTCGACCCCCGATTCTGCTCAATTGATTCTTTAATCAAGAGCGTGTTAGAGGATCGGAGGTCGCGTCGTACCAGCTTCTTTATGGATTTGTTGCACACCAGGTTAGTTGACAAAGCTGACAAAGGGTCTGTTCGTCTCTCTTCCATTAGCCGAAGTGTTTCTGCCGAGAGTTTGGACTTTTTGCCCGTACGCTTGCTCTCGCAAAACTTCGTCCCTTCATCCCTGAGGATTTCCACCACTTCTTCGAGTTTCTGGTCTACGTCATCTGTGGTTTCCAAGGCAGCGAATCGATTTTCCAATTTTAATTGGAATGTTTCGGACCCAACAACGGTTTGGAGTAGGTTCGGACGGAGCGTAGACTTCATCAATCGGAATCTCTCGGCTTTAAAGTCGATATCCAGAGTGCCTCGTACCAGTCGGTGATCACTTCCAGTATTAAACCTAGTGATCACTGAGACGTCTCTGAATATGCACCGTTTGTCCGTAATGATGAAGTCAATCTCGTTTTTAGTCACAAAGTCGGGGCTTTGCCACGTCCATTTCCTTTGGGGCTGTTTCTTGAAGAACGAGTTCATCAAGAAAAGCCCCTCCCTCTCGAGGAAATTGACGAGCATTTGTCCCCTGTGATTCCTACTCCCAAATCCGTGTGGTCCTATAGACGATTCGCCGCAAGTTTGTACTCCCACTTTGGCGTTAAAGTCTCCCATGACAACGTTGTAGTGAGCCTTGGAGGTGGTGTGTAAAGCTCTGGAGATATCTTCATACATGCTCTCCACCTCATCATCCAAGTGTGTCGAGGTCGGTGCGTAGACCTGGATAACCTTGAGGCTGTACCTCTTGGTTAACTTAATTATGAGGTACGCTACCCTGGTCGACACACTGGAGATTTCTACAACGTTGTCACTGAGAACCTTGTTGACCAGAAACCCGACGCCGCCTTGGGATGGCTGATCTCCTTCTCTGTAGTACATAAGATGGCCCGATTCTAAGGTTATGGTGTCCTCTCCCTGTCTTCGGACTTCACATAGCCCCAGTATGTGCCATCTTATGTGTTTCAGCTCCTCCTCCAGCTGCGCCAGATGATCGTTCAGCCGAATCGTGCGTCCATTATAGGTTGCGAGGGTCAGTTTTTTCTGGCGGCCTACCGTAGCCCGGGGATTCTTAGCACCCCCTGCCCTGCCGTTACCGTGACCGCCGCCGTGGTCAGGAATAGCAGGGAGGCCGGGAACTGGGGGCCTTGGCTTTAGGTGTCCTTCCATAATTTTTCCATACTTTTTTGCATCCCTTGGGAGGGATATGCCCTAATCGCCACGCTGGGCAGGCGTGTTGGCGATTGCAGGACGTAGCTTCTCGCACCGGTGACGCTGCTGCCCGTCACCGGCCTGTAGAATTTAGCTACGCCATAGATATGAATGGTTATACCGCCATTTGCCGGTCGCCAGAGCCCCGTCTGTTGGTCAGCAGGATGCACCACGGGCAGGTGAGGTTGTATGGGAGCACCGAGGTCGTATTTGTGCTCCCTTACATCCCGCGGCATTGAAGTCGGTTGTTTTTTAGTTTTTAAACGATATTATAAATTAAAGGGTGTCCCCATACAAACATAGTTTCGCCAATTAAGATAGGCCTCTGAGTTATATGAGCGCTCATACAGTTTAGAGGTCTAGCTTAATTGGTAAATACCAACGTTGGTACGGAAGCCTCGGTGGGCGAGTCCAACTCGACTTAGCTGGTTTTATTTTTTATTTATGTATGTTCGAGCATTAGGGTCAGTTCACACCGCGACGATGCTTTTGATTTCGCGCGGCGCAGCGAGACGCCGCGAGACGCCGCGTGGCGTACCAAAACGCGCGACGCCACCAAATTATCTCAATGCAATGTGTATCTTACTGTGTAGTTAATAAAGTTTAATTATTTATTACACAACTTCCCGCTGCGCCGCGCGGAGCAGCGCTACGCCGCGCGGCGCAGCCTGAAGCCGCCGAACTAACTCAATGAAATTAAATCTTTTGGTGTTGTAAATAAAGTTATTTTTTGTATCACTCTTTTAATAAGTGTGCGCCGCGTCGCGTCGTGGTCTGAGCTGACCCTAACTCCGTCATATATAGACGGATTTGAAAAATTAATTTTAGTTTTATGGATGTTTGCGCATTTACTTACATTACATTATTGCATTACTTTCGAGATATGAAACTCTTTGGTGGAATTCTTATAGAGGTTTTACGGAAATTAAATAAAACCGTAAAGGATACGCACGGCACCATACAGCGGAGCGTGTGGTATATAGAGTACTGAGGTAAGAATACCTAATTTACCGCACGCTCCGATTGTATGGTGCGTAATTTCTAACTTTAGAACAATGTATTTATTAAAAATGCATTTACGAAGCCATACAGGCTTCGTAAATGCATTTTTTAAGCAAATGTGCTGATAAATATTTTCTATACCCACGATACCGAAATTTTGCTAAGTATCGATCGGATCACGTTACTATTTTGTTGTTGTTATAAGTTCTAAGCACCTGTAAATAAAATACATCTCACAAGCGCGAAGTAGGAAGCTACGGCTAAAAGTTTGGTGGAAACTGCCAAACATGTCTCAAAACAAATTATTGGCTTCACTGCGCCTCATAATTTGTTGCTATTTTTAGCTTAATAAGATATTGTCCGACTATAAACAACAAAAGAACCTCGCCGATTAGTTTGTTTCTCGTAGTTCATTTTTAACCCCCAATGCAAAAAGAAGCGGTGTCATAAGCGGACACCTAGATAAATTAAATAGAAACGTGAAAGCAAAACAATAGTAGAATGATCAAAGTACTGACTGACTGTATTAGTACGTATAATAAGGAAAAAATATGCTCTAATTTTAAATGATTTTGGTGTGACCTTTGTATAAACATGATTTTCATCGCAGGCGTCTTAAGACTATAAGGCAGTCAATCACAACGGATAATGCTATCCTATTTTGTTTTTTCCCATGGAGCCGGAAGAAGGCCCGTGTCGCGGGAATCCCAATTACATGGATATTTCATAGAGAGCGCTCCGAGCCGCAGCCCTGCATAAATGATCACTGATCCTACGGTCGGACGTGAGGATTTAAACACACTAAGCTTGTTCGTCTTGTGTTACGCACAATCCCGTAGTGTTCTATATATCAAATACATAATTATATATTGTATTTTTTATTATTGTAGGTCCGTCATGTACAGTCATAGCAGCTGTGCAGAGCAGATTGCTGGGTAAGGATTTAAGAAAAAAAAAATGTAAAGTTACGGCCACACCGCGGCGTCCTGCAATCCAATCTATGCAATTGAAACTTTATGTTTAATAAATCCACTATTGACATCATATCCCGAGAATTTTGTTTATCTGGTATAATCCAAACCCAAGTTACGAGGATTCAAAAAAACGATCAGATTGTTAACTATTTTGTAAAATAATGGGTGTTATAAGTTTACGTGTGTATTTCTGTATCTGTGTATGCGTGTGTCTATCTGTGGCATCGATGAAAACCCGTTTAGCCGTTTTCAGACTATGAGCTTTTATCTAGTTGATGACGCTATGAAATAAACATTCATAGCTCTTAATAATTCAAAATTCGGTATCCTGTTACTTTAACTATATTCTAAGAACATTGTAGCATTGACCTGATGCTGGGACATATCCTGCAAACTGCAAAATACAAACTCCTCACCAACTTACAGCGGATATTTGAGCTCATTGACGTGATCTCAATAAATAGATTACCTACATAGATCTGTCGGAGGTGATTTCAACATTTAATTATTTTTTTTTTAGAAATAAAATTACTCGCAATATGGGTTGCACATTACTACTATTCTTGTTAACCCCTCCAACTAAGCTAAATATGCTTGTGTCTAGAGTGGGGCGGAGATCGAACTCACGCCCTCGCGATCGCCAGTCTGACCTCTATCCATTGGGCTATTGCCGCCTTTTGAATTTAAGTATTATAGTGCCAGTATACTTATTATTACTTAAATATCGCGTGAAATATCTCTATGTAGACGTCAATAAATCTGACGCTTGTTTGGATTTCACGATTGGGTATAAGGCCTCTTCCAAATAAGTGATGATACCATTAGTCTCGGTCTGTGCCTTTCTTATCAAAATTTGAACCAATAATCATCAACCCATAATATCAATGTTTTCCAATTTAGAAAACTTTGTGTTTCCATAACATTTTTGAAGTGAAATTTCTATAGGCGCACCGGGGTAAAAATGCAACGGATGTGACGTCGCTACGTCACATTCGTCCAAATCCACGGTCCAAATGCAACGGAGGTGAGGTACACGTCATATTATATTTTATATTTATAACGCCCTCTATTGTAGAACGGCGTAACTACGAAGAAGTATTCGCTATCATTCGGGAATTCGTTCTGCTAAGTTCAACAGAAAGAGTTGTACAAAAGAATTCCCACTTTGTGAAGGAAGTTTCTCTTCTAACGCGTAGTTTTCTCTAATACACCCTCTTCTTTATTTAATTTCATATTTTATAACTGATGAGGGCTTTTGGACGGCTTTCCCTTGCGTTAAGACCACATGCGTCTAAACAAAAAAATATATAAATCTAATCCAATTTTGTAGGCACTTACACTCGAAGCTCTTTAAAACTTCCCAAGTCTTCATCCAATGAAATATTACGAAATGTTGTCATTCGAATTACGTTTATAATGAGCAAAGTTGGATGTTTCAACTTGTTCCAAAAACTTCATACAAATTGGAATAAAAGATTAAGATTCTAAGTAACAAAGTTGTTTAAAGTGCAAATTATCCGAGGTTTGGATTAACTTTGTGATTAGTTTGATAAATGTTTTTAATTGCAGTAACTACTCACAATAAATTATAAATGTTTAAATTTAAATCCCTAAATAATCAATACGTTCAGAAGTAAATAAATAAATAATATTTATTTATTTATTTACTTATTTATTAAGCATTCAGGATTTTAAGCATGCGACTCCTATTTGCAAAACCAACTTTGTTCTTAAACCCAGATCGCAAAGGAATGAAATCGATGGGGGAGACCATTGCCAAGCAGTTGAATGACAATCATCATCATAAGCCTATCTCTTTCCACTGCTGGACATAGGCCTCACCTATGGCACGCCACTGAGCCTCGATCTTTAGCTCTTTGTTTTGTTTCAGTTTATTCCAGGGTACAGTAAATACTGAAAATAAAAAGAATACACCATTTTTACCTAACAGATTGTGAATACAAAAGATAATTTAAGTGTTATAAATATACCTAGTTATCAAGCACTGAACAATCTTTAAATTGCAACAAATTGTTTCACCTAATATATGCAATGCCAAAAATGCTTAAAACTTTTTATGCCCGCACTTTCACATCAGTGTGAAACATGTTCTGTAGCCAAAAACCGAAGTGGCTCAAGTGACCCACTGCCGCGTAACTAACCGATACAATGCACAAAACCCTCCCGCAAACCAACCACCGAATAGGGAAAGTGGTGTTTTGCAATGAGCATCACTAATGAAACCTCCCAACTGAAATATAAACACGCCACCGGAGGCTGCCGAACGATTATAGGAAAATTCAATGTACCGTTTACGTAATTTCGGTTTTCCGCTCTAGCGCGCTTCGTAATAGCCCTTATAGGTAGGTAAACCAAACAAGCCCTCACACAAAACGGGTTTTCGTAGCATGACCTTTGTATGGTCGAGTATTCAACTGTACGTCAAAGAGGTCAGAGAAGGTCAATTATAAAATAAATAGGTACTGAATTATGTGTAGCCAAGAAAATTACAGATAAAGCAAGATATGCGACGCTTATCATTATTTTTGCGGCTAGAACTTATAATAGACGTCTAACTAGACGTCTCAATTGCCGTAAAAAATGGTGTTTTATCGCTATTTAGGTTTTACATTAAAAAAAATATTTAAACGGTTTTTAATTTTAAGGAATATGACAACTTTTTAAACGTACAAAAAATTACAAGATGTTATTGTTAGTTTGTAAATTCTTTATAGCACAAAACATATTAACCTAGACAGGCTAAATGCTACAAATATTCTCTATTAGTCATCCAGCAGCGGTGGTTGAAAATAAATTAGTTGAAAACTGAAACATAATTAGTTAGTAGGTATATATATTCGTTTATTAGTTCATACAAAAGATAACATCACATTACCACACACACTATCACACATATAAAAGAGCGTGGTTTTTCCGTGCGTTAAATACGCTTGTTTAATTTTGTCCCTAAAGTTACCTCAAGTCACATGAGTAAAGAAACGGCTCAAGTTAAAGTAAGTAGAACCATGCTACTTACTGGAACGTTCGATGTGTATACGATAAAATTAGATGAGCCTACGCAAATGGCAACGCCTGTTACGGTAATGAAATCCGAAATTTGAGGCTCTCATTCTTAGGCAGGGTCATATCGGTTCCTTATATTATAGGACAAAGTAGGTGGGGAAATTATGTGTTTGTATATATGGTTATTACTTACTTAAATCGACTTGTTACTGAATTTTTGTACTGAATAAGTAATTACAAAACATAGCTTAAGTTTTTTGTCTTATATTATTTTAACCCCCGACGCAAAAAGAAGGGGTGTTATAGTTTGACGTGTGTATATGTATGTCTGTCTGTGGCATCGTAGCGCCCAAACGGATGAACTGATTTTGATTTACTTTTTTTTTTGTTTCATAGGTGTCTTCATAGCTTTAGTTAATGAAAATCCGTTCAGACCTTTTTGATACTATGAGCTTTTTTTTAGTTGATGACGATATTACATAAACTTTCATAGGTCTGATCAATTCGAAATTCGGTATCCTCTTACTTCAATAATATTGTAAGAACATGGTAGCATTGACCTAATACTGGGACATCTCCTGGAATCTACACAATACTCAACTCACCACCTTACAACAGAGATGTCGTGTTTAGGCTTATTAAAATGGTTGCAATGAACATATTATGCATAGATCAGTTGAGGGTGGCTTAAATTTTTAATTTAAATATTATTAAAAGCCCACGCAAGGTTATATCTTTCATCCCTATATTTCAGCGAAAACTGCGTTTTTCGTACCATCTGCCTGCCCGCCAGCAATCAATTCAATTCGAGTAACGTGAATAACAAAAGCTTGTTTACGTGAAAAAATGTGTCCATTAATCCTGAAAAGAGCTGCTAGTACCAAGGACGTTCGCTTACTGGATTCGATGTATTTTAGTATCGATACTTAGAGAAGTAGACCGTTATGTCTGTATTGTTCTATTGAAATATACTTAATGGTTTCGTGTTTGAACGACAATATGTCCAGTTAAATTGCAGGGTGCTTGATCTAATTATTGTCTAAAGGTAACAGACGCAATGCGGTGAAGTGCGAAATTCTAGCAAAATAACTTCAATTATACAGTGTGTCTGGTCAAGGACTAGCAATATTTTAGGTAATTATATTTCGAAATTGTTTATATCAAAAAACAACACTACCAACCCGATTTTATTGTTTTATACTTTATGTTAAGGATTCCAACAAACGTCTTTTGTGCTTGCGCATACGCTATGTTCAAACAACTATAATTTTTAAAGTAATAGACATACAGCCGTAAATTTAATATTGTATAGTAGCTTAGCACAAAATCTATCGATCTAGTAAAAAAATAATAAGAGACATGACGCTGTTTTTTCAGTTATTTACAATAATTTGACGAATTGCATAATTTTTTGTTATTTTTTTTTATTATTTCATTTATTATTTTAAATCTGGTAATGTGAAACATTATTTCGTATTTTTTAACCTTATAAGCCTTTTAACTTATTGAGATCAAAACTTTGAGAATTTTTTGTAAACACGTAGTTACAACGGACATGATAACTGGAATGGTAAACAATTCCGTTGGCTTACAAACATATTGATACTCGCTGAGCGACTTTAAACTGGTGGACCAGTCGGACTGTGAGTGTCCACGTCTCGGCTCCGTATGTCGTCAAAGGTAGAACGCGCTGGTTAAAGACTTTTGTCTTTAGACACTGTGGTATACTTAGTTGTACTTCGTCTTTGGGGCGTGTGAAATCGCATTTTGTGGAATGTTAATGTTCATAACTGGGGATTTCACGTTGCATTGTTAATTTCATTTTGTTATTTCTTTAAATAAGAGGTTATTTAGTGATCTTTGCTTGTTGATTGTTTGGCGCCGACCCAAAACTACTTGGGTATACATACTTACATTAATTTAGGAACTTGGTTATTAAGTTTAGTTAAAAACTCAAAATCATTACAAATATATATACTGAGGTATATTAACAGTAGTTTAAGAACTTCGTTATTAAGGTTAAATAACAAAGGTTATTATTTACCTATCAGTTTTTTCGGCGGTTCAATTTTTTTGTTAAAAAGTTTTATTTTATATTTTTTTGTGGCCATAATTTACGAAATCGTATTAAATTAAATTATTTATTAAAAGCACAAAACAGATCACAATCAAAACATTATAAAATGAAGGAACAGTTGTTTTTAAAGCTGGATAGTGATCCAACAGCATGTGCTTACAGCTATACAAAGTATATATAAATCATACGTGTGTGCTCGTAGCTAATACAATTATAGAAAAATAAAAACCTTAAAATAATATACATCTTAAATGATATGGTCATTCAGACAGACGAGGCGTGACGGCGCCACTGTCGTCTGAGTTGGTTTGGGGAAGAGGATATCTTTTACAGTTTTAATGTAAACATTATATTTTGGATAAAATATGTCAAGCTCAGGATATTTTACGAAATTATCGTTATACTGGCGGGCCATACGGACAAGTGGATTACAGTAGGAAATGTTGTTTCTGTGAGCATTAAGAACAAACAAGAATGTATTATTAGATCTGCGTGCACTGTATTTAATGTTAAGGGTTAAGTTTGATAGTAGATTATCTGTGATGGAGTGAACGATCTTATAAAGATAAACAAAATCAAAATAATGACGACGCAACTCAAGCGAATGTACATTAAATTTAGAAAGCCTCATCTCATAGTCAAGGTTCGAGCGACCTATCTTTAGTCGATAACAAAGCATTCTTAAACACTTCCTCTGTACTCTTTCGATGTTATCAACATGTACTTTGTAATACGGAGTCCAAATAGGGCTGCCGTATTCCAAAATACTTCTAACGAGTGTATTGAAAAGATAGATAAGAGCGCGAGGCTTCTTAAAACCTTTAGTGGATCTGAAGACGAAGCCGAGAAGTTGATTGGCTCGTGTGATAATATGCTGGTAATGAGGGCGGAAACTGAGCTGGTCATCAAATAAGATACCAAGATCTTTAGCGACACACGACCTATTTAGGACTTGTCCGTCGATTGTGTAATCATTAATGACCTTGTTGCGCTTATTTGAGAAGGATATTATGAAGCATTTACTAATATTTAAGTACATGTTGTTAAGCGTGCACCATTCTGATAAAATATTGAGATCCTTTTGCAAATTCTCACAATCAGTGATACTAGATATTACATTGTAAATTTTTAAATCGTCAGCATAGAGGAGACATTGACAGGAAAGGCGCTCAACAAGGTCGTTAATGAACAAAACAAAAAAGAGGGGTCCTAAATGCGATCCTTGAGGAACCCCAGAAGTAGGTTCCACCGGGGATGAAATGAATCCTTTTAATGCAACCAACTGACTTCGGTTGTTTAGGTAGGAACAAATCCAGCGGAATAAACTACCGTTGATTCCATACGTTGCGAGTTTGTCACAAAGTTTTCTGTGGCTTACTTTGTCAAAAGCCTTAGAAAAGTCCGTGTATATGGAGTCAACTTGACCTCCCACAGCAAAGCTCTGACAAAGAAAATTCTTGTATTCCAGAAGGTTTATGACAATAAACCTGTTTTTAACAAAACCGTGTTGCTTGTCAGAAATGATAGGTTTGAAGTGATTGTACAGATGGGTATAAACTAGAGATTCGAATAGCTTTGCAAAGCAGGATAGAATGCTGATTGGCCTGTAATTTTCACAGCGTGATTTGTCACCATTTTTAAAAATAGGAATAACATGTGCCGTTTTCCAGCGCTTGGGAAATTTGCCACTTATGATTGATTTGTTGAATATGATGCATAGAGGAACAGCTAGTTCTTTACCAAGAGATTTTATGACAAAAGGAGGAAGCAAATCAGGCCCCGCACCTTTATTGGAATCTAATTGCTTAATTTTTTGTATAATATCTTTTTCTGATATTGAGATTACTACATTCTTGATTTTTTATTACTTTTCAAATAGCTACCTACCTTACTTTAGCTATTAACTGTTATATAATCCTACTTTATCTATAATTTGTTGTAAAATAATTGTGAGTAATTAAAAAAAAACAGGCCAACCAACATGGGTAGGCCTACAAAAAATGCCGCTCGAATGAAAAAAATACAATATAGAAGAATCTAATAATTAGATTAACACGTTGTTCACAGGAGAGCTTTGATCAGCACTAGATATGACTATAGATGATGAGAATCTACATTTAAGGTGTAATCACATCTTCACTTAGCAGCAAGTTCTCTATGCCACATGTTATAAGGAGGCGTCATTGTGTACCCCTGGCCTAGACAAACGTTTTATGGGTCATTTATGCTTAATAACAATAAAAATAATTTGAAATCATTTAAAAACTAAAAGAATAGACTTCCAACGTCACTCTAATCAATTTCAATACTAAGTTTGAGGAGTTTATCTTCATATCTCTGAAGATACTGAACATCATCAACATCTCGATGAAATTCAAATGGTACCACTTGTGAAATAATATCATCATCATCATCATCGTAATCAGCCGGTATCAGTCCACTGCTGGATATAGGCCTCTCCCAAGACACGCCACTGAGCCACAGAATAATGAATAGTAGAAATAACTGAGCCCAATTTCCGGCAATTTTTTTTCCAGTATGTTTGTCAATATTTTTTTTTTTTTTTTTTTTAAAGATTACTCGCAATGTGCGTTGCACATTACTAGTATTCTTGTTAACCCCTCCAACTAAGCTAAATATGCTTGTGTCTGGAGTGGGTTCACGTCAACAGTGCAATGGGTGAGGTGGGATTCGAACTCACGACCTCTCGATTGCCAGTCCGACACCCTATCCATTGGGCTATTGCCGCTTTTGACATTGACGTTACGATGAAATCATCAATATAATAATACTTTTATCCATTATTTTAGTTGATTAAATAATGGCCGCTCGCCCGATTTCGTTTAAATTTCATTTAAATGGAACCACCTTGGGGGGTACAACTTTCCAACAAAAAAAGAATTATCAAAATCGGACTACTCTGTAAAAAGTTATGCGTGGTCACACATAAAAAAAAATACACGTTGACTTGATAACCTCCTCCGTTTTTTTTTTCGTCGGTAAATAGTCTAGATTGACAGAAATTAGCGCGTCGTTCCCTTGAGCCGATTAGTGTATCTAGATGGGATTTTGAATCTCACACAACCAATATACCTATATATATAACACATATAAAAGTCGTAACAGTAATAAAAAATTGTATGTTTTTTAATAAAACTACGATGCAAGTGAAACTTTTATTTATGTGTAGCTATTGTAGCTAGCTAATAGTAGCTATGTCAACTGTTGTCATAGGACAGCTCAGTTGACATGATACAGCGGAAGCCTCCGCTAATTACAGTTAGACCTAAATGTCATACATCATATCCACCAATCAGCACCGGTTGTAATCATATCTACCAATCAGTACCCATATATCATGCATGTCGCGACATGTGATAACGAAAAATTTGAGGCGATTTAATAAAAGATTCACTTTAATATACGAAATAAAATACGAAGAAATATTGTATAATGTTCATCCAAAGATTGTCTGGAAGAGATCGCTCTAAGCGATCGACCGCCCATTGTTCTTGCTTAAAACTTAACTGTACTGTAATGTTTACTGTTGTAATGCTGTACAATAGAGTTGTATTTATCTATCTATATTATTTCACTACACCCCTTCAATTTTTAGGGATCCTTACCTCAAAAAGTAAAATAAACTGGCCAAGTGCAAGTCGGACTCGCACTCGTAGGGTTCCGTAACACCGTTAAGTATTCCATAACTATGATTTTTCGCAACTACAAAATTAACTTTGTTTTTCATAGTGTTTGTATGAAAAACAAAGTTATCTTTGCGGTCGCCATATCTCTAAAACTGCTGCCTGTATCTCGTTCAAACCAATTTTCGTTGTTAGTTTTTATTGAGATCTACAGCGTATAGTTTTTTTAGATTTTTCACTCCCATACTTTAAAAGTTAGAGGGGGGGGGACACACATTTTACCACTTTAGACGCGCCTATCTTTCAAATTATTGACTTTGAGAAAAAATGATATTAGAAACCTCAATGTCATTTTTGAAGACCTATTCATAGACACGTATAGGTTAGAAGAATTTTTTTTTTTTGTTTCAGTTCCATGTATGGGATGCCCCCCCTTAAACTTATATATTTTTTATTTTTGTATAAAAATCGGAAAGCGGTTCACAGAATACATCTACCTACCAAGTTTCAATTATGTAGTCCTAACAGTTTCGGAATAAAATGGCTGTGACATACGGACGGACAGACAGACAGACAGACAGACAGACAGACAGACATGACGAATCTATAAGGGTTCCGTTTTTTGCCATTCGGCTACGGAACCCTAAAAAGGAACCCTTATAAGATCACTTTCTTGTCCGTCTGTCCGTCTTTCACCACCGATTTTCTCAGGAACGGATGGACCTAGCATGTTAAAATTTATACCAGAGGTCTATTAGGTGTATAAAAAAAGGAGTCAACACGATAAAAAGATATGGTCAAATTTAGATTTTCGCGTAAACTTGTAAGTACCAAAATTTACCTTAATTTTCAACTTATTTTATTTTTGGAAATTTTCCTTTACTTGTGCTGTGCTTGTAACCAAAATTGACAATTCTAGGTAAACCGGAAGTACCCTATAGGTTTTGGATCAAAAACCTATAGTACTTCCCATTGACCTAGAATCATGACATTCAGCAAGAAGCAAGATTTTGAACCACTTATGAAGGAACAAATCTGAAAACCGTAAATATGTAGTTTAATAACAAAAACAAGGTAAATTTACTATTACAAAACTTATCATTTGTAGTTGGTGCAATTCATTTTCTATGGATCGAACTACAAAGTTAAGTCTGTCTTTTAATCTAGTCTAAGAAGTTGATACGGAAGCCTCGGTGGGTAAGTCCAACAGCCACTAGTGGACAAGCTAGAACCTACCTACTACAAATAGCTATATAACACTAGAACAAACTTCTGTCTTAAAAACCTCATAATAGATTTTTAAGTATTTTTTTAAGTAAATCTAACAACGTTCTAATCAACGAAGCGAAACAATCAATTTTTTAAATTATTTAGCTTTTATTCTTTACACACTGTATTTTTATTGCTCGAGACAAACGAAATGAGTTCTTCAATTTGTCGCTGTAGAACCCTGAGCTCATAGAAAATTTATTTTTCTATCAAATAATTTGAAAGCTTCTCATAAAAATATTCGAAGCGTGAACTGTTTATGTGTTTACGAAAAATAAACAAAAAAGCTATTTAATTTTGGACGTGTGTTTTTGTGTTCAAACTCGCACATAAATATGAGGCAATGTATTATATTTTGAGCACGTTCAGGACATAACTATTACTGTTTTTTTACACAATATCTTTCTTTATAAAAGTTTTTCATCGTACATGTTTGCGCGTGAATGAGGGCACTTTGAGGTTTTTGAAAGATAAATGGACGGCGCATAATATGCTTGAGGTGATATTTTTTTCTTCGTAAATAGTATATCATTTATTATATCTTAATGGCAAACACTACCATTTCTTAAATAGTTTGTGACAAGCGTAACTAATAAGAAACAATTTTATAGTATTTACCTTGCAAAAGTGTGTACCTGTTAAACTAGGCGCAGGGCGCTACACATTTTAAACGTTTTATTACAAATAGTTTTATTCAAACACTTTTTACATGAAACAATAAACAACTAGTTACTAGACCCTACTACTAGAGTAATATGAGGCAAATTAAGTTAAATAAAGTTAAGGTAAATGAAGTAAATAATCACTCATCGAGCATTATGCCGAGTTCACACTAGGCGATCTACTACTATACGATATACTAGATCTACTAGATTCCAAAACCAGTTCAACTTCCTAGGATGATCGATACTAGATATCGATACTTTAGAAACGATACTGAAAAGGTACTGGTTAAAAATACTCGTATCGTTGCTCAATTATTTGTCTTGGAAGAACTATTTCATTGGCTAATTAGCCAATAATTATATTTATATATTATGTATATATATAATAATTTTAAATTCATAAAACTTTGGTAATAAAACGAGATTTAATCGATGGAAAAATATCGAATGAATATTTATTGTAACTCGTATCGTACATCCCAAGGAAGTTGAACTGGTTTTGGAAAAATACAGTGATTAAAATCGGCAACCTTCGGCTTTGTTTGACAAACAAGTACTTGACCGCTATTTCACCTGATGTTATGTGAAGTTGGGGTCTAAGATGAAATGGTGCTTGTCTAGAATTGAAACACAGCACTAGGACAAGGCGCTGGACAACTGAATTTAGTTCAATCGACAGAGCGCAACTATTCCAACCCGACTTCCATACTGGCTGTCGTCAAATATTATGCCGTAACGTGTCGAATGAAATAGCGACATCTTTGTCTGGTGAGTCTAGTTTCTGTCTGGTTCGAGCCGCGGCCAAAGCCTGCAAGTGTTCGAAGGTGAAAATTCAAAGCATTTATTCAGTATATTGGTAAATTAAAAACCTGTACTTACACTTGAGGCACCTGCACTTGAGGGCCCGGTGGCGTAATCGGGAGAACGGTCGGCTTTGATGCCGTGGTACCGAGTTCGTGCCGTGCACCAATAGATTTTTCTATCGAAAAATGTATATGCGCTTCTCGCAGTGGCCCTCCGGTGAAGGAAAACATCGTTAAAAAAACCAACAACTCCCGCATGGTGGTAGGACACTATCTAGTGTCCGCCAGGCCATCTACCACCCTCAAGCTAGAAAATCTGTCACCAAAACATCTAATGTGTTCCGGCAGCTATCATTGAGAGCCAGTTCCCATTCTAGGCCTAGCGTACTTACCATCTTCGACCGCATCATCACTTAACAGGTGAAAAACGCTAGCCTATAAAGTATTAAAAAAATAAAACACACGTCAAATAACATTAAAAGATCATACCAATAATTATTATTCTAAATATAGCAAAAACATTACACAATTCAGCTTTTATCTAAACATCGAACGTAACACTTAAAAAAAATATTAATTCCTCTGGTTAATGTAGGGTTGCGTACTATTACGTGCAATTAATAAAACGCAAACTAATCGCAGAACAAATCATATTCCGAATGGAACTGATTGTCCGTCTATCCGCTGCATATCAGCCTCAAACCCCTTTCCCACTTTTCATCATCAGGATCACGTGTAGAGTAGATTAAAGTCTTTATCTGCAGACGCAGGAAGACAACAATTGGGTGGCTGACAATGCCCCCAAAGCTAACATTAATACCTTCGTTAAATAGTATTGCTAGTTAAAAGTTGTTTGTTTCGTGAAAACAACACCCTACGAATTCACGGTGAACTTCCGTGTATTATATGCGGCCAAATACAGTGTCTATAGATCACAGATAGAAAAGAAGGTATATTCCTGTTATGTGGTCTAGATAAATCTTAACTAGAACTACACTGAGATACAACAAATGAGATAAAAAATCACTGGATGTAGGCTACCACAAAAACAGGGAGGAGAGAAGATGTGTGTTGGTTGCAACAATATCTCCGTTCAGTTTTGATACATCATCACATTTAATCGCCGCGTCGTTCATAGTATAATTTGATGCTTTTGAGACACAATGCAAACCCGGATTGAGCTTTAAATTTTTTAAGGTACGGCCACACCGCAGCGTCCTGCGTCCGCGTGCGCGTTCGCAATCTGATTTTCAATCGTTTTTTGATCGCCCTAGAACTTGTTTGGTGGGAACCAGTCGGTACAAATACTATTGCGCTATCTGATCGCCGCCTAGATCGCACACGCAGGACGCCGCGGTGTGGTCGTACCTTTAAGTACCTTTAAGTGTTAATAGGTGACGGTGACCGCATCCCATCAGGTGGGCCGTTTGCTTTTTTGCTACCTTTAAAAAAACACACCCACTAAACACATATCAATCGCCAGTGTAGACATGATTTCTAGAATTTTTAAATTTGTTTATAAACAGCTCATGGCGCAATATTTACTTACAGAAAAAGTAAATACCTCGAAACAAATATCAGTACCTACCTACACACTTGCAAGCAATGTAAAGCAATCGTATAAAATACTCAGACAATTCTTAAATTCCACTTCCAACTTCATTCGAAGTACGATCTTACCTCAATTCCACAAAATTAACAGAACAAGTGGATCGCATTAAAAGAGAATCAGAACAGTGATCAGAACATAGATAACCGTCGAGCTTATACCATCTTTGCTATTAGACTTGATGAAGCTTCTACAATCTACAGGACTTGACACTGTGTATAGCAGAAGTCAAAGTTATTGCCTTATCATCTAATGTTAATGAATCAACAACAATATTATAAATGCGAAAGTCAGTTTGAATATATTTGTTTTTTTGGGACTTCTTCACGGTCAAACGGCTGTACGGATTTCGCTGAAATTTTGCACAGGTGATGCCAATGTTATAGATCAGGCTATAGGATACTTTATAACGCGAGCAAAGCCGCGGGGTACAGCTTCATCATCATCATTAGCAGCCTGTACTCGTCCACTGCTGGACATAGGCCTCTCCTATGGCACGCCACTGAGCTCGATCTTCAGCTATTTGTTTCCAACCGCTGCCAGCCAGCTTGCGTATATCATCGCTCCATCTAGCTGGAGGGCGTCCTACGCTTCGTTTCCCGAGTCGTGGTCTCCACTCTAGAACACGTCTACCCCAACGGTTATCGGTTCTACGACAGATGTGACCAGTCCACTGCCACTTCAGCTTGCTAATCCTTTGAGCTATGTCGATAACCTTGGTTCTCTGTCGGATGACTTCATTTCGAATTCGATCTTTCAGAGATACTCCGAGCATAGCCCTTTCCATAGCTCGCTGAGCGACTTTTAATTGGTGGATCAGTCGCACCGTCAGTGTCCACGTCTCGGCTCCGTATGTCATTACAGGTAGGACGCACTCATTAAAGACTTTTGTCTTTAGGCTCTGTGGTATCGGCGATGAAAAGACTCGACGTAGTTTTCTATATGCTGCCCATCCCAGCTGTATTCTTCTGCGGACTTCCTTTTCGAAATTGTTTCTACCCAATTGCAAGGTTTGGCCAAGGTAGACATATTCTTGAACAGTCTCGAGAGGGACTCCATTTAAGGCAATCGGTTCCGGAATGACATGTTCGTTGAACATGATCTTGGTCTTATCCAAGTTCATCCGGAGACCGATGCGTGCAGAAGAATCAGCAAGGGTGGTCAGCATGTATTCCAAGTCCTGTACGGTTTCAGCCATGATAACGATATCGTCCGCAAATCTCAGGTGTGAGAGGTTTTCGCCGTTGATGTTTATGCCTCGTCCTTTCCAGTTCAGCGTCTTGAACATATCCTCTAGAGCGTTTGTGAACAATTTGGGGGAAATAACGTCCCCTTGTCTCACACCTCGATGTAAAGGGATATGTTCAGTCTGCTGATTTTGTACTTGGACGGACATAGTCGCGGCTTCATACAAACCTCTCAGCACTTGCACGTATCGCCAATCAATTTGGCACCGTTGCAGGGAATCCAGAACAGACCAGGTTTCAATAGAGTCAAAGGCTTTCTCATAGTCCACAAATGCTAGACACAGGGGCTGGTTATACTCTTCTGTCTTCTGTATAACCTGCCGCACAGTGTGTATGTGGTCTATGGTGCCGTATCCTCCTCGGAACCCAGCCTGTTCAGGGGGCTGGCACTCGTCGAGTTTACGCGCGAGACGATTTGTGATGACTCTCGAAAACAGCTTATAGACGTGACTCAAGAGTGAAATAGGTCGATAGTTCTTTAATAGGGTTTTGTCTCCTTTTTTGAAGAACATAATGACTACACTCTTGCTCCACGTCTTCGGAGTTCTCCCCGAAAAGAGGACAGAATTGAAAATACGCTGAAGCTGTTGTAGCGTAGGAGTTCCACTAGCTTTTAAGAGCTCCGTTGTGATTCCATCCTCTCCGGGGGCTTTTCCGTTTTTAAGCTGTCTGAGAGCCAACACAATTTCGTCTAGGCTGATATCTGGCAAATCTTCGGTATGGTGGCGGGTTAGAGTGGCTCTAGGATCTTCAATATGGGGTTGGGGACGGGACGCTTGTGAGGTGTATAAGTGGCCGTAGAAATCTTTAACTTCCCTGAGAATCTCCGGCTTAGAAGCGACGACACTCCCGTTAGATGTGGTCAACTTCGTCAGATGGCTGCGGCCCAGCTCTTGAACAAAGACTTTTGACCCCCGGTTTCGCTCGATCGCATCTTTAATAGAGCTTGTGTTGGAATTCCGGAGGTCACGTCTTACGAGCTTCGTGATCTTTTTGTTCAAAGACCGCTGTTCTGACGAAGTGACTGCAGGAGTTTCACTCCGCTTCTGCATTAGCTGCAGAGATTCTCCTGAAAGCTTAGACTTCCTAACGGCACCTCGCGTCTCACAGAATTTCGTTCCCTCTTCCCTGAGGATTTCCACCACTTGGTCGAGATCTTGGTCAATATCAACGTCGACTGTGGTTTCCAGGGCAGCGAATCGGTTCTCCAGTTTCAGCTGGAATGTTTCAGACCCAACTACGGACTGGAGCATGTTAGGTCGGAGCGTGGACTTCATTAGACGGACGCGTTCAAGCTTGCAGTCGATATCTAGAGTGCCTCGGACTAGTCGGTGATCACTGCCGGTTTTAAACCTAGTGATCACTGAGACATCTCTAAATATACGCTTCTTGTCCGTCATAATGAAGTCGATCTCGTTATTGGTCATAGAGTCGGGCTTTGCCACGTCCACTTCCGCCGGGGATCTTTCTGAAAAAAAGAATTCATCAGAAAAAGCCCCTCTTTTTCCAGGAAGTTGACGAGCATTTGCCCCCTATGATTCCTGCTTCCAATTCCGTATGGACCTACTACCGATTCGCTGCTTGATTGTACTCCCACTTTAGCGTTGAGATCCCCCATGACAACGTTGAAGTGAGCCTTTTGGGTGGTGTGCAAGGCCTTGGAAATGTCCTCGTACATTTCCTCCACTTCATCATCCGAGTGTGCCGAAGTCGGTGCGTATACTTGGATAACTTTAAGGTTATACCTCTCGGTGAGTTTGATCACAAGATACGCTACCCTTGTCGACACACTGGAGATTTCTAGAACGTTGTCAGAGAGGACCTTGTGGACCAAAAACCCGACACCGCCTTGGGATGGTTGGTCTCCCTCTCTGAAGTACATAAGATGACCGGATTCCAGGGTCACGGTATCCTCCCCCTCTCTTCGGATTTCACATAACCCTAGAATGTGCCATCTTATGTTCTTCAGCTCCTCTTCGAGTTGTGCCAGATGTTCATCAAGCCGTAGCGTGCGTCCGTTGTACGTTGCCAGTGTCAGTCGGTGTTGGCGGCCTACCGTAGCCCGGGGATTCTTAGCACCCCCTGCCCCGCCGTTACCATGACCGCCGCCTTGGCCAGGAATAGCAGGGCGACCGGGAACTGGGGGCCGTTGTGTAGTTGTGTCTGCCATGAAGGTTTTGCCCAAATAATCACCACGCGCTGGGCAGTCGGGTTGGGTGATCGCAGGACGTAGCTTCTCGCACCGGTGACGCTGCTGCCCGTCACCGGTCTGTGGTATTTAGTTACGCCGCTTGGAATGGTTATACCGCCATTGGTCGGTCGCCAGAGCCTCGTCAGCTGATCGGCAGGATGCACCGCGGGCAGGTGAGGTTGGCTGGGAGCACTAAGGTGAAATTGTGCTCCCTTACATCCCACAGTACACAGCTTATTGTATATAAGTATAAATCGTTTTTAAACTCAAGATTTTTGTAAAAACATCATGCGAAATAAAAGCGTTTGACCACTCTCGCGCCAAGTGGTAAGCGGTGATTTGGATGAAGATATATCTTAGATGGTCCAGCAAAACTGGTCAGAGTATTAATAATATTCTCACGGACGCGTGTAAAACTGTATTCAATACTTATATCTGTTATGTCTACTAAAATATTCCATATATAAATCCCAATAATTTCAAAACAAAAGGTTCAGGTTTATTCATCCACAGACGTGCTTCTGTCTCTTCCCTGCAATCATCTAACTTCAACTACTGTCTTCAGAAATCTACCGTCTTCTTAACGCCCTCTTAATAGCTCCGATAATTGAAAACTTCGGTTTAATCCGAGACCTGCGTAAATTGAAACGTGCCGGGGCGGAAAAAAGATAATTATTTGCTATTATTGAAAAATCGGAATTCGTTTTAGGAAATGTTAATGACGTTAAACATTAGGACCCCTTGTCCGTTAATGAAGAGAGCTTAACGGCTTGTCTCAAATTCGGGGACTCTTAAACGGAAACGAAAATTGACCTTTTTATTCAAATTGTATAGGAATGGAAATATCATAACATTGTTACGTTCCAGCGAGCATTTGGTTAATTAACAGCGACGTCGCTTTGCGACAGTAAATAAGTAATTAAAAACAAAAGACTTTAAAATGGCAGCAGAACGCAATGCCTCTAGTCTCAGAAGTATGACTGAGATAGTAAATAGAATAATGAGACTGAAGACACTTCAGAACAGAAAGATATGTACGGTTTCATTGAAGATAATTATTTCAGGTCATGATAGGTCCTAAAGCAAAGATAACTGTGTGATTTTTTTTTTACAGCGATATACTATCTAACGGCTAACCTCATGTTAGGTGACGATGTGGTTCACGATGCAGCACGCTTGCTAAAGGAACGACTACACCGCGGCGTCCTGCGTGCGCGATCTAGGCGGCGATCAGATAGCGCGGTAATATTTGTACCGACTGGTTCACACCAAACGCAATCTACGCCAACCAGAAAACGATTCAAATTCAAAATTCAAAATGTTTTATTGCACAAAAATAATACACACTTAAATAAAAGTCGCTAGACATCAAACTGGACGAGTGAACGCGATTACATTTCAGACCCGGAACGCGCGCGCGGACTCAAGACGCCGTGGTGTGGTCTTAGCTTAAGATGATACGACACGTATTAACTAGCGACTTGAAGACCCGTAGATGGTACTTACCGCCGCGGAACGAAGCGCTGAAATGATTTCTACCCTTCCAATGATTTCGACTCTTTTTAGCCACCAACGCAAAAATAAAGGTGGGTTATAAGTTTAGCGTATGTATATATGTGTGTCAGTCTGTCTTAGCGCTCAAATGAGTTAACTAATGTTACGTACTACTATTAATTATTCTATGCTAATGTCGAGAGTATTCTTAACCTTAATTCATGAAAATCCGTTTAGCCGTTTAACAACTATGAGCTATTTTAATATAGTAGACGATGCTATCAGATCTAGGTCTAAACAATCCAAAATTCTGTCCTCTCACTTCAATGATATTGTAATAACATGGTAGCATTAACCTGATGCTGGGGCATCTCCTGGAGTATACAGAATACTCTACTCCTCGCCAACTTACAGTAGAGATGTCTTGTTTAGGCTCATTAGAATGGTCTAAAATAAATAGACAGACCATACATGGATCAAATGGGATTTTTTTAAATTGTTATAAAATGGCCATACTAATACACACTCAATACCCACAAATTGATTGGAAGCATATCAGCCGCTAGACCGCGAAAGCTTCAGTGAAATAACATAATTTGTACTGTCCACGGCTAGGTGAACCAAAGACCATAAAAAGGTATAACATATTTTGACTTTCCTGGTTAATGACTTTAAAGAAAAGGCCGAATAAATAAAAAAAGCTTTTATTCTCTGTAAGAATTAGATATTCACTTTAAAATAATAATTATACACCAAAAAAAATATTTATATAAATAGATGGCGATAGATAGATTTTAAACAATACCTACGAATCTATGATCATTGTATTGTGCTTTGGGGTTTTTTTTTTTGAGTAAAACATCTTTTTCATTTTAAAACATGATTAAAACTAAATATAGTAATGCAATAATTAAACCAAAACCACTTCCATTATAATTTGAGATCGATTAAAAACTAAAAGAACCGACTTCTAATACCGCGCTAGTCATTTTCAGTAGTGTTTATCTCCATATCTCTGGAGATACTGAATGTGATATGACCAAAAAGATGACACACGTATTAACTAACTGGCTTACCAGATTAGGTACTTTATAATGTAGACAGCTCTCTTTTGCAAGTATTTTTAGAAACTCTCCCTGTAAAATCCAGACTCCTTGCAGGCATATTCAGCATAAGTCAAGTCGTATACATTTTAATCCACCCTCCAGCCAAATTCCAATATGTAGAACCTTATCTAAGGGTCTTATTTCTTAGAAAAAACAACTACATCTTAAGGCCTCGTTTTCCTAGAAAAAACCAAACATACCCCTTCAGGATCACGTCCAGATGGCCGACGCGATCATCTATTCGGAATAGAATTCTGACGCCTTGGTTTCTGTTGATTTTCTCCGATAGTCGTTATTGAGAAACTTTTTCCATTATTCAAACGGGAAATGCTGGGAAAAGGAAGGCGGTGGTCATTCCGACAAACTCTTCACTTTCATTTTAGGTTCTAGATTTTAATCCTGTTTAAGGAACGAAGTTTTCGAGTTTTAATCGGGGTGGTAAGTTTCTGGAACATTTAGAAATCTGATGAGAGGTTGCGGATTTAATTATTTTAGAATATTGTTCTGAATTAATTTTAAACCAATTAAATTGCTTGTGATATCTATATATATAAAAGAAAGTCGTGTTAGTTACACTATTTATGACTCAAGAACGGCTTTACCGGCATGGCTGAAAATTGTTGAGGAGGTAGCTTAGAGCCAGGAGACGGACATAAGATACTATTTATTTTGGTGTTTTTTTTTTTTTTTTGTGAATGTGTGCGTGTGTAGGGAAACAGCACAATGTTGAAAAACATGCTATTTGCATTCTCACCAAAATTCCACTGAAAATCTTCAGTAAACACCTCATCTTTACTGAAGGTATGACTTAGACTAGACTTTTACTTGAAAACTGAGCTGAAATGTGACTCTGACCCATCCTTACGACCAAAATTGATAAAAATTTGAAAAACATTAATATTTGACACTAGCTAAATACACTAATAGAGAGACATAATGAAACTTTAAAAAAATGTATGCTTACCAGCAATCGAGACACTAATAATCAATGCCTAATCAATTTTATATTTTGTCAGAATGTAGGTAAATACAGAGATATGCAAGAATGTGATAGCCAAGTTATGAATGTCGTATGTATACAGTCTTATCCATAAGGCAAAAAATATTAGACAGTTATTCATTAAGTAAGTACCTATACTTATTCAAAATTAAAATTAAATACTGATGATTATATTTTTACAATCAAAATTAAACTCAATCGAACTAATTTCAAGTTAATAACTTATCTATAACAATAATAACATTGTTTCATTGCATCATGTCTTGCTGACACGCGGTTGAAGTACTTGATTGTTGTATTTTTATTCTATTTCTGTATTGCCACAAATTTATTATTTACTTGATAATCAAAGTGCCATAATACATTACTGAACTTAATATCTCTTTTGTATTCATTGTTTTACGTTCATAAAAGCCTAAATTAAGTTAATCTAAAAGGTAACACGACATTCGTTGTCTATTAGGTGGTACGAAGTTCGCCGGGCCAGCTAGTTTATTTTAAAATGTTTACGTTTGGACGTTAAGTTGAACGATATTTTATGCTAACCTTATAAGCTCAAAATGTACAAACTACTGACAAATTTGAAAAATATTAAATAACACAACGACACAAACTAAGCAAGATATATTTACTTGGCTATTACCTATGACGTACGTTGAAACTGAAACTATAATAAAATCAGACGTATCATCTTCAATTTAGCTGCTCACACACTTACATATAAGCACATAATACAAATGAACACACAGACACACACGCACACACGAACACGCCAATATTTTATTTAGGTATGTACATAGACATACATACATACATTTTACAGGTTGGCAAATATAATACCGTGTGCCTAATAATTGCACAAATGAACCTCGTGTATTTCGCACGATAAGTACAGTTGTAGGTTTTTAAATCACGTTAAAACAGGTATATTGAGAGGTATACCATTCGAGGCTTAGCCTGTTCGCCATTCTCGACCATATCATCGCTCACCTGGTGGTAAGCCAATGGTCAAACGCTAGCGGCAAAAAGAAAGAAGTTTTTTTTATATCGGATAGGATAGCAGCTAGCCTATCAGATATTTAAAAAAATATTTTATCATGCGGTGAGATAATGGTCAAACGCTGCCTATCTAATACTATAAAAATCTTTGTCCTGACATACTGACTGCCTGATTGACTGATAGACAACGCACAGCCTAAACCACTAGTCGTAGAGACATGAAATTTGGAGGGTATATTTGTCTTAGTACGTAAGGGTGTACTAAGAAAGGATTTTCCAAAATTCATCCCATTAGGGGATGAAATGAGGGTTCAAAGTTTGTATTGAGAAACAAGATGAGATAGTCTTTTCTATTCGAAACTTCACACAAGTGCTTCAGTAAAAAAAAAGAAAATACGTGTTTCAGGCTTTTTCAAAATTCTACTCCTAAAAGGGTGACATGGGGTAACAAAGTCCGAAAATCAATATTATTATTTTGGATTGCGCTGAAATTTGGTATACAGATAGTTATTACGACGATAGTTCTCTCTGAGAAATGATTTTCCAAAATTCACCCCTAAAGGGGATGAAACGGGGGTTCAAAGTTTGTATTGAGAAACAAGATTAGATAGTTTTTTCTATTCGAAGCTTCACACAAGTACTTCAGTAAATAAATAAGTAAAAACATGTTCAGGCCTTTTCAAAATTCAACCCCTGAGAGGGTGAAGTGGGGTAACAAAGTGTAAAATCAATATTGTTTTGGATTGCACTAAAATTTGGCATGCAGATAATAATTATGACGTTAGTATCTGCTAAGAAAGGATTTTCCAAAATTCACCCCTGAAGGGGATGAAACGGGAGTTTAAAGTTTGTATGGAGAAACAAGATAAGATAGTATTCTAATCGAAACTTCGCACACGTACTTCAGTAAATAAATAAATAAATACGTGTTTCAGGATTTTTCAAATGCTACCCCTAAAAGGGTGAAGTGGGGTTACAAAGTCTGAAATCAATATTGTTACAGATTGCGCTGAAATTTGGCATGCAGATAGTTATTTTAAAGTAGGTATCCACTAAGAAAGGATTTTTCAAAATTCACTCTTTAAGGGGATGAAGCAGGGGTTGAAAGTTTGGATAGTAATTTTATTCGACATTTCACACAAGTACTTCTGTAAATAAATAAGTAAATACGAGTTTCAGGCTTTTTACGAAGTCTGAAAATAAATATTGATTTAGAATGCGCTAAACTTTAGAATGCAGATAGTTGTTATAACGTAGGTATCCGCTTAGAAAAAATTTCCTAAAAATTCTCCCCGGATATTACTTATTATTTTTAATAATATATAAACTTATAGATTTACTTAAGTACTTCTGTAAATAAATAAGTAAATACGTGTTGCAGGATTTTTGCAAGGGGTTGGTAAAAAAGTCTGAAAATCAATATGGTTTTTCGGGTTATATAAATATGAATTCCTATTTCCCTTAGTCACGCAATAGCTTGAAAACGGGTCAACTGATTAGGCTTTTACTTCTCTGATGTCTTTTATGATAGAAAGGTTTTTACAAAATAAAAGTTTCAAGTAAATAAAAGAAGTCTTTAACGCGGGCGAAGCCGCGGAGCACTTCTAGTCGGATCTAAAATGACATCGTCAGAACTAATCTTATTTAATGTAAGCCTGATGTACCTACGTAATTTATGGTAATACCTTTCAACAAAAGGCATCAAATCCAGAAACAACCGCGCAAAAAGCTAACATCGATCACAGTCATAAACGAAAGATAACTTTCATCATCGTTAAACTTTTTAAATTCCATTACGAATTTTACATCCATAATATTCATCTTGCTAAACGAAGTTCCGATAAAACTCTTGGCAACTCGCAAATCAATAAAAAGTGACAGCTACACGATAAAAGGTGAAAAAAAGTAAAAGAGCGATGAATTTTCTTTGTAAGAAGCTACGTAAGTAAATTGTGAATGTCGTGATGAATGCTTCCCGGGAATAATGAATTGCCATCAGGTAGGGTTGCTAACTGTGCTCTTATTCACTGACAGTGGCTCGTAATTGTCCTGGAAGCATGCCATCAATTTGCAATGTTCCACTCGTAACAATAAATGACAATGGTAAATATTTGGCTTGTTCCGCTGGCAGTAAATCCTTTGGCTTTAAAATTATGATAATACAGACGACATCAATTGTGATGCCATACATGAAGGAAATAAGTTAATGCGTTATTATTATTATTAAGACAATAAAGCGTTGTAAATAAAAATAGATAGCTGAAATAGTGGAGAAGCGCTACCCTTTTTCGCATTTAAAAAATATGTAAATAATGATATAAATACTAGAGACTTAAATAGCGTCATAACATATTCCATAACACCTGACTTACTTAGGCTGAGTTTCACCATCTTACTTTAACTATAACAAACGTCAAAAATCTGTGAAAATCCATGTAAAAACACCGGTTAATAGTTATAGTTACGGTTAAAGTAAGATGGTGCAACTCACCCTTACTGTTATCATGTAACAGTTAAGCAAGAAAGGACATATTAAACTTTGATTAGAATTATTGACGAACATACTGATATAGTTGGTTAGTGGCCATAAAGATAAATAAAACTGGACAAGTGCGAGTCAGACTCGCACGCGGAGGGTCCCGAACCGCACTATAATACCAGGGTAATATTATATTACATTACCGTGCCAATACTAAACACGCTTATTTACTACAACGCCATCTAACGAATATCTAACGAACTTCTAACACCAACTAAGTGAACGTTAACACAAAGGTTTTAGGGTAGGTGTTTAATATAATTAATAAGGTAAAACATCGTTCATAGATGGCGCTATAGTAAAAACACGTTTTTTGTGTGGGGACCCCCTTTAATTTTTAACTTTGTTCTGTTTTTAGTATTTGTTGTTATAGTGGCAATAGAAATTACATCATCTGTGAAAATTTCAACTGTCTTACTATCATGGTTCATGAGATACAGCCTGGAGATAGACGGACAGACAGACAGACGGACAGTGGAGTCTCAGTAATAGGGTTCCGTTGGTACTCTTTGGGTTCGGAACCCTAAAAACTAAGAACGCGTTAATAGTAGCGCGTATTCAGAGAGGCCTATGTCCAGCAGTTGATTGATGCAGACTGATAATAACTATAAAGAATTAGAATTGGACGAGTACAATACATATATTTCTTAGTTACTTATAAACGTCATATACCTAACTTACGTAAACTTATATATTTTATTAATTTTGCCCTAGGGTTTCGCAAGAAATCATACAAACCCAAATAAAAAAACTGTACTCTCCAATTAGAAGTTTAGCAAGAAAAAAAGTTGACGACATTCCCGTTTGTTACGTCACGTCTCTGACATCAATGTAATTTTACTTTTTAATGAAGTGGTAACCCTGGCAAGTGAAGTCACCGTGTCCTGAATGTAAAGACACGATGAGCTCAGTCCTGACGAGATTTAAGAGTTCTTTGACGATTCGCCTCGGCTTTGTAGTGTTAATATTGTCAGCAGTTTATCTCGGGAGTTGGGATTCATCTCTGACTTCGTCGCTCAGTGAGAACTTATCAGCTTATATCGTCAAATCATGTGAGGTTGCATTATTTTGACCCTAGAGAGTGAGAAAAAGGATAATGTCAATTAAAATGTTCTAAAATGTACATATCTTTTTTGGCATTATGTGATATGAGCGTACCTTTGTACTGCACACAGAGCAGGAGACCTATAAGTCTGCTGTCTGCTGTTCTGTGGTACTGCATATACATGTACTCGTACGTATACTTTTATTATTATCTTCCTTCGCTCCAGTTTTAAGACAAGCTTTGAATGCATATTAAAAGGAAAAAGACTGAACTTTGAACTTTGTCATTCTATCTTATATTATTTCTGAGAATGACATAAGTAATGATGTAGGCCAGGCCATACCGCCCTAGGGCAAGATTATTTTTAATTTAACGTTCTTCAGAAAATACGATTACTTGAGTGATTATATTCGTGATTATATTTAACGAAATTTCGTCTTTCTTGTTCTACATTGTTAGCCACTTTACCAATATTCTATAACACCAACTGGTTTCGATACATGGAGATAATTAAAAGTACTTACGCGTAGTTATGTTATACAAAACTAATTTCTACACAAAAATAAAGACTGAAATTATTAACAACGGACCAAATTACAGTTTTAATATAGAGTTGATAGGAACAAGCTGGCGGACTCGGCAAGCTTACCTATTCTCTAAGGTATAAAAAACCTTTTGAAATACGAGGTCTATTTTCTAAAGCGGATCAACAACAGATTATATCTGTCTTGAACACTATACTGCGTGCTCTAGCATAGATTTTCCAGTAAGTACTTTCCAGTAAGTCTTTTAAGTTTTCTGATCCCAGTGAAAGCTTCGTTCACCTGTTTGGAAAATCTTATCATCACGGGTTAGTTTATGTTTAGTTAATCTGAACAAATTTATTTTATAGGCTTTCGATTTGTTTGATGTGTGCAATCTATTTTAAACACTTTGATCACAATTTAAAATTGAATTCACCACGAAATATTTTATGTTTAAAAAATTGTGTTCTGTGATTACGCCCGCATTTTAAAGTGTCTTTTAGTTGTTCAGGCAAACTAGCTAAACATAAAAATCTACGTGATATCACCAATAGGTTACTGATAAGGTACGACCGTGGCGGGTTCCACGTTGAAACAATCATATGTCACGCCAATCAGCTCACCATGTTCCAGCATTATTTTCAGTGTCTGCCAGTTTAGAAAACAAGCTAAGATAATATTACACAACATTTCACAGTGTATAAAATATCGCGTATTGTGTGCTTAAGCCAAATTTTTAATATTTCAACAACAAACAGTCTATTTTGCAATTTTATTTTGAATTTAAAACATCCAATGACAAGGCTACTGTCATGGCATCGTAAATGACAAGCGTGTGAAGTGACGTCTTCAGTGACGCCATCATTAACAGACAACATTTACGGTCTCAAGAGCGCAGATTGAAAAAAATGCTATTTATTAACCCTACAGATCCAAGATTTCACTATAACGTAGTGAAATCCTAGATCCTGTGATTAACCCCCGATACAAAAAGAAGGCCGTTATAAGTTTGACGTGTGAATCTGTGTTTGGTGTATGTCAAACTTTTAACACCCCTTCTTTTGCGTCGGGGGTTAAAAATCTGTTGTTCAGAGTTCAGCAGTAGTTGAGAGCCTACTGTTGTAAAAATATTTTGTTGATCTCACGAGGTTAACTCCAAGGGTAACCCTAATTCATAGCCATGTTTCAACATTTTTATCTTCACCAGGCTATAAACCTAACCCTTGCCGAAATTAATGACTCTTTCCTTTGTTTATAGGCAATTAGACATTATCTGAATACCTAGATTTTGTAACGATGTAATTTCATTTGACCTTAATTAAAATTCAACAGAGAATAATTAATAACTGGTGTTCGTATATTATAAACTTTACTTTTTTTAAGTATTTGCTAAAATTGAAAATTGTTGAATATATTGACTACTAGCTGTTACCCGCGGCTTCGCCCGCGTTATTTGAGTCTTTATGACCTTTGAGGTCAAGATCGATAATCTCTTAGGCTTTAAGTCAGCATAGATGACCCTAAAGTCGAACTCAATATCCTCTTTTGATAAAGTCATTAATCATTTTGGTTAGGTATACGAAGTTGTGCTGTTTAAATGTTTAACTCAACACAAAAGTTCCTGAAACATTTCTTACAAAGAAAATAAGGTGAATAGCTGCGCGAGCGCAGCGAGTGCTATCATTGCGCGAGCGAAAATTTTTTATGACCCTGACAGTTTTACGACCTAATAATCAACTCACTATAGATGACTCTTAGGTCGAACTGGATATCGTTTATTGTTAAAGTTACTAATAATTACTTGGTAAACCTAACCAAGGTTTACCAAGTTTTGCTGTTTAAGTATTTCAGTCAGTCTAATGTATGAGGCTGTTGAAACACGCTATTATACGCTATATAGCGTTATTATTGCGCGAGCAAAGCGAGCGCGAAAAATTTTGACGACTTTTTATGACCCTGACAGTTTGTATGACCTACTAAGTCTACTAAGTCTACTTCACATAATACTACTTTCTATGGAAACTCCTTTCATTTTAAAGCCGTTGTGCTATGGAATTCCTTACCTGTAGAAATTAGACGCTCTCAGACAATAGATACTTTTAAAAGCCGTGTCAAGGCCTACTACCTTTCTTCGTCATAACTACTTTTAAAACTATCTGTTTCCTTTGGTATTATTGTTTTAAATTTTGTAATATTTAAGTATTTATTAATATATATGTATATATGTATATATATATATATATATAAATATATGTGTATGTATGTATTATATGTGTATATATTATGCATTTATTTTAGGGTATTTATTATAGTGTAGTTTGTTTACAATTTGTTAAAATTTATTATTATTATACTTGGTAGTGATAGGTTTGTTATTTTATTCACACGTTTTATAAACCACCGCCTTCGTGATTGTAATCCTTTCCTTGCATGGTTGTCTGGAAGAGATCGCTTAAAGCGATAAGACCGCCCATTGACGCTATTAGATTTAAATTGTTTAGTTTTAATGTGTTTCTGTTTTTTATAAGTGGTCAATAAAGAGTTTATCTATCTATCTATCTATCTAAGTCAACACTGAAGACAATCAGGTTAAATTCGATAATCACTTATTTTAAGGTTTACATTCATTATGATTATTGAAGGTTGTACTGTTTTAAATTATGACTCGTTTTGATGCATGTGGCTATTAAAATACAAAAGTTGTTGAAATATTACCTACAAAGTAGATAAAACAAATACTTGCGCGAGCGCAGCGAGCGCTATCACTGCGCGAGCAAAGCGAGCGCGAAAAATTTACGATTTTTTATGACCCTGACAGTTTGTATGACCTACTAAGTCAACACTGAAGACAACCAGGTTAAATTCGATAGTCACTTATTTTAAGGTTTATAATCATTATGATTATTGAAAGTTGTAATGTTTCAATTTCTGACTCGTTTTGATGCATGTGGTTATTTATATACAAAAGTTGCTGAAATCTTACATACAAAGTAAATGAAACGAATGTTTGCGCGAGCGCAGCGAGCGCTATCACTGCGCGAGCGAAGCGAGCGCGAAAAAGTTACGACTTTTTATGACCCTGACAGTTTTTATGACCTACTAAGTCAACACCGATTACCCTAAGGTTTAATGTGGCTGTTAAAACGCGAAAGTTGATGACTACTTATGACCCTGACAGTTTTATGGCCTAATTAAGACACCAATTAAGTCATTATAGAGGAACCTAAGGTAAAATTTTTATGATTATGTTAATTCTATATAAGTTTAAAAAAAATATAGGCACCTACACTTAACTGTCGAAAGAAGTATTCTTTGCCCTTCTATGCCCTATTAAATGTCTTTGTACACAATGTCATGTGAAACGGTCAAGCCTTTTACCCGAAAAGAGGCCACACATTTATAAAATTCAATAATATAAAACTGACAACTGGACTCGATTGTAAAAAAAGTAACCTATGTGCTCGGATAATAGATTCTACTCTTGGTCTATGTCTTATTGACTGTCTCTGTACAATTTTTGCTCAATCGGTCAACTCGTTTAACCGAGAAGAGGGTCACACGTTTAAAAAAATTAATAAAAAGTGTTACCCAGGCTCAACCGCTAAAAAATATCCTTTGTCGTTCTATGCCCTATTAACTGTATTTGTACAAAATTTGAGCTGAATAGGTCAAAACGATTGCCGGTAAGAGGCCACACATTATTCCATAATAAAAATCTGGACACCCAAAATTGCCAGCCAAAAAAAAAGTATCCTATGTCTTATTGACTGTCTGTGTACAAAATTTCAGCTGAAATGGTTGACCCGTTTGACTGACTGGCCACACATTTACAAAGTTCAGTAAAAAAAATCTGGACACTTGGACTCAACTGCCAGAAAAAAAGTATCCTATGTGCTTCTATGCCATATGAGCTGTATATGTAGAAAATTTTTGCCGTATCGGTCAAGCCGTTTTGCTGATAAGAAGCCACATATGCACAAAATTCAATAAAAAAATCTGTTTACCCAGACTCGATAGCCAAAAAAAAGTATCCTATATCTCATTCTGCCCTATGAAGTGTCTTTATACAACATGTCAGGAAAATTGGTCAAGCCGTTTATTCGAGAAGAGGTCTTATATTTACAAAATACAATTAAACATATTTGGTCCCCCTGACTCGATAGCCAGAAAAAAAGTATCCTATATCCTATTTGGCCCTATGAACTGTCTTTATACTACATTACAGGCAAATCGGTCAAGCCGTTTATTCGAGAAGGAGTCTTATATTTACAAAATTCAATTAAAAATATCTGGACCCCCTGACTCGATAGCCAAAAAAAAAGTATCCTATATCCTATTCTGCCCTAAGTACTATCTTTGTACAAAATTTCAGCCAAATCAGTCAAGCCGTTTGACCGTGAAGAAGTCCCAAACAAACAAACAAACAAATAAACAAACTGACTTTCGCATTTATAATATTGGTGTTGATGAGGCTTGCCTATAAACGTTATAATGTGCAAGATATAGTTGTTCGTAGCCAGCGCTACGCATCTTCGTAGCATTACGTAGTAACTGTTATACTCATCTGTGGTCGTTGGTTGTGATAGGTAAGTAACGCATGTAGCGTTAATTTGGTAGAGATGGCATAATATACGTACTATCAAATTTCCAATGCAAGATGTAGAAGTAGCAATTTGTTGAAATTGGCTATAACATCTCACTCCGTTACCAAATAACTCATATGACAGAAACATCAACCCTTCCTAGTTCAATTGTAATTTTAATTAAAGCACACAATGCCATCAGACCAGGGATGGGACATAAATATGTCGATAAATTGCTGGAGCGATTCGAAGCATTGTCGAGTATTTCGTAGGCGTGTAAACAATAGACAATTTTAGGGGTTCGATCTGCTTTGAGATAGCCTCAACAATTTCAGCTGTACCTTCGTCAAAGTAAGGACTCCCCTAATAATGCCGACATCGGAATTTATGCCGACCCCAGGCAGCCCTTACACTGTTGAAATGGTCATTTTGAGTAAAGTACCTGTCAGTCCAAATAATACCGAGCTCTTGTTCTGACTTATCAGCTTGTTTTGCGTTTAATCTCTAAAGTTCTACTCTCGGTCTATCCATAACGACCTGTGTTGTTAAGAGCTCATAATGTTGAACCTACTATATTGAGTGATATTTAGGTCTTGCAATCAAATTGTTGCAAGTAAGACTCGTCATCTAGCTAGATATTTTAAGGTAACGCATGCGTAGTTTTTACGTTTGCGTTCATTGACGTAAATATTGGCAATCCAGAATTATGCCACAATTCCTGGTATCGCTTACAATTAGACGGTCATTATGTCGACGGTGTTATGTCATATCGAAACAAAAATAGAAATCTTTAGTATATTTTGTACGTGTGTAAACCCACCTTATACACTATGATGTGTGGAAGAGATCGCTATGAACGACAAGACCACTGACAATATCATTTGAAATTATTTGATTAGGATATTTTTTTGTAACTGCTATTCAATACAGTGCTTATCTATCTATCTACAGTCATATATTATTACCGTGAATTTATTAAATTAATAATAAGGCATATCCCAAAATATGCAACAGCGACTATACATGCAGGTATAGATCTTCTACGATAACATGGCCCGCCCCTCCAAATTTCTGTTTTAATGTGTGCAGTCACATCCTTACGAAAGACTTTGTATGTAGTTGTAATGATTCGTCTTCAGTAGCAGGCCGGCAGCGGAGTCAGTATATATTATGTTACTCTTTGGGCAGCGGTCTGAGACAGTCAAGTTGTTGAATCTACGTCGCTCAGTGACACGAAAGTACTGATCGCACGACAACTTACCAGGTCATGGAAAAGTTACGAAAAAAAAAAATGCGGTGTCAGGTAATTTTTAAATGTGCATTAGTTTCATTTTGTAAAATATTGTCTATTATATTTTAGGCAAGAGAAGTGATAGCTACAGTATACCAACATTATGAAGCATGAGGCTGAAAATGGAGTGGAACGCTTGACAGACACCACATGGAGAACTTCCAGAGCTGTGGGAGTTAGCGAAAAGACTATAACAAGAATTCTCAAAGAAAAAGCGAAATGTGATGCAATTGGTACACAAATGAGCTCACCACATAAAAACAAAAATCAAATGATCGATCGCACGATGTGGGCCAACACTTGCAGATATGTGGAGGAAACGGAATTCGAATATTGGAAACGATATGATACGACAATGAGCAAAAATGTATTATTCACGTAGGAGAATCCGATTCTGAAAATGACACATCAAGCTTCTATGACAGCGATGAGCAAAATTATAGTTCCAGTGCCCTTGGACCATGTGTTTTTTTATAATAATTGTGATTACTAATCTTTGAAAATGATTTAGATGTCGTAGTAATTAAAAGTGATTTTAGTGATTGAATTTATGTCAAATTAAATGTGTTATAAATACATTAAAAATGTTTTATTTTACTGAAATCGTTAAACATGCAAAATATTTCAATATTATATTTATAATAAATAAATAAATAAATTTGTACACAATAAAATTTATTCATAGTTTTTGTGCAATCAGTACTCATAATATCTCAATTGTTATCAGATTTCTTGGTCAACTTGCTATAATTGGCACTGCCCTACATTGTTGACAAATTATGAACGTAATTTGAAGCCAACCTAACATAACGGAAAATATTGCTTATAAATTTCATAGAAACTTTTTTTGCAGTGTTGGTTGGTACAAAGTACGTTCATAATTATGAGTTATTTAATTATGTATGCAATGTCGCGGAACCGGCAGTACCAGTACGCACACATGCGTGGTGGTGAGCTGTAAATACTTTCACAAATACTCTCAAACGTTTTTAAATTATGGAGGGGCGGGTCATGTTATCGTAGAAGATCTCTATACAAAATATCACACAAGCTGAAAACACTTGTCATTCACAATTCAAACTAAAATTCCGTGCTAAAATTCTTCATTTGACTGGCAGTTACTCTAGCTAAGATATTCTCGCATCACAAACAAAAATATTGCCGCGTAAAAAAAAACAAAGAGCAAGTAGATATCTATTTCTATCTGTGTATTTCATCCAATCTATTTCTGTACACCTCGAGTATCTATGCCGAGTGTGCATAACCGATTTATATCCATTCCTTCCAAAAGGGGTAGAACTGACAAGCTTCTGCCAGAGCGAGGTATTCATCTCTCAAGGGAGAGCATTATGAATGAAGGGGCTTGTTGGAAATAGTAGCTATGTACTTGTATAATACTATTTATGTGATACATACAATCTTTGAGAAATGTTCATCGAAATCTTTTATGGTATTAGCAAAACACTGGTTTTATGTCTGCATGTAATAGTTACTGTGGCGTTATTGATTTTTGTGTTATTGCACAACGCTTTACTTAAGTAATTTAATTGTTTACAAATTTTAGAGATCTCTATTACAGGAAGTTGTATTCTACCTACCAACTTTGTTCAAAGGCTTTAAAACCTGTCACTCAAACTTATACTCATAAACCTCATTGAAGTGCAGAGCAGACTTCATTTCTCACACCTGTTCATTTGAAGTCGTAATTTGAATAATTGCTTTCACATCGTGAAAACTCTTACGCAAACCATAAAAAATATGTCAATAAAATTCCTATATCCCGTAAAGTAAGCACTTCGCATTCTAGAGATGTAATAAAGTAGATAACTCGCGATAACAGCTGAAATAATACATTGAAATGCTCAGTAAAGTACAGCCGTCAGCGAGGTGCGGATATATTGAACTTTATAACAGGGTAGTAGAGGCGTGAATGTTAGTGGATATGTTGAAGAGTGTACCTAAAGTACGATTTCACAGCGACATTCAGGCTTCCGTTCAGAATCTCAAGTGTGTGGGAGGACGACTTTGCCTATGCAGCTCTGGAGGTTTTTGTATCGCTGAAATATCGAATGGTTGGAAAACGAATAGGCGGGATTTTTGGCGACAGTTTTATGGGATAAACAACCAACTGTTTTAGTTGATACTTCGGTTTTATTTCTGTAATGCACTGACATTTTATGCTGGCCAGGAGGTTTCTCATTAGGTTTTCTATTCACGCTATGGTGTACATAATTTATTAATTTAAGTGTAGACCTAAGTACTAAGAACCTTTGTAAATTGGGTCAATAAGGATTGAGCTAAGTAATTTGAAGTAAAGAGATTTGACCGATTTATATGATAATTAAAATTAATTTCAAACATTACGCTATGGAAACTAATAATACCTACCCATCTTGCAACAACATAAACCACAGTTCTCATCTGATATTGTCTATATCGCCTCTTTGCTTCAATAACGTGTTATCTTGAAAAACACAATTTTACAGTATGCAATTTTTTGACTTTCAAAAACTATGTTATCTAAACTAATTGATGTTTTTCCTTTATGTTCATTTAAGCACGTAGTTTAATAAATAAGCTTTCTTAAATTATAAGAAAATTTTGATTATATAATAAATTAGACAAAAAATGGCGTATTTACAAAAAAAGGGGGATTATATCTCATTTTTCTAAAAATATGAAAAAAGATAAGTGTAACAAACAAATAAGTCACGGTGTCGATGCCATTATTTTTATTTAGTCAACGAGTTAAATAATGAAAACACGTTGTTAAAATTTAACCCTCTGGATTTCAGAATAATTTATTTTTATTGAAAGAAGGTTACTGCAGCCAAGCCAAGTAAAAAAATTTAAAAACCAAAATTATTGGTGATAGTCACAAGTTACAAATTGTTAAATAATCATATAATTCAGTCTAATATACTAATATTATCACAATTTTTATTATGCATAAAGTTTCATATTAACTGCAGAATGATTAAATAATCTAAGATAGTCAGCCTCTTATCTGTATACAAAACGGCAAACGTTACTGACTGATTGATCTATCAACGCACAGCTCAAACCATTAAACGGATTGTGCTGAAAGATTGATTGGAATGCAGATAGTTATTCTGACGTAGATATGCGCTAAGAGAGAATTTACCAAAATTCATTTCTTAATGGGATGAAACGGGGGTTCATAGTTTCTATGGAGAAACAAGTTTAGACAGTATTTTACTTTCGATACTTTACACAAGTACTTCGGTAAATAAATAAGTAAATACGTGTTTCAAGCTTTTTCAAAATTCCACCCATAAGAGGTAGGATAACAAAGTCTGAAAATGAATATTGTTATTTGATTGCTTGAAAACGAGTGGACCAGTTTAGGTAATTCTTTTTTTATGTGTTTTGAAAAAAAAGGTTTTTACGACAGAAAAATTTTAGGTAAATGGAAGAAACTTTAACACGACTAAAGCCCCGGGACACTTTTAGTCATATTATTAGACGTATCTATTCAATTTATTAAAAAGCACAAACAATATCACATTAATTCACTCTTAATTGCATACAAAATACAATCAAACAAAAAACAAAACACTTATCTTGATTATCTCTTCAATGACAAGACAACAACTATCAAATATAATGATAATAAATGGCATTGGGTACATAAACGTATCTCAGGAACAAATCAAAATATAATCACAATAGTATTTATAACTAATATTAATTCATTACAAGTTTAGCGAGCCCTGGTCTTGACTTTAAAACACGTCAACCCCGACGGTTACCGGTTCTCTGACCAGCCCACTGCAACTTCAGCTTGCTGATTTAGCCTTTGAGCTATGTCGATAACTTTGGTTCTTTAACGAATGACTTTATTTCAAATTCGATCCATCAGAGATACTCCGAGCATAGCCGTCTACATAGCTCGCTTAGCGACTTTAAATAGGTGAACCAATCGCACCGTCAGTGTCCCCGTCTTAGCACCGTATGTAATAACTGCTAAGACGCACTCGTTAAAGACTTTCGTTTTTTTTTTTTTTATACCGAACTGGGTAGCACTTGATCACTATCTCACCTGATGTTAAGTGATGATGCGATCGATGATGTAGCGTGCTTACCCAGAAGATACCTATTCACTCGCGATTTGAAGACCCCCATATTGTACTTAATCGGAAACACGGACTCAGGCAGGGTATTCCATTCCTTAGCGGTTCGTATGATGAACGAAGAAGCAAATCGCTTCGTTCGGGTAGATGGTATATCCACCATAAATCGGTGGCGCCTTTTAGTGTCTCTGGATGTCCGATTATAAAATGGGGATGGTGGAATCAAATCATGCAGTTCCATTGCACACTCTCCGAAATGTATCCGATAGAAAACCGATAAACAAGCGACTTTGCGGCGATGCGCGAGACTCTGGAGTCTCTTGCTTACTAATAGGTCATCGCTGATGAGTTTTTTGGCTCTCCTCTCAATAGCTTCCAGTGTCTCCAGCTGGTATTTAGCAGAACCATCCCAAAGGTGAGAACAGTACTCCATACACGACCGGACTTGTGCTTGGTAAAGATTAAGCAACTGTCCCGGTGTGAAGTACCGTCTCACCTTAGCCAAAATGCCAAGCTTTTTTGAGGCTAGCTGCCCAGCTAGCCTCAAAAAAGCTTGAGTCTAGAGCCCTCTAGACTCAATATAAGAGCCGAAATTGAGAGTTGGTGTCAAAGAGATGCCAAGAAGCTCGAGATTGTTACTTATCGGAACGGACACATCCCGGAAAGTAGGAGCTAGTAGAAATGGGCTCCGTTTAGCGGAGAAAAGACACGCCTGGGTTTTCGCAGCATTGAACTTGACCAGACTTCGTTTTCAGACTTTGGGATATTGGCGATGAAATCCTAGCTGCATCCTTCTGCGAGCTTTCTTCACGAAGTTGTTTCTACCCAATTGCAAGATTTGCCTAAGCCGTATTATATTATCAAATAAAATAAAAAATGAGTTTCCGGACTTGTCACGTTATTGAAACAAAGAAGCGAATATGCCTCCATAATTTCACCGTTTCATCAGATGCGCAGGATCTTAATCCCTCAACCTAAATCTGACTTTAAACGCCACTAAACTGCCTTCATTTTACGGCTTGGCCTAACGCCAGTGTCAAAATGTTAGGTATCTTAAAATAGCCCGGAGCGGAGGTTGGCAGTTGACCTCTAGAATCAAAATTAATATATTTAGTATAAAAAAACTATGTACAAAATGTCTTAAAAGTTATTATTTAGGTATCAAGAGTTTGTTCATTTCGAACATACAATTTGAGAACAGAATTGAGAGTATGAATTAGACTTTCAAGGTTAAACGTACACAGAGGCTGAATTAAAGCACTTACTTATTAACTTGTATCGTTGCCGAGATGCCGGTGCCGAGACGTGGACACTAACAGCATAGAAAAGATAATAATCTAACAGTACGACTGGTCCACCAATTTAAAGTCACTCAGCGGGCTAAGGAGAGAGAGCTATGCTTGGTGTTTCGCTAAGGGATCGTATCCGCAACGAAGTAATTCACCAGAGAACAAAAGTGACCGCATAGCTCAACGCATTAGCAAGCTGAAGTGAAAGTAGGCTGGTCATATATGTCGCAGAACCGATAACCGCTGGAGTAGACGCGTTCTGGAGTGGAGACCACGAATTGACAAGCGTAGTGTGGGCCCTATAATAATATATATATAATATGGAGCGACGATATACGCAGGGTAGCTGGCAGTGACTGGCGGAGAAGAGCTGAAGACAGAGCTCAGTGGCGTGCATTGTAAGAGGCCTATGTCCAGCTGTGGACTGATGTGAGCTGATAATGATGATCTTGTATCGTTACACATAATAACATAGCGTAACTTACGTGAACAAGAATATAATCTTTGTAGTACAATACAATAGCATCACATCTTATGATTTGGATCATAGTAAAGTATAAGTAAGTATTTTAATTTTTAATGTGTGGGGTCTAGCACAGAATATTAGAACAGAAGGAAAATTCATATGTTCTTTGGTGTCCAGTCTTTCTTAAAAATTGGATTTTTTGTGCACGCAAATACTTGCGTTTATGCTTTTTCTATTATAATTAGCTTTATTAAAAGCGGAAGGCTTAAGTGTAAGACCCATTTTGTAAAAAAAACGCTACTTCTACTATAAATGGAAACAGGGAACTATGAGAACAGCATAAATACTTAATGATAGACTTACATGCTAAATCATAGCTCGTTTTGCCACAATAAATTATGTGCTGATATTTATCTTCTGTAACAAAATAAGCCCAGCCCGAAGTATCATTTCATGTGTTATAAACTGTAAATTTAAGCTAAGCGGGTCACGCATCATATCCACACCATCGATGATGAGGTACGGGTAGATACGTGATCACGCGATCTGTGATATAGAACAGATATTTTTACATCTTTATTTTACATTCATAGATGTCAAGTTTAACAACTCTGAATTACACAAATTTAGTGCAGTTACTAAAATATTATAACCTAGCTGAAACGATTTTTATTATTCTGATGATTATTATAAAATAATATATTTAAATGCAATTTTAACATTCATGATGACAAATCGGGAGCCAAATTTTAATGGATTATTTCTATTGCTTCCTTGATTGTAAAAAATGTTGGTTTGTATTTTATCCTGCTATTGTGCTATTTTAATTACCAGTATACAGGTATTTTTGAAAGAAATAACCAATATTTATGGTGAACACTTGAATTAAAAAAAATCTTCCATAAGTCTTCATAATTATGTTTTATTTTAAAGTGTAATTATAAGGAGCTACAATTTAATTCATAATAGCTCACCAAGAACGTCAACTTTTTTGTCAACGTCAACTAATTGGCTGAGAGACAGGGAAAATTTAAAGATATCTTTAAATGTTTTCAACTTCACAGTACAATAAAAAAAAAATAAGAGAGAGAAAGTTCTTCCATTTACTGAATAAATGCTTTACTTTATCCTCTTTCTATTGGTATACAACATGTTCTAAAAAGCCCCTCAGTTTTTATACATAATTCGAAGTTCGTTCGAGGGCCCTGTGGCGTAATCGGGAGAACGGTCGGCTTTGATGCCGTGGTACCGAGTTCAAACCGCCGTGCACCAATGGATTTTTCTATCGAAAAATTTATGTGCGCTTCTCACAGTGGCACTCCGGTGAAGGAAAACATCGTTAAGAAACCAACAACCCCCGCATGGTGGTAGGACACTATCTAGTGTCCGCCTGGCCAGCTACCACCCTCAAGTTAGAAAATCTGTCACCAAAACATCTAATGTGTTCCGGCAGCTATCCTTGAGAGCCAGTTCCCATTCTAGGCCTAGCGTGCTTACCATCTTCGACCGCATCATCACTTACCAACAGGTGAGATAGTGGTCAAACGTTAGCCTATAAAGTATAAAAAAAAAGTAAAGAATACACGTTTGATGTATTAGCAAGGGTAATTTTTTTTATTTTTTTATTCTTGCTCTCCCAATCTGATCTCATACAATAATACTCGCACTCCCACCTTTATTCCTGACCACAGAGTCCCCTAGACCTGAATCCTTTTCTTGACCGCTAGAGGCGCCACTCGTGTGGGAAGATGCAACATGCAGGTTTTAATACAGCAAACGCTAACAAAAATTACCCTTGCTAATACATCAAACGTGTTTTCTTTACTTCAAATTATGTATAAAAACTGAGGGGCTTTTTATAACATGTTGTATACCAATAGAAAGAGGATAAAGTAAGGCATTTATTCAGTAAATGGAAGAACTTTCTCTATCTTATTTTTTTTTTATTGTACTGTTAAGTTGAAAAAATTTAAAGATATCTTTAAATTTTCCCTGTCTCTCAGCCAATTAGTTGACGTTGACAAAAAAGTTGACGTTCTTGGTGAGTTAGTATGAATTTAATTGATGCTCCTTAATATTACACTTTAAAATAAAACATAATTATGAAGACTCATGGAAGATTTTTTTTAAATTCAAGTTTTCATCATAAATATTGTTTTTTTTTTCAAAAATAACTCTAAATCGATATCTAAAATATGTTGAGGTTAAAACCGACTAGGGGAGGGAGGAAAGAGGGGTAATGACCTCTTCTATCAGCTATATCAATTTGGCAAACGATGGACCAAACACCCTGTATATCAGTTTAGATGTACCTATTCTGTCATAAACATAATAGTATGCGTTATTTATACATAGTATCTGACAATCAACTGTTACAATATGACGTATCTATCTAGTAAAACTCATTGGAAACTACAATATAGTGTTGCAACAGAAGCGGACACAAATGCTCGTTGATAAATGCTGGCAACAATGCTCATTAATGAAACTGTCAAGTGGTAAATTTTCATTATTTATTCGGGGAAATGTGTGTTTAAATCGTGCGTTTGCGTGATTAGTTCACTCTCCGTTCGCATTTTTGTAGAATTGTCAAGGAAAATTCAAATGCAATTATAGTAAAATTGAATGGAAACAAAAGCTAAATGTGCAGCTAAAGGTGGCAAATGCATGATCAGGTTTTGTTTATATTTTTATTTATTTCTTTAATTAACTTAGGATAAGCATTACAGTTGCCCAATGCGCTTACCTAACTAAATCTATTTAACAATACTTTGATTAAACACAAAAAATAAATTGAAACACAGACACAAACTTTATGTTTGTGTTAAGTAATATTAAATACTAAAAATAAAATAAAACAACAATATATAAATAAATAAATAAAACTATAATTACGAGTATACAAACTTCAAAACAAATGGCATCGCCGCTTTATATATTTCATTTATATCTTTTATATATATTTTATTTATATCTTATAGGCTAGCATTGGCTCACTAAACTATATTGCCCGGTGCTAAGCGATGATGTGGTCAAAGATGGTAAACACGGTAAGCCTAGAATACTCTGACACTCAAGGGCTGTGAGCTGTCGGAACACCGTAAGGTTATAGCGGCAGATTTTATCCTTGAGTTTGCAACAATATTGATTTTCTATCTACCGGAAGGTAGAAAGGGTAGAGAGATCCATAACATCAATGTTGTTGCAAACTGAAGGAGAAAATCTGCCAAAATAATTGTAGCGTTCAGTAGACTTGACTTGACGGTGTATTCGGCCATTAGCATGAAAAGTTTCGCACTGCCATACACCGTTGACTGGACGCCGCTGCAAGTCTACTGCAAACTTGGTGAAAAACTTCATATTGTTTCTTTTAAAATTTTCCTAAATTAAATCTTAAACGTCTTTACAAGCTAGTGCTATTTTTAATACTAATGTGTCTATATATAATAGTTAAAAAGTTACCTGAGCGAATTTGATTCTTGATTCTTGATGAATAGCTGATTAAGGTAAGCATGTACCTTTCAGTTATTCAATCTAACCTTGTTTTACACTGTAATATTATATGTTCATATTCCAATAATTAAACGCAGTCATATTATATACAGATATCTGTTACCTGATACATTTCCTTTCATGCATGTAATCAAAATAACCTGTGCTTTTAATCAAAGCGTTCGAACTGACGGGTAAAAGAGCGTGTGCCCAGAATTTAATCGGCAGCTAATTTATTAAAGCCCAGAATTGCTCGTCGATGCCACAAGTCGGGCATGCAGCCACAGAGTGTTTATGCAATATTCCCAAATTAAATTGGGGTTGCTTCTCTCTCGAAACTGGCTCGGGTTAAGGGGTCCAATATGAGGATAAAGTTTAGTGATTGTTCGTTACTGAAATTTGAGGATATCTTTGAGAGTATCATATTGTTTTCACAAGACATTTTCCTCCAGATGCTTGCTCTATTGTTTTTTTAAAAGTGTACGTAAACCTGAGAGTTGTTTAATGTTTATAAAGTGTAAGTCTCTTTTATCTGGCAATGTAGCGCGTATGTATTTTAGTAGAAATGAAATAACGATCTGTATAAGATGTGCATTTCATTACTACCAGAAAGGTTATGATTTTTACAGGCATGTATGTATGTTTATTTGTTCTCTCATAAATTCTTAACTGGTTATCATAATTTGACAAATGAGGTATCGTTGGATTGTAAGCGACCTAATTTTCCGTTGGTTATACAAGATATGTGATGTCACATAAAATTGAATATGGCGCCCTTTAGAGGATAAAGTCATGTACTAAAAAAATGTTGTATCAAATTTGTTGAGTTGGGTATCAAAAGAAAGAATTTAATTGGCACATCTTAAAATATATATATATATATATATATATATATATATATATATATATATATTGTTAGCTGTTACTCGTGGCTTTGCTTGCATGCACCCTATAATTGGGAATGATTTCAAAAATTAGAGCGTGAACTTTCATTAGTTGAGTGTTAGTTTATACCTTTTTCTACTTTTTCTTTATTGTGCCTGCCTCATCATACAACTGGTAACTTGATATAAAAATATTCTAATACGGACAGCGAAGTCTCCGTAATTATAGTTTTGTTGGTACCCTTGGGTTAGCAAAACAGGGCCCCTAGACAAAATCCAATTTCCTGATTGCCTTCACGCTAACGCAAGTTCAAAATGTATGGAATGACATTTATGTTTCCGCAACAAAAATGTCATTCCCATACATTTTGAACTTGCGTTAGCGTGAACGCAATCAGGAAATTGGATTTTGTCTAGGGGCCCTGATCAATGCACGTATTTAAATTTAGTTACTAGAACAACATAGGGCTATGGGGCCCTAGGAACTTAAAGCCCTATGTAAGTTATGGAACGTTGTGTCCTTTACTACAACGCGTAATCCTATGTAGTTAATCACTGTGTTTACAAACCTCACATCGAAACCCAGCGTATCGTCGTTCGAAAAAGGTACTTTCATTCAATAAAAACAGCAAAGTAATAACGCCAGTACCATCAACACCATAAACGATCATTGTTTTCATCACCAAGGGGATGACTAAAGTAACTTTACCTATTTCCATAAGCGTTAAACATAAATTAGCTGTCCATACTTTTCACTTCCACTTTCGGCGCAGTTAACTTTTATGCGGACCATATAGCACAGTTTACGATGAGACAGTTGTGAAGGTTACTGTTTGTTTTGTTAGAAGTTATGGATCTTATTATAAAGGCTATTATGTGTCAATTTAAATTTAAGCAGATAGTATGTACATAGCTGACTCGATAGCTACGTGGAAAAGTGTGTAAGAGATGCCGCTACGTGATGGAATAGCAAGTGGAATCAGATATTTCTATGTTCAATATGTTGTGATCTGTTGATGTCTGTATGTTGAATGTTACGCGGGATTTGGCAATCACTAGCTTGCGATAAATATGTTTCAAAATCGAGTATGTTGTTTCTATGAATGTACTGCAATTTAGTTCTCTAAGTCTTTTTTTATACAGGCAGTGGTTGAGCAAGGTACACATAAACAAGACACAAGAAACAAGAACACATAAAACAGAGTGAACAACATATACAAAAATTGTAACTGTTTGGCAAAGGGTTAGCTAAGGATAAACTAAGGGTAATCCATTTTGTTCAAATAAGTATAATATATAAATAAACTGGCCAAGTGCGAGTAGGACCCGCACAAGTAGGGTTCCGATTAAACAAAATTTGCCGGAAAAATAAAGTACAAAGTACATCGATCATATAAATACCGTGTCAACACTAAACATGCTTATTTACTACAACGCCATCTAACGAATGTCTAACGAACTTCTAACACCAACTAAGTGAACGTTAACACTAGAGATGCGCCGTATAGTGGTTTCACCGAATTACCGAATACCGAATATTATTCGGTTTAACCTTTACCGAACCAGATATTCGGCTGAATTATTGGATTTACCATAACATTGTTTTGCCGTGTAAACAAGTTCTAACATGTGCGCTACGTGATACTGCTGGTTAGATGAGGAACGAGATGTGGATTTAATTGAAGTTTATAAAAATTTTGATTTTTGGTTTAAAAATAAATATTGTTGTGAGATTTTAATTAAATGTTGATTTAAGGCTTAAAATAAATGTTGACTATAGGTTAAGAAGTAAATATGTTTTCTTTGACTTATAATATACCATGAATCTTATATAAGAAGTTTTGTCTTTTAATTCTACACCTTGGCTACATGAGCCAAGAAAATAGAAGTGCTTGATTTGAATATATTTAGCAACAAAACCGAATAATTTGGCCGAATACAAATAATGGAAAAGATGCCGAATACGCTGAATACCGAATACCAAACGAATATTCAGCGCATCTCTAGTTAACACAAAGGGTAGGGTAAACCAGTGTTTTTCAACGTGTGGGTCTCGACACTCGCGACCCCTGCGGGGTCGCAAATCTTCTATAAGGGGGTTGCGGGGGGTCGCGAAGCCTCAGTAAAAGTAAAAAAACAAAGTTTGAAAACATACTTTTAAAGAAAATATTATTTAAAGAGCATTTGTAGGTGTTTTGACTGGCAGTGCTTATAATATTTGTTTCAAAAGAAAAATATGTAATTTGTTTCCTGTAGGAACAACGAAACACACGAACAAAGCCGCGGGTAGAAGCTAGAAATATAACAAAATACAGATTATAAACAGTGCAAGTAGGTCGATTTTTTTTCATACTAAGGGGGTCGTATCGTCGCGTTATGTAAATGGTTGAAAAGCACTGGTAAACAATCGTTCATAGATGGCGCTATAGTAAAAACACGTTTTTTATATGGGGACTCCCGTTAATTCTTAACTTTGTTCTGTTTTTAGTATTTTTTGTTATAGCGGCAACAGAAATACATCATCTGTGAAAATTTCAACCGTCTAACTATCACGGTTCATGAGATACAACCTGGTGACAGACGGACAGACAGACAGACAGACAGACAGACGGACAGCGGAGTCTTAGTTATTACTAGGGTATTGGGTACCCAATTTGGGTTCGGAACCCTAAAAAGTAGAGTGTAGTCAAGTAAATAATTTTCCAAATTCTAATCACATTCCGTAGTTTGACAGCTAGATATAACTTAAAGATATATATCTGCCCTGAAGCGTACAGCGCAGCAGCCCTACGAAGGCTTTATCATAAAAATTTCCTCGTATAGGCGCCGGCTTGTCGCGCTATTAACTATAATGTGGCTTCCCATCGCTTCCATATACAGCTAAAACCTGTGCTTACTGTACCGTGCCGTAATACAGTTAACCGTTGTCGTTGCGTTAAGAGCCGACGGCATTTTGACACAGGTGTTTAACAACGTTACGCCTTTTTACACGGAACGGAAATGTTTAGCTTGCGGCGTGGACAAGCTTATATCTTTGGGTGGCTTCCAACCTCCGGCTTATGATGACCGAAAGAGGTATTATGACAAAACGTTATTCGAATAAGGAATTTCCGTGACCTTACCTGAGGCAAAAATAGTATTATTTTGTTTTTGAACTAACGTTCGTCGAGTCAAGATACGTTATGAGCTGGTTTTATACTATAGTTATATAATTGGCTTATCATCAGGCGGGCCGTCAGCTCGTGTGTCTATACGTTTAAAACAAATGTTTCCGAACCTTGATGTTATTATGAATTAGTTGTATTTTTACCACTTAAATCTTTCTCGTATAACATAATTATTGATGAATAGTCACATTTAAGTTAACCTAATATTAGTCAATTAAACTTCTCAGTGATTATTGTGGAATTAAGCAATTGTATATAATAGCTTTAATAATATTTAACGTTTTTCTGATAAAGCGAGATATTCAGTATTAACCATTCAGACGTGTGTAATAGTACCAATATAGACAGGATATTAGAGTAATTATCAGTAATTAACTGTAAAAGTGCAAAGTCATGCTTAAATATAGCTTAAATAAATTAACCTGTTGATGGAAAAACCTTATATATTCTGATCGGTAGTTCCCGATGCACGTACTCTAGAGTCTTTCCCATTAGCCTCCAAACTGCCCCTAATGACATGACGTCCCTCAAAATCGCTCGTTCCGGCTTTGTCGAGGCTCTGTCAATGTCGACACATTTGTGAGTCACTATTTATGCCTACTAAGCTTCTATTTGCATGCCAATCTTATTTGAAGTCAACATAGACAATCATTACTAAAAAAGTTATTGTTTGTCCATACAAGAAACCGTAGGTACTCGCACGATACTTTAAGCGTATTCTAACATCAACTTTCTGTTACGCTAATGAATATAAAGTTAATTAATCTCTTGTCCAGTACTAATTGGGATTCAAGGAGGCTAATAATTACATCAACAGGTGACAAAACAAAAATTTTGAATACACTCTTAAAAGCGCCTCCTCCTGCATATTGACCTCATAATATCTTATAATTTCACAACTCACGAACATTTTGGATCAAAAATAAGAGTTCCATGCGTCATTCGACCCGAAATAATTGTGATTGTACTATTCCTATATCAGCTTTTGTCTCTTTTTAGGATTCCGTACCCAAAGGGTAAAACGGGACCCTATTACTAAGACTCCGCTGTCCGTCTGTCTGTCTGTCTGTCTGTCTGTCTGTCCGTCTGTCCCCAGGCTGTATCTCGTGAACCGTGATAGTTAGACAGTTGAAATTTTCACAGATGATGTATTACTGTTGCCGCTATAACAACAAATACTAAAAACAGAATAAAGTTAAAAATAACAGAGGGTCCCAATACAAGAAACGTGTTTTTTTCGGCATTTCACGCCATCTATGAACGCGTAGTTAGGTAAACGTCCCATTGATGGCGTTATATTGAAATGTCGATTCCTAACACCTTTGTTAGACGTTAGATGGCGTTATAAGAAATAAAATGTTTATTAATTATTATTGTTTGCTGGCGAAAAATGATAGTGGTATTTTTTGCTCGATCTTATAAAATACTGTAGTGTGGTACGGAACCCTACGAGTGCGAGTCCGACTTGCACTTGGCCAGTTTATTTTATTTGTTACGGCTATAATAGGCTGTTAGTTTAGTATCTACGTCAGTCAGTCAATGTATTTACATTTTGTAAAGTTTAGAAAATTATATGTATATACTCATATTGGTTGGTATGTTTTTTGGATACCATATTGGATGCATCATGCTGTTTTGTACAGATTTCATACAGGAATTTTGGTAGACAGTTTACAATTGACGTATGTAGGGTATATTGGTACTTACATTCCTTTTAGATGGTAAAAGAGTTAGAGCAACCAAGATTATCTATTGTCAAAAAAATCAATACAATTATTTTATATTAGCAGCATTTCCTAAATGCTACCTTACCTACATATATGCATTTAAAGATAACGAATTACCAATTAAAAGTCATTCCTAAAGCAATCCCTTTTCCTTAGAGATCTTACTCATTCTATTTCATTACGAGCGAGCCAGCGACATGACTTGATTGTTAAGAATCCAAGATGAATACCCATAGGCTGTGATTTAGGAGACGTGTAAGGCCTTAAGATAAACGTTTGTTGTAAGCCGCAAAATAATCAATAAAATTCACTACACTTCTTTACCTACAATCCTTGAATTCGAGTTTGACGGAACGAGAGTTAATAAAGTAGTAGGAATTTGCAATTTTGTTTAACTTGATAGGTGGGCATAGGTGAGTAACAATAAGGTCCATGTAGTATTATTGTTCAGTGGCATCAAGCAGATTGAATCAAGAAGGTTTTAAACCGTTATTCTATACTACCATACCGTACCATACAGAAATGTGGTTTCTTAATATCTTTGCTATTACTAAGATACTTGCATATAAATAACACGTGTGATGTACGGTCTCTGAATTAAGTAAATACCAGTTAAGTAAAAGACACGGCTGCTGCATAGCTTGCTAAATAATTATATCAACCAATCATTTACAGGGTGCAAAAGAACTGTTTTAAGCGTCACTCACACCATACCTAACTTACTTGTTCTTTGGCTTCATCACAGAATTTGGATTGCACTACATCACTACTATCTGAGATCTGTGCCTTTTACTGACTTTATTCTCGAATTACCAGCTACAGCAATGTGACTAGAACCTAAGAAATACAGCAAGAGTATCATAACTATTTATAACAGTTTTTGATAAAACACGCTCCGAACAGCTCCTTGTTCTATCTAAGCGGCTAAAGTTACTCGTTTGCAGCAAACGCGCATAAACTTTATCCGCTTTTAACTTTTCCTTTACAAACTTGTCACCCTTTACAGCTTACCATTTCTATCAAGAGGCCCTTAAGGAGGGGTCACTTACCTGTTACTGTTAAAAAGTTTCGCCATTATTTTATTCCCAAAAAGCAACCCTGCTCAATAAACCACAAAGTTTGAGTAGGCGCTCCGCAGGGAAATCATATAACTTACGACATGCGTCGATTGCCTTATATTGTGGTTCTTTATACCTCCTTATTTGAGACAATGTGCTCTGTTTATGTAGATGACTTTCTTACTGCTTGCTGAGAGTACTTTTTGCCATAAAATATGCCGCAGAATGTGTGGAATAGCATTTGCTACAAGGGTTTCGTAGTTTTCATGGAGTGCTTCAAGTACAATGCGTCTACTTCTTAGAGTCATAAATGAATCATAATCTAACATGTCCCTTTTCACGTAAAGTTTCATTTACTGTTTGTTGTATTTTTACTAGTTTTTGGAAGCCTGTTTTATTCTTGAAGACTACTTTCTTTTGTACTTTTTCTGTATTATCTCTTCCTAACGGTTTTGATGTTACATGCCATCCTTGTATTTTTTCCTACATTTAGAGCAGCACAGCTATATATTTTATGTATGTTATGTGTTATGGTATATTTTGCAGTTTTGCCGCCATTGAAATTTTGTAATAATTTTGTCATCGACTCTCTCTCTGAACCTGAGTTCATATAATATCATACAATATTGCTAACTTTCCTAACTATGGCGGCAGGATTTCTGCTATATTGCCTGGGTCTGTCTCGCACTTTGATAGGTAATCAGTCTTAAAACTAATATACTTTTCTATTTTAAGGCCAAAACATCTCCAGTCAAATTAAAGGGCATATGATACTCAACATCTAGAGTCTCAATGTAACGGATACAGTGCAGTGATGCGCAAAATTCTGACATCTCATAGTTATGCGTGCGACAATGTCTTGTTTACAGGCTTGTATGAACCTAATCCGTGTTTACAGACATTATCGTCCAATACCAGGCAAGCGTAATGCTTGTTCTGTTACCTAATATCATAGAAACGATGAATAAAAGTACTATTTATTATTAGCATAGTAAGAAATAAAGAAGAAAGAAAAATCATTTATTCAGCCGACCTCACTTATATTGCGGATACAAGTACGTATCTACATAGTTAAAACAAGAAAATATCGATCATCTTTGCTGAACAAAAAATAAGCTAATCCCGCATTATTTAACCCTTTACCTTCGCCTTTATGATGATTGCAGTAGTCATTTCATGATATCGCAATCAGTATTTAAAATACTCAAACAAAATCGGAATGGCGTACAAAATCATTATTTAGTATCTGTCATTTTTAACATGGAAGTATTTTAATTCTGCTAGAAAATGAATTTAGAATACATTGAACTAATCACCCATAAAATCGAGATTCGGGGTTATTTAATTCGCATTTATCATTCGGTGAATTTTTTTTTGAAGCATGCGGAGATCAAATGAGTGTTCGACAAAATCAAATTTGAATTTATTCCAAACAAAAAATTTGTTTTTGCAGCAAGCTGTGTCTAATTTTACCCAAGTTATTAAAAAAATATTTTGATGGATTGCGATCCTATTCCTTTTTTGAAGTAGGTTAAAAATGGTGGCGATGCGAATGAGAAGTGGGGTTCAAAAGACATAGAGAATGTTAAAAAAGTTACATTATGTGGATGGATTAACTTCACCAACTTTTCGTCTTAATTCCCAGAAAAGTACGTCTTTGTAAGGCTACGTTGTCACTTTCCATCAATTTAAATCATGGTTAGGTGCTTATCTGCACAATAGAAATAAATACAAGTCGAGAGCACCAAAGCGTTAAATTTGTGATGTTAGACAAAATATTGTTTACATATTATTAAAAAATCAAGACACTCATCTGATGTTAAGCGATGATGTCTACTTAAATCATCCAGAAATATCCGTGAATTTTGCACGTGGCCACACTACGCGCGTGACCTCACGATGAGTCTCAAACGTCATTCACTGTAAATTTGGTCTTCAAAACTAAAATAATTTCTATTACATAATAAAATTAAATAAACATGTCTTTAGATTATTATTGATAAGTGCCGGATGACCTCATACAACTACCAAAACCACATTAATAGTTGTACAATTTGTTAGAAACACGAGTAACATGACACGAATATTAGGATGATACTAGCTGTAATGTTGCCAGTAAACGAACGTTGTGAATTGTGTTGGAACGACGTCATTTATTACTCGATGTTTGTTGTGTATTGAAACCATACATCGCAATAACGTTACACAAAACAAGACCGTCACGCCATCTAACAACGGCTACAGTAACAAATTAAGAGAGGGTAAGCTTGCTGCATATACGTACTCTATGGGGTGAGTAACATATTTATTTTTTGATATTGGCTTGATTGATGACATTTGCGGCATATTCATTTTATGCCTTTTAAAGTCGCCCTCAGCACTGGCCATGCTACGACGTGCTACGACGTTCTACGACATCTACGACAGCTACAGTACTAGAGCCGCTCTACGACATTTCTATTAACCCCGCTGCGTAGCGCCGTGATGAAATATAATACTTTTTTTTAACTATACCCATGGGGCTACTTTAAGTACTACGACTTTTACTTCTACACCTTTGTAGAACACTTATTATTTTTATACTAAATATACTACCTGATTTGAATTAGTTCTGTATTGTTGGTTAATGTTAGATGTTTTCGAGAGCGTTTTGTTACCATACAAGCTTCATTCGATAAACATTTTCGTAGTCTATTTATTTTTTATATACAATGTGTTGTGCAAATCATACAATGACTTGTTCTATGGATCAGTTTTCAAAATTGAATTAGATTTAAAACTGCGAAAAAAAAATAGTTTTTTTTTTAATGTAAAATGCCGGAGTAACATTTTAATGGTACAGATGTACTATTATTTATTGTCATATTTCTACATTATTTTGTGTAATAAGGTAGTTTATTATGAATTATGTTTGTAATTATATATGGTAACAAATACTGTAAATTTAGACGCTCGTAATTAAAATTGACCTTAAAAATACTATTATATATATATATATAATACTATTATTATACACACTACTCTTTAAGGTAAACACTGGGGACTCATAAATAGCAAGCTACATGCCTGCATGCAGACAACATACTTCATGTCTTTCAAAATGCATGCTACAATTAAAATTCTATGAAGGAAATACAGCACCAGCTTGCAAGAAGTTGATCTGCTTTCTGCATATTTTATAAGAACATTCGAAAATGTTATGCTCAACGTTTGTCTAAATTTAGACAAACGTTGAGCATAACATTTTCGGACTAGGAGGGTAGTAGAAGTACTCATAAAAAGCGGTTTTTCTTAGTCATCAAATTAAAATTTTGAATAAACACCCACGACAATTTCCTTTAGAAAATTAACATCATAACATCTGTCTAAGAACCACCACTGATTTTTGTTTAAAGACAAAATCGCATTAGTTTTGGGGAAAAATGGCAATATGGATTAGCACAAACAAATATTTACTGCAGCACCCCCTGGTGAGTTGACACTGTAACACCTATTTAAGAACATGCACCAATTAAACACAAACTCATAACTAAAAACTGCATCAAAATCGGACTAGTCGTTTTGAAGAAAAATGGCAACATCGATTTGCCCCAACAAATGATTACTGCAGCACCCCCAGGCGAGTTGTCACCGTAACACCTATCTAAAAACATGCACCAATTACACCCGAACCCATAACTGAAAACTGCATTAAATCGGACCAGTAGTTTTGGAGAAAAATGGCAACATGGATTTGCACACACAAACAAACAAACAAACATCCTCTCACCCCAAACGCATATACAGCCTCCGTTCCGTCGTGGCTGAAAACAGGTCCTATCAGGTGAGACTGCACCCAAAAACTTGTTTTAAAAACAAATGCAAACACGTTCCATCTTCAATCAGGTGAGGCTGCAATCGAATGCTTGTCTTCCGCCCACCACGATTAAACGTTGTACAGCAATATTTGTTCGCATCAAATACTAACAGAGCGTTCTGTTTAAATATTCCGCATACTACGTCCGTTTAGCACGATACAGGATTTCAGTGTGCAAAAATCGTATCGTGGCATAGATCACACATAGATTGGCTTCCATTTCAGCGGCTGTTATTAACCAACTTCACAAAAGGAGGAGGTTCTCAATTCGTCTGTATGTTTTATTTTTGATTTTTTTTGTGTGTATGTTACGCGATTACTTCGTCAATTGTGAACGGATTCAAATGATTCTTTTTTAGGGTTCCGATCCCAAAGGGTACCAACGGAACCCTATTACTGAGACTCCGCTGTCCGTCCGTCTGTCACCAGGCTGTATCTCATGAACCGTGATAGTTAGACGGGTGAAGTTTTCACAGATGATGTATTTCTGTTGCCGCTATAACAACAAATACTAAGAACAGAACAAAGTAAAAACTTAAAGGGTTTAAAACAAAAAACGTGTTTTTTACGATAGCGCCATCTATGAATCTTCATGGCGCTATCGTGTTTACCTAAATCTCGGAATCTGAATCTGAATCTCGGAAACGGCTCTAACGATTAAATAAAATTAAGTATACAAGGGATTCTTTACTTAAAAAAAAAAAAAAAAAAAAAATACGGTCGAATTGAGAAACCTCCTCCTTTTTTGAAGTCGGTTAAAAAATAGTATTATTATTCGCCAATATATGTCGGGAAGAGTCATATTTTTCTATTTAAGTGGCAAAAAATACCGAGCTAAGCTCGGTGTTCAATCTGCAATCAACTACAAATAACTTACCTGTGTAATAACCTTTGAAATTAATTCACCTCGACGCAACTAGATGGCAGCACAGGAAAAATTAGCACGCGCAAGCGTTTCATTTGTTAAATTTGTGGGCCTCGGTCGATTTGTTTACTTGAGTTTTGCTTGTTGTGTACAGTATTGATTTCTATATTATATATTTATAGTTTCATTTAGCTAGAATCAGTGGAAAGTTATGTTAGTCACGTAGTATTTATTAGGCTTGGGCTTACTATATCCGACAGAGGAGTAGATATATCGTATATCATTTCATATAAAGATATATATTCGCTTAGTATAACTGCTTAGTATGTCGGGTATATCCATGTGAGATGTCTTTCAGACTTTGCAGATAAACTCACTTAAAATACAAATTATATCCATTAGTATATCCCATATCCAAAATTAAGCATATCCGCGTTTCATGACCGAAATTGTAATATTATAAGACCGCATTTGTTGTGTTTCGAACTTGCATTGTTTTTGTACCTGTTGTTAGTGATGATGTGATCCAAAATAATGATATATCACGGTTACCTTATCACTTACGGCTTGACTTTTTAACCAAATTCACCAAAATGTGTATGTTTCATCAAGATTTACGGGATATATGGGATATATTAAGGTTTTGGCAAGTGGAATGAAGGATATATATCCGCTTAGGGATATATATCTGAAGATATAGATGTGTCCGGAGTTACCCAAGCCTAGTATTTATATTCTCTTCGAGTTAGTCGTACGAACACTCGGTCTTCTAGATATTTAATAATATTTACATCTCTCATATTCGGTAAGTAGGTCCTTATTACCCCCAAATGGGGCTTGTAGGTAACCAATTAGCGCTCTAGGGTAATAATGTAGCTAGAAAAGCCTTAGGGCGGTAAGTAATTAAAAAAAAAATCTTCACTCTTTCAAAAAGTTCGCGTACATCTAATCATCATACTGGCAATAGACATCATGCATTTAGCCCAATGACAAAAGAGGTCGCTTCGCTATTCAGCCTTGTCTTCGTATGAGTATAATAGTCATCAATTTTAAATATCGAACGGATGTTGGGGCTAACTTAACCACTATAAAAAGGCACGGTGGGTGGAAATCCAGCAAGGTGGCTGAAGGTTACATTGAAGATTCCATACAAAATAAAAGTAAAATTACCAACCAAATAACGGAAACTATTCAGCTTTCAAAAAATGAAACATCTTTCTCAAGAGATGATCCGCAACCATCAACTTCTGCTGAAGAAAGCTTCATTCCGTCAGATTTTGTCCATGACCAACAAATATCACAATCTCAAACTATTAACATACCCAAAAAACACCTGTGCCTAAAATTTGAAAATTGTTTTCATTTCACTATAAATTTTTACTAATAAAATGTTTTATTCTTGTAATGCCGGTTTTTTCTACTTACCTCACAATCGAGATGTAAAGCACAGTAGTTAGCTCGGGTGTAAGCATCAATTGCACCCTCGAACTATAAATATCTCGGGCTGCAATTGATGCCTTACAGCCCTTGGCTACTAATCTACTGTCATTACCTTTGTGTTAACGTTTACTTAGTTGGTGTTAGAAGTTCGTTAGATATTCGTTAGATGGCGTTCGGAACCCTCCGTGTGCGGTACAAAAGTCTGACTCGCACTTGGCCAGTTTTATTTAATAGGTAGGGTACGTTTCCGAGGTGGTTCCATTTTAATTTCATCGAGATCTGATTAGTATCTCCAGATATATGGAGAAAAATACCTCAAACATAGGAGAATGTACTGGTTTTAGAAGAAGAGTCCCAAAAAAATTATACACAATAGAGGTTGTATATATATTATATATTATAATACACAATAAGTTTCAAGCTTCTAGCTTTAAAAATTACGATACTTCCATACAACTTTTCATCCCCCCTTTTAACCCCTTACAACCCCCTTTTCGCATTAAAAAGTAGCCTATATCCTTTCTCAGGGTCTAGACTATCTGTGTACCAAATTTAATTTAAATCCGTTCAGTAGAACATTCACATAAACCTAACATATTTCCATGCAAACTTTCATCCCTTGGTGAGAGCGTGTAAAAATAACAATAGGGAATCTATTGTTATTTTTACACCCTTGAAGGAAAAACTTTTACAAACTGAATGTCATATTTATTTATATCGAATCAACAGCCTAAAAAATAATATTCAAGCTTCTAGCTCTAAAAATGACAATACTTCCATACAACATTTCATCCCCCCTTTTAACCCCTTACAACCCTCTTTTCGCATTAAAAAGTAGCCCTTGTCCTTTCTCAGGCTCTAGACTATCTGTGTACCAAATTTCATTTAAATCGGTTCAGTGGTTTTGGCGTGAAAGTGACACAGACAGACAGACAGACAGGGTTACTTTCGCATTTATAATATTAGTTAGGAAGTTAGGATTATAAGCGCTTACCTATTTGAAGTCGGTGGTTTTATTTTTTAATACGCTTTTATTAGCTTCAGACGTATGTATGTTTGTATGTTAGTATGTAACGGAATCTTTGAACATGATTTTAACCCCCTTCAAAACGTCGGATTAACTCGAAATTTGGCATACTTATTAAGGACCGATGACAATTCAATATTTTAAACATTTGGACCCGTTATCCTTACTAGGATTTTTTTTTAAATTCGACTAAAAAATGAAAAATAAATAATAGTTTAAAAAAACTAAAAAAATACGCTTTTATAGAAAATCCAACTAAAAAATAGAAAATAAAATTTAATAAATTTGAATTAAAAATAGTGTAAGAAAAAATGATTTTATTGTAAAAAAAGCGTGGGGTGCGTTGTGTAAAATAAGCGTTTTTCTATAAAAGCGTATTTTTTTAGTTTTTTTAAACTATTATTTATTTTGAAAAATAATTTATTTTACCACACAAAGTGGCAATGTAAGATATGCTTTTATAACAATATTTTTATGTGATATATTACCATTTTATCATTTTTCTATACAACCAGTCAAAAATTTTGATTATTTTAATATCATTGATCAAGATTGAATTTGGTCCTTTAAAAAAACATGACACACAACAAGCATGATTATAAGTAAACATGATGAAAAGAGTGAAAGAAAAATATTAACCTTGCTTTATTATGATTTATTTTACAGACATATTTAACATTATCACCTAAAACGTGTACACACAACCACCACCAGAACATTAAAGGAGCCCATAAAAAAATATTAAATCATCCGTGTTAGAATTTCACCCGTATCAAAATTAGTTAACGCAGGCATATAAAGCTCTGCGAGAGTAACTATATTTACATTCGACAGTAAACAAAGGTATATGTTGACGCTCACAGAACTTGCAATAGAAATATAATAAATGTAAAGTAATATACGACGATAAACGCTGATCACCTAAAGTATTAAATTGTAATAATAATAATTTAAATAACAAACTGGATTAACTAATTGAAAGCGAACCTGTAAAAACTACCAACCAAATAATGAAATAGGTGAACCCAGCAGTGAAATTACAGGGCATGTGAGACTTAACATCAATGTCTTAAGGTAACAGGTGCAACAGTAGCTGCAAAATTTTGTATACCCAGATATTTGCATGTATCTGTAATAGGTAGACGTTATCGCTTCTATCAGGCGAGCGCCGCGCTTGCCCTGTTTTCCTATATCATAAAATAAATAAAAAAACTGGCCATAAGTGAAGAACAGAGATAAAGGAGAATCTGATCATAACCTTACGGTGTTCTGGCAGCGCACATCCTTGAGAGTCAGAGTATTCTAGGCCTAGCGTGTTCAATATCTTCGACCATATCATTGCTTACCACCAGGCAAGAAAATGGTCAATTGCTAACCTATAAAATATAAAAAAAAGCTTAGATTTAAAGCTTAGATTATTTAAGAACACTTTTTTTTTGATAAATGAATAATTCACTCGAACTGAAGGCTCTTTTATTTGTGAAATCGTCTAAAAACTTGGTAATTTACTAAAAACTGAAACTGTTATTTATTATGCAAATTGGTTTCTTTATTCTACTTTTGCGTACGCAAACGCTGACTCTACCTACTCTTTTCGCTATTTCATTTATTTATTGCACAACTTGTACACAATTGGCAACCGAAATTGTTTAAATATTGATCTCTATCTCGAGAGTCTGAAGATCTACATTTCTGTGTTTAGTTTTCAAGTGTTGACAATTGTATTCTAGGTAACTCCAATAAACGTAGCAATATCTTATCTCGTTGAATATTATTGTAAATCATCCTCTTTATATAGGGTATTTTGTTTGTAAGCATTGAGTTCCATTCAACGCTTCGAGGATATTATTTCATGAGGTTTTAGAGCATATTAGGTGGAAAAAATCGGAGATTTGTCTTTGAAGTAGTAACGAATTTCTTTTTCTTTTCACAAAAACGACAAAACATTAAAATTACTGTTATACATAATATTATATTCGGTAAATACCTACGAGATTTTAAGAAGATTGCTATGCGATATTGGGGTTTCACTCATTATGTCCTTCCATTCTATCAGTTTTCATCATTGATCTTGCATTTTATAATTGGTTCCTGATACTTAATTAATTAATTTATATCGACTTTGCATATGTTTGTAAATATAGTTAATTATGTTTTGTTTGGAAACGAATAGCTGAAGATCGAGCTCAGTGGCGTGCTATGGCGCTGTAGGAAATATCGTTCAGACGACGAAGTGTTGTCCAACTCAATGAAGTTAAGTATTTTAGTGACCTAGTGTATTGAATAATTGTAGCTAGAATGTGGTTTTCTAAGATATTTTTATAATAACGATGGTTTCACCTAGGAATGGTGAACGTAAAGTGTTTTAGCTTTGTTGAGGTAAGGAAAGGCTATGAGGGGTGGTGGAGGCCTTTTGGAGGAAACCCCATAATATTCTATATGAATAATGTAAATCGGTATAGATTTTCACATGTTTTATCTTGTTGAAACTTGTTATAAAATCTTGTGATAAAACATTAAATACTTATTGGTATATTGCTATTCTGTTTGTTCTAAAATTATCCATAACAATACTGTCTATGATAATGGTCCTGAAGATTCAGGACCATTATAATAGACAGTATTGTTATTAGGAGATCCTGAAGATACATGAAATGTTGTTATAATTATGAAGGTACAAATAAAATGCTTTCTCGGTGATGTCCTGACTTTTCTATTCTATTTATAAGTCCTACTTATTAGCTAAAATATAGGCAGGTAGTTTACTAATAATTAAGTTTATTAATAATATAAATATTTCCATAGTTTCAAGTAAATATTTGGGACCAGTTTCACCGGTTCCTGATAGCCCTAATGAGGAACTAATCTTACACATTTTTGACAGCTTTTATATGGCGTCATCTGTCGGATAACTAACTATCTGTGACTTTATCATGAACCGGTGAAACTGGCCCTAAGTGATCCATTAGTTCCAGACACATTAAGTAAATGGTAGACTAGACCACTAGACACCTGCCTGCCACCTTATCAATAAGTTAACACGTCAATAAAATTAATAACGTTAGTAGTTTAGCGCGGTAACAAATCCATTTTCATAGGGTTGTCACTAACATTGCGAAACACGATGCAATATGTGCACTCTGAGCACACAAACATATAAATAGTGGCAAATTCTCTCATTGCGCATGATTTACTGCACACCATTTATTTCGGTTAGCCACACGTAATAATATATAGCTCTTTTATTGAAGTGGTTTTCAGTTAATCATTTTAGAGACAATGCGATTACAAGAGCGTATTCACGGAATGCAAAGAGGAAGGAATATACATATTAGGACTTACACGCGACTTCCTATTAGATTGTTAGGTAGTGTAAGGACGCATAACTCACGAGTATTTTCATAACTAACTGATAAAAACCGACTTCTCATGCCGCGTTTCAGTAATAAGTTTGAGAGGTCTATCTGCATACCTATCTCTACAAATACCAACTCATCAGATGTTGATAAAACTTACTAGAGGACCACACTTACTCAAGAATATTTAAAATCGTTTCAATTTCAGTGATATGTTTATGTGTTTATTCATTATATCCATATCTCTGAAGATACTCATCAGATCAATAAATTGTATAATGGGACCTTTGTGGACATGTACACACCTATAAAAAAACTAGTCAAGTGCGAGTTGGACTTGCGCATTTTTATAAGTAGGGTTTGATATTGCGACAATTTTCAACCAGTTCTAATTTTTTTTTAATAGGTTATATCTTCGGCGTGAGTCATTATTAATTTTATATATTAAAATACTTCCATGGACTATGAAGACAGTTTTTCTTGTGATAAAAATACAGCAGCTTTTAAACAAACTGATATTTCCAAAACTATATTTTTCAATGTTATCCTGCCCCGTGCCATGATTGAAATCTACAAGCGCGAAACAAACTATAAAAGCTTTTGATAGTGTATTCGCATCAAGTAACAAATAAAATAACCGATGTTTGTTTTATTCTTTCCCTAGTTGGGACAAATAATTAATATATAAATTAAAGGTACGGCCACACTGCGGCGTTCTGCAATCTGCGCGGGCGATCTCAGTACCTCTCAATAGTTTTCTGATCCCGTTTGGTGTGAACCAGTCGGTACACATATCTACTGCGCTATCTGATCGCCCCCTAGATCGCGCACGCAGTACGCTGCGGAGTGTCCGTACCTTAAGCTAAGTTATTTTTATTTTGGACAGACAAGCACTTAACCACTATCTATATGGTGTATACAGTTATAGAATATGTTCTAAGAAAAGGAGCTACATACACAGAAAGGTAACCTACCTCTTCAGTCTGTACTATATTATATTCTGTGCCGTCGGTGGGTGACGTGAACCCCCCCAATCATAGCAAAATTTTTGATCATGTTAGATATATTATTAATGTCAGCCAGGTTGTATATGGTATTCGCTCGTGATTTATTATTATCGATATTTATTATCGAAATACGTTGGCATTTGGCACTGAATTGTAGTGTTGGATATTATTTAATATTTACTGTAGGCTCTGATAGTAACAGCCAACTGTTTCGTGCCAAAGGGCAGATCATTTATTGGTTCTGTAAAAGTCCTATTTACATTTCACGGCCTTCACCCTTTACCGCATACTGACCCAAATCTGGAACATTAACTTTAGTTGGTTCTAGCAAACTTCTAACGCCATCTTTGAGTTCAGTTTGGCAATATTACATTAACAATATTATATTATTACTATACGCCGTTTCAAGTAAAATTAAACAGTCCGTCGTTCGAGTTAGAGTGATTTTTATTATTATTTTAATAAATTTATGATTAGACGCACAGTTTTATCACACCGGTGGATTGCTTTATGACATCGGTGGATCATTTTATCATGTCGGTGAGTCATTTTATCATATCTGTGGTTTCCGCGTCAGTCCACCACCACTTCAAAACTGCAAAACCACACCTTCTGTTCCTCAACGGAGACCCAGATCGAAAGAAGAACCAGAAGAAAAGCTCACGCCACATATCTTGTTTACCCAGGCTACGTCCTTGAAGATCACTACAAAGCGCGTGCTGGAATTTGCTTATATGCTCACGATGACATCTGTTTTTAGCGTCTCCGTGATCTTGAGGACCCCAAAGTTTTCACCATGTGGGTACTGGTGGACACTGGCATGGATAAAATTATCTATGTTGGTGTCTACCGTTCGCACAGCGGAGACGAGGAGACAACTAGGCTAACTAACTACATCAGTGTGGCGGCCTATGTAGCCCAACAAAGGTATCCATCAGTTTAATTAGTACTTCTGGGGATTTAAACGCCCACTCCAAAGGACTCCAGAGTCTCGAACATAGCCGTAAAGTCGCTTGCTTGTCGATTTTTTATCGGATTCATTTCGGAAAGTGTGCATCGTAATTGTATAATTTGATTCTGCCATCCCCATTCTATAACCGGACAAGTAGGGATACTAAGAGGTGCCACCGCATTATGGTAGATATACCATTTATCAGTACAAAGCGATTTGCCCCTCTTTCATCATACGTACTGCCAAGAAATGGAATTCCTTGCCTGAGGCTGTTTCCGATCAGATACAACTTAGGGAATAGGTATCATTTGGGTAAACGCGCCACATTATTAACCGCATCATCACTTAACATCAGGTGATATAGTGGTCAAGCGCTAACCATTTTTGCATTTAAAAAAAGATAGATGATTTATCTCATCTATGAATAGACATATCATTTCGGTGTATACACTTATCATCTCAGTGGTCAGCCTTCTCATATCGGTGTACAAAAAAATTAATCGGTGGAGGGTTCATCATATCGGTCGCCACAAAAAATCAGTCTTAATTGTCTCCTTAGTATTTAATGATACGTTGATGTTTTTAAAAGTGGAAATATATAGTATCTTTAAGGATACATATAAGCCAAAATATAGGTAAATGAAAAAGTTCACCGATATGATAAAAAAACACCATTTGTTGAAATTCAGCCAACAAGTGATATTTTAAATTTTACCTTTTTTAAAAACAAACTTTTACATAATCTTAGAACTATAGATTTAATAAACTGGCCAAGTGCAAGTCGGACTCGCACTAGGAGGGTTCCGTACCACACTACAGTATTTTATAAGATCGAGCAATAAATACCACTATCATTTTTCGCCAGCAAAAAATAATAATTAATAAACATTTTATTTCTTATAACGCCACCTAACGTCTAACAAAGGTGTTAGGGATCGACATTTCAATATAACGCCATGCTATGGGACGTTTACCTAACTAAGTGTTCATAGATGGCGTGAAATGCCGAAAAAAACACGTTTCTTGTATGGGGACCCTCTATTATTTTTAACTTTATTCTGTTTTTAGTATTCGTTGTTATAGCGGCAACAGAAATACATCATCTGTGAAAATTTTAACTGTCTAACTATCACGGTTCATGAGATACAGCCTGGTGACAGAAAGACAGACAGACAAACAGATAGACAGATAGACAGATAGACAGATAGACAGATAGACAGATAGACAGATAGACAGATAGACAGATAGACAGATAGACAGACAGACAGACGGACAGCGGAGTCTTAGTAATAGGGTCCCGTTTTACCCTTTGGGTACGGAACCCTAAAAAAGATTGATAAGTTAGTTTAAATTAACGTAGTCTCTTTGAGTCTCTTTTTCTCCGATTTCCGTGGATTGATTATTTTTCTAATAAATATTTTCGACATAATACTTAAAATAAATTAGTGTGAACGAATTAAAAAAATCCATGCAGTAGGATTAATTTCCAGTACTCTCTATAAGCTCGCTGCACAGCTATTATGTCAGTAATTGATTGGTCTACAGCACTACATCGTGCCAATTTTCGCCATAAACATTAAGCAGAGCAATCTATAACAATTTAAACGAAAGTTAGTGCCAAAATCCGAGAGGCACTTTTGCTGAGGCCATAAAGAAATACCAATATGCTGAGACCAGCTTGCAACTGACAAGGCTTTAATAACCTAAAGAAGTAGGTTACGGTAAATATTGTAGAGGTCCGAGAAGAAATTATTGAGCCATACATTTTTCGAAAGGTAAAGGGACCTGTTCCGATAGTATTTTAACTGATTACTTGATTTATCTATGCTGACGACTTAAAATTGATAGAGATTTGAGTGACATAGTCGAATACTCGGACAAGCTAACATATACATACATAATAATTAACACGGGAAGTTATATTAACTTCAATGAATACATGAAATATAAAATTTAACATTAATTGCTTGCATCATTTCATTGACATTTGTATTATTTTGTTATTATAATATCAAAATAATAAAAACTAAAAGTAATTTCTAAAAAGTTTCACATAATCTATACTTCTATACTAATATTATAAAGAGAGAACATTTGAATTTTTATATTTTTGTACTTTTGTATTTTTGTATGTTTGTAATGATTTGGCTCAAAAACTACTGAACCGATTATAAAAATTATTTCACTTATACATAGAACGGACTTTCGAAATGAAAATAGGCTATATATTATCCCGTTTAAATCAAAGGTACATTCGTGGAGACCTAATTTGCAACCTAAATCGGCAAAAAAACGGTCGAAATAACGCGTTTCTTACGAACGCTGCTCAATTGAAAATAGATAGAAGAATATTTTCTATGCAAGAGTTGTACAACTTAATAAGACCTACAAAAAAGTCCGCGACTGCATATGTCTATCTCTTAAGGTTGACTCACAGTTACCATTTTAAACTTAAAATTTTTGTTAAAAAATATTACATAACTTCCAAGGCTATTTTCAAGTATATAGTATTAATCCTTATCCAAATAATTACATTAATTAGCTTGGCCACATATTATAGATTAAAATTGTCCCTTACAGTATATAATTCAAATGAAAACTCTAGAAGATATCACGAATTTCACATACACGCATCGCAAAATTAATAAAATATTTGCAGTGAAACCACAGATTAGGTCATAGTTACTACGAAAATATTATTATAAGCTTAGCTATGCTGTAGATCCCCATCGATGACAATCAATTTGAAGTCAATATAGTATAATAATATGATCTATTGTATAAAATAATATTCATCTATATATATAATAATATAATATTTTAAACCACCCCGACTGATCTATGTATAATCTTTTCATTAAAAGCTTTCCAATGACTGTAAACACGACATTTAAAATCTGAGCTGTAAGCTGGTGAGGATTTAAGTATTCTGCAGAGTCCAGGAGATGTCCCAGCCACCGTCAGGTCAATGTTCCATCCATGTTCTTACAATATCGTTGAAGAAGAAGATTTTCGAATTGATTAGACCTATGAAAGTTGATTTCATAGCGCACTTAACTAAAAAAAAGCTCATAGTTTTATAACGATTGAACGAATTTTCATGAATCAAAGCTAAGAACACTCTCGATGAAGACATCTATCAAACAAAAAAAAACTATCAATAATAAACACAAAATCGGTTCATCCGGTTAGGTGCTAAGATGCTACAGACAGTCACACAGATACACACGTTAAGCGTATATTACCTCTACTTTTTGCATCGGGGAACGCCGTAAGGTTAAGGTGGCAGATGTTCTACTTGGTGGTAAGCTACTTTTTGGTAGATTTAATGATCCCACTACCACTGTATGAAAACTCATGATTCATGAATGCACATAAAACTTTCATTGGTAGGTATATAGCTAGGATTAGAACCAACGACCGTCGGGTCAGAATCAGTGTAACTATCCTTTCAAGAAGAATCAAAGAATCAAAGCATTTATTCAGTATGTAGGCAGTATAAATATACGCACATATACACGTCAAAATCATAAATCATAAAATAAATCATAACCAATGATCAAGCAAACATAGCAAAAGCAGAATTTAACGCTTTGAATTAGAAAAAAAAGTAATGAACCATTCAGCTGTCATCCAATCGTTTACGTCAGAATATTTAAAAAAAATTAAAGTAGGTTAAAACCAACCATAAATGTAACTGTGTGTTTCAGTACTTCAGGCAATTTTTATATAAAAAAAATAAAAAAGTGAAATAGTGAAACACAACATAGAGAAACGCATACCGATCACAGTACATATCATGATCCAAATGGAACTGATAGTCCGTCTGTCAGCTGCATAATATTGTTTAAATAAAAATAAAAATGGCAAGCCTAGAAAGAAAATCTGCGGACAAAAGGGGAAAACTGAATGGCTGTTGAATCTACCGGTGTTTCGGAAATAGTCCCATCAGAGAAGAAACACCAAGAAACTCTATGGGGCTATTGTCTTGTCATTTTATCTTTTTTTTTTAAATTAATTGTACATGTTAGCTTTAAAATTTTAACAATATATTATTAATTATAATACAATTTATATTTGTTCTTGGAACTTGGGGCATTCAGGCCATGCATTTTTGTCATCCATATAGTCACCTATTGTATAGTATGATTTTTTCATCAAATTGGATTTTACATAGATTTTAAATTTGCTCATAGGCAATTGATCAATATCTTTAGGTAGCTTATTGTAAAAGCGTACACAGTTCCCCATGAATGAACCACTAACTTTCTGTAGTCTGAAATTAGGTATAAGTAATCTATTTTTATGTCTTGTATTAAAATTATGTACATCAGACCTTTTCTTATAATCATTTATATTCTTGCGTATGAACAAAATATTTTCATAAATGTATCGACATGCCACTGTTAGAATTTTAATTTCCTTAAATTTTTCACGAAGTGAATCTCGCGACCTCATACTATATATAGAGCGAATAGCTCGTTTCTGCAAAACAAATATTGATTGGATTTCAGCGGCTTTCCCCCACAATAAAATGCCATAAGACATTATACTGTGGAAGTAGCTGAAATAGACCAATCTTGCAGTGGCTTCGTCCGTTAAAAATCTAATTTTACGTACTGCGTATGCAGCGGAGCTTAACCTACCTGCTAGAACCGATATTTGAGAACCCCATTGAAGCTTTGAATCCAGGGTGATGCCCAAGAATGTTGTGGATTCAACAAGTTCTAATGATTCATCATTTATTAATATACTTCTATTTAGGATACCCTTTTTTACATTTGGTAGAGAGAAATTAATACATTTAGTTTTTTTTGCGTTTAACAATAAGTTATTGGTTGTAAACCAATTCAGAACCTGTGTTATTGATTTGTTTACATCGTCAAAGTTAGGTGTAGTCCTATCTATTTTGAATATCAAGGAAGTATCATCTGCGAACAAAACAATGTCACATAGATGACCTGACGCCATTGACTTCAACCATCTGTGTTCTGTTACAGAGGTATGATGATACCAGATCAAGTGCCTTACCTTCAACACCGTAGTATTTTAATTTGTAAATTAGTGTTTCATGACAGACACAATCAAATGCTTTTGATAGGTCACAGAACACGCCAATAGCATCTTGTGCTCTCTCCCATGCATCAAATATATGTTTAAGAAGACCTATTCCTGCATCAGTAGTAGAACGCCCTTTAGTAAATCCAAATTGTTTGCTATTTGAGCAAATTTGAGTGTGTTGAATAACCATTCACACCAAGGACACACGCTCACAGTTTTTATTCTCGTAAAAATAGTATTCCTTAAATATTAGACATTAAAGTTATAGTGTTGTTTTCTCCTGCGTATGGTGAGCCACCGCTTGTGTTTGTGTAATCAAAAGTGAGATGGATTGATCAAAACCTGTGAATAATTAACTGGATCATCAAACAGCGATAATATAAAAAAGTGGGTGTTTCCAAACCTCCATTTAGTTACCCCACACTAGAGACATAAATATTGATTTTTAACAGCGCCATCTAGCGTCGCCTAGAAGAAATACTTTGTGAACATTCACACTCAGGCGCAGGCTTCACTAATATAAGAACCCGTCATGGCCAAATGTACAGCATGCGGAAAGTTTCTATCGCCGTCAGGGGCCGTCACTTGTATGACATGCCCGTATTTATTTCATAAAGCATGTGTGGCAATTCCTGATTCCTCTACAATATCGAAGGACTGGTCTTGCCCGGAGTGTAAGAAGAACCAAAGGAAAGGCGATAACAGCAGCACCCCCGTAAAAGGGTTATGTGAAACCTCGCCTACTTTGCTCGAATCTACTCGGGAAGCCACCCTGGCCCTGCCCGCCTCGCGCCCCGTCTCCCCTGTCGTTGGGGACCAAGACGTCAAAGAAATGCGGCGTGAACTTGCTGAATATTTATTCGAGTTTCGTGAGTTTCGGAAAGAGTTCCGTCTCTCCATATCAGGTATGGGGGTGCGAATGGACGGGCTGGAGAAGAGGCTGCAAGTAATCGAGGAGAGGGATGCAGCCGCAGCCGCGCAAGGAAGTGCCGAGGTTGTTGAACTACACCAGACGGTCGCTCAATTGAAGCAGGAGCTGAACGACCGAGACCAGGAGGCGCTTCTGTCGGACCTAGATATCGGTCAACTCCCGGAGGAGAAGGGGGAGAACACCGTGCACGTTGTAACTGTACTTGCGGCCAAACTGGGCGTAAACCTGGAGCAGCGCGATATTGTGTTTGCTGAACGCGTGGGAGCAACAGAATCGAGCGCGGATAGCGCCGACGAAAAGCGAGCGGGCGGACGCACCCGCCGTGTTGTGGTGCGGCTGGCGCGCCGGGACCTCCGGGACGAGCTGCTGCGCGCCGCGCGCGTTCGGCGCAACCTCACCTCTGCGGATGTGGGCCTGGCTGGAGCGCCGCGACGAGTTTACGTGAACGAGCGTCTGACACGCACCAACCGTCAACTGTTCCACCGGGTTCGAGAAGAATGTCGTAAGCGACAGTGGCGTTACTCCTGGACAAAGAGAGGCCGCATCTTCGTGAGGCAGGCTGAAGGCGCACAGGTGCGCCCGATACGCTCGGACCAGGACATCGCTCGGGTTTTTAAGTCAGGAGACGTTTGAACTAAAATTATATCGTACTAGTATCTTAAATAGTTATATTGAAATAATAACGTATAATACTTTGGCCAAATATTCGAACTTCACTGCAATTCATACAAACATACTATACAATCACAATATATTTATATTCAACTCAACAGAAAAAAAAATCATACCTTACTATGACTTAGTTATTATTTATAATATTACGTATTTAAATCATGTAAGCTATACGTTTTCATATGGTATTATTCCGTATCATTTTGCGTTGTCCATATTATCAGGCGTTAATAATATAAATAATAACAACTATTTGCCGTCGCTGTCAGGAAAAACTACTGCACACAATACTAGCCAAGAACTGTCACATTCATATCAAAGCAAACTCCTGACATCACTTTTTGTAATTACGCATATCATTACTGTACAAAACACCGGATTTGATTTAACAACAATGTTTCTATTTTTGATCATTATTTTCTCTGTTTATTTTGTCTTTAATTCCATCATACCCAGACTAAGGCGACAACAAACTCACGTAAATATAATTTATAATCACTTATCACATCCTATCATATCACCCTACTCACACTTACATACACTACTTCACAAACTTGCACATCACACTTCACCAGCATATTTATCTAACACTGTTCTCACGTGGCACAGACCGACAATTTGGTTTTCGCAGAGGCAGATCAACTGAGGATGCTGTCACGCTCTTGGTCAACTCAGTATCCAAGCACATTGAAGAAGGGGACAATTGCATCGCAGTGTTTTTAGATTTGGCCAAGGCGTTTGACACCGTCTCGGTTGGCTTGCTTCTTAAAAAACTGGAATTCTTTGGAGTGAGAGGACTGACGTTGGAATGGTTTAGATCCTACCTAATAAATCGCAAACAGTTTCTTAAAATTGGTAGTTCTCATCACAGTAATCATCTCTCAATAGACTTTGGCGTTCCTCAAGGCAGCTTGCTTGGCCCAACCCTTTTTATACTCTACATTAACGACATCGTCAGTTACCCACTAAAAAAGGCTGAAATTATCACTTACGCGGATGACACCGCTATTATATTTCACGAAAAGGACTGGAACCGTCTATATCAACTCGCAGAAGAGGGTCTAGCTGACATTGCCTGTCTCTTAGACAATAACTTACTAACACTAAACATTAAAAAAACAAAATATGTAGCATTTTCCAAAACTTGTGTCTCCAGACCTCCCACCGATGTAGTTCTAAAAATTCATCGATGTGACGAATATACGAACCAACTAAATCCAGGGTGCTCATGTAGTACCATCGAATGTACGGCTTCAATCAAATACTTGGGTGTTATTATTGATGAAAATCTCTCTTATAAAAACCACATTGCTGATCTGTCAAATCGTGCACGAAAATTAATTTTTATAATGAAGAAGCTAAGAGACTGTACCCCACTAGATTTACTCCCACAAGTATATACAGCTTTATGCCAGTCTATTCTCCAATATTGCGTTGGGGTCTGGGGCAGTGCCGGCAAAACCTGCTTCATGACTGTTGAAAGAGCTCAAAGAGCGATTATTAAAGTGATCTTAAGAAAGCCATTTAGATACCCCACGGACAATGTCTATGATGACTTCAAAGTACTTCGAGTGCGTCAACTATACTTACTAAATGCCTCGGCGAAAGCTCATAGGAATTATATGAATCGGCCAGACAAAGAAGAAATTACAGCTAGGCGTGTTTTTAGACTTCCTTTACCTCAAGCCACCTCACTAATGACACGCAGAAGCCCAGCGTTTGCCCACATTTGCACCTACAACAAAATTTGCAAATTGTGCGACCCTAAAGATTGCTCCGTTTTTAAGTTCAAGAAAAAAGTTAAAGAATTACTGTTAAAAATGTCATACGAAGACACTGAGGACCTTCTATGATTTTTGCGTTATGCCTTAAAAACACACACACACGCACGCACACACACACACACAACACATACAAACACACTCACACGCACGCACACACCCACACATACACACACACTCTGTTGGCTTATCCAAAACCATCACTAGACTATTAAGAAAACACAAAAATAATATCAGTAACAAGCTAACTACTATTGGTTCTTACAATTGAAACAACTAACTGAAGAATATTTAAGGATAGTTATTTTGGTCTATTTAAGGTTGGTTTATTTACTTTATGTTTTTTTTTTTTATAATGCACGATCTTTCATATTAAAATCTTAGATTAAGTATATATATTGTCAAACACTCGGAAATCCAAGATACAGGCCTCGAGCCTAGTTTGGATTTCACAGTTCTCTTGTCATCGTATTCCATTATCATTCTATGTGCATTTCTGTAACTTAAATTATGTGTTTTGTTCTGCCAATAAAATATTTTTCATTTAAAAAAAAAAAAAAAAAAAAAAAAAAAAAAAAAAAAAAAAATTTAAAAGATCATTCATGTTAAAATCTGTTAAAAGCTGGTCTAATATTACTTTTTCAAAAATTTTACTCAATGCCGGTAGTATAGAGATTGGTCTATAGTTAGATGGATCATTTTTGTTTACTGATTTGAATAAAGGAATCAATTTACTTTTTTTCATTAAATCCGGGAAGACACGCATCAACGCATCTGTTAAAAATAAAAGCTAAGTATGGGCTAATAACAGTAATAATGTAACTGAGAACTGTGGTTGACATTCCCCACAGGTCCTCGGTTTTCTTTTGTTTGAGCATTTTAAATGTTTTCACAATTGAGTCTGCAGTTACGTGTTTGAACTGGAACAAGGTATCACATTTATTTACACACTTTGATAATATAGAATAAGCATCAGCGGGACTAGAATTTATGGACTGAGTGGTAGTAATGGGTACTTGAGAGAAGAACTCATCAAATGTATTGGCAACCTCATTACTATCCATGATTAATTTATTGTTAACTTTTAAGATGATCTTACTGTCTCTTTGTTTTATTTTTCCAGTTTCAGTATTGATGATTTTCCATGTTGTTTTTATTTTATCATCAGCATGCTTAATTTTTCTACTAAAATGCAAAGATTTTGCTGTCTGACAAACCACTTTAAAAGTTTTGGAATATAGTATTAAGTGATTTATGAATTTAGTATTGTGTAAATTAATTTGTTTTTGTGAGTATAAGTTGTACAAATTATTTCTACTTTTGTAAATACCAGGAGTAGCCCAGTCATCGAACCGAATTTTCCCAGCTCTTGTAATAGTTTTAAATTTAAAAATATTATTGAACTCTGCACCCAACATTTGAGATAAAGTGCTGCATAGGTCATCGGGTCATCTTTACGCCAAAGGGCCGTCCAATATCACTACGTAAGTATTATAAAACAAAGTCCATCACTGCGTCTGTCTGTATGTTCGCAATAATCTCAATAGCTACTGAACGGATTATCCTGCGGTTTTCACCAATAGCCAGAGTGTTTATGAGGAAGGTTTAGGTGCATAATTCGTTAAGGTTTTGTGTAAATTGGTTGAAATATGACGATGATTGTTAAATATGTTCATATTTTATATTCGATGCTACAAACTGATGCAAATTTTATAGGCATATTTGTTGTTGAGCGGGCTGCTAGTATTATATACATTAATATATTTTTAAAACAATTTTTTTTTTATATATATATTTTTATATTTTTAACATTTTTTTTGTACATTTTAAGTGTTATATAATACTTAAATTTAAAATTTAAAACCACCCCATACAAATCTATTCATAATCTGTTCAATGAGACCATTCCGATGAGCCCAATCTCGACATCTCTGCTGCAAGTTGGTGAGGAGTTGACTATACTGAGAATTCCAGGAAGTGTCCCAGCATCAGGTCAACGCTACCGAGTTCTTACAATATCGTTAAAGTAAGAGGATAGTAAATTTCAAATTGATCAGAACAACAAAAGTTGATTTTATAGCGTCATCATCTAGAAAAAAACTCAGTCTAAATAAACTGGCCAAGTGCAAGTCGGACTCGCACTTGTAGGGTTCCGTAATGGTAGAGTATTTTATAACTTTAATTTTTCGCCACCAATAAATTAACTTTGTTTTTCATAGAGTTTGTATGAAAAACAAAGTTATCTTTGCGGTCGCTATATCTCAAAAACTGCTGACTTTATTTCGTTCAAACCAATTTTTGTTGTTTGTTTTTATAGAGATCTACAGCATAAGTTAGAGAGGGGGGGGCATATATTTTACCACTTTAGACGTGACTATTTTTCAAATGATTAACTTAGAGAAAAATGGTTTTAATCTAAATGTATCGGGAGCTCCCTTAATATTTTATTTTTTTAATTTTTTGTTGTTGTGTTGTTTTGTAAAAATCGTAAAGCGGTTCACAGAATACACCTACCTGCTTCTCATGCACACCTACCATCTGTATGATATAAATGTGTCTCAAATCAGCCCACGGTTGCCTGGAAGAGATCGCTAATTAGCGATAAGGCCGCCGATTGTACTGTAAATGTGATTAATATTGTACGTAATTTTATTTGTATTTTATACGTATTTTTAAGTGCAATAAAGCGTATTCTATCTATTCTATCTATCTACCTACCAAGTTTTAACTGTGTAGTCTTAATAGTTTCGGAATAGTGGCTGTGACATACAGACGGACAGACAGACAGACAGACATGACGATGGTTCCGTTTTTTGCCATTCAGCTACGGAAGCCTAAAAACGGCTAAATATTATGCAATATTATGCAGCTGACAGACGGACTATCAGTTCCATTCGGATCATGATATGTACTAGGTGATCGTTATGCGTTTCTCTAAGTTGTGTTTCACTATTTCACTTTTTTTATTTTTTTTTATATAAAAATTGTCTGAAGTATTGAAACACACAGTTACATGTGTGGTTGGTTTTAACGTACTTAAATTTTTTTTAAATATTTTAACGTAAACGATTGGATGACAGCTGAATGGTTCATTACTTTTTTTTTCTATTTCAAAGCGTTAAATTCTGCTTTTGCTATGTTTACTTGATAATTGGTTATGATTTATTTTATGATTTATGATTTTGACGTGTATATGTGCGTATATTGATACTGCCTACATACTGAATAAATGCTTTGATTCTTTGATTCTTAAATGGATTTTCAAAGCTAAGAATACTGTTGGTATGTATGTATATTATGTTCGTGGTGTATGTATGTAGTATGGATATATGTATATGTATTTTGTGTATATTTATAAATATCTATTGGACAAAGAGATTTTTATTTATTTATTGTTTAATATTTTCACAATTTTCCTTGTGTATTTTCTTTTATTAGAGTTAACTAAGATGTTATTTTTGCCCTCTACCGTATAGTTATAAAATAGTTCCTTGCAATAAACGGTTGTCTGGAAGAGATCGCTATTTAGCAATAAGACCGTTTGTACTTTATTTTTAACATTAATGTAAGTACCATTGTTATTTTTATATGCAATAAAGAATTATCATTCATTCATTCAACACTCTTATCAAACAAAAAAAAAACAATTCGAAATCGGTTCATCCGTTAGGGCGCTACGATGCCACGAACAGAAATCGTTACGATCAGATTGTACAGTTCGACTGTCGAACTGTACAGTCTGATCGTAACGATTTCTCGTAGTGTATATGGCCACTATTAGGTCGGTATCAAAAATCAATTGTCAATAGAGTTTACAAAGTAGAATACTGTTTTAAAGATAAGCTTATTCATATCAGTCTTGTTTCTATCCCACTTGGTGTGATGGACAGAGTGTGGGGTGGGATAGAACACACAAAACAAACATATTTTTAACCCCCGACGCAAAAAGAAGGGGTGTTATAAGAATGGCGTGCGTATCTGTTAACGTGAGTGTCTGTTCGTGGCATCGTAGCGCCCTAACGGATGAACCGATTTCGAATTGTTTTTTTTTTGTTTGATAAGAGTGTTGAATGAATGAATGATAATTCTTTATTGCATATAAAAATAACAATGGTACTTACATTAATGTTAAAAATAAAGTACAAACGGTCTTATTGCTAAATAGCGATCTCTTCCAGACAACCGTTTATTGCAAGGAACTATTTTATAACTATACGGTAGAGGGCAAAAATAACATCTTAGTTAACTCTAATAAAAGAAAATACACAAGGAAAATTGTGAAAATATTAAACAATAAATAAATAAAAATCTCTTTGTCCAATAGATATTTATAAATATACACAAAATACATATACATATATCCATACTACATACATACACCACGAACATAATATACATACATACCAACAGTATTCTTAGCTTTGAAAATCCATTTAAGAATCAAAGAATCAAAGCATTTATTCAGTATGTAGGCAGTATCAATATACGCACATATACACGTCAAAATCATAAATCATAAAATAAATCATAACCAATTATCAAGTAAACATAGCAAAAGCAGAATTTAACGCTTTGAAATAGAAAAAAAAAGTAATGAACCATTCAGCTGTCATCCAATCGTTTACGTTAAAATATTTAAAAAAAATTTAAGTACGTTAAAACCAACCACACATGTAACTGTGTGTTTCAATACTTCAGACAATTTTTATATAAAAAAAAATAAAAAAAGTGAAATAGTGAAACACAACTTAGAGAAACGCATAACGATCACCTAGTACATATCATGATCCGAATGGAACTGATAGTCCGTCTGTCAGCTGCATAATATTGCATAATATTTAGCCGTTTTTAGGCTTCCGTAGCTGAATGGCAAAAAACGGAACCATGGTCATGTCTGTCTGTCTGTCTGTCCGTCTGTATGTCACAGCCACTATTCCGAAACTATTAAGACTACACAGTTAAAACTTGGTAGGTAGATAGATAGAATAGATAGAATACGCTTTATTCCACTTAAAAATACGTATAAAATACAAATAAAATTACGTACAATATTAATCACATTTACAGTACAATCGGCGGCCTTATCGCTAATTAGCGATCTCTTCCAGGCAACCGTGGGCTGATTTGAGACACATTTATATCATACAGATGGTAGGTGTGCATGAGAAGCAGGTAGGTGTATTCTGTGAACCGCTTTACGATTTTTACAAAACAACACAACAACAAAAAATTAAAAAAATAAAATATTAAGGGAGCTCCCGATACATTTAGATTAAAACCATTTTTCTCTAAGTTAATCATTTGAAAAATAGTCACGTCTAAAGTGGTAAAATGTATGCCCCCCCCTCTCTAACTTATGCTGTAGATCTCTATAAAAACAAACAACAAAAATTGGTTTGAACGAAATAAAGTCAGCAGTTTTTGAGATATAGCGACCGCAAAGATAACTTTGTTTTTCATACAAACTCTATGAAAAACAAAGTTAATTTATTGGTGGCGAAAAATTAAAGTTATAAAATACTCTACCATTACGGAACCCTACAAGTGCGAGTCCGACTTGCACTTGGCCAGTTTATTTAGACTGAGTTTTTTTCTAGATGATGACGCTATAAAATCAACTTTTGTTGTTCTGATCAATTTGAAATTTACTATCCTCTTACTTTAACGATATTGTAAGAACTCGGTAGCGTTGACCTGATGCTGGGACACTTCCTGGAATTCTCAGTATAGTCAACTCCTCACCAACTTGCAGCAGAGATGTCGAGATTGGGCTCATCGGAATGGTCTCATTGAACAGATTATGAATAGATTTGTATGGGGTGGTTTTAAATTTAAGTATTATATAACACTTAAAATGTACAAAAAAAATGTTAAAAATATAAAAATATATATATAAAAAAAAAATTGTTTTAAAAATATATTAATGTATATAATACTAGCAGCCCGCCCCGGCTTCGCACGGGTAGAACAAATATGCCTATAAAATTTGCATCAGTTTGTAGCATCGAATATAAAATATGAACATATTTAACAATCATCGTCATATTTCAACCAATTTACACAAAACCTTAACGAATTATGCACCTAAACCTTCCTCATAAACACTCTGGCTATTGGTGAAAACCGCAGGATAATCCGTTCAGTAGCTATTGAGATTATTGCGAACATACAGACAGACGCAGTGATGGACTTTGTTTTATAATACTTACGTAGTGATATTGGACGGCCCTTTGGCGTAAAGATGACCCGATGACCTATGCAGCACTTTATCTCAAATGTTGGGTGCAGAGTTCAATAATATTTTTAAATTTAAAACTATTACAAGAGCTGGGAAAATTCGGTTCGATGACTGGGCTACTCCTGGTATTTACAAAAGTAGAAATAATTTGTACAACTTATACTCACAAAAACAAATTAATTTACACAATACTAAATTCATAAATCACTTAATACTATATTCCAAAACTTTTAAAGTGGTTTGTCAGACAGCAAAATCTTTGCATTTTAGTAGAAAAATTAAGCATGCTGATGATAAAATAAAAACAACATGGAAAATCATCAATACTGAAACTGGAAAAATAAAACAAAGAGACAGTAAGATCATCTTAAAAGTTAACAATAAATTAATCATGGATAGTAATGAGGTTGCCAATACATTTGATGAGTTCTTCTCTCAAGTACCCATTACTACCACTCAGTCCATAAATTCTAGTCCCGCTGATGCTTATTCTATATTATCAAAGTGTGTAAATAAATGTGATACCTTGTTCCAGTTCAAACACGTAACTGCAGACTCAATTGTGAAAACATTTAAAATGCTCAAACAAAAGAAAACCGAGGACCTGTGGGGAATGTCAACCACAGTTCTCAGTTACATTATTCGCATTCGCATATAATATTACAGAAATCGTTACGATCAGACTGTACAGTTCGACAGTCTGATCGTAACGATTTCTCGTAGTGTATATGGCCACCTTTACGATCAGTCGGCACAGTTCGTCCGATTCCGATAAATCAATTGAAATTTTCGTATTGTTCTGTTCGACTGTACAGTCTCAAAAAATCGTGCGAAACTGCACAGTTTCATAACATACATGTAGCGATTTATCGGTACCGTTCGAACTGTACAGTCTGATCGTAACGATTTCTCGTAGTGTATATGGCCACTATAAGTCATTCGTGTTTTTAACCCCCGACGCAAAAAGAAGGGGTGTTATAAGTTTGACGTGTGTATCTGTGTGTCTGTCTGTGGCATCGTAGCGCCGAAACGGATGAACCGATCTTGATTTAGTTTGTTTTGTTTGATAGATGTCTTCGTCGAGAGTGTTCTTAGCTTTGTTTCATAAAAATCCGTTCAGCCGCCTAAATATTATCAGCTCTTTTTTGGTAAAAAAAACTACGACAGCAACTTTCGTAAACTCGTAGTCCTTTGACCGCGGACGTCAAAAAAATCAAAATGACGCTTCTGCGCACTACTTACCTGTCACACTGCTGCTGTCTGTTTAGCGTAGTTATTAGTCAAATCCCGTGTTCTGTGGTCAAATCTACAGAAATATCTATAACGGTAGTCAAATCATATGTATTCATTGGAAATTCAGTATCCTGTTACTACAATGATATTGCAAAAATATTACGTGTACCTCAATGCAAAAATATGGTAAGCTTGACCTAATGCTGAGACATGTCATTGAATCTGCAGATTGCTCTCAACTCCTCGTCTGAGTGAGATGTCCTGTTAGACTCATTGGAATGGTCGCAATGAACAAAATTATGCATATATGTATAAATCAGTCGGGTGTGGTTTTACATTTTTTATTTAAGTAAGTAAGTTTACAATGTAAGAAGTAGTCTGGGTCACATAGAATCTACAAAATGTATAGTTTTGATCCGTGGTTTTGGTATTCCAACTAGCTCAATATGTTAAGACGTCTAGTAGTATATAGATCCATAATACAGGGATTGTAACCGCAGGCAGGGTATTGGGATAGAGAATATATTAATTAAAACGGTAATCTCGAATTACTCGCACGACCACGACCGCAGTATTGGTTACATCGATTTAATAGAATCTAAATAGCTTAGTTGGAACAACTGGTAGGTGCAATTTAGCCTAGGATACAAAATTTTGGCATGTCAGTGTCTAATTTACAGTGGCCTTTATCAAGTGCCATCAGGCAAGCGTCATGCGTGTCCCGGTGGTAGTGATCGACTGTTTAGAGAAAGATCAATCTAGGCCTAACGTGTTTAAATTTTTGTCCAAATCATCTCTTACACCAGGCACAGAATAATGAATAGTACAAGTACACAGAATAATGAATAGTACAACAAACATATAAATTTACAAAAATTGTTTTTTGCATAAGTTCATAGTTTGTACAATAAACTTTGAATTGATAGGCTCCTGAACTAACATAGCTGTATCTCAGGGCTTCTACCATAATTTAGGCTTAAGTATGTATCCTATGGATTCTATCACCATACTATTATGAAGTTTGCCTATGATTAATAACGCGTCTAAACATATTATTTACAACAAATAAAGCCTTACTTCCTCAAACAGTACAAGGAGTAAAATCTCTATCTAGTCCCAATGAATAGTAGGTACTGTTGAAGCATTTTAGACGCGATAAGCAATCGCTTGGCTCATTTAATTAAACATTTTGTTTTCGTTGTCTCTTGACTTTGATAAATTGCCAAGAATTAAGTGATTCGCGCGTCTGACGCTCCACTGCTTATTTATATAGTTTGTTGTTAAAACTAGTTTTTGTAATGTGTACCTGTGTTTTAAGATTCCAAGCGAAGTATGAAAGTTATATGGAACGAAGAGTTTTTGAATTTCTTTTTGTTTATAAAATTAAAATTAATGTTTATATTGCACTGTAAAATTAACTGTGTTTATAGGTAAATGTACATGCCACACGGACACTCCGCAGCGTCCTGCGTGCGCGATCTAGGCGGCGATCAGATAGGGCAGTAGTATTTGTACCGACTGGTTCTCACTAAACGCGATCAGAAAACGATGTGTTGTGTGATATATGTCTTTGGATATATGTGATGTGATGACTATGTAGTACATATAAGGCGGGAGAAAAAGTTTTAACGTATTTTATATAGGTACTTACAAATTTAAGACGTTTTTTTATTACATTTAATTAAAATATATATTATGTGCCATTTTGTGACATTAGATAACATTACTCTATACACACTCTGTAAACTCCCTCCGCTATTGAATACACCTTGGTACCTGCCGGCATCATTAACATCCTTTATCTATCGCAAACATACTAATAAATAGGATCACACGGTTGAGCGCAAGTGGAGCCTAAACCTACATCAATTAGAGGCGGAACAATACGGCCTACCCCGTGTAATTCCACCTGACACCTAAGCGTTTTTCGATCGCACATTAAACTGGGCACGATTCCGAACATAAACAAACGACCCTGGCAGTTAAAATTCGCAATGTCCACCCTTTTTATGACCTTCACAAACCTTAATAGAGGAGCCTTCAGTCTTAATTTTAGAGCCGCCGCTGTTAAAATCAACGTAAAATAAATTTACTAAAGTTTTATTGTTTCGCGGCTTTTGGATTTAATTTATTTAACATCGTAAATTTTCATAGAGTTGTATTGTAGCATCTGTAGGGTACATTTTAAGTGTCAGGAGTAATGGGTAATATTGAAGTTTTCATTCGTGTCGTGATGATGATTTACGACTTTTTGGGTAATTTATTCTTATCTTAATTATTTGGGTGCCAAATGTTTAGCATATTTAATTGTGGCTACTATTATAGCCTATTTTGTCTATTTGACATGGTTTGATTGTCGCGATCATTGAGATAAATGTCGCAATTGTACCATATCGAGCGTTTTTGCCGATAGCGATGTAATCCCAGTCGACTGTCCGAGCTGCCTGACAGCGTGAAGTCAAGCAATGACTGACTGTCACAGAATATATTACAGTGTGTTTGTATAATTATGATGTAGGAGGGCGCGCAGACCCTACATGTGTCATGCCCCATCCAGACTCTCCACGAGGCTACACGAGGGAACGCGTGCGAAAGTGAGGACACTGTGCTGTGTCCCCTCCGTCTTCCCTCGCCTCGCCTCGCTGTCGCTCCGCTTCGTGTAGGTTTTTCGGGCGCAAGTCAATGGACGCGAGGGGGCGAGGCGAGACAATTAACCACACTCTCGCGCTCGCACACTTTGTTGTCGATTGCTGTAATTTTTTTTTACTTCTTGTGGAGTGTATTTTTTTTTATTTTTATTGTAGGTAATACACGATAAGCTAAAGAACAATTAATGTCATTAATGGCGACTTTTAGGGGACACCTGAGGAAGAAAAAAGCTTCAATTAAATCCGATGCCAGTCACGTCCATCTTGAAGTAGACGTAGCGGGCAACTGAATAAAACAAGAGTGTGAATGGCTAACACTCCTGCCGCCTCCACTTTCCAAGACTCGTGCCGAGCCTCTAGGATGCGCCTCGCAAGAGTGTGGATGAACCATAATGATTAATTACGCTGGGCCGAAATGACATGCCGCGATCGTGATTTCAGTTGCAAGTTGAGCCGTTTGCTCCTCATCTCTGTTCCCCAACAAATCAAGATCAGCCAAAAAATCCACTTTCACATGAATTAACTAAGTGCTTCTTTCTTTTTGTGAAGTTTAATATGAAGATCATCATAATCACTTTCGTGACTACATTACATTATAATATAGCAGCAATAGGTCGTCGTATAAAATTAATAAGTCTAGGTTTAATAATTTTCCTTTTATTAATTTTAATTACCTACACTGGTTGAGACTGCGGCTAACTTCGTATTACCACTGATAATATAAGAGTTACTTCGTAAGTTATAGCCTTATTTTTGTTACATCATAATAACTAGGTACCTACCTAACGACTTAGGTGGGTAGGTAAAGTAATACCTACCTACTACCTGTTTAGTGAGGTATAATATCAGCTTGGTACTTACCCACTCCTTATAATGTAGGTAAGTAGGTAGGTACCCTCAGATCACACCTGAAATAAGTACCTACCAAACATTATCTTACACAAAAATTCGTGAGTTACCGTCTGCTGCCCCTAAATGTAAACAGTTTGTTGTGGCAGACGGGAATATACCCAAAATTCTCGACACGCATTGTGTGTGAATCAATTGCTGAAACCATGCCTGTTTTGATGGAATATGTTTTGTCAAGGTGATCGTTTCAAAGCGTCCAGTGAAATCACAGTGTTTTTATTAACAATTCACATGTGCTGCCCATGTAAATTTACAAAATTCTAGCATTTCAGTCATAGTACCTACTCGCAGATATCTGATATACCTAGGTACCTCGTGTACGTAGGTACATAATCGCTTAATTACGATCAAACAAGGGTATCGCCTTTGATAATATAAAGGGTCTCTCTTGTTACCAATGAAATAAAAATATATAAAAATATAAATAGTTACAAATCTTAAAAAAAAAAAATTACAAAAAAAAATTGTTTTATTATGACTCCACACGATTTGTCTACTTATTCATCTACTACTCATCGAATTATAAGGTTATAATTCGATGCTACTACTACAAATTGTATACTAACATTAGTATACAATTTGTAGTAAATACCTACTCAAATTTGGGGAAGACACTGTTTTTTTGCAACACAGTATAATAAATAATACTAACGCGAAACAGGGCTTCAAAACTATTATATGTACATAATTAGCTTTTTGGCAATAAAGTTATTTGTAAAGTTATTTTATATTTGTCTATTGAGCCAGTGTCAAGTATTAAAATTCTTCTAGAATTCCAGTCATAAAGATGGATCAAAATTTCAGGTAAAGTTGAATTCAAAGTCTAGCCCTAGTCATACACTCAGTGAAATATGGACTTTACTGAAGATTTCCAGTGGAATTTTGGTGAGATCGCAAATAGCATGCTTTTCAAAATTATGCTGTTTCCCTACACTCGCATACATTCACCGACACTTAATGGTCAATAACCCATATTTATTACTCGTGGAAGACCACAAGTTTTAGAAAAAGTACAATTAGACCATACACACTATTCTTTGATTCCCAAAAATCGCCAAAATCCCATAAATTTTGAAAACTAATTTATCATACCTACAAGTTTACTTACTCTCATGTTCTGTGGTAGTATTATTTGAAACAGCAGCACAAAACCATAACTAAATTATTATACGCATGTATGCTACATAAAAAAAGCTTGTATCACAGACCACAAAATCAAAAACACCAACCAGCATGGAGAAGCTGATTGGTGTTTTTTTATGTTCGGCTAAATGGAGCATTCGTTCATTGTCACCACGTGAAATGTAGCCGCTTACAACACCTGTTACAATGCTCTAGTTCTTTTTTGCTAAAAAAATATTTTTGACAAATGTAGCTTATTTATTACACATGTCTATGCAATATAGGCGTGAACGTATACATACAGGTGTATATTTAAATGTCCGTGCCATGCCATTTATTTCCTCACGTACAATTTTGATAAATGATGCCATTTATTATCGGTATGCATGTATAGGTCCTTCGTATCTATTGTAGAATACAATGACCACTGTTTTTATGTGCGCGTATTATAAAAATGATGTATTAATCCGGCACAATACCGCAACAAAATACATTTAAAATCCAAAGTCCTGACTGACTAATATTACTTGTACTATTCATTATTCTGTGCTAATATATATATATATATATATATATATATATATATATATATATATATATATATATATATATATATATCGACGCACAGCCCAAACCGCTGGTCCTAGCTATATACATGTATTTTTTTAAAGCTTACTAGCAATGTGGGTTGCCCATTACTATACCTAGTTTTCTTGTTAATCCCTTTAACTAAGCTAAATATGCTTGTGTCTGGAGTGGGTTCGCGTCAATAGGGCAATGGGTGGGGATCGATCTTACGACATCTCAATCACCAGGCCGACGCCTTAGCCATTGGGCTATAGCCGCTTTATATTTTTAATTGTGAGGTGGAGAGGCATCCACTAAGAAAGTGTTTTTCGAAATTCCACCCATAACAGGGTAAAATACAGGGTTAAACTTTCTATGAAACTTATTACTTGGTCAATTGACAGTAAAATTGGTAATAATACTCTTTATTAAAAAGTATGAGTTACCTACGTGTAGAGTACACAGTACAGTTTATTCAAAATCATCCCCACGCTTTTGTCTGAAAGACTGTCTGATATATCAACGTACAGTCTAATCTGCTGGTCTTAAAGGCATAACATTTAGAGGGTCTTTGTAAAGTGCATCTTGTGCATCCACTTAGAAAGGATTTTTCAAAACTCCACCCTAAGAGGGTTAAATGAGAGATTGAATTTTCTGTGAAAATGTTTATTCTCCGGGTCTATTGATTCAAAAATTTGTACACATACATACTCCTTAATTAAAATTATTTGACAAGCGTATAATATATTTTTTTTAAATCATCCCTTACGCGTTTGTCTGACAGACTGACTAATATATCAACTTACAGCCTAAGTCGCTGACATGAAATTTGGAGGGTGTGTATAAAAATGTTTTTTTTTTAATTCCACCCATAAGAGGGTGAAAAGAGAGGTTGAATTTTCTGTGAAAGTTTTAATTAAAATTTACTCATTAATCTCTTTACTCTTTAATTAAAATTGTGATACCTGTGTATCACAGTTTTTCAAAATCATTCCCGACACATTCGTTTCTGTGTAATTAAATTTAAAAAAAAATTACCAACTATATTCTTCGTCTACCCCGACTTTATCAAACTACCTCTCCGAGTTCAATTCGAGTGTGCAGTTTCCCTTCAATGTCTGCTTTGCCATGATAATCAATAAATCTCGAGGCCAAACTCGGTAGACTTAGGGAGAACTGCATTTCACACAGACAGGTATAACTATGTGGTCTGCCCCAAAGTAAGCTCATGGAACAGTATTTGTTCGGATTGTTGTCAGTTTGTATATGCTGCGTATATTCAGCGAGTCAGCTGAATATATATCTCCTTTTTAACCTTACTGGAGGAAATGATTTGTACCAGCAGACTATATAATAATAAATAAAATCATTTATTTCTCTCACACAATGGGTTCTAAGAGTACGTTCAGATGACAAGCGCTCAACGCGCGTTTTGATAACGCGCGTTTACAACTACATACATTTTATTCAGGCTGTACACATGCTAACGCGCGTTTTAATAAAGCGCGCGTTGAACGCTGCGCTACCGCTCGACTGTTGTCAGCGCGCGTCAACGCGCGCTTTGAGATCATTGGTTTTTTATGTTTCCGTTCAGTTGAGCGCGCGCTTTCGACGCGGATAACAGGCCGTCGACGGGCAGCATCATCACCGGTGCGAGGAGCTACGTCCTGCGATCGCCAACCCTCCTGCTAAACGTATTTTAGGGTTCATAAGTATTATAAATAAGTTTAAGTTTTAGTACTACTGAACCTTGGCGGCCGTGGCAACGCGCGTTCAACGCCTGACAAGCGCGTGTCATGTAAACACTGTACAAAAATGTGCAATGTAAAGTTTTTAAATATTCTTATATCTATGCGAAGATTTTCTCTCCACGATGCGAAGGAGTTTTTTGAGAAAAAGTGTGTGTGCCATAGAGAAAGTATATAAAATATAAATAGTATAATATAATAGTATTTTTTTTTAGTTTTATTACGGCTCCACACGATTAGTGTATTTAGCCAGTGTCAAGTCTCTCATTGTAATTTTTCCTAAAATTGTATTCTTCCGCCTGTAAAGTATGTAATAAACGATCTAGCTGATCTAGCTCTTTTAAAAAAAATCCGGCCAAGTCGATTTGGTCTTGCCCACCGAGGCTTCCGTATCAACGTTGGTTGGTACCAATTAATTGATACCAACCGACGTTGGTACGGAAGCCTAGGTGGCTAGAAGCTAGACCTCTAAATTGTATGAGCGCTCATATAAGTCAGAGGTATATCTTAATGGGGAAGATGAGTGTAATTTTTTATTAACTCAAAAAATGAAGCTAAACGTTAGTGAAAATATTAGTGAAAGAATTTTTGCTTTATCTGAAAAACTTTATTTTTAGCAATTTTTTAAAGTTAAGTGTTCTTAAATCCAGAGCTGAATTGACCGCTCAACGTGTGACGTCACATCGCTCTATGGCTCGGCTGCGCGTACTATTGTATGCAGTGTTTTTGCTTTATTCGTCGTATTTTCGTTGTTGTTCTGTGAAAATGGAAAAAAAGTACCGTACAGATATTGTATATTACCTCTATGTACAAATACAACAGTTACCACTCCGGAAAAACTTTTTTCATGTCGCAAATGAAAAACAAAGTGCGAAATAAATGGTGTAAATTAATGAAAAGGGAGGAGCTGACACGTACAAAAACAAGTTAGATAGATCGATAGATAACGCTTTATTTGCACACCAATTATAAAATAAACATTGGACCTAAAAATAAAATACTGAAGCTATGTAATGCAAAGGGACCACCCTTTATATTATCGCTTTAAGCGATTTATTCCAAACAACCAATCAGAGAAAGATATTGCGAGACTGTAACGGACGGTGGTGTATCGATTTTACATCTTATATGTCATGCGGTGCGGGACGCAACATATTGTCCTTATTTTTTAGGGTTTCGTACCCAAAGGGTAAAACGTAGTAGTAAAAGGGGCCCCTTATTACTAAGACTCCGCTGTCCGTCCGTCTGTCTGTTTGTCTGTCTATCCGTCTATCTCCAGACTGTATCTCATGAATCGTAATAGTTAGAGGGTTGAAATTTTACAGATGATGTATTTCTGTTGCCGCTATAACAACAAATACTAAAAACAGAATAAAGTTAAACATTAAAGGGTTCCCCATAGAAAAAACGTTTTTTTTTTCAAAATTTCAATATAACGCCATCCGTGAACGCTGAGGGAAACTTCCATAGATGGCGTTATATTGAAATGCCGATTCCTTACCACTTTTGTGTTCACTTTCATTTTGATAGCGTTAGACGTTAGATGGCGTTATAAGAAATAAGCACGCGGCTCACAAATCTGTTTTAATAAAATTTATTATTTTTTGCTGGCGAAAAATGATAGTGGCATTTTTTGCTCCATCTTATAAAATCCTGTAGTGTGGCCCTACGAGTGCGAGTCCGACTTGCACTTGGCCAGTTTATTTTTAGTATGTCATCAAGGTAGGTATACAAATCTTCTTATATATAAAAATTAATCCCAATTTCCCTTGGTCACGGCATCACGCGTGAACGGCTGGACCGATTTCGCTAATTCTTTTTTCGTCGTGTTTTTTATCGTCTGGAGATGGTTCTTAGGAAAAAAAATTAAATAACTGAAAGTTGTTTTTAACGCAGGCGAAGCCGCGGGGCACAGCTAGTTTGTTTATATTGTTTATCTCCATATCTCCTGAGATGATTATCAGACCTCGATAAAATGGGACCAAACGGGAGGCATAACCTCTCAAACAAAAAAATAATCATTCAAATCTGTTAATATTTAACGGAGTTCTGAGGCAACAAACTTAAAATAAAAAAATACCGTTGAATTGAGAACTTCCTCCTTTTTTGTGCAAACGGTTAAAAATATTACATTTAGCTAAACTGAGACACTTGTAAAAATAATAATAAATTGAGAGCCTGGTGCGGTGGCGTAATCGGGAGAACGGTTGGCTTTGGTACCAAGTTCAAGCCCCGCCGTGCACCAATGGATTTTTCTATCGAAAAATGTATGTGCGCTTTTCACAGTGGCCCTCCGGTGAAGGGAAAACATCGTTTAGAAACTAACAACCCCCGCATGGTGGCAGGACACTATCTAGTTTCCGCCTGGCCAGCTACCTCTACCATAGTTAGAAATCTGTCGACAAACATCTAAGTAATGTGTTCCCGCAGCTATCCTTGAGAGAAAGTTCCCAATCTAGGCCTAGCGTGCTTACTATCCTCGACTACATCATCACTTACCAACAGGTGAGATAGTGGTCAAACGCTAGCCTACAAGATATTACAAAAAAATACACTTTGCAAGTTTTTGTCCTTCGATTGTAGGTACTTTGCGTGATTGATGAAATATAATAACTAAGAAGGTCGACTTTTGGCAGATTATTTGCTTGCCTAAGTGAAAATCCTGGTTTCATTTTGGTAGCACGATTAGCAGATCTAGATTATCAAAGGCGTAGGCAGTACTCAAAATCACAAAACAAAGATGATAAGTCCAAGCTCCCGCCCGTACCGTGTCCGCTCAGTAGATAATATATACGTAGTCCGGTCCAGTCCGGCGATGTGACGTCACAGCCATTTCTCGGGCGGCGCAAGAAAACTTCGGAAACCGTTTATTTAATAAAAATATCATTTCTAATGATATCTACTTTCGCAGTTGTTATTAAAATTAGCTATAGTTTTTTTAAGACTAAGAAATTGCGATTTTTCATTATTTACATCTTCCCCATTGGCGTAAACTATGTATGTATATTGGGACTTTAATGTTCAACTTTTTTTATTTTTTGGAATTTTCCCTTTTATTTGTGCTGTAAGACCTTGCTTCTTGCCAAATTTCATCAACGGGAAGTACCCTATAGGTTTTCGACCCAAAACTTATAGGGTAAGTACCCGGTTGACCTAGAATTATCAATTTTGGTTAAAAGCAAGGTCTTACAGCACAAGTAATAGAAAAATCCCGAAAAATAAAATAATGTTGAAAATTAAGGTTAATTTTGATATCTACAAGTTTTTGCGAAAATCTAAATTTGCCCATATCTTTTTATCGTGTTGACTCAGGACCTTGATTTTTATACACCTAATAGGGACTATAGACCTCAGTATCTGGTATAAATTTCAACTTGCTAGGTCCACCCGTTTCTGAGAAAAAAGGTGGTGACACACGGACAGACAGACAGACAGACAGACGGACAGACAGACAGACAGACAGACGGACAAGAAAGTGATCTTATAAGGGCTCCTTTTTTCACCGTTTGAGATACGGAACTCTAAAAATTGAGTTGGCAACACTTTTCACGAGCGAAGTCACAGCGAACACTGTGATGGGTTTTTGGCGGGAACGTGGAAAAGTGTGTGTGATCTCATTGTATTTTTTCCTAAAACTTGTGTTCTTCCGCGAGTGAATATGTAATAAATGTGGATTATTAACCATTTAGTACCGGTGAATGTGTGCGAGTGTAGGGAAACAGCAAAATGTTGAAAAACATACTATTTGTGTTCTCACCAAAATAAATTCCACTGAAAATCATCAGTAAACACCACATCTTTACTGAAGGTATGACTTAGACTAGACATTTACTTGAAAACTGACCTGAAATGTGAGTTTGACCCATCTCTACGACTAACGTTCATAAAAACTTGAAGAATTCCAATACTTGACACTGGCTAAATACACTAATCGTGTGGAGCCATAAAGAAACTAAAAAAAACACTTGAGTGTTGACTGTGACGTCGATGACTGTATAATATACTTTCATTCTCCCGTATAAAAAAGTAATCTGTGTTTCATTCATCTCATCTATGGTTGACTGTTGTGATGATTACAGGGCTCCGTTCACGACCTACGCTCGGAGTGCAACCTGTGCAACCAAACGCTCTAACCTCTCTTTCTTACTCGTTTAGCGAATGTGACGCTCAGTACCCCGAGCACGAAAAATCATCGAATTCGTATCGTAAAGGTATCGAGTCGACGATACAATAACGTGGTGTTACGATAGGCGGCAGCACGAAGCACACTCTGACAGCTATCGAGAGCTCGATACGATTATGTTAGTAGCGTCATCCTAATGTAAGTAGGGACGAGCCGTTGTGAATGAAATGAACGTCTTATTGAATGAATTATTCGTTCAAAAATTAAATTGAACAGTGAACGTTTTATTACTTCTGGCTTAGCTTTCTATTTATCGGAAATTATATTTAAAAAAGTACTTTAACAGAATAAACATCTTCAAATACGGTATGAGTGATATTAAAATGAATTTTATTTGAAAAAGAGAATAATATTTAAGACCTTTAAAAATATATATATCAGTTTATGAACGAAAGATATAGCGTCACCAATGACTTGATTCTTTGGAGTTTGGGTTCCGTATTTCGAAAGGAAAACGACGGCTCGAGGCTTCCCCACATCACAGAATACTTAATAATACTACGTACCCACACCTCGTTCATTCTATCAAGCGTTTCTTTGTCTTGTAACATTGTTCATAAGGTTTATAATGTCTTGTCATTTCTGATCGTCTTGGCGCGTCGCGTCGCTGCCTATTCAATATGCATTGAGCCATAGTGTTCATATAATGAAGAGTGTTGTGGTGAATTAAGAGTTTCATATATTTATTATTACATTGTGTTGTGCGGAACCCTTAGTGGAAACCCGACTCACACTTGGTATATTTTATTTATTTACATGGATGGATGACATAGTGACAGTGTCGAATTTGAAGTTTGATAATCAAATATGGTCGCTGGCAACGATGAAACTTGTCAACTTGGAACGAAGGTTTTATTAACTCGAAGGAGGATTAACTATGAGGAAAGATTTTTTATAATGTTTTTATTTTCCCTTAATTTCAAGTAAACTTGCAGCAAGAAGATAATAAAGAGAACGACGTTGGTAAAGCGGGCGGTATTTGCATTTAATACACGCAAAAAATATGTTTTATGCAGTTAAAAAAAGTTTCGAAACTTTTCTCACCGGAAAATCCTAAGTGAAAAAATATTCGACTATGCTCGATAGCCAGCCTTCGAAATTAACATTACCGTACGTCAAAATTAAGTTCATGCTCGCATTTTGTTAATAAAATCTCAAGTATCGTTTACGTAACGATACGTTTGCGATACGAATCAAATCAAAATCGTTCGTGCTGCCGAATTTAGTTACTTTTACGCACGATAGGGGCGCTGTACAAATTTCATACATTTTCAAGTCGATGACGATACGAATACTTTTTCGCAAGTTTTTCGTGCTCGGGGTACAGAGGTCGTGAACGGGGTTAGAGCGTTTGGGTGCACCCAACTCCGAGCGTAGGTAGCTAGTATTATATTCTCTTCACAGAGTACTTTTATATACTGGAAAATTCTCTTTGCGTAGGTCGTGAACGCAGCCCTGCGATCATAGTATTTATTTATATTTTCTTTGACTGCGATTACTGCGAAGTGCTGCGGAGCAGAATGAATTCAATACCTTATCAATACCGGAATTCAATACCGGAATTATCCTTAGATAATTTACTTGTCAAGATGTATAGTCTGAAAACCTATGAGCCAAAAAAAGTAACGGCCAACTTACTTATTAGTGTCACTGCACTGAAATTCAGCAGTCAACATTGGTTCTGTATATTATGTTACTCTTTGGGTTCTGTGCCATTTCAAAATTACTAAATGTGCTATAAAAGTGTGCAGAAATTACAAAGGACGATTGGAAACCATTAAAAAAGTGAGCTTTTCTAGATAGGTACACATTAAATAACTATTATTCTAAAGAAACAATTATAATAACGAAATGTAATTTTCAGGGTTGCCTGAGTCCTTCATTTAATTTGACACAGTACCTTCTTGGTATAATATTTATTTATGACGAGTTTTTATACAGTTGGCCTTGGCCTCAGTTTTACATAGTAATTGTATTCTCCTCTTACTTGCTGTTTTTCAGACAATGTGGAAAACTTTAGAAAAATCGCAACCATATTTTATACAATCTGAAAGGAACGAAAACAACATCAAGATAGGAGTAACCAATTACAAAAGATATTGGTGGACACAAAAGTCCGAACAAAGTTTCCTGGAGGAATTGAAGGCAGGTCACTTAGCTATCGAGATAAGATTAACTAGAAGCGTGAATAGACTGAATAGTTAGTTATTTTGTGTTTGTTGTGCGACCAGTAAAACACCAATTTTTGGAGGTTGTTAGAGAAAAACTTCTCTAAAGATTATCTCAGTAAACACTTGTGTTGTTGTCTTTACCTATTTTAACCAATGCATCACTAACAACTATTTATCTCTCTTGTCCCAGCACAGTTTTGTTTTTTCTAGTACAATTCTAGATCATCATCTCAGAGGTCAAATTCTGACAAGGCTTGCCACTTTCCTTATTAAAACCTTAAATTTACCTAACCTAACATCATTGCTTACCAAAATAAGAATGGGTTGCACTCCGGGAGTGCCAGCAGATGTGAAAACTTAAACACTTTTAATATTTTGGAATAACACCTCACACAAGTGCCCTGCACTCCTTATGAATTTTCGATCAGAACACGTGACCTGACGCGAGCTTAAAATTTTTTACCTATCCCAAGATAAGTGCACAATGCCACTAAAGAAGTTCTCACATCAAAAATTTCTTTCTGTAATTCGAATACAAACATCACTTATAAATTGAGGTCAGGATCAAACACTCAGTTACCTATCCACTTTTGACACTATTATTGTTGTTATTCTTATTCGACTAAAACAGCTTAATATTCCTCAGTGAAATGCAAACTTTTTTTTGAGTTTTGTTCAAAACCACCACAAATACTCTACCTCCACCATTCTAAGAATAATAATAGTAAACACTCTAAGTCACTAATATACCTGATATTGTGATAGTCGACCGGTCCCAGCGGCGGGCAGTGTTAGTTGACATCACCATCCCACATAACGAGAACCTCGTGAAAGCTGAAAAGGACAAGCTCAGCATGTACCTTGACATGTCTTACGAGGTTACCGCCATGTAGGATGTTGACTCGACTACCATTGTCCCGATAGTTGTTTCTGTGGACGGCCTAATAGCAAAGAGTCTCGACCAACATCTCAAGAGACTCTCTAGATGGCTGGATCAAGGGCCAGATACAGAAGGCGGTACATCACGGCACGCATTGTATACCCGGTAGCTTGGCCCTGCCCTGCTGCTGGCGGACCCCTAGGCTTAGGTTTATTTATATTATTGTTTATTTTATAATGATATATTATTGTTATTTTGATATCGATATTGTTAAAAACCTAGACCTAAGTTAAAACAATAAATATGTGAATAATAATAATTAGAATATTCATTTAGTTTTTATTGTTTTTTAACAAGTTACTTTAAATGGATATGTAAGATTTTGATCCTCACCTCCTCAATATATATATTTACAGAATAGCAATGAAGGAACAGAATTTGATGATGAATCTGAACTATTTAAAATAGGAATAGACATGCTCCATAATCCAGAAACATTAACCAAAGTCACTATAGAAATAGAAGAATGCAAGAATCTACTAATTGTCACATTGAAAAAAGATTATGAGAAATTGAAACTTGATCTATATCAGGCAACTAGTGAAGAAGTAAGTTGGTTTTTCTTATACATTACTAAAATGTTCTTACATAAGCTCAACATGGTAAGCTCTTTAGAGTTTACATATTGCCAGTGGATATTATAGCCTACCTTTTGCTATTAAGGCTCATTTTATCCCTATTGCATTGCTGTTATCTTAATATTCAACCAAGGCCTAGCGTGTTCACCACCTTTGACCACATCGTAACTTATCACCAGGGAAAATAGTGGTCAAACTAAATAAATATTTTGCTTCGTCAAAAATAAAAAAGTAGGGAAAAGCCACCATATTGCATTGTAACAGGGCAACTGTAATCTGTGTCAAATCAGGTTTATTACAACTCATGGAGATATTCAACACTTAAATTTGTTAATCCCTGAAACACAGATTTTTTTGATAAAAAAAGTTTTCATAATAGCCACCATTTTAACTACTGAACTGTCTGAACTTTTGGTAAATATGTATCTATATATAGAGTCTCTACTTCAGAGGTTCCCAAACTTATAAGTATCACTCCTCCTACTGCTTAAAATTAATATGCCCACGCCTCCCCTCAGCCCAGCGCCCAGAAAGTAGCAGCAAGTGGGCACGCTAAGCAATTGTAAAATATAATAAGGGTATAATATACAAGTTTGTTCATACTAGATGCGAAACCTGTAAGTAGTTTGTTCAGAATCTGTTTTTCGTCAAAAATGTAAGAAAAACTTTAACTTACTTCATAAAAAGGAGGAGGCAACTTAAATTGACCGTATATATGTATATTTTTTAAATTTTTTTATGTGTGTTCGCTGACAACTTTGTTGTTTATGAACCTATTTTGATGATTCTTTTTTTGTTGGAAAGGAAGTGTCCCAAGGGTGGTACCATTTTAATTTCATTGAGTTCTGATAAGTATCTCCAGAGATATGTCGATAAACGTCTCAAACTTGCAACTGAAACTGACTCATGTGGTATGGAAGTCGGTTGTTTTAGTTTTTAAATTATCTTAATTATATTGCTGGGCTTTCCATATCTGGAGGTGAATGTGCACAGAATTGTTTCATGTTTGGATCCACAGTCTAAAATTAGAAGTTTGTCACCCATATGTGCCACAGAGCTAATATTAATACATCCTAAAATCCACTAGGGAAACATACTAATAAACCTTAAAATCAAATTTTATGAAATTTCAGTACTTCCAATCTGTTGTCCAGCCATTAATGGAAACTGTATGTGATCTCCGTTCAAGTGAACATGAGCTGAGGTCAATTTTGAAGAAGAAAGACAGAGAAATTGATGATTGGAGAACGGATGGCAGAGTGCCGAGTAAGTAAAGTTGTCTTAGTTTTTCTTAAAAGTTCTAATGTTATGTTTCTTTGAAGTTTCTCACGCTTTATATTTTTGTAAATTGTTAAACACAATCCAAAATTTCATCGTACCGACGGGACTCGAACCCGCACCCCCCGGATTACACGTCCAGGTGCTCTGCCAATTAAGCCACGGTTCGATACATCGATACGACGAAATTAGTGGATTGCATTTTGTTAACCCAATTATGCATTGGTGGCGCCATCTATGACTACTTATTACGTAAGTTAATCATTCGGAAGAAATCATTACAGTTTTCAAATCCGACGAGAGATGTTGCACTGCGTAAATCAAATATTATGTTCCTTTGAAGCTTCTCACGCTTTATATTTTTGTAAATTGTTAAACACAATCCAAAATTTCATCGTACCGACGGGACTCGAACCCGCACCCCCCGGATTACACGTCCAGGTGCTCTGCCAATTAAGCCACGGTTCGATACATCGATACGACGAAATTAGTGGATTGCATTTTGTTAACCCAATTATGCATTGGTGGCGCCATCTATGACTACTTATTACGTAAGTTAATCATTCGGAAGAAATCATTACAGTTTTCAAATCCGACGAGAGATGTTGCACTGCGTAAATCAAATATTATGTTTCTTTGAAGTGTCTCACACTTTATATTTTTGTAAATTGTTAAACACAATCCAAAATTTCATCGTACCGACGGGACTCGAACCCGCACCCCCCGGATTACACGTCCAGGTGCTCTGCCAATTAAGCCACGGTTCGATACATCGATACGACGAAATTAGTGGATTGCATTTTGTTAACCCAATTATGCATTGGTGGCGCCATCTATGACTACTTATTACGTAAGTTAATCATTCGGAAGAAATCATTACAGTTTTCAAATCCGACGAGAGATGTTGCACTGCGTAAATCAAATATTATGTTTCTTTGAAGTGTCTCACACTTTATATTTTTGTAAATTGTTAAACACAATCCAGTTCTAATGGTTAGACTCACATAAAAAAGTCTAATGGTGTGTATGATGTCTGACCATTGTAAAGGCTTATGTGCCCCGCTACATGCTTCATGGGCAAGTATGTGTGCTTCTGGCAAATGCCACACCTGCACCCAGCCTTTTTTAACTGACTTCAAAAAAGGAGGTTTCTCAATTCGACCATATCTGTATATATTTTTATAATTGTTCGCGGATAACTTTGTCGTTTATGAACCGATTTTGATTATTATTTTTTGTTGAAAAAGAGCTGTCCCAAGTGTGATAGATACCATGGTAATTTCATTGTGGTCTGATAAGTATCTCCAGCGATAAGGAGATAAACACCTCAAACTTGGTACTGAAAATTAATAGCGCAGCATTTGAAGTCGGTTCTTTTAGTTTTTAAACAATCTTATTATTACATGAGTCTAACCTTAAGAACAAATACAATTAATATTACTCATGATTCTTTCAGTACTTAAGTAAATCAATCTTTTTTCAATAAATAAAAATCATTAATGTAGAATTGTAGATGTATATCTATAAATAGAAGGTAATGTATGTGCGTATTTGATATTTGTGTATATAATGATATACCTATGTAATTAGTTTACTAAATTAAAGGTTTCTGATTGCTTTTAGGGTTCCGTACCTTACACCGTACACATTTTACCACTTTAGAAGTGTCTATCTTTTAAATGATTGACTTTGAGAAAAAATGGTTTTACGAACCTCAATGTCATTTTTAAAGACCTATCTATAGACATGCTGCATGCATAGGTTTGATGAAAAAAAAATGTTTAGTTTTAATTCCATGTATTCGGAGCCCTCCTTAATCTTTTATCCTTTTATTTTTGTATAAAAATCGTAAAGTTCACAGAATACACCTACCAACCAAGTTTCAACTTTGTAGACTTAATAGTTTTGGAATAAAGTGGCAGTGACATACGGACGGATAGACAGACAGACAGACATGACGAATCTATAAAGGTTCCGTTTTTTGCCATTCGGCTACCGCTTACCCCTTTTGCCATTCGGAACCCTAAAAAACTACAAAAGGTTAAAAAGTTTATTTATTCTGACAATCTTGTATTTCAGGGCGTGATAAAACCAATGTGTACGATGATGCAGCCCACATGAGAAAATACTCAGTTTTCGAAAAAACTTTTGCGGCCAATCAGATGCCTGAGCTATTAGAAATTTCGAAAAATAAGGCGTTGGAGATAGATATGTAAGATATTTACTTACACAAATAAGCTAACCAGGTCCTTAAAAAAAAACATACAGAACCTCCGCCTTTTTTGTGAAGTCGGTTAAAAAAATTAATACCTTCATCTATACCAAGGGTGGAATTAAAAAAAATCTTACTCAGTACTCACAAAATCATGTTCTTCAAAGACCTATGCAAAATTTCATTCTAGTTGCTAGTTCTAAGACTAGCAACAATAATGAAATATACAAATACATTTTATTGCCAATTACAGAAAATAAATACATTAAATTACTTAAAAAAAATTACAAATATATGAACTGAAATGATTTAAATGCCTGAAATATGGTAAAAACAAAAGGTGACAATAAAATTATGTGCAACATATTTCATCAAAACATTGACATGCAAATATGTGTACATTTAAATGAGTTTAGATAGCTATATTATATTTAATTATGTTAATTAAGTTATTATTATAATTTTAAAAAAATCACACTTGGATTAAATTAGATACTTAAGTATGTCAAAGCAAACTATTTTAAGCTTATCTCTTGAAAAACAAAAAATCTTTTATGTCGTAAAAACAATTGGTGACTGGCAAACTTTGCAATTTTCTTTTAACCACACAGGGATCAGGAATTTAAAACAAAAAAAAAAATTAATCCACTTTGAAAATGTGTGCAGTAGCGGAATGGCGCGAACGTCGCGTCGCGTAATTCTTCGCATGCAAAACTAATCACACCATATTTTCTTATTCTGTAAACTGTGCTTTATTTTGTAATAGATTTACTTCATTGTTGTATAAAAATAAAGTTTATATTTAGTTTAGTTATTTTTTATTTACACCTCAAAACCCCTGAAATGTATATCTTGGATCTTTGCCTGAATATGAGATACTCAAAACCGAAATATTAAAAATACAATACGCAAATCAAAGTTCTAGAACCCAGCTACCACTATACACAAAGAATTCGGTATCCTATTGCGTAAATGTTTATAAAAACCGAGCTCGAAACCCGACCCACTTGAAAGGGTCTAAGTAGGTACTTACGTTTTTTACGATTGTATAAACATTCGTCAGCATGACTCATACCATCCTGAATTGATTTCTTGAATTGATTTAGTGATTCGTCTACTTATTTGCAATGATATTCGAAATGCTTATTTCATTCATTATTTTCACTAATTTCACTTTTTATTCAACACAGAAACTCGAAATTGCGGGAAAACCGCCACTTGGTAGAAAACCCGACGATCACACAAATACGATGATATTTCTAGAATTCAATAGCTAAGATGGATTCACAAAACACAAATGAATAGAATTTACACTAGATATATACTAAAAACTAAAATAAACCAACAGAAAATAACATTTCAAAACACAATCTAGCGTCAGCATTCCAAGCGTCAATGGCGTCTATGGTCGACCTAAGGCGTATTCATTAAGTAGTTTTCATGGTGCGGGGAAGAATAAAATATAGTTCAAAATGGCATTTTATAAATAGAATATTTCTTCATCAAGCGTTTAAGACCAAAAAATGGTTACAATTTCTAATATTATGCGCTGTAAATATAGAAAAAAAAAGTTGGCTAAGCTGACCCACCGGTGGGTCCGTGAAGCTTGACGGAATTGCTTGTAATTGTTCTTGACCCACCGGTGGGTCAGCGATCCCTGAGTGGTTAAAATTATTGAAAGGGAGCTGCCTGATTTCTGATCTGAGAGCCCTGATTTCTTTCGGAATATTGTGTTAGATCCTTACAGTCTCATATCTTTGCAGTTTTTTCTATACAAAGCGGTATTGCTTATTTTAGAATTTAATTAAGTGGATCTCTCCTCGTCTGTCGTAACAATGCGTTTTCGGTATAACTGTGACATTTTTCAAACAATAAGGATGTTCTTTAACAAATATTCCAGCCTGCATGATGTGCAAGCCAACCAAAGTCAAAATCTTTACTTTTCGAAGAGTGGCCTGCATGAATCCAGTGGGCCAGCACCACATATGGCTCGGATACAATTTGGCAATAGGAATTAACTTAGCACTATGATGCGCAAACTGGGTTTACGCAGGGCCAGGCCTGTCGCACTCCGCGCGGTGGCTATGAAAATGTTAGTACCTCCGCGGCAGCCCGCGGGCTACAAGTTTATTTTTATTTTATTTTATTTATCACGAAATCCACAGATCTTATAAAACATAGATTGGCTTATATACTATTACTTACATCTAATAACGGATTTACTTTATATAATTTATTTCAAATAGAGAGCAGAGGTATTACATATAGAAACATATATATATATATATATATACTAGCAGCCTGCCCCGGCTTCGCACGGGTAGAACATATATGCTTACAAAATTTGCATCTGTTTGTTGCATCAAATATAAAATATTAACATATTTAACAATCGTCGTCATATTTCAACCAATTTACACAAAACCTTAACGAATTATGCACCTAAACCTTCCTCATAAACACTCTGGCTATTGGTAAAAACCGCGTGATGATCCGCTCAGTAGCTATTGAGATTATTGCGAACAGACAGACAGACGCAGTGATGGCATTGATTTATAATACTTACGTAGTGATATTGGACGGCCCTATGGCGTAAAGGATAGTTGCCCTGATTCTGACCCGACGGTCGTTGGTTCTAATCTTAGTTATATACCTACCAATGAAAGATTTATGTGCATTCATGAATCATGGGTTTTCGTACAGAGGTAGTGGGATCATTGAATCAAAATCAATCAAATCATGGGATCAAAGTAGAAGTTTTATACGTTTAACGTGTGTATCTGTGTCTGTCTGTAGCATCTTAGCACCCAACCGGATGAACCGATTTTGATTTTATTATTGTTTTTTTTTTGTTGGATTGATGTCTTCTTCGAGAGTGTTCTAGAAGTAGCTTTGATTCATGAAAATTCGTTCAATCGTTATAAAACTATGAGCTTTTTTCTAGTTAATTGCGCTATGAAATCAACTTTCATAGGTCTGATCAATTCGAAAATCTTCTTCTTCAACGATATTGTAAGAACATGGAAGCATTGACCTGATGCTGGGACATCTCCTGTACTCTACAGAATACTCAAATCCACACCAACATACAGCTCAGATTTTAAATGTCGTGTTTAGAGTCATTGGAATGCTTTTATTGAAAATATTATAAATAGATCAGTCGGGGTGGTTTATATATTATATATAGATCATAACTATATTATACAATAGAATTTTATACAGTAAAAATATATTATTATACTATATTGACTTCAAATTAATTTAGATCGGTGGGGATCTACAGCATCGCTAAGCTTATAATAATATTTTCGTAGTAACTATGACCTAATCTGTGGTTTCACTGCAGATATTTTATTAATTTTGCGATGCGTGTATGTGAAATCCGTGATATCTTCTAGTGTTTTCATTTGAATTATATACTGTAAAGGACAATTTTAATCAATAATATGTGGCCAAGCTAAATAAATAACTATTTGGATAAGGATTAATACTATATACTTGAAAATAGCCTTGGAAGTTATGTAATATTTTTTAACAAAAAATTAAAGATTAAAATGGTTACTGTGAGTCAACCTTAAGAGATAGACATATGCTGTCGCGGACTTTTTTGTAGGTCTTATTAAGTTGTACAACCCTTCCATAGAAAATATTCCAGACTTACGGTACATTTTACGGCACGCAACAAGCGGTTCATAGTTACTATTATTTTATTCTATGTTGCAAATTTAAGGCCGCATCCGAGGCGTTTAGCGTATTTTGAACGTGACCGACGTCGTAACTAGGATTAATCTCGCATTTTTGCTAGCAGGGAGTGCATCTTCTGTACTTGTACTATTAATTATTCTGTAGAAGGGCTGAATTTCGCCTCGCCTAGGAATGGCATTATTGAGTTGTTGTACAATCGACTTTATTCCTATTCACATAGTGTAACTATCACAATATTTTACCAAAACTATTTCAAACTTTCAGAGAAGTCGAGCCTGATACTACTGTAAAGACGGAACAAAGTACACCCCAATCAACTATACCGCAATCCAACGACAATGGCCACAAACATACACTAATAAAAGAAGAAAAATGTAGTCATAACACACCTGAAATTGAACCAAACGAAAAAAGTAATTTGCAAGATTGCAACGTAAAAAGCGAAACAACGTCACAACACCAAGAAGAAGCGGAGATAAAAACAGAATCTACAGAGGCGACTGTAAGAAAAAGGCCCAGGCCAAGACTAAGATTCTGAAAATGGCAGAAGTTACCAGATCGTCCTGAAGATATCCATAAGTGTCAAAAAAAGACCGACAAAGTGGACTCGCGAATTATTTCACAATTTTTTATAAAAATTGTCTGAAGTACTGAAACATGCATTGGGGATGCACGTAATAGTACAGCTGGCAACCCTACATTAATCAGGGGAATAAAACATTTTTTTCAGTGTGACGTTCGATGATTTGATGAAAGCTGAATGGCTTATTACTTTTGTTTTTTTTTTGTTTAATTTAAAGCAATAAGTTATGTTTTGTTATATCTATAATAATTATTATCGATATGATCTATTTAATGTTATTTGACGTGTGTAAGTGCAGATTTTTAATTTGCCAGTATACTGAATAAATGCCTTTTGACTTTTGACAAACCGAGGGTTGCATACAAATTAGTAGACAGTATTGCTATTACTAAAAGACAGAGGGACCAATCATATGATGATTTTTATCAAGAGGTACGATAAGGGGATAAGGCCCTAGGCCACGGCGCGCATATAAGCATACTAGCTGTGCCCCGCAGATGCGCCTACGTTAAAAAGTATCCTAAAGCATATTCCATAGTACTGACTATACCTGTACAAAATTTCAGCTAAATCGGTTCTGGTGTTTGATCATTAAGAAGTCCCAAACAAACTGACTTTCGCATTTATTATATTGGTGTTGAATAGAATACAATATTATCTTTATTTTCTTAATTGTTATAAAATAAATAAATAACTGTATTCAGTACCCGAGTACGAGTTTTATCGTAAACGCTTTTGACAGATAGCGCGGCATTGAAATCGGTTATTAGGGTTCCGTACCTCAAAAGGTAAAAAAAGGAACCCTTATAAGATCTGTCTGTCCGTGTGTCACCAATGATTTTGTCAGGAACAGGGAACAGGTGTACCTAGCAAGTTAAAATTTATACCTGATACTGAAGTATATAGTCCCTATTGGGTGTATAAATATGAAGGTCTTGAGTCAACACAATAAAAAGATATGAGCAAATTTAGATTTTCGCGAAAACTTCTTAGTACCAAAATGTACCTTAAATTTCAACTTTTTTTTATTTTTCGGAACTTTTCCTTTACTTGTACTGTAAGACCTTGCTTTTAACCAAAATTGACAATTCTAGGTCAACCGGAAGTATCCTATAGGTTTTGGGTCGAAAACCTATAGTGTACTTCCCGTTGACCTACAATCATGAAATTTGGCAAGAAGCAAGGTCTTACAGCACAAATTAAGGAAAAAATCCAAAAAATAAAAAAAGTTGAAAATTAAAGGGTGCCCCCCATACATACATAGTTATATGAGCGCTGATACTATCATTTACAATTTAGAGGTCTAGCTTAATTGGTACATACCAACGTTGGTACGGAAGCCTCGGTGGGTGAGTTCAACTCGACTTGGCCTATTTTTATTTTTAGTGTTTTAAACGATCTTATCAGAGATAAAACCTCCAGCTTGGTACTGAAAATTAATAGCGAGGCATTTGAAGTTGGTTCTTTTAGTTTTTTAAACGATCTTATTGCTAAAAATATCGTCAAAGACAAACTCACGGTGCTTCTGTTAGCTTGGTTAGACAGATCAATATTAATTAGATATCAAGAAGATAGGCATAATAAATAATACAATTATTTTCATATTAAAACTTTATTATATAGAACTGTTACATTCTAACATTATATCAGTTGTGCTAGTGTACAAAAAGTTACCTGTGATGTGACTAAATGGAGCATGATTTCGAGATAATTACAATGTTTGGTTACTTACACGACACGATTATATTCTTATAATAAGCTACCTACACATAATCAAAATTACTACGAAAACAAGTATCATGACTTGATTATTATTTTGAATTTATATCTAATCTATCATTTGTTTGTCGAAATGTTTTGAATTGATAAGTGCGTCGGGACCAAATTCTTTGCATTAATTGATGGGTTAAAAATCTCCCTACTTCAGCTCGAAAAGAACATATTAAATCTTCTTTATAAAAAAAAAAACACGAGCATGTGTATGTAATTTAATATGGAAATATACTAGCGTGCTTTTCTTTGCCAGTTAAATTCACGAACTGCAAACATTAATTTCGTTTTCGCGGTTTTTGTTCCAGTGTGCTACGAATGACACTCAATTGTGCTACGTGTCACAACGGAAAATTGTAACACTTTGTGATTTCCGTTGTGCAACGATGCAAAGAATTTGGTTTTGACCCATATATGTAGTACTTACTTGATTTAAACTCCTTGTGGTTCTTTCACAGTTAAAATTAAAATTATATGAGATAAAAAGAACAAACAAGCTAAACGCTCCAACAATGAATAGCTATGACGTTTACCCATAGCAAATAAGTTCTATCTAATAGATCGTCATAAAAGGTTGCGTGCCGGAAAGTGCTCGCAAATCGTAAAGTTGTTTTAATTATTTTACGGATTGGAATTAAAACAGACGTAGGGTTGTGCTAGCAATAAGTCGTCGACCAATTTCTGATTCACAAACATATTTTGTAATTATGACTTGTCTTATAGTTATATCTACTTGTAAGTTTATAGGCAGTAAGTACCCAAGTAAATTTTTAGACTTTAGTCTAGCTTGCTACACGTAAGTGAGCTGTGCATTTTAGTCAGTCTATGGTCTAGTACTATACCTACTAGATCATAGAGTCGTATTTGTGTTTAAATTATGATAATGAAAGTACATGCAAATCCGTACCCAGATTCAATCGCTAGTAACGTTACTCATCTAAGGCTGAGTTGCACCATCTTACTTTAACCGAAACTATAACTATTAACCGGTGTTTTTATATGGAGTTTAACTGATTGTTGACGTTTGTTAAGCCGGGTTCCCACGGCCCGTGTTATCACAGGCCAGACCGGATCGTACCACGCCTGTTGATACCTGTTGATACCCGTGCAGCCCGGGTCCCACGGCGCGTTGTATAGCGGGCCAGTCCGCGCTGCGCCGGACCGACGGGACGTGGGAACGGTCGCATACGATGAAGCCTGTTGAAAATGGGCGAAAATGTCTCGCCGCGCCGCGCCGCGCCTTTGAACTTACCGACTCCCGACGGATCGGACGGGCGACGACAGGCGACCACAGGCCTCATCGGATGCCACCGTTCCCACGATCTGTCGGCCTGTAAAGGCGCGATCCGATCTGTGAAACAACGGGCCGTGGGAACCCGGCTTTATAGTTTATGTAAGATGGTGCAAAACAGCCTAACTTTACAGTCCAGTATAGCCATAGGTATTCTCATTTAAATCTGATGCATTTAAATTCGGAAACGTATTTTTTTTAATATCGATGAAGCCGTGAGCTATTTGGTCGTGGAAACCTTTCCAATTAGAATTTCTGATTTTTTTTCGAATTTAAAAATCTAAAAGTTTTGCGAGCGGTGTAATTGTGAATTGCAAAAGTCCGAGTCGAAGGAGTATCTGTTTCCGAATCCGAATTTGTTTTCTAATTATTGTGAACCGTTAAGGGTTTAATAAAACCGATATAGGTGAGATGTCAATGTGATGTTATCATTAGTCTACAGTCTATGAACGCTGTCAAAATATGCGAGCGAGATGCAAGTAGCTTGCTACATATACTACGGCCGTTCAGAGAATGCGTTCCTGACACGTCGCGATTGAACTGACGACGTAACTTTGTAATGGCGTTGCAGTTATGATAAAAATATTTTTGCTGGTTGTTTACCGTTTTAACAATTGATGAGCATTAAAACAACATTATTATATCAATAATCAATGAATGTATTATTTTGTGCCAAACTGAGTGTCAAATAACTTGGTAAACAATATTTTTCTAAATCTATACTGCGCTATTACAAGGTTATGTCAGCGCTTTATATTTGTAGTGCTGTGCTAACAATAACAGGCAATAATAGTATCGTAATCTGTTGTTATACAGTTATACTTTATAAAATAATACGTTTTGTTTTTCTTTTTAAGAATTTGTCGCACACAATTCAATTCAATGTACTTTATTGCATAGAAATACAGATTGTAACTTTGTAACAAATAATAAATAAAACAATTTTATTATATTAATATTACCTTTTTTTGGTTTCCACTTAAATAACTAAAATATAAATTTTAAATGATTCCGCCAATTTAAAACGAAAATAATCTTAAAAATAATGCGGCGGTTCATTTTGGAGGAACGGTAACGAACTCAGTGTTAAGTTGTGCCCATCACTAGTCGTGACTAACTGATAGGTGTCAGGAACGCATTCTCTGAACGGCCGAAGTATAGTAGCGGTTCGCTAGCTTACAAAATTGGAACACAGATTTCGATTTGCAGCAAACGTTTTTGTTGTTATAACAGACGTTTTACTCGATTGCTTCCATCTTACCCGCGATACAGCGAATCTTGGCCACGTTTACGGAGTGGCGCTTTAGGTGGCCCAGCGTGTGATAGAGACAAATGTATGGCGGTGAATGAGAACGCATTAGCTTTATGTCAATTATTGCGCCCTTTGCCTTAACCTTAGACCTATCGGCACTTAGCCTTAGCTAAAGTTTAAAGCAAAGTCCACATCAACTAGTTCGATGACTTCACAAAGCTGTTTTATATCGCGACTTTTTAAAACATTCGTATCGTCAACTGTTATTGGTTGAAGTCATTCGGAGCTGTGATAGGCTAAGTTAAAGCTAATACTACGTTATCTATATCGAACTGGGCCTTAGTGTGATGATATTAGTTATTAAGCTAGTCACATAATAGCAATAAGTAAACATATTACAAAACGATTCGTTGTATAATTAAAAGCCCATTCTAAAGCTTTGTGATTTTATAATAAGCCAATATTAGGGACCAGCCCCGTTTTATTAAATTTGGCTGTTTTCTTAATTTATATATATATAAGATGAGTGTAATAATTGGCAATATGATATTTTTATTAAAATGTTTTGTGAAATAAATAAAATAATGTTTCCTTACTTTGTTTTTGATTACACTAGTTACTCTAGAATACAAAATGATTACCTACTAATGTGCAGAGCAAATATAAATATAAGACTAGAGTTTCATTTAAAATATTTCAGATATAAATTGTCATTTGTATAGATTGCATGCTCCAGTATGAAAATATTAATAATTAATCGAATAAACAAAATCTCGGAACAGTCCAAGCACGAATGTCGCCTTCTGCAGACCAGCGTTAATAGACTTTAAAAACGAGTTCACAAAAAAATAGCATACTCTCTCAAACAAAAAATAATTGTTGGTTTATAATTGACGGAATTCTGAGGTTCTAACAAACATTAATCAAAAAACAAGTAAATTGTGAAGAATCTCCTCCTTATTGGAAGAAGCTTGAAAATTAAGTAAGTAGGTTTACTTAAATTGGCTTTACTTCTGTACACATTTTTTATTCTCTGTTGCAATAAGTTCGTTACCTACCCAAGCATGTATTGATTTATTATATGGCGGTTAAGGAAGTGAAACCTTACTTAACCTTACTAAACTAATTCACTATAAAGCAATTTTTTAAACTTGTGGTTACTAAATTAAATGCACTGGTGAGATATTATTTAAAATCAATTTATGGTCAAAATGCGAATGTCTGAATAGTCTGGATACACCAATCTAAGAAGGCTTCTGAAAGAAGCACAAAGAATTGGTCGTTAGCTAGGTATATATAGGTATAGCTATCGCGTGAGTCACGTTTTTAGGGTTCTGTAGCAGAATGACAAAAAACGAAACCCTTATTAATTAATCAGTTCAATCCTATTATTTGTAATTGTTAAATAATTCTTAAAATAATAATAATAATAATACAAATCGTCATTAAAACAAAATCTATTACATAAACATTTTCTAAATAGATACGATTAATTAAATTCGTTAGACATTAAAATGTGCTTCAATTTAGCGTAAAATATTATTTGCTGAGCAAACGTGTTAATAATGCGCGTGAGGCATTTTTATTAACAAATAGTTAAATAGCATCAAATGCTTTTTATTTTATTTTGCTGTATTATACAGGTATTTGCGCTTCTAATAGGTATATAGTGCGCGCTCAGTTGGTACAAATAAAAATGCTTTGTTTTTTGGTATTATACAGTGCAATATCGTCTTAACACTCTAGAATAGGCGCTGTAGGAGCAACGGAGTGCTCTAGACATTACGCGCTCTGTGTAGCAGCTACTGAGCGCTTAGACCTTACGCGCTTTGCGTAGGAGCAACTGAGTGGTCTAGAAGTCTCGGAATAACCGACCTAGATTATTTACTAATTATCTAGGTCAGTTATTCCGAGGTCTAGTCGCGTAGTAACTCGACTGTATGCATGCGCTTGGCGCGTTTTGGCTAAATACGTAGTGCGCACTGTAATTCAGGGAGCGACAAAACTTAAGTGGACTTGTAAACTTTAAGCTTTTGCGATTCGAACACATAGTTATAAATATTAAAATACGGGACTTATCGCGCCTAAAAGTCGCCTCAGTCGTCTCGTGAGCACGATCAATGCAACTTGGTCGAAACGTCGAGTTAAATAAAAAAATATGTTTTAGGCGTGATAAGTCCCGTATTTTGATATTTATAATTAAATGGTTTTCTATTAAAGTGTTACTTGGGGCGTTATGGCAATACCGTTTCTTAGTTTAACTTCTATGTCTTGTTATAAATTGTATATATTTGCTAAACTATGAAGAACAAGTCAATAAAGTCTCGATAGGTGAAAATTACATGTCAGGTTAAATTCCTTAGCTGACTGCTTGATTTCTACTTTTGTTATATGTAGTAATATGTACCAAAAGCTTTTGAACCTGACATGTTGTTTTTACCTCGGGCTTTGAAACTATTAATATTACTTACATATTGTATGGAAATGCATGCGGAAAATTGCGACAGTTGTTATACGCATAAGTACAGCACACAACGCATAAAGCAAACACTATTTCTAACTACCCTCTTAGTTGCGTTAAAAACTTTAAGATTAAAAACTAATATTGAGATCCTATTAATTGTACATATTGGTTTAAAGTTTGAGTTACTAAAGTTTCTTCATAAAGTCCATACGGTTTGACATTAGTTACATAATTATTAAATCGCAATAAGTAGGTACAGATTATTTAGTTTTGTTTGATATAAAAGTAAAAAAAATGCCAGAAACAGAACAGCTGCTCGAACTACCTACCTACCTACTTAGAAAGTATCAGAACAGCTAACACTAAATCGTTAAGAGCGGCTTAGCTTTGATTTAAGTCAAAGCCGAGTTCTATAATTCGCTTCGGGCCTTAGCAATCGAATTAAATTTGCTGTGTTATATATCTTTGTAAGTAGGTAAGTTAGGATAAGTATTGTTAGAAGACAGTTTCATATTGATCTGGCATGCAAAACGAGATTATCCAAATACTAACGTAGATCTAAGAATAATGTGGAATGCTTTAAGAACTCAAACCAATACCCTTATGACAACCCATTTTAACATTACAAAACGATTGTCTAAACCTTTCAATAAATACTTACCTAACCATCAAACAGCCAAAACAGTGCCAACAGTTCTATCATGTTAAAAAGGATTTTATTTATATAAACTGCACCTAAAATTGTAGTGCTTCGTAACATGCCCTTAATAAGTCAAACCTAAGGCGTACAACCGGCATATTATGATGAGATCTTGTATGGAACCCAAGAATTGGAAAACAGCGTAGGGCGCTCTCCGACTAGTTGGAGCAATGATATTCGCATGGTGGCTGATGATGAAGAGAGATTTGACTGGACCTGGAGTGGCCCGTTTTACAGAGGTGTGTTTTTTTATCAACAGAATGATTAAAATTAGATCTTTATTAATTAATCTTGCTCTTTGAAAAATAAACTTGTGGTACTTAACAGTATGTTACAAAGCACTGGATGAAATGAAAGTCGAATTTTGATATTAAAAGGCTAACAGCTACATTTAGAAACATCTGTCTCAGACTCCGACGGTTTTATGACATTGTCGCGCTCCTTCAGCTCAAATGCGTCAGCCTGAAATAAAAAATATTCTTTAATGTAAAACACAAAATTTAAAACCACCTCCGACTGATCTACTCTGTGGATCTACTCGTACCTATACCTACAGAATCTTTTCATTGATACGATTCCAATGAGCCCAAACGCGACAACTCTTCTGAAAATTGGTGAGGAGTAGAGTATTCTGTGGATTCTAGGAGATACCCCAGCATCAGGTCAATGCTGCCATGTTCTTACAATATCGTTAAAATAGGTAACAGGATATCTATTTACCAAATATCGAGTAAATCAGATTTGTGTAAGTTGATCTCATAGCGTCATCTACTAAAAAAGCGAGTCATAGAATCTTGATAACATTGCAAACTGACTGTCTAAGATAGTGAATACGCTAGGCCTAGAATACTCTGACTGTCAAGGGCTGCGTGCTGCCGGAACATCGTAAGATCATGACAGCAGATTTTCTCCATGATGGTGGTAAGATAGGTACTTTTAGTATTCGAGTCAGGCGAAACATCGATATAATGTACTCCTACTACATGTGGAAACCTATTTGGTCTCACCTGAGGTACGTGTAGGATTAGGTCTAGTCAAGTCTAGGCCTATAAAAATGACACATTGTCCCATTTTAGTATGAATAAGGAAAATGGACTCACCTTAGAATCTCTATATTCCCGTATTTTCCTGGCCAAAGTCAGGAAAGCTTCTTCTATGTTAATGTTATTTTTGCATGACACTTCGAAAAAAGGCATGTCGAAGTCATCTGCTATCTGTAACAAACGCATTTTCGTTACCTGGTAAAAACGCACACCGTGAGTTTTTGGCATCGACGTCATTGCTATGACGTCGATGGCGGGCGCTCACACTCGCGTGAGAGCGAAATTTACGTTACGGCTATGCGGCGCCACATAGTGTCTGTGGCACAGCGCTACTACAGTGCGGCTCACACACCACCTGTGTATTTCTCAGCAGTAACAATATTACTTTAAATAAAATCCGTATCTATGAACCCACTCATATGTTTCAATAGACATATGAGTTGAACACACTCTCTTTGCGTCGGCAGTTAAAAACACGCCTGGCGTGTAATCCGCACAGCTGCACCGACAATTAACTCATAACTGGTGTGTGCGCCCGCCATTGACGTCCTTGTAAAGTCTTTAAACATAAACATAAACATAAATTTATTTCCAAAAGCAAGAAACAGTTTTGTACATTTTTAGCTTATAAGTAAACCAGGTATGTACGCTGATTCACACACTAGGACAGTCCTGTGTTGTGTGAAACAGTCTCTTCCTACGAGTACAGTTAAAATATTACATGTAAGGAGAAACGATAAATAATACAAAACAAAAACAAACATTAAGGCATGCAGTAGGTATTGTAAAATCTAAAGCAAACATATTATCAATTCATTTAACAGTCAGAAGTAAATCTTAATTTAGTAAACAATCCCTAACTAGAAAAATGTAAGCGGGTAGGCAATTACGGGTAGGTAGTAAACTTTTAATAACTGAGTGCTAGTGTATGTGTTACTATGACCGTAGTAAAGGTAGGGGACGTCGTTATGCAGTAAGTAGTTAGTGCTGTAGAATTAATATTGTAGTAGGTATATAATATTATTTTAGTTCATAAATTAAACAGTTATGTTAGGTAGAACATAGGAGACAAAAAGTCATTTTATTATGTTGTTTTGTTAAATACATAGGTAATATATGTATTGTATCGGTGATCAAGATGGTGAAGAGAGGTAGTACTTAGTAGTTGCATTCTAATAGGTATTAATATTTGATTATGTACATATTTTTGTCAAGTCTTCTAATTGTATATAACTATGTATATAATATAAATATAGGTATGTTGTATTTTATATAGTGTAGTTGTTAATTGGTGACAGGATAGGAAGTCAATATTAATATTTGGGGACCTGCTTCCCCGTAGCAAATGACAGAATTTGCTTCACTAGATTTATGCAAATAGCTATTTATTGTTTGAGAAAAGGTTAGTTAGAGGCACTTTTTTAAGCTATTCGTCAAATTAATGAAGAATAAAATGAAGTCTTGCGTTATATCAGTCTTTCATTATCTGTTTGGGAGCAGGTCCCCTATCGTTATCTATCTACACGGAGAAGCTTCTCAGTCTCCTCGTATCCCAATGACATAAGCCAAGTAGTAACTATCCGTTTACAAGTAAACCGAGTAGTATGAACTAAATTGGTTAGTCTGTCTAGGTATTTATATATAAAGGCACCCTTGTAAGAATATGCGCGTTGAGCAAAGTTAGAGTTTGTTTTAGGAATATTCCAGTTGTTTCTTCGAGAAGTGCGTTTAGAGTCGGTTAGTGTAAGAAGTGCTGTTTTGTGAAAACGAAGAATCAGTGATAAAACATAGAGCTGCCGGACACGAAGGCATTTAGTTTGTTCATAGAGACTGTCTGTCGAGTATCTGTAGGGTTTGCGATACGCTACTTTTAGTAGTGATCGTTGTGCCCTTTCCACTCTTAAAAATTGTGTTTTAGATGCGGATCCCCAGCAAACAATACAGTAGTTTAAAATGGATTGGCATAAAGCGAGGTAGATGGTTTTCACAGTATCAGGATCAGCTACTCGTCCAAGTTTTTTGAAAATGTGTGTCATTTTACGAAGGCGAGCACAAACTTTAGTAATTTGGGCTTCCCAATTCAGGTGGTGATCTATATCAACGCCAAGATATTTCACACTGTTGACACTCTGTAATTCAGGACAGCTTGGCATATTTGTATTTGCCTATGATCAGTGGAACATGAATGCAACAAAAGTTTGAATGGGTCTGGTTTAGAGCGTTGTGTTATTCGGAAAGCTAAATATTTAGTTTTACTGGCATTTATTGTGAGAAGGTTACACTGTAACCAGTTCACAATATCACACATTCCCTTTTGAGCCACATCAACGACCCTTTCCCAAGAACTTGCATGAAAAATAAGAGCTGTATCATCGGCAAATGTAAAGATACTGGCCTGCTTTATATTAAGTTGGCATAAGTCGTTGATGTAGACCAGAAAAAGAGTAGGTCCTAGGACTGAGCCTTGGGGAACTCCAAAAGAAAGCGAAGCATAGTCACTGTAGTTGTTGTCAACTCGTACTCTTTGTTTCCTTTCATATAAATACGAGCGAAACCATTCAAGTGGAGTACCACGGATTCCCAGGAGCTCCAGTTTACGCAAAAGTATTGGCCAAGACACGGTATCAAATGCCTTGGCCAAATCTAGAAAAACACCTAAACATTTTTGCCCTGAGTCAAGGTTTTCAGTTACGCAATCAACTAGAGCTACAACCGCATCTTCTGTAGATTTATTTGTCCTGAAACCAAATTGATTGTCAGCCAGTAGTTTTTGTTTCTCTAAAAATCCAAGTAGGCGTATATTCACTATCTTTTCTAACACTTTCGATAGCACTGGTAAGAGAGATATAGGACGATAGTTCGAAACCGATTTTTTATTACCAGACTTATGTATTGGGCAGACGTTTGCGATTTTGAAGCAGTTAGGAACTTTACCTGAATACATGCTAAGGTTACAAACATGAGCTATTGGTATGGCAAGAATGTACTGTAATTGTTTTAAAATATTGTTGCTGATTCCATCATTTCCAGTGGATGACGATGTTTTAAGGTTTGGCGCCCGCACTGCTTGATTTTTAGGTAGGTATGATCCGACGCCAGTGCTACGAAACACAGACGTCGTGTGTAGATGCGCAAAACTGGAAAGTTGCAAAAACGAAGCCGCAGCCAAAGTGCTTTATTTTAAATATATTTCTTACATTTGAACTAAACTTTATAACTAAGTCTGGGCTAAGGTTAGACACGGAACAGACACGGTTGCTTGCAACTTGCAACATAAGCCGAAGAAACGTTGGGACTCTATTTGTATACTATCCTTAATTTAAACCGTAGGTACATTACCAAAAAGTATGTAGGTACCTACATTAAATAAGCATGATACAACTAAATTGTAATATATGTCAAACAGTTTTTCTTATAAATAATGGTCAAATGCTTCGCTTATTTACTTAGGAAGGTTTACTTACCTACCTATAAAGTAAAACTACGAATACGAAAAACCGATACCACTGGGCATATTATTTACCTCGTCTAGTTTTCTCTGTCTCACACAGTGTACTTCCTACTGCTTACCTTTTGGCCTCTCTCCTTTGGTACTGCCCTGTGATTTTCATGGACATCGCATTTGTTTCCTACTAACACTTTGATGACATCTGGTGACGCGTACTGAAAATAATGAAAATTATCATTATTAAGAGTAGGTACATAAGGCGTGGTATAGTTATTATACGTAGTTACACAGGTAACCGGGCACTTAGTCAGCATTAGTATTTTTTTTATGATTTAAGATAACAGGACAAGCACGACGCGACAAGCACGACGGCCTGACGGTAAGCGATGACGTCTACCTATTACAGATACAGCGGCATGCAAAATCCTGCACTGCCAGAATTTTGCACGTCACTGCACTGCGCCTGTTACCTTAGTCATAAAGATGTGAAGTCTCACATTTACGAAAGACATTCCTATTTCGCGGCTAAAAATTATATGGAAAAGTGGTGGTACTGCCCCTAGCGGACTAGCAGGAGTCCTACCACTATAATACACAGTTGGCACAAGCCGGGCGATAAAATCGAATAAGTGTGTATGAATCTTTGGCTCAGCTTAGCCGAACATGCTACAGTGGCTAAGCTCAGCCGAGCAACTGCGGCTTGGTTTCAATCGGCACAGCCAGCGGTAACAACATTTTTCCCGTAATCGGAGACATTAGATAGATGCGCTTTTCAAAAACTAGGTAAGTACCTACTAACTTAAGTACAGGATATTGTAAAATATTTAATTCGGTGTTTGCGTGAATCACATAAATGATCAAGTAGGTACAATAGTGTCCTAGTTAATAACCTCTAGCTTATTTATACATAATAATGTTTTACGGCCATTTTCACCGGTTTATGATAAAGTGACACCTTATCTGACATAACGCCATATAATATAAAGGTTGTCAAAAATCTGTCAGATAAGTTCCTAATAGGTTTATCTGGAACCGTTGAAACTGGCCCTAAATGTTGTATATTTTTCGCCATGAAAGAACCACCATATTTATTAAACACATTTATTTATTTACCAATGCTTTTATTCTTGTGTGTTCTGGTAATGGATTTGCTATTACAAAAAGTGTAGGCGCTAAGCCCAAAGGAAATCTCAGATGTCTACCCGCCCACTCTCATGATAAGAGTCTATTTCGAGATTCATACGTTTTCATAATTTTATTTATGAGGGATTTATAAGAGTACCTATATATGGTTAGTCAATTGGAAAATTATAAAATTGCTGCGTGAGTAGATAGATGCAGCCTTCACAACAAAGGAAGAGTCTATAATAAGTAATAAGAGTCTATACCTATTGGGTAGGTACGCAGTACGTAACTGTAGGTAGTACTGGTAACCGTAAGTAGGTAACTGGTTTGTATATGCTTACATGTTAGTAGTTTATTAAAATGATTAGGTAGGTAAGTAATACAATAATAACTTTACAGTACCTACCAATGAGGCCTACCTTCGCAATTATGTACCAACCTAACTTGGTCCACAAAAGATCAAACACACTTCATCATGTCCCTGTCTTTACTAAAGGTGCTCTTACCTCTTGTATATTCCTCAGCCAATACGACAAATGATTGAAGGACTCCAGGTTAGTGATATCATACATTAAGATGATGCCCATAGCTCCGCGGTAATATGCTGTTGTGAGGGTGCGGAACCTCTCTTGGCCCGCCGTGTCCCAAATCTGAAGTTTGATGGGCACCCCGTCTAAATTGATTATCTTCTGTTTGAAATCTATGCCTGAAGGAAGAAAGAAGATAATTGATTATATGCGGTTGGTATAGATACCTAAGTCTTACTTATCTTATCTAAGCGATGTAATGGTGTGTCAGTAATGGAAATGATCTGAAGGAGATGATCTGACAGAGAACCAAAGTCGTACGTCGGCCAATAACTATCAGCCAAAGAATCGACAGCCAAGTTCTTGGGTGGATACTGCGGACCGGCAAGCGTAGCGTAGGACGCCCTCAGACTAGATGGAGCGATAATCTTCGCAAGGTGGCTGGCATGAGCTGGATGAGAGTCGCCGAGAACCGTGCTCAGTGATGGGTGTGCAGTTAGATACCTTTATTCAGCAATGGACTTAAAGACGATAATGAAAAATCAGTGTACTAAACGTAAAAGTGTAGCTTAACTTTAAAAAAAGTTATTCAACAAAAAAAATAGATAGAAGAAATAAATAGATAAAATAGATAGATAGATAGATAAGAAAAAGGAGGGAGAAATTTAAAAAGGCACAATAATTTTTTTTTGCTGGAAATATCATCCAAATCACTTAATAACATAAACTGCACTAGATAAGACGTCCTAGGGTGATTTATCTTGTCGTTCTTATAATATTTTTTTTTATTTCTTATAGGCTTGCGTTTGACCAATATCTCGCCTGGTGGTAAGCGATGATGTGGTCGACGATGGTGAACACGCTAGACCTAGAATACTCTGCCTGACTCTCAAGGATTGTAATGCTGTCGGAACACCGTAAGGTTATGGTGGTAGATTTTCTCCTTGATCGTTGATGGTGGTAAGCTACTTTTTTGTAGCAAGTCAAGCGGAACATCGATATAATATGCTTCTACCACCTGTGGACGAACACCCGTGTTAGGATTTGAATCAGCCACCTCTCGTTAAGAAGTAAAGCCATCTGTCATTTACGCCAACAAGGCTCTCTAATGTTTGGGGTTATGAAAATTCGCAGATAGTGAGATCATTAAAAAAATGTTATAAATGACTGGGATAAAAGATAGTACGAAATTCTACACTGAATGGATAAGCTCTAGATCTCTAATTAGGTATTCTTTACCTCTATGTTCTTGATAGAAAGATTCGAGTCCCGACAAGTGTGTAATATCTATAAATTATGGCCTAGTCAATGCCTATACATTCTATACATTCGCTTTAAATAAAATCTTCATATTTATTACCTTCACCCATAAATTGGTGACCATGTGATTGGTGTAATGATGTGTTTAATACTAACACTTCATCATTGTACAAATTAATCTTTGACACCTTTGAGTTTAACAAAAGGAACTAAAAGATTGATCGCTGATGCGGTCAAGTTACAAAACTTAATCCAAGGACCATTAATAAACCTTAAAACCATTGTAAGTACAAATGCCAATATACCTACCTAATATGAATACAAGCGTACTTAAACAATCCACACAACATAACATACTTAGATAACAAAAGAGGACCACTTAAGATTTCCACACAGAATGGCGAAACAGTGACAAATTTTGGTTTGATGCCGCAATTCGAATATTTTCCCTAAGCCTTAGGACGAGTCTAAAGTTAAATTGCTAATGGGACAGCTTAAAACCGCTGACATATTGCGTCAATAGTCGACACTGATAACCGATACAGCATTTAAATCTGTATGATGAAAGGATATGACGAAAGTTAACAAGCGATGACAAATCTTTTGACAAATTGACAGTAAGTTAAATCTATTGATAACGATTTAATTGAGTCACCGATTTGTGTGTCTGTGTTCGTAATGCAATGCCTTTAAAATGATTGGCATTATTTATTTGGTAACAATTAGCAATAGATATGGTGTGTACTGTGTACCTACTGTCGGAATATGACATTATTTGAAATGTTTTTGATGCTGATTCCCAAAGGTAAGGAATTTGATGTCCGTTGTACAGTTACAGCACGTAGTACCTACTACTTTAAATTGTAATTTCATTATAGTAACTACATATTATTTTCTTACAAGTTCCTACAAGTCATATCATTTATCATGTGTTTTTAAAAATTATAATGTCAGTGTGTTTTTATCGCTAGAATACATTTGTATGCCCTACAAATATTAAGATCCAGCTCATAGTATTTTGTTAAAATACGTAGCAAATCAAAGTATCGAGCTTTTTAGAAACGACTTACCCAGCAAGCCTAAGAGTGCATTAGTTTAATTAGGTAGAACCTATAGAATATGGGTACCTATGTTCTAAAGTGCAATGCTTTCTGCAACTGTAAAACGAGTTACAGAAAGGAAGTCCCAACACATAAAAATATTGAATGGTAGGCTCCAGTCATATGCCCCATTGTTCTCCGACTTACATCCGCAATATACCAATGCAGCTATGGTATAATTTCCTGATTAGCTTCGTTACAAAACGGCTCTAAAACTCAGCATCACCTGTCTCACAAAGGCTCATAAAACGTAGGTAAATAAGTACACTCACCTATCGTCGATATGTATATGTCGTAGTACCTCTCATCACAGTATCTGTGCACGATACACGTTTTTCCAACATTAGAATCACCTAATACTAATAACTTGTACGTTGCGGAGAAATCTAAAGCCATTTTTGTTTACTTTCTTGTTGGTACGCGAGCTTCGTCCCAAAACATGGGTTGAACTGTCAAAGTGAGAAAAATCGATGCGGGGTAGTGCGCATGTGCGGTGTCTTCCCATCTTACCTTCTAACCGCGACAAGTTTATTAACCTGGCTTTTTCTTTATTGACCAATTTATTTATCCAAATGGTACAGCAAGATATTTGGCTGAACATTAACGTTACTAATTTAATAAGGTTTGTTTAGGACGGTAGCCGTTGAACGAGGAAGTTAATCAACAGGTAAACGGCTGCACATAAGTTTACTTATTACCTACTTGCGTCACTGACCTGCCTCAAGTTATGGCATTATTGGAATAATTTGGCAACTGGTTGTTTTAACTCCTCACAAGTCTTTATTTATGTGGGTGGATAAAGAATATATTATGCTACTATTAGCTGCAATTAAGTATAATTGACCGAGCGAGTGTCTCAGTTTCGAATAGGGCAAAAATGCTTTTGTCCGGATGTTTGTCTGTCTGTTCTCGCCTCCGGGTCGTATTTTTCAACCGATTTTGACAAAAATTGGCACACGAGTTCCTTGATGTATTTAATTTTTTTTTTGATCTCGTTTTTTTGATTGGGTAGAAAATTAGGGGGAAAAGAAGAAGTTTGAAAGGAGAAGTTTGCACTAGCGTTATTTATCGACGGATTTCAGTCAAATTGGAGAGGCACACATAGACTTCATTTTACACAAGCTGTTGGGAAAAAAAATCAAAAAGAGGGAGTCGAGGGTGGAAGTTTGCTGTAGCGTAGCTAAGGAAGTAACATTACATAACACAACAGTACATAACATGTTGCAAAAAATTGAAAATTTCAAGTGGAGGGGGAAAGGGCGTGAAGGTAGCGTTATATGGACAGAATTAATTTTTTTTTTTTTTTTGGAAAATATTTACCTACCCTACAGCAATCTGTCTACGCAGTCTTCTTAGCCTTCACAGGACAAACCAATAGACACCAGATTCAAACTCCTAGGACCAAGGGAACGCGAGTAATCGCTACCTAAAACTTATATCCCCTATTTTTTGGCAAAAGCCCAAACTCTGAAATGGCTTTGCTAAGCCATGGGAAAGGGGAAAGTGTCGGTTATTTCATGGTAATAATGGCACGCTAGGTCTACTGTTCTCACAGAACTAATAGTGAAGCAGTTATATATAGAAATAAACAAACTAGGCGGGTGTTGTTTGTTTGGTGACGATTACAGATATCTAGATATAATGGCTCTTCCAGTCGAAATGTACAGACAACCTTAGAAGAAATTCGAAGAAGATAGAATATATGGGCCCAGCGAAAGTTACGACCTGCAAGACACGATGGGTAAATACAAAATTTAGCCAAGTGCGAGTTGGACCTGACACGACTTTCTTTACCACTGTACAATATTTACTAAGATCGAGCAAAAATTCCGAAAAGTTTATATATTACATTTTAATTGTCAAGACTAGCGGCAATAGCCTAATGGATAAGGGGTCGCATTCTCGTCGGTCGATCGAGAGGTCGTGAGTTCGATCCACACCCACTGCACTATTGACGTGAACCCACTCCACACACCCACCCACGACACAAGCCTTATTAAGTTTAGTTGTAGGGGTTTAAAAGAATACTAGTAATGTTCGACACACATTACTAGTGAGCTTTTAAAAATAGTATACGATTTGTTTTCATTACAACCATAGTAAAACACACTCTGTCTGTAACAATGTTAAGTGCCTATATAACGATTCATAAAATCGAGCGAAAAGCACTTAAAATCACCTTTCTTGTATGTTTCTTGTATGTATGTAGGACACCATTTCATTTTTTTACCGACTTCAAAAAAGGAGTAGGTTTCTCAATTCGACCGTATATATATATTTTGTTAAAGTTTGTACCGGACAACTTCGTCGTTTATGAACCGATTTTGAAAATTATTTTTTTGTTGGAAAGAAGATGGCCAATTGTGGTACCATGGTAATTTTATTGAGGTCTGATAAGAATCTCCAAAGAAATGGAGAGTCTACATACTCGTATAACGTTTCAGAAGATTTAGACCTGTGATCGACGAACGGACGGACTCAATCTTTCAAGGTGATTTTAAATTGATATACTTATAATATCGTTTAAGAAACTAAAAGAACCGACTTCAAATGTCGCGCTATTAATTTTCAGTACCAAGTTTGAGGTGTTTATCTCCATATCTCTAGAGATACTTTTCAGACCTCAATAAAACTACCATGGGTTATCTTCTTAATAAAAAAAAAGAATAATCAAAAACGGTTCATAAACGAAGTTATCGGCGAAAAAACATTATATATAGATATTCGGTTGAATTGAAAAACATTTTTTGAAGTCGGTTAAAATGAAGAAATTACTTTGGGAAATACGAGTTCGAGAGTGCAGACTAGTTTGGGCAAACATAGAGCGAGACGAAATGAGTCGAAAATCTACGAAACTTGCAGGGGATGGATGATTACAGAACTTAATGATAAGACTTCGCTCTTCTTATAAATTTTCTGCTTGGCTCAGTGGCTTGCATTATTCTTGATGTGGTCTAATACTGGATTTTGATGATGACGTTCAAAAAACGTATTTACTTAGATTAGGTTTAATAACTTTTAAGGAACTTCCGCACCTTGATAGTGGAAGTAACCAAGGTCTATTTATTTAGCTATGTACCCCGCGATAGTGTATCAGCCAGACTCATCTTAAGCCCTGAATGTAAATGTTTTGTACTGTATTAATGTGCCTGATCGTTTATCTATTCCTTTGTTTCAGTTGGAAACTGTATTGCCAGTTGCCAGATAGGTATCCCTTTATAATGTAGCTCAAAAGTTTTTTTTATTTTTATTGAAGTGAAAACATCTTTAGCTGCGTTGTGCACTTTTCTTGGGATAGGTAAAACATGTTAAACTCGCGTCAGGTCACGTGTCCTGATCGAACATTTGTAAGACGGAGCGCAGGGCGCTTGCGCGAGGTGTCATTCCAAAATATTCAAAAATAACGTGTTCAAGTTTTCGCTTCTGCCGGCACTCCCGGAGTGCAACCAGTCTTTTTAAATTTTATTTATTACCCCCTCGTCACGAACTTTGTCAGTTGATTATTGAATGAACAAAAAATATTTAAATTATGGGGATGCAGCAATTACATTATAGCTACATCTCCGTTATTTCGTTAATGTCAATGCCTATCTACCGATTAAATAATAGTTACTACGTTACCCTATCTAACTTCATGATTTAATAAAATCCCAGGTAAGAAAGTGGTCAAAACAAGAGATTCACTAACCGATTATTTTTACATCTGCATTTTAATGTTAACACTGATACATATACTCTCCTGTGCTGATGCTTACTGAACTCATAATACCTCGTTTCTATGTATCGTAAGCTGTTGTGCGGCTGTCGTCTGTAGTTCAAGGTCGAACCCGCGCGTGAGTAGGTATGCACTGTTTGTTTTTGTTAAGGCTTGTGAATGGGCTTACGCCTATACCCATTGTCTTTTCTTAAGTTCAGTGGCAAACAGATTTTTATGTGGACGAGTATCTCTTGCATAGGATTTAGATTTTTGCGAAGAATATTGATATTCGGTTATGTTGTATTTTATGGCATAATAATGGCAATTACCCTTTTCTGCCTATTTACCCGACTACGGCGAAGCAAAAAGGAGGGTTATGTATATATGTAAGTATGTAGTTCATCTGTTCCCTCATAACTTCTAAAAATTACTTATAATAATTTGACAAGTGAGGTGTTGTTGGAAGCGTCTTGTCTGTAAGTTATTGTGTTCAGTCGTTTCAGCGTGATTGGCAAATACAATCAGAAATTTCAGCACGTCACGTTAAATATTTACCGAGTAGGATTTCAGTTTATATTTTTAGTTTATTTTTATACTTTTAGTTACATAGATATTTCAATTTAAATGCGTTTTTCTTACACCTGTCATTTAATATTTTGTGAGAGCAGTTTGCTACTGAGCTACTTGCATATACATTCTTACATATTTTTTATGTTTTTCTGTTTCATGTAAACGGGTATACTTAACTACAAACTGTGGCATGTTGAGCCAATTTCACTGACTCCTGATAAAGTTTTGGAAAAGTTGTTATATCTGACATAATAAGTTCAGTATGCTGAATAAATAAGGCGCGCGTCCGATCGAGCTTGTTTCAGGAGATCGTTTAATTAATTTGTTTAGTTAATATGTAGCAGAAAAAGTGTTGCAGATAGCTTGCCAAAAGGTCAGACGAGCAGCTTTCTATGACTACTCGAATTGACCGGTTCCTCAAAAAATCCGATATCCATATACAGAGTCCAGTGGGTAGACCATACAATGGAAGCTTGTTTAGTATATAAGCTGTTGTGCCAAACCCTATAGCAGCTTTCTATGACTACTCGAATTGACCGGTTCCTCTAAAAATCCGATATCCATATACAGAGTCCAGTGAGTAGACCATACAATGGAAGCTTGTTTAGTATATAAGCTGTCGTGCCAAACCCTATCAAGCCTTCGAGATATCTAGAGAGACAACAATGGGTTCTCCGTGCTTATCCATGGCCCACTCCAGATTTGCGTGGCATACGCTAGAAGATCCCCAGAGGATCGATTTCGGCGAAATCCGTATTGTCGGTCGCTGAGGAGGTCGTTCGCTTCTAGGTATGCCAGGAGCCTGTTGTTCAGTACTCGTTCCATAGTCTTGCAGAGTATGGATGTGACCGAGATAGGTATATTAATAACACTACGATGGAAGTTGTAGTTTATTTAAGCTTTTTTATTTACCTTTGTAACGTATTATCTATTTGTGAACCATTAGACTTACTCAGGCTTACGTCAGATTTGGATGGTAGTAACATTAAACTTGTAACATCAGTGAAAGCATTAGATAAGTAAGTGACGATCATCACACTAAAAACAGTGATAAATCACCATGATGAAGGTCAAAGACCTTGAATGAAAGCTCGGTGTTTACCGCGAAGTTCGATGACGCCAATTATGTATAAATGACTGCGTGTACTAGGCAGTTTGTGCCTCGTGTAAGTTTATATATTTACTGTGTTTATATTGTTTATTTTATGTTCTCTGCAACCAAAGATTTGTTGTAGTATAATGTTACATACATATAATGGTACATAAATGAGTATAGAGCACTTATTATCAAGTATTGTTGAAACTGCTTTAGGCAGATACTTATATACCTATGCTCTAACGCGGCAGTGCTAAAACAATTTTATTCTTATCGCATTAATTTAGACACTAAGTTAAATCTTTACAGGAAATTACTTACTTTACAAAATTTATTTTATTTTATTTTTAACCGAAATTAATTGTGACCGAATCTCAGGTGCAGCTAGAAAAATCTATTAACTTATCTTTGAAATAATCTTAGTAGGTACTTATACACACCCTGTACAGTGTACACAACTATATCGTAGTTTTGTGTGTATTTAATGCCTACTTTAAGATAAACTAAGATCTAATATTTTTAAATGTATCTTCTTCTTCTATGTACCAGACGCGACAGTGGTCAAAAGTTAACCTATAAAATAGGTATAAAAAAAGTACGCCACCACCTCAGAACGCAATGCTATTTTCCATCGCGGCAGATCGTGGTCAGGGTCACGTGCTTGTCTGTTTTTACAAATTTAGAAATGTTTTGTGGTCTGGAAGTTGAAAATAATGGACGAATTCTCAGCTACCATCTCAAACACAAAATATTCAGAATTGGTTCCTGTTAAGATATGAAGCCTACTTTCTATGCTCTATAGATAAAGTACGGATGACAGATCTGTCACAATGGAAAATATATGACAAGTTGATTTTACTAAACTACAATTCTTTATAAAGTAAAGATTGGATATTGTCTCTAAAATAAAGCTTCTACTTATAATTCTAGACTGCTCTTTCTGTTTGCCTCACAAAACTTCACATGGTAGCAGAGTAATGAAGAAATTGTGAGTACACCATGTCTCATATAAAAATAGATCCCTTGAACAGGGAAAATTACGACACATGGTCGATACAGGCAGAAGCACTATTAGTACGCCTTAAACTGTGGAAATTTGTTGATCAAGACATTGAGTCTCTAGACAAAGAAGGAGACCGCCAGGCAAGATCGGAATTGATTCTGTTGATTGCTCCTTCTGAACTGAAACAAATAAAAAATTGTTCAACTGCACAGGAACTTTGGAATAAATTAAAATATATCTACGCTAGTAAAGGACCAGCACGTAAAGCTTCACTCCTAAAGCAACTTATTTTAACAAAACTTAAAAACGATGATGTTAGATCTCATTTGTACAAGTTTATGGACATAGTCGACAAACTAGCTGACATGGAAGTAAATATTCATGAAGACTTATTGACAATTATGATGGTTTATAGCCTCTCACCAGATTATGAGAATTTTAGAGTCGCAATCGAATCCAGAGACGTTCTTCCGAAGCCAGAAGACCTCAAAATGAAAATTATCGAAGAGTGTGAAGCACGTCATTGTCAAACAGGTCTGGTTTCGTCCAGTACCGACGAACCAATTATCCAAGAAGAAGCACTTTATGCTGCTGCCTGTCAAGTGTGTAGACGAAAAGGGAATATATTCAAACGTAAAAGTCATAAAATATGTACAAGCTGCTGGAAAAATAAGTCAGGCAGCTACAATCAAGAAGTTGATAAGAATAATTATGCAACACAGTGTCTTCTCACAGACAATAAGAAAACTGAAGACAAAATGTGGGTATTAGACAGTGGATGTACCTCCCACATGACCTACCAACGTGACTTATTTAGTGATTTAAAGATTCAAATAAATAAGAAACTCAGATTTGCTACTGAACAAACAGCAGAGATAGAAGGCACGGGAACAGTTTCTTTTATTACAAAGAATGGTGATACAAATGCCCTCACACATTTGGAAAATACTCTGTATGTGCCAAAACTAAATACTAACCTGCTATCGGTCAGCAAGATGACAGATGCTGGTTGCTCGGTTCAGTTCACTAAAACTAAAGCAACAGTTAAAAACACAAAAGCCGGTATTACACTCACCGCATATAAAGAGGAAGACGGTCTCTACTGTATGAAATTAAATCGGTATGAACGGGTTCATCTGGCTAATGATGGCAATAATATAGATCCTACTAAAACAAATACAAAAACGAACTCACCGACTATCGAAACCTGGCATAGAAAGCTTGGTCACATGAATGCTAAACATTTGAAAATAGCACTAAGAAATGAGAGCCTGATTGGATTACATTTTGATGCTTCTGAAACATTAGCAGATTGTGATCCATGTTTAAAAGCAAAGCTACATAGAGTTCCAGCTCCTGCTCCTAATAAGGAGTATCAAAGGACTTCAGCACCGCTAGAAATAGTTTACAGTGACGTTTGTGGACCGATACAAACAACTTCTATTGGCGGGAACAAATATTTCGTCACTTTTATTGATGATTTCACTCGATACTGCAGGGTTTATGTATTGAAACAGAAAAACGAAGTTTTTGAAAAGTTTAAGGAGTTTAAGGAAATGGCAGAGACTTACACTGGAAATAAAATTATGTTTTTTCAAACAGACAATGGGACTGAATTTGTTAATAAACAATTTGACGAATTTTTAAAACACTACGGCATACAACGTAGGCTAACAGCCCCATACACACCAAATCAAAACGAGTTGCAGAAAGGAAAAATCGCACACTTGTAGAGAAAGCAAGAGCGATGTTGATTGATGCCAATGCACCTCTTAAGCTATGGGGTGAGGCTATATTTACGGCAAATTACCTAGCAAATAAAAGTATTAACAGCTCCATCAATAACGAGACGCCTTTTCAACGCTGGGTAGGCAGAAAACCATGCATCAATCATCTATATGTATTCGGTAGTAAGGCCTTCGTGTTGAAAAAAGGAACTAATGTTCATAAATTTGCACCAAAAGCTATCTCTGGAGTATTTATTGGATACTCTGAAACTTCCAAAGCTTTCAGAGTATACATACCTTCGAGGAACCACACAATGATAACTAAAGATGTTAGAGTATGTTCGTCAATGTATTATAACAAACACAGATTTGAGGAACAACCTTCTGATCTGGTTAATTATGACGAGTTGTCAGTGCATGAACTACCAACACTACAATCTGGTCTGGAACTGCACTCGGAAAGTGACCATGATGATGACGAAACACTACAACAAACATTGATCGATACATCTGAAGAAGGTCAACAAGATCAAGTTGAATCGGCAAACAATGAAAGCGACTATGAATCACTTTCAGCTTCTTTCCATGATGATGTCAGTGACAATGAAACGTTGGATGCTAATGTGGTCACTCAAACAAGGTCTCTGAGAGATAGGTCAAGCATCACTGCTCCCAAACGGTATGATGACTATATTTTGGCAGCAGCTGAAGAGATAGAAAATCTAAATAAGCCCAAAGTACCTGTGTCACTAAAAGAAGCTATGCATTCTCTTGATAGGGAAAAATGGCAAAAGGCTATGCTCGAAGAATTGAGTTCTCTAAAAGAAAACGACACTTGGGATATGGTAGATTTACCCAAGGGCCGAAGAGCCTTATCCTGTAAGTGGATCTACAAAATAAAAATGAACCCAGATGGTTCTGTAGAACGTTACAAAGCACGATTGGTTATTAAAGGCTATTCACAGCGACCCGGAATAGACTTCGACAAAACTTTTAGTCCAGTGGTTCGTCTTAGTACCATACGAACACTACTTGCCATCACAGCTCGAGAAAATTTGGAACTTCGTCAATTTGATGTCTCGACTGCATTTCTAAATGGAATTTTGGAACGAGACATTTACATGAAACAACCCGATAGTTTCAAAGATGGTACAGAACGAGTCTGTAAACTCAAAAGAAGTCTGTATGGATTAAAACAAGCTCCTCGCTGTTGGAATACTTGCATATCCACATATTTAACAAAATCTGGTTTCATACAGAGTGAAGCGGACCCATGCTTATACCTCAGAATCAGAGGACAATCTAAGGTATTAATCGGCCTTTATGTTGATGATGGACTTGTTGCATACAATACATCAAGTGCAGGAGATGAATTTTTCGAGGAATTAAAAAACAGATTCAAGATAACTACTAAACCTGCCACATATTTCCTTGGCATGGAGATAAATGTATGTAAGGGCAAGTCTATAACATTATGTCAAAAAGCTTATACAAAGAAGGTCCTTGAAAAATATGGAATGACGCACTGTAATGTCGCACCAACACCGATTGTAAAAGAAAATGCATGTAGAGAAGAAGAGAAAGTTGTGAACTTTCCATACAGGCAGGCAGTGGGTGCGTTAGCATATCTGTCAGTAGGAACAAGGCCTGACATTTCATATGCTGTTGGGGTGGCTTCGAGAAACCTTGCCGAACCGACTATTCAAGATTTGATGCTTGTAAAGCGGATCTTTAGATACTTGAAAGGAACATGTCTTTATGGGCTGACTTATACAAATACATCACCTTTGCAATTAGATTGCTATAGTGATTCAGACCTTGCAGGAGACTCAACTACTGGAAAATCTACTTCTGGAATGGTTTGCTTATTTTCTGGAGCAGCTGTAAGCTGGAAAAGTCAAAAGCAGACAACTGTATCTATCTCTTCAACGGAAGCTGAGATTATTGCAGCGAGTGAGGCTGCACAAGAAGTTATTTGGTTGAATGGCCTGCTAAACAGTCTAAAAATACTGACAAAACCAAAGCTGCATCTCGATAACGAATCAGTGATAAAACTAGCGCACAACCTTAAATATGAGTACCACAAACGCACTAAACACATAAAGATAAAACATTTCTTTATAAGAGAATGTGTTAATAATGGAGATTTCGAGGTGGCACATGTATCTTCAGAGCTGCAGCTTGCTGACATGATGACAAAACCATTGTACGGTCCGAGACTGAAAGAACTGTGTTCTCTATTGGGACTTAAGAATTTATAAACTAAAATTCTTAAAAATCTTCAGAGGATGTTAAGATATGAAGCCTACTTTCTATGCTCTATAGATAAAGTACGGATGACAGATCTGTCACAATGGAAAATATATGACAAGTTGATTTTACTAAACTACAATTCTTTATAAAGTAAAGATTGGATATTGTCTCTAAAATAAAGCTTCTACTTATAATTCTAGACAGCTCTTTCTGTTTGCCTCACAAAACTTCACAGTTCCTCTGTGCTGATAGACCGTAGCAAACAAACAGAATTATTTTATTGACAAGACAAGTTACAATATTATGTGGGTGTTGTAATAATCAATACATTACAATACAATGATGTGATTTATGTTATAATTTAATTATAAACAAAATTAATCGCCGGAATACACACAATCCTTTACTTCTTTTTCATATCTTATTAAATCCTACTTCTCCTGGTTACATAAAAGAACTCATTGTTTTTCTTCAGTCCTTCAATTCTCTCTCGTTAAGGTCATCAGAGAATCTAATGCTTTCGTTTCCTAGTCATCACAGCACCTTTTACGACAAATCATTTGCTGTACAAGCTGTCAGGCTATGGAATGAACTTCCATTGGAAACCAAACAGTCACAAACTATTTCCACGTTTAAGGAACGCGTTAAGACTTACTATCTTGCTAAACAGTAATAATTGTTGTATTTATTTGTGACAAATTCACTTATTTACATATACGTATTGTTTTCTTTTATCATTTAGTCAAATTCCATATATATACTTATTTATTTATTTTCCGTTAATTGCGTATTTACATACATATACCTATTTACTATGTATTAAATAATATATATATAATTTGATAAATCACCATACACCGCCGTATCACGTTAATTGTTTCATCATCAGAAGGTTGTCTGGAAGAGATCGCTCTTAGCGATAAGACCGCCTTTTGTTTGATTTGTATGATGATTTGATTGTATTGTACTGATTCTTTATTATTGTGTTCAATAAAGTGTTTTCTATTATATTCTATTTTTAATCTTAGCATAATAAATAATCTTACTTTGTTCCTATTTTTTTTTCTTAAGTTTTTAAATTAATAAATTATATTGTTTAATATTCAATCTATCAATTACATTAAATACATTAATATATTTTTATAACTACCTAACTATAAACAAATAAATATACCTAATAAAAAACCATAAAAACTAAAATTTAGTCTACCAAACCACTACCAGTAGGTAAAGTTCCCAAAATGCTGGCTGTATTCCCCCGTAGAATGGCGATGCTTAGTCTGTGTTTCTATTAGGCTAGTTATATTATACATTTTGAAAAAAAGGAAAGGAAGCTTTGTATAATGAGTTATAACTACATTATTCATATTTTTAAAACGAAGTAAGCAAGAATACACATCAAAATAAAATGTACCAAGGTAATGAGAGAGTATAGGTAGCTTGTTTAACATCAATCTGATCAATTACTTTATCAAAGAGTTACATAATACGCTCTTTTTATTTCTCACTTGAAGGGTAAAGTGCGAAATCCATATGATTGATTTGAAGGTTTATGACTCATTATAAACCTTATATCTTCATGATTTCTTCATGACGTATGATAAAAATATGACAATCGTCTAATATAATAAGTTTTCATGTGCAAGCTCATCTGTAAAGAACTCTCACGTCAAAGACGTGTACTTACACATTGTACACCCTTCACTACGATGCATACAACTTCATTTGTCAACTGACCGCAAACTACCGCCGCTAGCTTTGCCTGATGTATCGTAAATAGCTGCAATTTTGACAGGCCTTTCCTTTATTATGCAGATCTTAGGGCTGCTAACTATGAATATAATGCTACTTGAGAAACAAATATTGTGATCATCAACTATAATTTCCAACTATTACATTCACTACTAATTTTATCGAATGTATTTTAATTTCGGTTACGTATTAAGTCGAGTTGATAGTTCAATAGTGAATTTAGTGGTAGGTACAGGGTGAAAGGCTATATTCGATCAGCCGTTTGCAGCCCCTTGCATGAGTGTGCCTGAATGACCTGCAACAGGGACAGACGGCGAGCACTCGTAAGGCAAGCTTCACAGTCCCAATTTCCCAAATGCGAATATGCACTGGACTGCCACGATCACCCGGGCCCGGTGGCGTAATCGGGAGAGCGGTCGGCTTTGATGTCGTGGTACCGAGTTCAAACCGCCGTGCACCAATGGATTTTTCTGTCGAAAAAATTATGTGCGCTTCTCACAGTGGCCATCTGGTGAAGGAAAACATCGTTAAGAAACCAACAACCCCCCGCATGGTGGTAGGACACTATCTAGTGTCCGCCTGGCCAGCTACCACCGTCAAGTTAGAAAATCTGTCACCAAACATCTAATGTGTTCTGGCAGCTATCCTTGAGAGCCAGTTACCATTCTAGGCCTAGCGTGCTTACCATCTTCGACCGCATCATCACTTACCAACAGGTGAGATAGTGGTTAGACGCTAGCCTATAAAGTATAAAAAAAAAATCACTCTCTGATGAGTGGACTAAGAAAAAATATGTCTTGATCTGGTCCTGATATATCCATTTGCCAGCCCTATAAGTTTACGATTCCCAACAGTTTATGCGAAGGCTTCTGTTTCCCTGCAATTTTGCGGGAAAGACGGATGTTTAGTTGTTTATGAACTCTCAGGTGTTGCAGAATTGTGGGCCATTTGTTATTTTCTCCAAAGCTTTGTCTTCTGTAAGAAGCCATTTTAATCATTTATTTTAGATTACACTATATACTCTCATGTGTCACTATATTGTTAAACCACATTCTTTTGTGGTGATATGTATTGAGTTACGAGTCACTAAAACCAGGAAGGAACTAATTGAATAGCATGAAGCTTCTTCCTCGTGGCAGTCAAAGGATTGACAGTTGGGCTGCCTTTTGATCCTATTGTTGCATCTGATTTATTTCCGTCCACTAAGCACCAATGAACATGATAACAATGACATTCAAAATTGTAGCATTGAGCAAGTTCTGATTATTATTTGTTAATGCATTGTTATTTTCATATCACAGATAGGGCCACAACTGGATCGAAGTTTTACTTGGAAGAATGACTGGACACTTAGTTAGCCCATCGCTATCGTCATCGGTTTCATATCTATTAGACTATCACTTTCGGTCGCCGAGTGGACTATTGTCTGCGATATGATCTTTTTTCTCTTAATGAGCCTGCAGATCCGGCTGATGGTTACCTAATCGAACATCGTGACGCAGTTGTGGGAACACGGGTGAAGCAATTAGTTATAGATGAACATTATTGCCTCGTCCGGTTGTGGGCGAACTGCCTTTCCGCGAAGTCAACTGTTTGATTCCATTCATCAATTACAATCGATGATAAACAGGCGTTATGTAATGCACCAAACGTTATTATGAACTGCAAGTGGGCGGCCATAATAAATCTTAATTTCTTTTAATAAGTAATCGAATTTTACCCGTGGATTGATTTACGACTGACGGCGAGATTTAGCGGACGGTTTCGATGCGGTTTCGTTTTACGGTTTTGTTTTGATGAAGGGATCGATCGCAGTGGCGCAACTCTGACCAAAATAGACCGTTATCAAAGCGAATGGTAATAATAAATTCCGTAACCATTCAACTACCATTTCTTGTGCTCAAGCAGGAAATATATGAAGCATTTAAAACATTTTTGCATTAACAGAATTTAATGCAACAGTCCTGATCGTTATCAGGCGCTTTGTCCAACTCATTTGCGTTTGCATGTGTCTCTCTGTTAAGGTCACCTTTCTGAGGTCACCCTTCCCGGCGGCTCGTGTTCCGGGAGCCCTGTGACAAAGCTGCTTCATTGTTTGCAAATGTTCGCAAGGTTCTCGATCGAGTAAATGTCAGAAAGCAGGCGCCGGCGCCGACGTGCCGGTCATGCGCGTTAATGCGTGAAATCAAAAAATATTGCTGTTTATAAAAACCTGCACCTAATAAATGTTTATCTTGGATGGTTGTATATGAGATAGTATAACGCAAACAAGTTGGGTAGTTAACAGGTCGACGCCTCTCGGATTTGTTACGGGAATCGGAGGAATTGTTATCCGCGTTCGTCTTCACCTTTGCATTTGAATACCGGAAATACGTGGGCACCTGCCTACATGTTAATATAATAAAATACGGATTCGTCTACATAGTTATTAATTTTGATAGTTTAAAGCCTTTACCAAGTAAAGACGTCGTCAGAGCTTATTTTTATATTTTGTGTAATTTTTACTGACCGCTGTCGATTTTGTGTTAGGCGCAAGCCAGACGAGACGTAAGGCGAGGACGAAGAGACGTACAATGAGGTTAATCAATATCATTGTAGACGTGGCGATAAACTTTCATATAAAATGTAGGGAAGTCTCGCGATGCAAAACATCAGAGAAATCGAGATGGAGACGCGTTTTTGTCCTACGTCTCTTCCGTCTTGCCTGCGTCATAGGTAGTTACGCCAACTGTTTGACGAAAACTGTGTCTAGTATTCTAAAACGATACTCGAACACCACTTAACTGTTGGTACGGAGTGAAGTCATTATGCGCGATTTTACTAATCAAATGAACGAACTTTGTGATGAGAGCGGATCCACCGCTGAGGGATCCACGCTTGAGCATCTTTCTGTAATTAGTAGGAAGGTACTATCTACTATACTACTACTATATGTAGTTACATTTTATATACAAAAGCTCTACGCAACTATTGGTTTCAAAATTCGGTATGTTTTCCTGTATAGATAAATAATTATCCATAAGACACGTAAAATTTGCGATACATACGTAACTTCCGTTTCATTATGTCACTTTTGTTAAGAAACCTTATCTTTTACACGGTTAATAGCTTTGAACCAATAGTATAATTTAGATGCTCACATGCTTCTTAAGAAATATAAATTTTTTTTCAAAAAAAATAAAACCGACGA